>JBBMOE010000001.1:24411814-25020426 GCA_037975065.1 Chaetodon trifasciatus | reverse complement strand
ATGATGATGATGATGATGATGATGATGATGATGATGATGATGATGATGATGGTGCTACTTGCAGCTGGTTGTCCAGGTTTTTGGTCAGTCCATCTGAAGACTCCACCAAAGAGCATAAACTATCCAAGTGCATTTGTCCTTGCAGCTCATCCAGTTTAGCATATTTCAAGTTGTAATGAACCTCTTAATTGGCCTTTTTCAGTGAAACCACATCCTGACAAAGTAGCTAAGACAGATTGGTTTGCCTTTTCTTTCAACAAAAATATATTGTCCAGGTCTCTTGGAAATTGCGACACTCTGCATCTACTTTCCTGTTATTGACAGATGCCATGATGAATTGACATGATATCAACTACTACGTGTGTGTTGCATTCATTGACCACTCAGAAGGACCTGTTGGTCTACTGTTCATTGTTATTTTCTTTAAACACTGAAGAGGTAATTGCTATATAGAAAATTTGTAGGTATGTCTGAGTTGCTTTTTTGTATTTATTAATTGCCTTGGAGTCCTTGGAGCGAAAATGTTTTTCACAAAAGTACCAGCGCTAACAATCTTAGCATAATCAAATGGGATTTTATATGGTATTGATAAACATTACAGCTGCCATTGGAGTTGAACTCAGTAAAAATAAGCCTCACAGCTAATAACATATACATGTCTAATATTTAATAAGAGTTCATTTCAAGCTGAGACACAATTATTTTTCATTGCTGATTTGACTAATTTGGGCTGTAGATAGATAGATAGATAGATAGATGCCTTCCTTCATCCCTCCATTTTCCTTAAATTTCCCATTTCCTCCCTCTTCTACTCCATTTTAATTTTTTTTTTAATTTTCTGCCTCTACATCTCTCACACTTCCTCTTTTATCCAACCTCTCATCTCCCTTACTCTTTCATTTTTCCTCCTCCCTCTTTTTCCTCCTTCCTTTCACCATTTACTTTTCTCCCCCTTTGCCACCCTCCCTCTCTCCCTACCTCACGCTCTGTCCTTGCTCTCCCTCCATCTTCTTTCTCCTCCCTCCTTCTCTCTGATCTCCTTCCCTCCCTCTTTTTCACTCTGTGATGAAAGAGGGAGTTTTGAAAGAGAGAGAGAATCAGAGGAGGAAGTTGAAGGGGAGGGGTGGGTCTCTATAAGAGCAGCTGCCAACAGCCTCCACGTAGCCAGAGAAACCACGCTGAGACCGAGGGAAGGAAACGTACGCTGACAAACCTCAACCTGCACCCAACGGACCCCTACAGGCACCTGCAATCTCACCCCAATACAGGTAAGGACCCTAGGGAGAAGGAGGGAGATAGAGGAGGAACAGAAATGGCTTGACCTCTGACCTTTGATACAGATTCCTTTGCATATTGCATTTTTGCCGTATAAGTAATTAGTGACATTTCGTTACATTTGATTGACAGGCAGGAAAGAAAGACCATATAAAGTATATTACAAAAAGCCCTCTTGGAGTCACGCTTTCCAAAAAGTGAGGATATGATTGTTCATCCCTTTCCCTTCTTACCAGTTGCTTCTTATGTAGCAGTCTCAGTCTGGTTTGAATGTGAATTCCCTATTAATTCAATCAAAATTTAATTGAAACAATTGGAGAGAAGGGAGGAAAAAGGAACTGCCAACATGTTTTTAAGCTTTTCTTCAGCCATATTAGAAGTAGCACTTTATTTCTCTGCATTCACTCTTTGTCTCCATCATTTTTCTATCATCTACTGCATGCCTGCTGTAAACTCCCAGGTTAAATGTTGCAGCCACTGTCATGATGCTGTGACCCTCTGACCCTTGAGCTCCTCACAGCTGAGTGCTTGTAATGATGCTGATCAAAGAACTTAAGCTTTTTCTTGTGTTGACCTCAGTGACAGACAGAATGGGTGAGGATAATGTCTCAGGCCACTCTTGTTAACAAACCACTGATTCTGTCACTCGGAGAATCAATGAATCACCTCTGAAAGGAGCAGTTACAGACTAATAACGACAACTTCCCTAAGGTTAAATACTATGTGGATGAGTGGCTTGAAAGCATAAAGCAGCAGGGATGTCCACCCTACAGAGAGCACGAGGTGAAGACACTCCATCTGAGGACTACACATGCAGTTTGTTTTGTCAGTGCGTTGGTATTTAGTAAAGAGGGAAAGGTCATAAATCGTTCGTCCTGATTAGTCATCAATCATTAAGGCCTGATTTACCGCTGCGCTCTAGTGGGTTCCATGAATGAAAGGGGGGTCTAGCCTAAGACATAGATTAATGAAAGGTAATTCTAGTGAGTGCACATTGGTTAATCAGGGTCAGATTTTCTCAGGCTCACTTTATTATTAGGTTATTTTAGGTTTTCATAGCTTGAAATACATTGTTTATTCAGTGTAAAAAAACAATTTCTAAGGGTTCAATTTATGACAAAAACAGGTGATGAGAGCCCTCATACAGAGAGAAATAACTATCTCTAGACTGGCTCCAGTTTTATTTCAATTACTGAATGTTGATGTATACCTACCTTGAAATCTAGTGGTGCTAAAATATAGCTTTTCACTGAAAATAGATATGAATAAATCTCTGTGTGCTGTCGACTCTGAGATTAAAAAACTAAGGATGCTCAGTACATTGCGGGAAGGAAATGGTAAAAGACAGTGATGTAAGTGGATTTTATTGATCATGTATAAAGCGTCTGGCCACATCTGGCCCATAGTGACACTGCAGACCCCCTTCCTCCAAAATCTCTCTTATTCTTCCAAAGTCGGATTTATGGTTAATATCAGGCTAAATGTGATTGATTCAGATAGCCATCCTACATGAAATATATAATAAATCACATTGTTATACAACCTTTAGCATTAGCAGCATTTCTGTAGTAGTATTATATTAATATTATTTTTCTGATGCCCTCAGGCTTTTAGGTGTAGAAATCATTATTAAGTTGTTTTTTTTTTAAGCTGTCAGGAAATGTTTCTGGAGTTAATAAACTTAAAGATTGGGTGTCACCTTTTATTTTACACTGAATAATTAACAAAGGGTTTTTGTTTGGCCCGGGGCTCACTCTTCATTTGACCTTGGAAGAAACTCACTTCAAAACAGATTATTTTAACTAAGCTATCACAAAAAGGATATTTGAACAACCACTGATGGTAACTGATTCTAATTATCTGAGCAACAAAGAGAGGCTGATGTAGATCTTCAGATAGTGCTGGGACTGAAACAATGTCATTTTGAACTGCTTAAGAGAAAACTACAGGCTGCTTTCTCATACCTTCGGGCAAATACTCAAAGCATTCATGTGACTGCAGAACAGATTTGGATAGCTATTTTAATTAATTTATTCATTTTTAACCACTAATTAGATTTGCACCATGGTCTAACATTTCTGCATTACCTGGGTGAAACAAGGCAAGCAATGTCTTCAGTGGGGCTGTATTGAGGGAACAGAAGCCAGAGTAACTGAGTCTGAATGGATGTTTAACAAAAGTTTCTGTTTGAAATTTGGGGCAGAATTTCGGCAAAGATTACATCTGTAATATGTAGCTGATTTTAGGTAAATATTCATTCAGAAATAGAACTGTGAATGTGACAAGATACATGTGTTTTATAAGTCTACATTAGCTGGATTGTAAAACCATCCTGTAACACATCAGCTGTAGGTGAGAATATTTTGTGTTGTTGTTTTGGGGCAATTTCATTGTGTTCCTGTGGATACATGGCCAAGGTGACAATGACATATGGGACTGAGAGAGAGAGATGAGATTTCAACACCTACCATAACAGAATTTCAAACAGAAGATGTTTGAAATATCTATTACAGCTCTTAAGAAACTTTTGATTCCTCAAAGACAAAATGCAAGGTCCTCTTTCTATTTATCAGACTTGAAGAGGACTATCAAACGCCTCTGTGAAGAACAAGACAAGTTGTGTTTTGAGGAAAGAGTGCCATTTCTGATTAGTTCTGGACTTAAAATACTCCACTTGCCATCACTCAGTCCACCTACACACAAAGCTGAATGCATCAGGTTCAGGCACTTTATATGTGGTTATCAAAATGCAAATGGATATCATTGATTAAGAAGCAGTACCACAATGGAAATTGCACTTTTTAAATGTCATCCAACAGAAATGATAGTTAAATTGGGGTAGACTGTTGAACTGGTAGCTAGTGAGACATATGAGCAGACAGAAACAAGAAATTCCACTTACAAATATCCAAACAGCATCACACAGAGGCCCAGAAAAAAGACAAATCCACACATGTATTGTTACCTCCAGAAGCTTTATCCAAATCAGCCCTGATGGAGAACATGCCCCACCCCATGCAGGACACTCTGTCAGCACTGGGCAGCACCTTCAGTGAAAAGCTGCTTCACCCAGAGTGTGTGAAGGAGAGATACTGCCTTCATTCCTGCTGCTGTTAAAACTGTACAGTTGACACTGGTTCCAGTAGACCACACACACCTAAACTGAGAAATTCACTCGTGTGTAGGATCAGTGTATAGTAAACTGTGTATTATCAAAATTTCCTATGTGCAATAATGCTAAATTTAACTATTGTCTGTTGTTATGTTGTTTACATATTTAGCATTCTTTGTTTTTCATTTACTGATGCTTCTAACTATCACACTTTCCCCTTGTTGTGGGATTGATAAACGATTTTTTTATTTTATCTTATATCTTATTATTATATCTGTCAAAAAGAAAAAAAAAACCAAAAACACTGATTGCACCAAACATTCAGAGCACTTTCCTGAGTTGCAGCCCCATTTCTTATTTCTCATGGCCGAAAAATCTCTTTTCCTCAGTATCAGTGAATTAACTGGTTTCCGCACCAACATAGCAAATCTTATTAGCTTTATGGATAAACTTCTTTAACCACAGGAAACCATTCTTGTTCAAAGGGTGCCTGTGGAAAATGGAGGGAGAATAAGGAGTGCTGGATCACAGGTCACATGGCATAGTGCTGGTGTGTACAGCTCTGGTGGCTCCACTGAATTGGCTGTGAAAATGTGGAGTTAATCCAAGGATACAATGTTCCTAACACAGCAGGCTCTCTGCCCATCCATTTAGGGAGGAGTTCACCATCCTTCTTTATGTCTCCGTGCTCTTCAGAGCAGGGTTCTGCATTTTCTTTTGCTGTTGTTGATAACACAGTAGTTCTGTGGCACAGGAGAAATATGAGAGCAGAAAGGCTCTGACATGTCTTCAGGCTTCTTGATTTGTTTTCTTGTAATATTATAGGAATTGAAGCAGATGTATTTGGAGGCCAAACTGGAAGCCATGATAAGTGTCAGACAATATTACTTATTCTCAGTGTTTGATTCAAGGATGTATTAAGAAAGCTGACTGCAAGCGAGGTTTGCTGCCTGTACAGCAACAAAGCATTTTTCCCATAGGTAGCCACCTTCAAAGAGACTAAATGAATGATTTCTTTTTTATTATGGACTTTTAAACCCAGATGATTAAACTTTTGTAAAACTTTCCCAGAACCTAGCAATATGTCACATTATAGTCTATGGGACCAGCAGGTGGTCTCAAGAAGACATTATCAGTTATTATTATTATCAGTTAATAATGTGCAACCAAGTTAAAGGGTTAGCAAAGCAACCACTAGTGACACTTACAGCTGAAAAGCATATTAACAGTAATACAATTGGTTCAGCTATCTAATAATATATATTTCTCACAAAATGCATTACCAAGGCTTTGGCAGACATCACTGTCTGTGGACTTTTGAGTGAGTCTTTTAGTATCTTAGTATCTTAGGCTATGCTGTCATAAAACAATGAGGAGCCCTCTGACTGTTGTGCCAAATAAAGACATGGCTTAAATATTTTGTTATGCTCCACAGCACTGTGCAGCGATCTTACCTGACTTTACATGTTAGTGTCATGCCACTGCAATCACTCATTGGACTGACAAAAAGCTCATCAAAAAACAAAGCGACTTCCTCCTTTGGAAATAATTCAGTGATTTATCTTGTTTCACCTTGTCAAAGCAGAAAAAGCTCAGATGTAATAATGTTATTTATGCCTTCCATTTAGGCGTGTCATCGAGCCAGTCACCCCTGAAGGGAATGCAACCATTAGTATTGGTATTAGTTACACCTGTGCTCTACAAAGACCTGTTGGCTATGAGCTTGAAAATGCTTGCCTGCCTCAGTGCTTTTTCTAAGTATCTTAACAGCATGTGTGTCATTTACATTAGTTCCATAGTAATAACTAGCCAATACATGGGGCAAAAACACAGGACAAGCAAATGTCAAATTTGTGCAGTTGAGACAGAAATACAAACTTAATGAGTAAATAAATTACAGGGCATCACCTCATCTCAGAACATAAACAACAAAAACAACAAAAAAACAATATGAAAGGAGTCTGATATGACCCCTCTGTAAGTGTGTGAGCACTCCTCCCAACCTTTAATCGACCTTGGGTGATTAGATGCATTGAGAAGGGAAATTTATTCAGTATAGTGCGTCTGCTTGTAATGGTTTCAGCATGTAATCGACTGCCACGTCACACAGTGCGACTGAAAGCATCTTGTAAAAGCACAAAATGTTTCTTCCTCTAAAGGTTTTCTTCTGGCTTGAGTCACAATGTCCACTCTGCAGACACATCTGTGAGCTGACATGAAGTGGACCAGGAGACAAGGAGCAGGATCGAAGAAACAGTGCCTTTTGCTGTAGTAGCAGTAGTACTGTTGTACTTTGACTGCTTGGACATATTTTTAAGGCTTTCTTACAATAGATAAATACTATAATGAATATATTAATCATTGCTGCAAAGTGTTTCATAGATCACCTTTTTAATTTAATATGGGATTTAGCCTTCAAGGTTTTACAGTTTACAGTTACAGCCAATGGGGGTGATTATCAACACAGATACTAAAGTAAAGCAGATGTTGCTGTAGTGTCAAATAGTAGGTAAAAAAAAAAACAAAAAAACAATTAAAGTGAAACTATTTTTATGAAAAATGATTTACTGGATTCTATGCAGCATTTAGTTTCTGTGACATAAATAGTGAGGTGTTTCTACAACTAAGCCTCTTGTGGACATTTACCAGTGGTAGTAGTATTTTTGTCACATTATGTGTGTGAAAGAGAAAGAGTGAGAATGAGAGTGAGAGTGAGAAAGTGTGTGACAGCAGAGGAAGGAGGAGAGAAAGAGCATGAGTGGGTGAGAGTGACAGTGAGTGAGTAAATGTTAGAGGAAGACAGAGGTAATGACAGAAAAATCAGTAGGTAGGTAGAGTACGTAGGTAGTGACGGAGATGGTTAATATATAGATTGAATATTTTCAATCAACCTGATTGATAATATGTATCTGCTTTCCCGGAATGCATCAGCAATGGCCACTCTGCCATGTTGCTTGTTAGCTATCAATATTAAAACAAAGAGCACAATGTGTTTTGAGTGGGCCTGGGACAAGCTGTCAATCAAAGTGACTTCTCTGACAGATAAATTAGTCTGCCAGCTGGCTTCAGGCAGAAGACTAAATAACATTTAATTACCTGTCAAACTGATTCATCAACTAACAAAGACAACATCATGAATACACTAATTATTCCGATGTTCGATTTGTTTCCTTTAATATGCTGCTCCTCTCTCCTTTAAGGGTTGGAAATTATTGTTCTTCAGTTTCATTTAAAGCTATCAAATTTAAAGCTGCACTTTATTCATTCATTAAGCAGTTGTGGACCATAATTTTGTTTTTGTACTTAAAAAAATATTCAATCACTAATCACATCAGTCACTATGTCATTTTTTAGATGCATTCAAGCTTTTCATACATTAAACTTCAATAATGGCAAAAAAAAAAAAAAAAAATTATGTATTTTTATACTGCAGACTGGGTTTTGAACTACATGTAACTTTTAAATTAGATTTAATTTGAGTCATGAAAGACCCCAATTTATACAATTTATACTGTACTAATTTTTACTAAAACTTACTACAGAATACAATTTAGACACCTGTCTGTCAAATGAAGTGGCCACAAGGCAATCAAACATCCTTATATAGAAATTCCCATTAAATTAAAAAAACCAACAAAAAAAAGAAGCAATTTCTGCTTTTTTGCTGTTCTTGCACAAGTGTAAGTACATTATGTCCAAATGTGTGGACCAGCTTTAGCCTGTATAGAAACCAGCCACTCAGTGAGAAAAGTTACAGGCCAGGCACATGGTGTACTGATGTGAAATTGACAATATTCTGGCTATTACATTTAAGTTACGTAATAATCTGGAGTGCAGCTTTTAGATATACAGAAGAATTGCAAGACTTATACCCACTGCTCCCCCATTCGACCATGCGTGAATAATCCGACTTTAAGTCGCTCTTCGGGCTGGGAGTAATTTATTTTGTACTCCCTGCTCTTGATGAGAAAATGGCAATAGAGGAAAATAATGGCAGAAACAGTTGATAACAGTGTGAGACAGATTGAGAATTTTGTACTTTGAGTCGTGAGCTGTGTGATGACGGGACCATGACCACGAATCAGACCAGAATTTACAGCCTTAGTCAACAGCATTTATTCATGCTTGACCAAGAATAATTTTGGATCAACAACTTGAATATTTCTGCTTCATGATGTTTTGCACTTTTTCTGTTGAACTAGGAAAAACCTGCTGAACATAGAATTAGAGATTCTTTCTACAGACCCTGAGTTGATGTTCCCACTTACTGGCATGAATGACACCACATGCTACCTTTCCTTTAGTAATCTTGAATTCCAACTTGGACTCGACGTTTTTCAAGCAGAAAAGGTCAAATGGCACAGCACCAGGTCATGTGGACATAGTAACAAGTTGAGTCAAATGCTATCATATTTTATTCCATGGACAGGGGTTCCTTTCATATGAAAGACGGACTTTATTCATCATCGACTGGACTGGAAGATCTCAATCAGAAGCGGCTCAGCACAGCGCCAGGCTAATGATTTAATTAACTGGTTTATTTAGCGGTTAATCAGTCAATTAAAAGCAGAGTAATTGGGTTTTAAGGGCTCCTAAGAGAACCTGGCAGACGTCAGCATAAGGCCTCATTGCGAAGTCCAGTTCATTTTTACAGAGCTTTTATCAACAGTACTATAGAGACAAGAAAAAAAACAGATAAGGACTTCTTTCAAAGGAGTGCGTATGTGTGTGTGCATGTGTGCATGTACACACGTCTGCAATATCCTCAGTGAGCCAGGCTGAATGTGCTCTGGTGGTATGTACTTGTTAAGACATCAGAACTGAATTGTTTCGGCAGCAAAGAAATAGTTAGGAAGTGCCATTACTCAGCTTGCTCACAAGAGTTGACTGCTCCCTGCATTCACCCTCAAGTGGGATTCAGGCTGCTGTTTAAACCTCCAACCACAACTGTCAAAACAGATTCAGTGGTTCATGTTTATTCATGTTTGACAATGTTAAGATTATGAAAAAGAAAATCCTCAAGGGGGTAGATGATTGTCCGGCCCTGCCTGAACCCTTGCAGTAAGAATACAGATTAAACATATAATGTGACACTCAGCAATACTTGATGTTAGCTTTAAATGCTATTGCTTTTTAACAACGCTAGCAGCACAGCTCTGGGGATAACAATGTCACTCCAGACTGACTGATCCAGACTGAAATATCTCAACAATTATTGGATGGATTTTGGTACAGATATTCATGGTCCCCAGATGATGAATCCTTAACACTTTGGTGATCCCCTGATATTTTCATTTCATTGTGAGGTTTAGGTTTGTGGTTTGCTGACTCAACAACTGTTGGCTGTATTGCCCTTGTGCAAGCAAGATAACATTGTCGGGGACAATAGACTGGGCTTAAACGCAGACTTTGAAGACAGAGCTGGTGCAGTTAAGTGAGGGGAGCAGGCAAGAATCAAAAATTCAAAAACAGGCAAGGCCCAGGAAAAATAAAGTAAAGGTCTGAAAACACTGGGAAAGGCCTGGACCACTTAACACACAGTACAAAGATGAGCTGCACAGAGTGAGGGCAAAGCACACTCTAAATACTCTGGAGAGGGACGGATAACAGGTGAAACCAATCAGGGCATGGCAAACAACCAGCTGAACACAAGGCAAGAAGTGAATGATCTGCAATAAAAACAGAGGTAAGCAACAAAATAAAACAGGAAACACTGAATGGATGAAACAATGACAGCATGACCAAAGAGGCAGCGTTGGGTATGACAGTTCTGAAATTTGGTACACACATTGGTGTCCTGCTCAATAATGTTTGCGATTCGTCGAATTTTTTTGCCTGCAATACCTTTGGTTTGTAACTATCATTCCCATCAGCCTCAGCTGTGCTTTGTGTTTTAATTAGCAAGTGTATGCTAACATGCTGAACAAAGATGGTGAACATGGTCAACATTAAACTCACAGAGCTGCTAACATGGCTGTAAATGTTTTGTCAGAGTATGTTCCCTAATGGTTTGACAGAGGGTAAACATGTGTTCCACTTTTATTGTCTTAACCATTTCTAAATGAAGGATAAGACATGTATGTGTGTATGTGTATGCATCTCCTGGACACATTTCAGTCCATATGTAGCCGAGAAGATGTGAAGTCTCCTTCATACATTATCTTTAATGATGGCAGCTAATTTTTGAAAGCCAAGTCAGCACAAAGTCAGTGACAGGAAGATGGAGAATGAGATGCATTTTGGCCCAATGAACATACTCAAGCTGTTTGTTTAAATCAACTGCCATCTGCCAACCTAGTCCCGTCCTAAGCTGTCACACAATATTCCTGCCTTAAAAAGCTGCACTGCTCCTTTGCCCTTCACTGACAAATCCTTTAGCTTTCCTATCAGACTAAAGACAGACTTGACATACACTTTGATTTGATTGTTTGCACACTAGAAGACAGATTAATTTTGATTAATTTTGCAGAGCTGCTATTTTATGGGTAGTTAAAGATTGGAAAGAATTGTAGTGCAATTATACTTTTATCAGTTTTTAATTATTCTGAATAAATTCTAATACATTATGACGTAGGATTTGACTGAAGACAAATGAATTTTACTTTCTGCCACATCAGTTTAATAGATAATGACAACCTACAGCTCAAACAGCAGTGTGGTGGTGTGTGTGCGAGTTTGCATTTGAGTGTGTCTACCAGGGTACTGTACAATGGACATGCATGGTGTGTACATTTGGTATGTGTGAGAAGGCATGTATTTGTATGCATGTGTATGTGAGAGCTGCATACTCTGGTGTGTCTCAATGTTTTGCCCATGTGAGTTTTAGTGTGTGTGCTTGTCAGCAACAAACAATGACTCAGTTCATTGCCAGAGGCATTAATTGAGGCATCAATTAAAGGAGTTAACGAGTTTGTTTAATGAGATGAAAACTCTGGTTGTGTTTCTGACGTCAGACACACCAGACTGGGCTGTTCCTACCAGAATAAGGTCAAACAATTTCCCTTCCTTCTTTTTTCATTCTTGAAGTCTTTCCTTGTCACATTTTATATCTGCTGTGCTCTCTGTCCCTCCAACTGTCCTTTTGCCTCACTCGCTGTCCCCTTCAACTCACTCATGTTATTTCTACTCTCTTATTGTCCTCTATGTCCCTCCTCTTCCCATCACAGTGTCAGAGACCTACATGCCTATAAATGCATACACTAACCTAGTTCTGTACATGACATAGCATACTAATGAGTGACTGGGCAAAGTTTGTGTCATAATGAACGAATTTTATTTCACAGTAGAGGACACAGACACTTCAAACACATAAAAGTCTGTTCTTTACTGTGATGTTGGACAGAGTATACCGCTGATACAAAAAATGGCTTAGTTTGTATATTACCACTCATATAAAAGATGACTAGTTGTGCATTATGCTTCTGCATCTTATATGGCAAATAGTTCTTCAACTTATTTTGACTAGAAATTCTGTGTTTACACAAATATGCTTGCTAACTTTCTTACTTTGAGTACGATGAAAAGATTGATATCAATAAACCTTTTTTTATGGCAGGTATTTTGACTGTTAGCAGGAAAAACACAGGCAAAGCATTTTAATGATGGCTCAGTTCCATCAAATGTCCCAGGAAGCCACGATAGTGAGCCAGAATGCACAATACCAAGAATGCCCTGGAAGTGGCTCAGATAAATGGAATGCAGCTGTTTTTAATGGCGCCACCTGAGCTTTTCCTGCTATGACAATCCAAAATGTCAGTTTGAAAATTGTCTATTGTCAGTTAGGATCTGTTAGCTTACAAAATGGAAACAGTAAACCTTTGTCATCTCCAAAACTGTCTAATTCATACAATGTGTACATATATGTAGAAATAGAAAATAATAGTGTGGCTTTGGAGCAGCCTCACTCTGCTTGTTTCTGACCAGCTGTGCCAAATGACACAGCAGGTGCTTGCGATTTAGAAAGATTTTTCAGATTTGTATTTCATACATATTTCATTTCATTTCATTTCCACAAGTGTCATGTACATTGATTCTACATTAACTCAATCAAACTTTGACACATTTTCAGCATTTGAAACAATAACCTGTGTCAGTGCTTAGCGAAAGCTGAGACATCCCAGTCAGACACCACTGCACTTGGCCTGTAGAAAGCAAAGAGAAATCATACACTGGGTAGGATGTATTGACAGTGTGTTGAGTAGGATGTAGGAACTTGTTGGACTGAACATGTGTATTTGCTCTGTCCCGTGTTGTGCAGCAAACGGTGGGACCATGAAGACTGTGGTGGCTCTGCTGCTGCTCTGTCTGTGTGATCCTGGACAGAGTGACTGCCAGGCAGACTGCCTGTCCTGCAGCAACATCCTGCCCAAACAGCTCAGTTTTAACACCATGGTGAGCAATCCAAACACACACACACACACACACACACACACACACACACACACACACACACACACACACACACACACACACACACACACACACTGCAGATTGCACAAGTGGAGCCCCCACACAATACAGCTGTGAAAGGCTACAGACAAACAGGACATCCAATTAAAATTTAGATGCTAGAACCTTTCCATGGAGTTTTGGCATGTCACAATCAGTTAAATCACAGGTGTAAATAATAATGCATGCTGGCTCACACTGTCATGGCTTAATGGGACACTTGAAAAAACAGCCATTGTTAATGTTATCAGTAACACCTGCGCTTTTCCTACAAGAGGTCAATCTGTCTGCTGTCTGTTTCTGTTGTGTATTTTGTCACAAGTGGTAAACTTGTAGGTGAAAAAAGTGAAAACAAATCATGCTCTGAAGTTTTAGTTGGCAAATCGTCCATCCAGACAAAAACCAGACTAACGCCTCACACAAACATAGAAACTCTCACAAACCAAATCTCACTAAGGGGCTCTCTTAATTTAAGAAACCCCTCACCCCACCTTCCTCTATTCATCCCGTCCTCCCTGCCTCATTTTCACTGTCTCTGACTCAACAAATTACTCTTTGGCATTTGAGTTTTAATTTGTTGTAGCTAATTGGATCCTGGGGTTAAATGTGTGTTTCTCCTCTTGGTGGTTATGCCTAGTAGTTGTTTCTCCAAATGACATAGCTGCTTTTCAGACATTTTGGCAGGGAACACATTAAAAGACCTTTAAGTGCACATGCCTTCAAACATAAAACTTTGAACTATTTCAATTTTCTCCTCTGCCTTATCTCCATTTGTCCTCCCTGGCTAGAACGTGTTTTCCTTGTAAATCAATAAGAGACCAGAGCATCTATGATTAATCTGCTTCATGGAATCATTGGATGATGTGTTCAAAGCAATGTGGTATTTTAAGCAAAGTAACAATCCTCAGTCTTATTCTGACAGATACAGATCATTACATTGATAATACTAATAATTAACAGCAGTCTGTGAATGATGCAGCTAACTTTAGCTATTTGGAGGTATTTGTTTTAAAGGGTCAGTCCACACAAAACACACAACATATGTGTTTTTCTACTTTCAATTCAATTCAGTTTTACTTACATAGTGCCAAATCACAACAACAAGTTATCTCATGACACTTTTCATCTCAATAGGTCTAGACTGTACCCTTATGTCAATTCAATTTCATCTGTGATTAAGTAAGCATAAAAAATGTCCCAGTTACTCTTTCACGCACTGAGTTTTCATCGATTATACCTATCAACAGTAGATCACCCATAGTAACAAATATAAGAGTCTACAGCCCCGCTAGTGACTCTGTGCAATTCTAACATGTTCAGAATTAAATTAACATGCTGATGTTTAGCTGGCATAATTTTCACCATCTCAGTTTACTGTGTTCACATGCTAAAATTTGCTAATAATCATCAATTGCAAGGTATGCATGAGGCTGATGGAAAAGTCATTGGTTTTGCATGTATTCAGTCATAATCAAGAGTATTGGACAAAGTTTTGACCTGGTGGTGGCTGCTAGCTGAAAAGTCAAGGGATCACAAAAGTCAG
Source organism: Chaetodon trifasciatus (assembly GCA_037975065.1). Taxonomy (NCBI): domain Eukaryota; kingdom Metazoa; phylum Chordata; class Actinopteri; order Chaetodontiformes; family Chaetodontidae; genus Chaetodon; species Chaetodon trifasciatus. The sequence goes on along the minus strand of JBBMOE010000001.1, from coordinate 25,006,048 downwards.
TACAATTTATCTTGACGGGAACATGAATGTGTGTGCAAAATTTCATGGCAATTCATCCAATAGCTGTGAACCCATTCTGATTGAAGCAGCGGAGCAACCAAGTAACCTACTAACACAGCAGACCTATCCTGTCATCTATAGTGAGGCTAAAAACTGTCCACAGTGAGGTCTGTCTACTTTATGATATGAATTTTATGAACTCACCTGAAATGACTGAAAATAGGACCTCTTGTCTTTGTGTCTGACAGGTGTGTCTCAATGAGTGCGAAGGCAACATCTCCCCAGCTTTCTACCAGGACTTCTGTCGTAAGGTGCTGTCATCGTCAATTTTCTCCCTTAGTGGTAGTCTGCGGAAAAGATCTCAGGAGGAGGTGGAGGCCCTGTTTCCTGAGCAGGATGAGGAGCCGGTGGAGGGAGGTCTGTTGCTGCCCATCGCATTGCAGAGGTTCGATCACGTTACAAGGGCACTTGGGGTCGACACAAGGGATCTGGGTGGCAAGAGCAGCCAGCGGAACAATGCCTACAGTTCCCAGAATGCCCTCTCTCTTGAGGATGAGTATGATGACGAGGCAGGACAGGAAGAAAGGGCTGCTGACGTGGCAGTAAGAGGACAGGATGATGTAGGGCTTAGTGTTTCCAAGAGGTTTGGTGGCTTCGTCAAAGGGAGACACGGCTACAGGAAGCTGATGTCTCCAGGAAGATCTTACCAGAAGAGGTATGGTGGCTTCATCGGCATTCGGAAGTCAGCCCGCAAGTGGAACAACCAAAAACGTTTCAGTGAGTTCCTGAAGCAGTACCTGGGGATGAGCACTCGGGCCACTGAGTTCAACAGCGTGTCAGAAGACCTCACCCAACAGAACGAAGTTTAGCAGAGTGCACCTTTAATCCACTGACATAAAACAATATCCTGGTGTATTTTCTCTGATCTTGTTTTGTATTTCAATCACCAACATGTCAAACTTTAACTGGTGTCACCAAAGTTGACCTATTGAATAAAAGTAAAGATACAACAGGTCAACATAGATTCAAAAGTAAAACTAAAACCATCATCTAAGACTCCCATTGGAGCCCTCAAAGTCTCAAGACATAAGACTCCCAGTTTCTAACCCTAACCCTTTTAATTATGATGCAACCAATTTGCCTTCAATTTGCCTTTAAACCATATTGTATACATTTTCCACTCCAGTGGAGTGGAGTTGAACATTTGGGTCCCTTAAACAGCTCACGCTTACTTAGTGTGAGACTCTATAGTTCCTGGCATCTTCCAGGCACCTTGTCCAGCTGTGGGCACCCACAGTCATTCAGACCTCCCATTCACTGCCAGTGTGGAATGCCACTTCCTGTTGTAAAGAAATTATGTGGATTATTGCATGCTGCTCATATGGTTTGGGCCACAGTTTCCATAGAGCATACGCACCAGAGACTTCCACTGGCCAAGCTGGCTAACTTCCAGTTTAGCCCTGTCCTAACTTGATGGGGATAAAATTATTTAATTGTATGGCTCCTCTAGACTTTCCACATGTTATTCAATGGAATGGATTAAATTCTGAAAGTAAAACTAGTCATTTGTTGGGGGTTAGGACATTTTATAGCCACTTCTTTCACAATATATTTCACAAAATCTTTTTGGGCTAGTGTGCATCTTGTGATGTTGTAACTACACAGTCAGGCCACTTGGTCAATTTGGATTCAAAGCCTGGCGTGTCTTCTGAGGGCTTGGCCCAAGCACTTATCCTCAGCAGCTTTGAAGAAAGCTCTTGCTTTGAGGATTTCTTCTTGTCCCACAGTGATTTGCAGTATAATATATCATATGACATGCTATTGAAAGTAATCTGCTAGATTACCGTTGACATCATTGTTGTTTTTCGACTGCCTGTATCACACCATATATTTTAGCTCTTCATTTATGCACACATAAATAGTGCTAAATCTTCTTATGTGGACGCCCCTGGCTTTGGGTAGGACCTTAGAATCTATAAGAACCTCTGTTATCAAGTTTAGCAGGACCACTATCTTTATTATACTACCATCTTGTGGCAAAACCATTCACCCTCTTTTACAGGACAAAACCAGTGTTTTTTTCATGTTCTGGCGTTATGGTTAGGGTAACGTCAGCAGTAATGTAATGTATACTGTATGTGAATTGCGGTAAATAAATGAAATTGTGCAAAAACACAGCTAAAAGTTGATTTATCACTGTGCCAAAACACACCTGAGACAGGACTACCACGGCAGGTTTAATGAAATCTCTCCTTCAGTCTGGTGCACTGGCAAAGTGAAAGACTACACAGCATTCAATACTCATGCATATGTGCTACTGATCTGTCTACCAAACTAATGTGATGTACAAGAGAGCATCATCTCTGACTGACTCCTGTGTTCACTTATGTAAAACCATTTTTTTTTTCATCAAATTATAATGGTGTGAAATGTTTTATTGCCCACAATGAAAACTTGTAAATAGCTTAATTTAAACATGTCAATAAAAATAGTTTACTACTTCCTTGGTGGCTTGTCATCCAGCAACTGATTCTGTGTCTTGAGGTGTTTTCTTCTCAGTGTGTCATCCTGGGTTACTTCAATCTCTCTCTCTCTCTCTCTCTCTCTCTCTCTCTCTCTCTCTCTCTCTCTCTCTTTTTGTTACTTGTAGATTTTTAGGAACTGCTATGCTTTTGCTTTTGTACATCAATTATAAATCACTGAACAGAGCAACATTAGGTTTGCCAGGTGGTTGTAAAATTCCTTTGGCAGGAGTTTCTATCAGGTAATTAAGTAGCTGTAAATGTTGGTGGTGCTTAAATGAATCCTTATGGATTTCTCACTTTGTAATAAGTCATTAGGTCAGTAATCAGCAGAGGTAGATGTTAATAAATATTCGATAATAGGTTCTTACTGATCCATTTATTTTGTAGTTGTAAATGTTAATAAGATGCTCTTTTCCAGTAGGTCAGAGGTCAAGAGTTGCCCATCCGAAGAGCTAAAATGACACATTGTTCACAACCTGATAACTTGATCTTATTAACAACTTAGAGCTGCATCTATGAAGTCCCCAGTGAGTAATTTATTAATAAAGCAATTAGTTACATCTCATAAACCTAAACCTAAAGACTTTATGAGAAATTTGTGCCGTTTTTTTTAAACTACATTAATAACCACTGAAAATGTGTTACAAATATAATCTTGAGAGAAATACACAATGACTTATCATTACTTCCAGTAACATGCTGTATTTATTCCTTTTGTGAGTACTGATGTAGATTCCAGCAGAACTCACTTTGGTACAGTCAGTACAGACACAAACACCAGTGTCAGCTGACTTCTGGCACCCCTCAGTGGTCACTATATATCTATGCTGAGCTGCACATACTACAAATACTGCATGCTCTTCCCAACCCAGTGTTACTACTGACACTTTTGTTTTGAAGTATTCCAGTTCTACTTTGAAAGTATTCTTTGATATGTGGTGTATTGATTATGCTCAGCCTGACCAATCATCTTGAAGGAACTACCTCTCAGGCAAACAACACGAGAAGCATTGACAACCTGTTTAATCTCCAGTTTTGGGTGTGTGAAACAGATCAATTCACTGCTGTCCCTCAATAAAGATCAAGGCTGGATGAAAACCTTTACATCTATTGTCCAATATAGGCCACTTTAATCAGTAGAGGCAAGGCAATAAGGACTGTTACCACCTCAACACAATATACAAATTAATAAATAAATTATAGGCAACAAAAAATGTGTTAGTTGTATCTATGTTGTGTGACTCTGCATATTAAACAGTGTGTGGGATTCCTTTATTCTTCTTTCTTCTTCTCATATGTCTTATCTTTAACTCCTGGTTTACGCATTTTAGATACTAGATATTTCAACAAATGTTCTAAAGCTAGATAAGACTCCATGTCATCATCTGTCATTGATCTGGCTTATATAGCTGATCTGCTGTTGAGTTCAACTACTTATAAGACATTTTCTTGACTTGAATGTTGTTGCATGTAGGTAAATTTCTTCCAATAAAATACCAAAACCAAAAAATATCAAGTAGACTTACTACATATTGGAAAAACACCAGCATTTAGAAAACAATTCTAATACTGCAAACCCAAGATGCATTAGTCAATGCTGAAGAAAGTACCAAGCTTCCAAAGATGCCATATGTCAAGATGAATTTTGGCAAACTGGCTATAAAATGTGAAGACATCTAGAATGCCATAATGGGACACATGACACAGTGCAAGCAGACGGAGGGGGGGGAAAAAAAGATTTAAAAGGGGGAAAGAGCAAATCTCATTACAACTTCAGGAGAGTGATGGCTGCGTGATATATTATTTTCAACTTTCTTAGAATACATCCCAAATATGTGAACTTAACTTATTTAAGTTAAGATAGAGTACTTTATTGATACTTTGTTGAAATTAAGTGAGGATAGCTAACTAAGAAGTCGCTCTAATTTGAACTAGGCCAGTAGATTTATTACACGTTCACTAATTGACAATTTGATGACTGATTACTACATTACAACAAAAAGCTGCACAGTCAGAAGGATTTGATTTTGAAGGTTTCTACCGGAAGTGGCAGCAGTGATTGAAGCCAGTTTGACCTTGATAGTGAGTGCTGCTGTACCCAAACAAGACTTTCTGTCATATCACTAACTGGTGTTCACTTCTGTCCTTTAAGTACCACAACATCTGGACCTGGCTGATTCGGTGAGTTTTATGTCGTTATAAAGAATGAAGGAAGCGCGCGGGAAAAAGTCAACACGGTTGTCGTTTAGTTACATCGGTAAATAACAATAGTTCGCTATTTTTCGATAGCTAACCTACGAATGCTAGCTACCAGTGCCACTAACGCTAACTTTACGTTAACCCTAGCAGCTCAGAAAGCACAAAATGTCAAGAAACTTTACGACACTTAACCAATGTACAGGTCAGCTACAGCTCTGTACCTCTAAGATTAGGTTACAGGATCGTTTACAAAGGTACTAACGTCCTGTAAGATGAAGCTAGCAGTGCTGCTAAAGGGATACATGCAGCGATGCTTAAAACAAGCTAACACAGTTACTTAGCTAGTCATCTGAGATATAATTGCGATAGCTAAGAGACTATTGTAAGTTAACCTTGCTGTCTTCACAGGCCCCGTCTTCGTTGCCAAGTACTGATTCTTGCATTGAATACCAAACTGTGTTCTTTGAGCTAAATGCAACTTCATAAATAGCATTCGTAACTTACTCTCCAAACTAGGACTGTATTAACTGTATCTTCGTGTGACCTTATAGAAATTAGATAGTGAGCAGTTTTGACATTTTAACCTAACTAATAATAACCTTGAATTCTTGAATACATGGGCAGTAAACGAGGCTGTGCGTTTGTTTGTGGTTGCAGAAAGCGCAGCTATGTGTAGCTGTGTGCGGAGCTCCAGGGCTCTGTCCCCTGTCCTGCTCCCTAGGCTGCGGCTTCCTCAGACCGGGTACAGACTGGCCTGCAGGGGCCTCTGGACCTCCCCCCACTGTATGGCTGTCAGTGGAGACTCCCAGCTGCTCCCACTGCCCAAGGAAGCCCGTGTGGTGATCTGTGGAGGAGGAATCATGGGGACATCAGTAGCCTACCACCTCGCCAAACTGGGCTGGACTGATATTGTGCTGCTGGAGCAGGGCAGGTGAGATAAATATCATTTCATTTGCTGGGAATTTGAAGCTCTGGAGGTGGTCGGATGGTCTATTGTGAAGCGTTCACTCGCTATATTGGCCTCGTGACAGACACTGAATCCCCTTTAGCTCTGGTAATAATGTGTTGCCTGTCCTGTTGTTCTGTTGGCAGACTTGGCGCAGGAACAACCAGACTGTGTGCTGGTATTATCAGTGTGGCAAAGCCTATTTCCATTGAGTGTCAAATGGCAAACTACTCCAAAAGTCTTTACCAGCAGCTGGAGGAGGAGACTGGGGTCAAAACAGGTCAGACACTTTGACATGTTTAGATTTCTCTCATATTTCACTTATTCTGCTGCTTTTCACAAAGACAGGGGTTTATGATATGACTTATGTTATAATTTGTACTGTTAGCAGATTACATAATGTGAACACCATTGATTTTGTTGAACTATTTGGTATCTATTTTACTACAATTTGTACTTTTATTTCCCAAGAGGCTATAGAGTATGTGCAGTAAACAGTTACTGCATACTCATAGCATTGTATTTCATTGCAGTAATTTGTATAGTAAAGCAGCTAAAACACATGGCATCTCTACTGGCTATTTCCTGTTGAAGTCCAAGATGTCACCATAACGCTCTCTGTATTTTGGCCTTTTCTGAAGCTACAATGATAAATCCCCTACAGTGACTTTGATTTGAGTTATTATCATTTTTGCTTTACTCTGTATTTGTGGTTTGAGAACTGCTGAGTTGCATAATATGTTGTTTGGTGTGCTTGTCTCTGTGTTTTAGGATATGTAAATACAGGGTCTCTGTGTCTGGCCCAAAATCAGGATCGCTTCATCTCTCTGAAGCGCCTGGCATCCCGACTAAAGTAAGACCCCAAAACCTCATGTCAGTATTTAGTAGAGATAGCCTTGGCAGCATTTGCTGCTTTGAATCTATGTGGATGAGGCAGGGAGGCACAGACTTCTCAGACTTCTTTGCAAAACTGCTCAAACTCTGTCAAGTTGCACAGGTCCTTTGAGTGATCCCCCAATGTTCAAGTCCAGCCACAAATTCTTCATTTAATTAAGGTCTTGATGTTACACTGCCCACATCTCTAATTTGTTCAGATATTCAAATGATTCAGAGGTTTGGAACTGGGTTAGTCATGCAGAGCCTTCTAATTAAAATATTTGCATTAGTATTACGCCGTCATTTTTATCTTTTTCACTCAATTCTTAGGATAATGGGCATCAGCTGCAACATCATTAAGCCTAAAGAGGTGGCCAAACTCCATCCTCTTGTTAACATTCATGACCTAGTGGGAGCACTCCACCTGCCTGGAGACGCTGTGGTGTCTCCGCCTGATCTTAACCATGCCCTGGCTGTGGCTGCTGCTGGACATGGTAAGAGACTCAAACACACAGCTTGCCTTTGATTAGACTTTAAAGGACCATCGTGTTAAAAAGTTGTACAAGCAGTACTTTAATTCTGACCATTGTTTTAATTCTCCCCCTCTTCAATGGCATCTTGTCCTATCCAGGGGTTCAGATCCTGGAGCGAACCAGTGTTCAACAGGTTCTCGTAGAGAAGGGTCAAGTGACGGCGGTGGAGACCGACCGTGGCTCCATTGAGTGTGAATATTTCGTCAACTGTGCTGGACAGGTAATCTTCAGACTGGGATTTTTTCTGTGTTGTTTCAATGTAAATCTTGGTCTGATTTTTACCTACATCGAACAGTAGTTAAACTCAGTGTGACTAACAAAATTGGGTGCAGTGTCTCCAACAGGGAATTAGTTGTCTTGTTTCTTACGATGTTAGTGGAGCCAGTTGTCAGTCTAATGGGGGCAACTGAGGTGACCATTCATCCCCAGTTTTGATTTTGTGTCCCGACACTAAATAGCTAATCTTATTTGGTACGCTGGCAGAGTCAGTACATCTGTGTTCAGAACAAAGTGTGTGATATATTCCTTCTCTCTTGCTGTAGTGGGCTTATGAGCTGGGCCAGGCGAGTGAGATGAAGGTGTCTGTTCCTCTTCATGGCTGTGAACACTTCTACCTCCTCACCAAACCTCTCCAGGAGCCACTTCCACTTAACACTCCAGGTCTCACAAATTGAACACACAAGATAATTCACTTTTTCTTGGTGCAAGCACAGTTTAAATTCCAATCACTTTTACTGATTTGCCAGCTAAATATAATTTCTGTATTAGAGAGAAACCTACAGATTTTGGCAGATTGGCTGAGAGAGTTGCACAGTATATTACTGCAACAAGCATCTCCCCGCCAGTCAGTTTCCTCTAAGATGAAGTTGACACAGTGATGTCAAGTGAAGCCTGCTCTGTGACTGTATGCTGTTATAGTGCCATATTTTTATAGCCAGCACCTCCATTTGCTAAGTAATTTCACCATGGTTGCAGCAGAGTGTCTGTCAGTGCTAATAATGCTAAATGCATTTTTAGAGTAGAGGAAGGAAAACATAACTTTATTTGATTCTTGTGACTCTGCAGACTGTTGTTGTTGTTGTTGGGTTTAGTTACAGAGATGCAGCCAATGAGAGCATCATACACAGAGTGTGGACATGGTTACATCATAGAAATATCTGGGTGCTGCTGATCACCTTTGAGGTGAAGACTGATGGCATTGTGAAGTGAGGGCAACAAACACAAGCTAAATTCCTCCTCTGTCTGTCTGCCTGTCTGTTGTTTTTTTCTATCTTCTTATTGAGAGGCTCCTGAGTCTTTCTTTTTACCTTCTGGTATCACAGTAAAAGACATAAGCAGCTTCAAAGGCATTAAAATCTAAATCATCGGTCTCGAACAAAAAAATGTCAATATTAGTTAATATTTTATCTTTTTATTGTCTTTATCAAGTTTAATTCTAAGTATTAGTTATAGATTCAATTTGACATTTTAGCTCATCATTTATTTGTTTGTATGTTCCTGTGTTTTGTGTACTGAACTGGCTGCTCCAAAAAAAATCACCCCCAGGTTACAGGTTGGCTACGGTCAAGCCCCGAAGAGGTGATCTAACTGAACCTGTGTCTTGTCTCCAGTGGTGATTGACATGGATGGCAGGATATATGCACGGCCATGGCAGGGAGGCCTTCTGTCAGGGGGCTTCGAGAAGAACCCCAAACCCATCTTCACAGAGGGCCGCAACCAGCTGGAGATCCAGAACATGCAGGAGGACTGGGACCACTTTGGTAATAGAGCAGGATCATTAATTGTGATCAGTTGTTTGATGACAGGTTTTGGTGTCAGCTGCTCTGAGTGAAATTGCAATACTCTGCCTAGACTTACCATTTTTAACATCCATTCAGCAGTTGCACAGAGACAAATAAGCTATAGATAAGGTTGACACATTAGTCACTGCAGTCACTGTCAGGAATGTAGCGCAGACAGAAGGTGTGTGTTGTTTTGCATAATGGTCGGGTGTTTCAATTGTACTTTGTGAGTAAAGCAATTTACTGAAACATTTGCAGTTTCATCCCAAAGAGTCCAGAGAGCACCGTAGTTAAACAGCGTGGGTGTTTTTTGGTGTTTTAGCTGATTGTACCATGGCAGCGCATTGGATAAACTGAGCGGAATGGAGGTGTCACGTTATGTGGGCCTGGACAAAGGCAGAATACTTTTTGTGAAGGATCAGGTCATGGTTTTGTAGTAAGACTGAGTATCTCTGTTCTTGCATAAACTTGCATGTTTTGGCCCTGTTGGGAGCTGAGTTGCATTGTTGCTCTTCATCATGTGAGTTTTGACCTAAGTTTAGGCTTATAGCTTGTTTACACCTCCCACTATCATTTCTGCTCATTCGTGCTGATGAACCCAGATTTCTTTCCATTGCATTTCTGATTCTTGGCAAGGCTAAAGTAATGGTGTTCCGTCTATCATTAGTATTTTTTAAATAATATTATATATTTTGTCCTTCAGTGATTGAATGGTCAGGTCCAGTATCTTGGGAGACCATTTTTTTAGTATAGGTGCACTGGTCCACCTTTTCAAATGTTTCTTATTGGACTTCAGCCTTAAACAATTTAGTTCAAGTATGCCTCTCTCTCTCTCTCTCTCTCTCTCTCTCTCTCTCTCTCTCTCNCAGAAGGTGTGTGTTGTTTTGCATAATGGTCGGGTGTTTCAATTGTACTTTGTGAGTAAAGCAATTTACTGAAACATTTGCAGTTTCATCCCAAAGAGTCCAGAGAGCACCGTAGTTAAACAGCGTGGGTGTTTTTTGGTGTTTTAGATGATTGTACCATGGCAGCGCGTTGGATAAACTGAGCGGAATGGAGGTGTCACGTTATGTGGGCCTGGACAAAGGCAGAATACTTTTTGCGAAGGATCAGGTCATGGTTTTGTAGTAAGACTGAGTATCTCTGTTTTTGCATAAACTTGCATGTTCTGGCCGTGTTAGGAGCTGAGTTGCATTGTTGCTCTTCATCATGTGAGTTTTGACCTAAGTTTAGGCTTATAGCTTGTTTACACCTCCCACTATCATTCCTGCTCATTCGTGCTGATGAACCCAGATTTCTTTCCATTGCATTTCTGATTCTTGGCAAGGCTAAAGTAATGGTGTTCCGTCTATCATTAGTATTTTTTAAATAATATTATATATTTTGTCCTTCAGTGATTGAATGGTCAGGTCCAGTATCTTGGGAGACCATTTTTTTAGTATAGGTGCACTGGTCCACCTTTTCAAATGTTTCTTATTGGACTTCAGCCTTAAACAATTTAGTTCAAGTATGCCTCTCTCTCTCTCTCTCTCTCTCTCTCTCTCTCTCTCTCTCTCTCTCTCTCTCTCTCACATACAAAACACACACACACACACACAACACACACACAGGGTCTGTCACTACTGCTNCACACACACACACACACCTGTCTTTTGGCCTTGGCCTCATGCTAGTAATCTGAGACTCATTATGCAGTGTGACAGGTTGTCGTTAGGACAGCAGTATATCATTAGCCACCTCCTGTCAAGATCTGTGATTATAGTGCTGGGTGGTGTGAATGGTATGGTATGGAATGAAAGTTCAATAATGAGTGGAAAACAGCATATAGGAGCAGGAGGACAAGTAGCAGCCCCATTTTGGTGGCAGGAAGCAGTAGAGTTTCTTGTAGATGAGGCCTTAAATGTAGACAAATACTGAGACTGTGGATAGTTAATCTGATCGTGTTGTAGTCTGTTCATGCTGATTATATGAAATTTGATGTCTGATTTGAAAATACAATATATTGATGTGGGCCTGGTACCTTTTTGAGAGAATTTCTTAATAGACATTGTGGATTCTTCCACCTCCAGAGCCAATGCTGAGTGCCTTGCTGAGGAGAATGCCAGCTCTTGAGTCAGCTGAGATCCATCAGCTGGTCAACTGTCCGGAGTCGTTCACCCCTGATATGCGCTGTCTGATGGGGGAGACGCCAGGTGTCTCTGGCTACTATGTGCTGGCAGGGATGAACTCCTCTGGCCTGGCCTTTGCTGGAGGAGCCGGCAAGTAAGCATGGGTATAAGTGTATTTGCATAAGTATCTTTGAGACATTGAGTAATTCATCCACAGTTTATTCATTTCTGTCATCAGCGTAGTAGTCAGAACATGTTTCGATTGCATTACAATGAAGCACACATGGCATGTTGGGGGATTTGGTGTCCAGGTATCTGGCAGAGTGGATGACCTATGGCTATCCCACTGCCAACGTCTGGCCACTGGACATCAAACGCTTTGGTAACCTGCAGAGTAGCCGAACCTTCCTGAGACACAGAGTAATGGAAGTTGTGCGTAAGTAGTGGACTCATGTTACAATTTATATGTTTGGTGCATCTTAAAACATCTTAAAACAATCCTATGCATTTATTGGTCTCTGTAATTGTTCCTTTTGTCCATACTGGCAAAAAAATGCATGTTTAAGTTCAGCTGAAGAAAAGATAAAGTGTTATCTTACAAGGATTCTGGAGCACAGTGCATCATTGTCATTGCTAACTCTGTCCAACTACCTCGTGCCTCATTCACATATAAGAAAACACTGACAGTATCAGTGTTTGCCAAATTTATTTTTGCTGAATGAAGTGATTAGTCGGGCTTATTACAGGCCTTCAACAGCCACAGATACTGGATTTTTTTCTTATTTTGTTGTCAGAGCATTTGATTTATTGCTTGCTGTTGGGATGTAAAGAGAAAAATGCTTCTGATTGTTATTGCCAACTCTAGCTTTGAAAGTAGTTAAATATAATAATGAGTGTATTTCAGTTTTGGGTTGGTATGGTTATGCCTATGCCTCCAATGTGTTTGTGTCTGTGTGTGTTTGTGTCCAGCTCTGCTATTTGAACTAAAGGTTCCTCGGTGGGACTTCCAGACTGGGCGTCAGCTACGGACCAGCCCTCTGTACGATCGCCTGGACACCCAGGGAGCTCGATGGATGGAGAAACATGGTTTTGAAAGGCCCAAATACTTTGTTCCTCCAGGGAAAGGTACAGACTACTCCCCAGCAACACACTGCATTGTCTTTATATTTATCTTCAGTATGAATTCAAATGACTTCTCAAACCTGATTAAGAACAGGGTTTTCAGGGCTGGTGTCAGTGCGATCCTGTAGACCTGATGGTGTTCATGTCAGGCGACTGAGATTGACTTTCATGAAAACTTATATAAGGTTAATAATGCCGTTTCCTGTGATGAACTGAGAGTATGCTGGAACCAAAGACAGCAGCAGGTCATTTCACAGTTGTGTTGTATTTTTCTGAGGTTGGATTGTGGCAAGTTTTCTCTAAGTTTTGCACAAGTTTGAAGGGATTTAAATTGCAGTTTAATTATTTGTATTTTCTTAGTAGAAAGTAGAGCATTGTATGTCTCAGCCTATAATCTATAATATACACACGATATATTATCTCTGCATGATTGTGTCTGTGTGTGTCTGTGTGTGTGTAGATCTGTTGTCTCTGGACCAGAGTAAAACGTTCTACAAGCCCGACTGGTTTGACATTGTTGGCGCAGAGGTGAAATGCTGCAAAGAAGCCGTCTGTGTCATCGACATGTCCTCCTTCACCAAGTTTGAACTGACTGTAAGTCGTGATGCACTATAGACAACTTACGAAGTTTAAGCAGCTGATGAGAAAACTGCTGCTGCGCTGCCCTCTGTGAGATCAGACTTCCAAACATACATTTCTCATCTGGTCACACCCAGTGAGTCAGCATGAGTTTTCCACCAGTTCCACATTTATCTGTGCCAGAACATAGAAAAGTGTTTTTGAAATGGAACATTATGCAATTCTTTGTCAACGTGGAGCCACTGATGCAGCAGTTATACATTCTGTCTTTTGAGTCAGTGAGTAATGCATCCTTGGTATTAAAGTGAGTCCAACTCTGGTCTGTCCTGATGTCCCAGTCTACCAAGGACCAGGCCTTGGACCTGCTGCAGCATCTGTGTGCAAACGACCTGGATGTTCCTGTCGGACATATCGTCCACACCGGCATGCTGAATGAGAGGGGAGGCTATGAGAACGACTGCAGTGTGGTCCGACTCAGCAAGAACAGGTTTGTGGCGCATTGACGGTAAAATGACATGCAGTTGACCATGAGCATTTAAAAGAACCCACATGTTCCCTCTCCAGCTTCTTCATCATCTCTCCAACAGACCAGCAGGTCCACTGTTGGTCCTGGATTAAAACACACATGCCCAGTGACCCAAACCTCCACCTAGAGGATGTCAGCTGGAAGTACACTGGTAAGCGCCATGCACTGTTGTTAAGGTCCTGCAGTGACGTCGCCATCTAGTGTCCACACAGTATGAAAAGGTGGAAGCAAACCGGTGGTATCCCACTCGCCTCTCATAACCCAGTTATTTAAGTGGCCTCATTTTGGGTTTGGTGTTAGCAATATCAGATACTATGGGGACCAAGAGGACGGTTAATTACTGCCCAAAATCTAATTTGTATTTGTAAATGTAATTACCATAATGGTCTGAAGTGTGAGTAACATTTTGCTCCATTCTAATTTTTCTGTGCAAGATAAAACACCATCGTACAGTCTCTATTCCAAAATGTACCCATGGCATTGTACAGTATGTATCAGAAGATGAAGTGTTTGTAACTCTGGTCCTTTACTGACAGCTTTAAACCTGATTGGACCTCGTGCAATGGACGTTTTGGCAGAGCTGTCATATGTTTCCATGACACCTGACCACTTCCCCTCCATGTTCTGTAAGGTAGGAAACAAAGGCTAGTTTCAATAATATTAAAAGAGGAATCATAATAGTAATAGTAGTAGAGGCGATAGCAGAAGGAGGAGTGATATTATTAATTATTATAAGTATTATAATAACATTATAAGTAGCTGAAGTTGTAGCAGCAGCTGTACTATAGTTTGTGTATCTGTGGTTGTAGTAGTTGAAGTGTTGCACAAGTAACTGTTTATACCTGATTGTTATCCACACACTGACCATGCATGTATGTGTGTCTACAGGAAATGAGTGTTGGCTATGCCAACGGGATCAGAGTGATGAGTATGACTCACACTGGGGAACCAGGTTTCATGCTCTACATACCTATAGAGGTGGGTTCACACCTGCACACATACAAAAACATGCACCATGTCACCATTCCACAGGGTGGTTGTTAAAGTCAGCTTTCAGGAAGTGCTACATACTGTTCATGAAGTCTAACTTCAGTGTTCCCCTCTGCTCTCCACAGTACGCTCTGCATGTGTACAACGAGGTGATGTCAGTCGGTCAGAAGTACGGGATTCGTAATGCAGGGTACTACGCGCTGCGCAGCCTGCGCATAGAGAAGTTCTTTGCCTTCTGGGGTCAGGACCTCGACACCTTCACCACCCCGCTGGAGTGTGGACGAGAGTTCAGGGTTAAGTTTGACAAGGTGTGTTGGAAGTTCAGCTGTGTAACCACATCAAACAACAGTGTGGATTCTGATTTCTTGTCTTTGGTTACGAAACAGCAACTGCTTCAGTGAGGAGATTTACATCAAGCTTTTTTGATGCTCTTGCTTTAGGTTTTTTTTTTTTGCTTCTAAGCAGTTAGAAGATGAGAAAATAATGAAAGATTGGATGACATCTGCTTTGCTGAAGCTTTAAACATCTGTTATAGTTTTTGCTGGGAAAACTGATCTCCAAGCTGCACCTGCAGGCACAACAGGTGGCACTTCACACCAGCAGCGGTGAAGTTTACCATCGGCCTCATTTTAAAAACAGTGGAGCATCAGGTGTGCTGTCTGCTGCACACAGTAATAACGTCAGTACAGCATTGATGATTTCACCTCACAGTGTAAAATTGGTTTCACTGATTGCTTTCAGATGGGAGGTCATCAGCAGAATCGATGCCTTTATTGTGAAGTTTATTGAAGAAATGTATGAAATGAAAAGTTGTTTCCTGCTGCACATCCCATCACATCTAACACTGCTCTGTCCTTTATCTCTTTTATCTGCCCTTTTTCCATTCCCCACATTCCTCTTCTCTTTTTCCTGTTTCTTCTATTTTCGGCCACATTCTCCTGGCTTCTCTGCGCCTCCATCAGGACACAGACTTCCTTGGTCGTGAGGCCTTGCTGCAGCAGCGTCAGGATGGCGTGTCTCGGCGGTTTGTCATGCTGGTTCTAGAGGACCACGACACTGAGCTGGACCTGTGGCCATGGTGGGGCGAGCCCATCTACTGTAACGGTCAGTTAGCTGGGACGACCACCAGCAGCGCCTACAGCTACACTCTGGAGCGCCACGTCTGCCTTGGCTTTGTATCTCCACCGCCAAGCCCAGAGGGGCTCCCCACACCCATCACCCCAGACTTCATCAACCGTGGGGACTATGAGGTGGACATTGCTGGCCAGCGCTACCCAGCCAAAGCCAAACTCTACCCCTTCAGCTCCCTCTTCACCCAACAAAAACGCCGCAAGGAAGACATGGAGCTCAGCAACCTCCAGGGGAAGTGATGCAGAGCAGTGGAAGGCGTTTGCCTCAGTTGACACTCCTTCAGTTCACCAAATCCACTCCTGCACTTACCTCTCAGTGCCAACCTAGGCCCCTTTTCTAGCACCTAATCTGAGGGCTGGATGCGCAATCACTTCTTGTCCCTCTAATATTTAACTTCCACGTTGCATCTCCCTCTTTCAAAGTGCAATATTTAAGAGGCACCAAAAGCTCCAACTGTATTAAATACAGAGCAGCTGTGTCGTCAAAATCTGCAGTTCTTTTTCAGCCCTTGCTCAAACACAGTCCACACAGTCTCAGAGGCTGGTTTACTGCGACAGCCTGCGGTTAAGTGCCTTTGTCAAGGCAACATCAACAATATGTGTTGAGGACTCTTTCACTTTGTTCACTTTAACCCATCCAGAAGGGATCTTGACCGACAATCTTCTCCAGTAGCGTTCCTGTCACTGTAACATTGCAGCTCTGCACAGTCTGAAAGAGTCTGAAAGAAAAGTCATTCAGTTCTGTTGAGCAAATGTCTGCAGTCAGTGTAGTTTTTGACTTCATTGTCACATTTTCAATTTGCTGCTGTAAAGAATACAAGTGATGCGATGTGGCCTAATCGAGGTACTGCTCACTGCTATCATCCCCACAGCATTATCATTAACAATGAAGGGATATCCTATCATTAGATATCCTTCCCCATCAGGGAACATGCCTGGACAAGCCATGGAAAAGAATTGGGAAGCCTTCATTAGTAAACTGTTGTCTTTTGTGCCGCACATTCACTCCTCATCCACTTGTGTCACAAAGGCCTCCCAGGCTCTCCTAAAAGCTTCAGAGTAAAGCAAAAGGACCTCTGTTCCTCATTAATGTCTTTATCAACCAACTTTCAGCACTCCTGGTGTCATTCTGCTGCGTGTCCAGCTTGTAATGTATTCTCGGTAAAATAATCCAGCCTGTTATTTATGTTCTGTGGTCATTTTGAAGCCGCATTGCTCTTTTGATGCTCAAATTTTGCTTTGCTGATGTGCTGTGAACGTGTGGCTCATGTCAGCTGGCTCATAGATGAAGGAAGGCAGAATGGGAAAGCTGTGACCACAGCTGTAATCCCAAGTCCACTATATTTTACATTGGTGATTAGATTTTTGCCTCACCCAGAGTTACGCTGTTTCTTCACTGCGATTTGTAATAAAGCGCTGTATATTTCTGTAGCTAGTGTCTATAAAATCACTATTTTCAGTCCTGCACATTTTCTCGTCAGTCAGTTTTAAGTTCTATCAGTTGTATGATTTGGGCTTTGGGGAGTCTTTTCATTCTTCCCGTTGTCCTTCCAGAATTATTCCGTTCATGTAAATGCCAGCTTGGTGTTTTCCTACTTGTACATTTGTATACATCTTTAAAGCAATTTGGTCCTTTTATCTCTTGCTGCCTTTAGAAGTCTAAAGTCAGGAAAGGTCTGGAGCTGCTGTGAAGAACAGTGTTCAGATAAAAGTTGAATTCATCCAGTCAGTCACGTTGTTCTGGGCAAACATTTGATGCTGTGGAGGGAACCTTAAGTTAGCTTGACCGGCTAAATGATGCTAAAAACCACAGCTGTCACACACACACACTGAACAGCTTACAGACTGTGAGGTGGACACAAAATTACAAGAGGATAATGGAGTAGGACTGTAGCTACAGAGCATAGATTAGAGAAATCGTTTAGTCTGTAAGATATTTTGAAAAATGCTCATTGCGATTTCCCAAAGTGACATCTTCAGATTGCTTCTTCTGTCCAACTGACAGCCCAAACCCCTCTCTTCATTTACTGCTGTAAATGACAAAGAAGAGCAGCAAATCGATTCATTCGAGTGACTGATCGTTGCAGCTCTAAGAACATCACAGAATTGTGATGTTACGGCCATCATATCACTCCTGAGTGCAGATCCCGCAGGCTTTTCCTCATATTTTCATTTTCAGATGATTTTCTTGAATGTTGACTGCAGTCACAGTTTTAATACGTGGATGCAGATTGCTTTACAATCTTAGTTCATTTAGAAGTGTAATGAGTGATTAAGTGTGCTTGAGGAGGAACATGCTGGAACGTAAACGAAAGGACAGACACGGCAGGGAGCCCGCTGCATGAACTCGCAGTGATTGACAGACCTTTGAATAGACAGATTAAGAATTCTGATAAGCTGAGTGACAAAACACTTATTTACAGCGTAACTCCTTGTCCAGACCTGTAATTGATATTCTGAAATTGGTCCTTTAAAAGTAATTGCTCAGTATACTGAAGCACCGGTTTTTACCTCTGAAAGGGGAGAAAATTGTGTTTACAATAGCACACAAAACAGAAAAATGAAAAGCCTGAGCAAATCTTCATGCTTGTTTTCATCTGACTTGCTTTTGATTAGTTTTCTATCACTCTCCTTCCACTCCAAATGACGCAGTTACACTCTGTCAGCAGGAGCCCGTCTCAAAAGCACGACAATAAAACTTTGTGGGAAAAAAAAAAAAAAAAAAAAAAAAGCTGTAGCAGGGAGTCAGACCCTGCTGATAAAGGGCTAGTTTGTGTGTTGTTTGTAAAAAGGCTCTGATATTTAATGAAGCGTTTGCATGTGACAGCGCAGTGACTCACTCTGAGCCTGTGAGTCGTTCAGCCTTGGTGCTGCGACCTGACCTCCCAGCACTGTAATGCTCTGCTTTGGCTTTGTGCAATTAACTTCTGTGGCTTCATTATACAAAAACATATTTTATTATTCATAATATACTGTTCATTTTTCTCATATCATTTGTTTTAATATAATTAAGGCTCCATTAATAGCATTTAATGTAGGTGTGAGGACACCTCTGGACTCTGTGTGCCGGTGACTGAAACACACAGGCTCTGTTGACACTCATCACTCCACCCTGTGGGTCACTTCAGCTGTTTTCAACTGTCCGACTTCACTGCTGCAAATGAGCGATTGAAGGGAAAGCCCCAAGTATTTGCACTAAACAAGGGCAGCCTGCTTCCTACTACCATGGTCACATGGTTTCTATAGTTAAAAAAGGTCACTGAATATCAAATATAATGTACATCATCAAAGAAGTTAGAGGCAAAATAACAGCTAACGATAAGACCTGAACATCATTAGAGTTGTGGAAAAGTTGTTGTGACGATCATTAGATGTTAAACATGGTGACGCTCCACACTGGATCAACGTTTGGTGCATGTTCGTCTCTCGCATCGTGTTTCCATTTGAACTCCACTTGTACCTGACTGATCTGTAAACGCCAGCTTTTTCTTCAGAGCTTTACAACTGTGTATTTATATCATGTTAAACAGATGTTTGGCTTTCTGATGCACTTCAAATAAAATATAAGGAGAACTTTGTTCGTACAGGAAGGTTGACTTTGCTTCATTTGTTCACATGCAGGATGTGTGATGTGGTGAGGCTCTAACATGGCCAAATCCAAAGGTTCAGTCTCCATGGCTACCAGCAGAGTCCAAACAGAAGGGTGTATGGCGCTGAAGCTATAAAACCGTGTTCTGCTCCTCTTCCCACACAGAGCCATCAGCCTGTTTCTGCAAACATCAGCCTAATAATGAACATCAGAGTGGCTGCAATGAGACTCCAGATTTATTCATGTGTCTACAGTTGCAGCAGAGGACTGAGACACCTGCTCATTAATGACACCATCTGTAAATAATTCCACAAATGAATTACGTAAGGTCAGTTCAGAGCCAGGAAAGTCATACAACCCCCCCCCCCCACACACACACACTTAATTAGCATATGACAACACAGCAGCTTCCTCCTGTTGCACTGCATTCTGCTTCGCGGAGGTCACATCCTTCTGGCTTTGCGTGGGCGGCATCCATTGTGTGGCGTGGGGGTGTTGTCAGTGATAGATACAACCTTCAGGCCTCCCATCGTCAGGCCTTTGATCGCAGACTGCATGACAGAAAAATATATTCATCAATTAACAAATCTGATATGAACAGATCAATATGTCTGAGGGTCTTACAGCCTTAAATGATCCTCATAAAAAGACAGACATGCGCTCTTTCTTCTTCATGCAGCGGCAGCTTTATTTGAGTCGCACTCCCACTGTTACATCAATACAGAACTGGGTCAGCAGTACAGGACACCAAACACATTTCAGTCTCATGCTATGATCTGAATGTGCCCATTAATACACTGCAAACTTTCATTCACTGGACTGTAACTGAAATATGAGGCAACCTTTGCTAATGAAATAACCGTGAAGAAAGTGGATGCTGTCAGTTTTTGATTTGGATATCTTAAGTAGAGCAGATTTGCTTGTCCCAGGTTTTCAAATGTGATGATTTGCTGCTTCAATCTGTTTTACATTGTTGTTAAAAGAGCACTTCTGGGTTTTGGACGGTTGGACAAAACAAGCTGTATTTTTCATTATTTTCCAACATTTTATAGACCAAATGAAAAAATAATCAACAGATTCATCAGTTCTGAAAATAATCTACTTGTAGCAGCAACAACATGCACGAGTTCTAATGGTTGAAAAATAAAATGTAGTATAATTTAAGACTTTTTAGGGGGCTACTGACAGACTGTCAATAATGCCCAACAGAAATATATGTTCTGCTTGTACTCACCAGACGTCCAGGACCAAGACCTTTGACCACAACACGCACAAATTTGACTCCCTTTATTTTGGCTTTCTGTGCAGACAAAGAGACACACGACACAAGATTGATGTCTAAGTGTGCAGCCGACTTTCTCCACAGCAGCTCGATACGTTTCAGTGTGAGGAGGAATGAAAGATGCAGAGGTTAAAGGTCAAAACAGCGACACTCGTGAATCTTGTGCAGATCCTCAAACTATGGGGTTTAATAGATGTCATTCAAACCGTAAAGTTTCAACAATACTTAACACTTTGTCAGTTAACTCTGATGCACTTTATGAACTCCATGAAGACATCAGCTTTATATAATGCACAAAACAGCAAACTGAATATCTTTTGGTTTTGGCCTCTAGTCACAGACCTTGGGCTTTGTGAACTAGAACTGGAGTTACTGATTGTTTTAAGTGTCTGTACAATAAATAAGTTGTCATGATGGCTGACCAGCATCACTTTGTTTTTGTTACTTTGTTTTTTTTTTTTACCATTTTCCATCTGGGCTTCCAGTCACTTGCAAAACAAAAGATAAAATAGCTCCTAAATATGGTTACCATATTTTCATTTTCTGGTCTACAATGTCTAAAAACAACAAATCAGAGGTCAGAATAATCTCACATATCTGCCTGCGTGATAAAACACCATGGTAGCGTGATGATAAAACACTTAATTTCTCCAGTGTGTTTACTGCAGATCAGTGTGACCTTAACCCTGTTAGCCAGCAGGCTTCATAAATCAGGCTAATATAACGTCTAAATGAGCACTTAACACCAACTGCTGCACTCTGTCACAGTCCTTAGAGGGGGCAGCTTACCTACAACAAACATTTCATATTCATAAATTACATGTTGTTCCACAGAGTGTAAGAGCAGGATGTGTCCTTCACTAGTATTTGTTTCTATCCAACAAATGCCTGTCCTGCTTGGATAACAGGGAGGCCTAGAAAACAGTGTTCCAGTGTTCCTGAGCAGCACATCGAACCTGATCTCTCACAGTAAGTAACGACATGTAACATGTGAGAACTTACCGCGGCAGCAGAGATGCCCGCCGTCTGAGCAGCGACCGGCGTCGACTTCTTGACATTCCTGAAGCCTTCTGTCCCGCAGGACGTCCTGACCATCGACAGTCCTGTGCCGTCTGTCAGCTGGACGTGTGTGCTGGAACAGGACAGGACAATTTCCTGGGTCACTGACTCACAACTGATGGGCATGTACATTTTTTGAATGGTCAAAAAATATGTATTTCACACACTGTCATGCTGATGACAAGTTATATGCTCCCCACAAGTGGTTTCACTATATCACCTTAGCAGCTAATACAGTCTGTAGCACAGCTAAAGGAAATGTCAGCAAGATGTTCTGTAGTTGCTTTCCTTCACCAGCTTCTTCTGGATCTGGATCACAACACTGAGGTAGGTTGGAAGAATTTCACATGTGGAGCATCTCTCTTATATACGAGTCTTTGACGAGATCTTTAACAACATTACAAAGAGCTTTGCCCTGCATTGTCTGATTAGGCTTTTCTGTGGCACAAAGGTACAAACCGTCTTCATTCAGACCACCAGGAAGCAGCTGACGGTGTCTGACAGGTCAACACGTCTGACTGTAAAAACAATCTGTTCAGTTCTATTTGCACTCCACATTTTACCCACTGTTCCTGTTTAAGCACTGATCTAACAAAACCTAAAGGGTTTGAAGAACAAAATTAGCCCAGTGAGTTTCTGGAATCTATTATTGATATCTTCACAAATTTAAACCTTGTGGAAACAGGTTTCAACACTGCTAAATGCATTTTCTATCTCAGAATCAGGACAACACATGCGTATTTCCTCTGCAGCTCTACCAGCAGTTTCCACTTACTTGTTGTATGTGGCTTTAATGTGAGCGATTGGTAACTCCTCAAACTTCTTTCCATCCCATGACAGTGAACTGTCCTCGCTGCACAGCGGAGAGAAAAGGCTGAAAGATTAAAACTAGAGTTAATATCTCATCAACATTATTACACTGCAGTGAGTTGAGTTTGGTGAGTAAACATTTAAGGGAAGAGACTGGCACTAATCCAGAATCCTTCATGTTTTTGTTCATGTGCGTGTGTGGCGTTGTCTGACCTGAAGACTCCGGAGCTTTTCCCATAGTCTTTGCGGGATGCTGCGGTCCTCTGAAGTCTGACGGCACTGGTACACAATGTTCGCTGCAACCCACTGCTTCCACATCTATGCGCATCAAAATTTATCAACACCATCGTCATAAACCAGGATCTCTTAGCTAAAAACTATGCTCTGCAATGTTCACCGCCACTGTCATCTGGAAATTACGTACAATATAACACATCATGGAGTAAACTGACTATCAGAACTAGCCGCTAGCTAACAAGGATGCTAGTAAAACATACCCATAAAACACTTACAGAGAGCTTCCAGTTGCATTTAGGGATGCAGACAGCAGTCGGCATACATTGCTCACAGAACTAACTAATACACAATTTAATTTATACATGTTTAATAGGGTTAAAAACAATTTCGCTTACAGACAGTTAACTATTTGACACACTACTAGCGTGACATTGAAAGAGCTGCGAATCCAGTCCAGACTAGTGCTAACTTTATTTTTAGAGGGATGGACAGTCATAAAAGCATTATTATTATCACTGCAAATATGATTTTCACTTAGATTATTGAATTTATTCCATATATATCGGTGGAAGTAATATCTACATATATTTCTGTTGTACGTGCAACGACACTTAGAAACATATTTATAAAGTATATTAATACAATCCCCCCGCAGGTAAGCCTGAATAGACCGTTCGCTTTTCAGCACAGAATTGTGGGTAGAAGTAGAAACATGCTGCCTTCATGTACTTCGTAAACCCTCGTAAAAATAACTGAACGTGGTGAACACTTGCATGAAGCCTTCAAGTAACTATCAGTCTGACTCATTCTTTAGAGAAACAAAAAGAGAACACTTAACATTGGACACCAATATTGTTTTTTATCTTGCATTCTATTATGACCTAAGGAACAACGTGTTTAAAAGCTTTCATGATTTCATGAGTGGGTGAGCTTCACAATTTTTTGGATATACATTGAATGTAGCAGAAGAAGATGGCTGCGCCCTGCACAAGGATGGCGAGTCGGTCTCTCTTACAGTTTTTGTCTTGTTTTAGCAGAACAACGGTCGGCACCACGAGGTTCCGTCCGTTTTCCAGCACTTCTGTTTGTCATGCGATTTTGCAGACTAAAAGTGTTACGGGAAGAGCGAGTTCTCCGTGGACTTTGATGGCAGCGGTGTGTCTGCGAAGGCTTCCGGTCATTTCCATGGAGTGCAGCCCGATAGAGCAGGAATTCAGACAGATGATGCAGCAGGTGATTTTTATAACCATTTAAGATGCGCAAACAGTGATGTAGAGAGCAGCAAAACGGTTTGTTGTCTTTGCCGTACAAGAGGTGACCATCTTTAGGCAAACCAGCCCACATTCCCTGTGTTGAGGCTCGCGTTACTCTGTGAAATATGTGTCCCGTCACGTTATGTGACGCTAAAGACTGATGGGTTGACAAATGAAGTTCTCTTCAACAGACCTGTACACCACTGGACACCATCAGCCAATACTTGTCCTCAGTTTATGCTTAACAGTGAACAGCTAACAATATTTGTAAACCACCCTATGAAGGCACCAATTTTGTCAACAATTATCAACATATATTTGTCCATAATGAAATCCTATAGTGGTAAATACCAAACCAGTTCTAATGGGTCACACAATCCACTGTGACACCTGATTTCCTTTTAATTCCTAACTAATACTAAAGCCTACTAAAATATGATTTAAACCCCTTTTTATTATTTATGATTATATTATCAGTTTATATAATCACGTCATATTTTGAAATAACTTGTGCAATAATCAATATGGAAACATCTCATTTCTTTTACTGTCCTGGGAAATGTTGCACGTCATGTTATTTGTTTATTTGATATGTAACATCAGTTAAGCCTGGGCTTATTTATAGTAATTCATTACTATTTGATTATTTTTATTAGATTCATATCTGAATTAAAGTATTGCTATAGTTCTATTGCCTGAATGAATGACAAAAAAAATCTGTTTCGACAGTTCATTGTGATAACGTTTGATTTCCATAGTTGTACAAGTACTATATACAAGTACTTTTTAAATGATTATGATATACTTTCTCTTATTTTGTTGTGCTATGTGCTTCTTCACATTTTATGCAGCATATTTCACATATTATGACATAGGCTGTAGAATAATGTTAAGCTGCAGAAGGATATGACGGAAATCGCCGTCACATTGTTTCACCACAATCATCCAATGACACCCAGCAACAATTTCCAGAGGTTTGAGATGCAGACCTGCTCTGACACCATTTCAGATGGAGTTGGAGAAAAGCTTGCTGTCAGACCACGAGCTGCGGCTGCTGGAGGACGCTGAGAGAATGCATCGTAAGCAGGCACACGACTATGACTCAGATGAAGAGGACGACCGCAGGGACCAGGAGATTGTGTTGGCTCAGGACCTGGAAGACTCCTGGGAGCAGAACCTGAAGGCCTTCCAGCCAGCGCCGAGGGTCAGAGGTCAGCATGGGAAATGGACAAAATGTTTGGCCAGTGGGGTGAACAAGTAAAGCAGAATATACACTGTATGAAAATATGGGTAAATTTCGCAAATGCACCTGATGAAATAGAGCATTCAGACTTTTGTCTTGCTTCAATCATCAATCAAGTAAAACAGAATGGAAAAGAAAATTGGATCATCTGAAGGTGTCTTGTACATCTGGCTTCAAAGTAAATTACCAGGGAGGAAAGAGACTTGCATTACTTTGAAGTGCAGGATTGTAATGTTTTTTTGACATTCAGAAAATCTATTCGCTCCAGCACTCCCAATTTGCATTTTATTCCCTGTGACATTTCCAAAGTTTGTGTAGATTTTGCTTGACAGCCACAGAGAAATAGAGCTGTTGTGAAGCGGCTGACGGCCCTTTCTGTTGTTTAGCTGATGTTGATAAAGACCTGACCTCACTGGAGCGCTGCCTGGACGACTCGCTGCTTCTTCTGGCCGAGCAGCAGGTCGGCGGCGAAAAGCTGTGGCTGCTACCTCAGACTCAGTGGCAGGAAGGAGAAACGCTGCGGCAGACGGCCGAGAGAGCCCTCGCTTCTCTGCCAGGTAAGACAAACATAAGTTTTTAAAGGTTGATACTGGCCGTGTGCAAATGAAGCTGCTGATAGTTTGTGCTGACTTTCAGTCTTTCGCCGTTTTTATACCTCAGCATTAGCATTCAGATGTTTTCTCTTGAGTTATGTTGAGTCACGAGGCACTAAAACTCCAATGAAACTGTTTCTTTGTCCAGTTCTTTTAGTGTTTAATGCAGCTTCTTAATTCACTGTTTGAAGAATATCAAAAGCACTGGCAGATATGTGCAGTGTTTTTACCCTGTGTGATTATGCTATCATCTTCAATGCTTCCTGCGACAGCGCCTTTTTTTATACGACCACTAGGAGCCCCCAGAGAGGAGGTTTTAAGTTTTCTAATCCTACATGTAGGGCCTTTAATAAAACCTCAAGTTTGCATGGAAATACCAGCAAACTGATGTGCAGTTTACATCAAGAGCCAGACTGCCATCATTAAAAGACAGTAGTCAGTGTATTCAGTAACACAGAGCAAATTGTTTCACCTGTCAGGGAGGTCTGTATGCTATTTTTTAACTACATGTGCTGTAGTTGCCAACATTATCTCTACTATAAAGCACAGTAATCCATGCTTTAATCCCAGAGGTATTGATATTGCCATATAGTATATTATGACTGGCATGATATCCTCAGCAGGAGTCACCTACAATACTCCTGATATATATCAGATATGTCAGTTCTCCCTAAATATAGAAGTATTTTCCTACTCATGAAAATCTTAAACATCCTGCAATCAGCAATCATGTTACTCTGAAGTCCATAGCTTTGCATGTAAACTGTAAAATATAGCTAAACCTGACATCTGTGAAATACAAGGGTGAAGGTTTGGTTTCAGAAGTCTGTGTGAATGCTGTCTCCTGTATTTCTGTCAGTGTGTTTTGATGAAATGGCTATTGTGCTGCAAAAAAAGGTCCAGGTCTCTACTATCAATGCACTAACGCTACTTAAAATCACATTTAGTTACACTGATAGAACCTGATGCTTTCTGACAGACAATATTAAGAGTCACTGCTGTTTATTACTGCCTTGTCTTTGGTTTATGGTCGATTCTAGCATCTCTTTAGGAGAATATTACCTGTAAACACAGTGTAGGCAACAAAGAAACAAACAGGATAATGAAGAGTGACGAGGGGCGTGTGGATATTGCTCTTAATATATTTCATTTAACCTTAAAACCATAGCTTACAGCAAGATATAAAGTACTTTACAGGTTGTGTTATTGTCAACACACTCCATTTGCTGCATTATTACTGTATCTACATCCTAATCTCTTTTGCTGCAATGACCCAGTTTTATCCTCTGGATCATTTAAGTTTAATGTGATCTTATCTAAGATAAGCTGAGTGGTACTTCCAGCACAATCATCCATATTAACTGCAACAAGAGGGTCAAACCATCCTTAAACCTCCAACAGGAATTCGTTTAAATAGCATAGCACAGCATTCGACTGATCTTATCCAGTCACGGTTGTCACACCCCCTTAGATCTCCACTGGTGTCAGCTGTAGACGGGGCTTCAGCTCATGGCAACAGTAAGCCAAGGCCAGAAAGGGAGTTTGGAGACACCGTTGACAAAACCTGGATATTTACCATTAACTGTAAAACTGGCTTCCATCATTTCCCACCAGCTCATTTTAAGGTAATGGAAGTACAAGAACAAGTCTTCTTATTTTCAGGTGATTATACACTAATGGAAACATCAGTGTGAATAATTATATTCTATTTCTGCTAATGGATCCCGCTAAATCCTACACACTGGTCCTTTAAGCTCTTCAAATAAAATGCCAGTGTCTGAGTATGTTAAACTATTTCACAATACTGCTCATGAACTATTAATGTGCCACCTCCATCAATCACTCCCCATTAAGACGTTCCATTTGACTTTAACGTGTGTCAGTTGGTGAAGGCTTTTCTTTTTTTTTTTTAAAGTGTCTTACAGTAGCAAGAGTCAATCCATTTTTAATACAGCTGGACTCGGTGGGAGTCAGATGTTTAACACCTCCATGTTGCTGCCTTACTCTGCATGTTGAGCCAGCTGGGAGCATGTGATTTAGATGACACGAGATTGGATTAAAGCTTAATTGAGAAAAGTGTGTTGTTGTCACAGCAGAAAATGAGAAACAGAGCATTAGAGTAATACCGCACTTAATTATGCTATTGTACGACTTCATTAAATTTAGGAACGTCCACACTTTCGCTCACCCTTTGTCTCCAGCTGAATTAGCTCACAGTCTGTTCACTTCCTGTAGCAGCTGGTTTCAAGGCGACTTTCCTCAGCAACGCCCCCTGCGGAGTGTACAAGTACAAACTGCCCAAAGCTGTTCGGACGGAGAGCACGGTCGGAACAAAGGTGTTCTTCTTCAAAGCCGTTCTGTCTGACAGAGGTCCTCCCACAGCCCCACACGCCTCTTTTCTGTGGCTGAAGAAAAGTGAACTGCAGCACTACCTGAAACCAGCGTATAGGATGAAGGTCGACAGACTTATCCTCGAACTGTGACGACTAAACAGAGAACAGGGACACTGACTTACACGACAATATTTATGAGGCTCAGAAAGTTATGCTTGCCTCTTATGTGTCATCTTGTGTCATAAAATGTTCTGTCGTTCAGTATATGCATTTCATTGTACAAATAAACAGTGTTTCCACACAAGCTTTGGCGATCTTGGTTTTAAAGTTAGCAGAACCTTCAGATCTGAGCTGCACTTTACACGACCAAGTAATATACACAGAGGAATGTATCAAATGCAAAATTAAGCTATTTTTATGAAGCAAGCCTCGACATGACACTCTGCAGGCCTACGTTTGTCTGATTTTGTGCTTTAGTGGGAACATTTTGGGCAAACGTGTTTGTTGTTCTTATTTTCCAACACAAACGAGTCACTGCAGTCAACTCTGAAGAATCACACAGACTTTTTTTCTAAGGATCTTCAGGAGTTTTTTATGAACACTTTTTGACTCATAAGTCAAAGATTAGTTACATTTAAGACCATTTCTTAAAGGGTTTATATATCTACTGGACCACAGTACCTGACCAGCCATCAGTCAAAAATGCAGTGCATATCAGGACACTTTCCAGCAAAGATAATTATTAGCACAAATAGCTGTCATATTAACTTAGAGTAACAGGTGTCTTGCTCCTCGTTTTAGAGCTGCAGCAGCTAATGAGTACACACTGAGCACTGAAAACTGAACACCAAATGTTGTTACTGCTGTTTGGAGTGCACTCCATGCTGAACTCTGTGGGCCTGGCAGGCCTGCTCAAGGTTAGCCGTTGAGCTCAAGCAGTAGACAGATTCTGGTTGACTAACAATAGGTGGCAGTATTTGCACACCGGTCACAGAGGAGCACCATGAGAGGCTGTGTGATTATGTCTGTGTGGTGACCTCAGAGGAGGACTGCAGAGAGAGCTTTTCTGATCAACTTGGCTTCCTCTTATTCTGAAAATATTCATCAAAGCAGCCTAATGTTCCTGTGGAATAGCTACGATAATTTGTCTTAGGTAAGAGCATTCTGATGTTCCCAGCCCATTCACAGCGATCAGCCTGTGTGTGCTATATTTGTGTCGGATGGGACAATGAGTTAATGTTGGAGACACTGGCATTAGATTTTTCTGTCTTTGTATTTCAGGGTTCTCAGTCCCGCTCTTTCAGTTGAAGTGTGAGATGTGAATGTCAGGGCAAGCTAATAAAGGCCATTTCTAACTGCACAGAACCACTTACTGCTCTTCTGACTGACAATGGCCTCCTGCTGCCCTCCTGCTGCCTTCAGTCCAGTTCTGTTACCTGATGTCAAATCAAGGTATAATCACAGGAACAAAAAGAGGAACAGTCGTGGCTTTCAGACCCAGGGGGAGTCTGATGAAAGCATCTTTACCCAGTTTGTAGAGGTAAGCAGAGTTGGCCAGTCTGAGTCCTGAAACCATCAGGCAGTTGTATGTGGCCAAATGTCTCGCTAGCCATGGACTACCAGGGTCAAGATGCCCTTAAGCAAGGCACTTAACCCGCACCCCAACTGCTCAGTGGAAAACAAGAGAAGGCCGGTTGTTGGGCAGCTCATGGTGTGAAATAACTGTAAACACAGAATAGATAAATGTTAAAGGGGCACTCCACCCCTTTAAATGTCAAAGTCAATCTAATAGCCATCACTATGTTGACTGTGAAAACAGTCATAATGTTTTTAAATGTTAACCATTGTTTTTTAAATCTCTGTCTTTGTGAGTCCCCCCAACCTTATGGAAGTGCAATACTGAGCCCTGAATACTCTTTAAAAGGTTTTAAAAAGGAAAAGAGTTCTTTGCCAGAACCCATTAATACGATCTCTCACAAGTAGCTCAAGGCAAAGTCCAGCAATATAATATTGCACTTTCATAAGGTGGGGGAAAGGAGGATGGTCAAAAGCAAGACAGCAGAGGCCAAGATTTGTAGTCCCCACTGTGCGTTAAGATTCACTTGTCAAAAAGATCACTGAATCCTACATTTCCCATAATGCAACTCAGTAGCATTATGTTTGACTTGGCCTGCCTGGTAAGTGCCGTCTTTCAACCTCCGTACCTCAGTGTGTAATACAGGCTTAGCCCAAAATGAGAAAGCCCTGATGACATCACTGTGACATCAACAAGCTCATTCTGGATCCACAGGAGACATTATACTGTTTTCATTAACTGTTCACAGGCAGGGTAGTATCCGTCATAATGAGTTAACTGAAATTTGTGTAAAATCAGTGGGGAAATTAAGTCAAGTGTTTTTCTCATTTTCTGGAACAATTGATTCATTTTCTGTCTCCAAGCAGAGATTGCACACACAGATTTGTACAAGTGTACTTTCAGTTCAGTTGGTTTATCTAATGAACAGGGTTTTCTCAGACAGATATTAATCAGCTATCACATATCATGCAAAGGTACAGACCTGCTGATGCCAAAACACGTAAACAGGTAGACACAGATAGAAGTACAAGATCACGGCTTCACTTCAGT
This sequence comes from Chaetodon trifasciatus, assembly GCA_037975065.1. Lineage (NCBI taxonomy): Eukaryota > Metazoa > Chordata > Actinopteri > Chaetodontiformes > Chaetodontidae > Chaetodon > Chaetodon trifasciatus. The sequence goes on along the minus strand of JBBMOE010000001.1, from coordinate 24,975,708 downwards.
AAAGTATCTCACCTCCTCCTCCTACTGCCAAAGGCTGCCCCACAGTCTACTTCTTCATCCAATTAGATAGCACATGATAGCACCAGGATAACAAATGTCAACAGAAAGGTCTTGCAGTTTTTTGCCACTGAAAAGGGTAAAAGAGAGACGGTAAATGCCGAGGATGAGGCGCCTCCAAGGCGCCTGATGGCCGCTTCTCAAGCCCTGCTGCAGCTTTGGAAACGGTTGCACGTAGAGCAGAGAATGTTACTCCCCTGCCACACTGTCACATTCACACTGGCCTCATTCTCGCTTGGGATTTCAAACTGATTTTAAAGCAGTCGCTGAATTTTTTTAACCTTATTCTTGTGATCCTTTGAAGTTCATTGCACAGACCAAGGCACTGCCAGGCTGAGGGGCTCAGCTCCATTAGGGTGACCTGTGGTAATAATAGCACTCTCACTTATGGCACTGTCGGGCACTATCAGGGTTAAAAGCCTCTCCCCAATGGTAATCTCTATTTCCTCTTTGGTGACCCCATTGGTGGATGCCGGATATTATGTTCTTTAACTTGAATTCTTCTATAAATATCTCTGAAAATACACTGTATGGATAGAGTCTACACACGCCGGCAGCAGTTTGGCAGGGCAGTGAAAATGGGCTCAGAACAACAGAGCACACAGTCAAACTTCCCCACTCTGACCTGTCAGTGTCATCTGTAGTTATAAACAAAGTCTGGCTCCAGAAGACAGCAGCCATCTGCAGAAAACAGGGCAGCGCTGTTTGGAGTCAACCTGACTTAGTAAGATTAAAGGACAGCTCCACATCTCCACTCACATAAGAAATACAGCAGAACACCCCCTCAACTGTGTTTACACACAGCAGCTTTTTTTTTTTCTTTAAACTTTATGCAAATGTATGACTGACGGAGAGGGATGTAAGCAGGCCAGTTATTCACCACAGCTTACTAAAACATTTGATAAAGAAGCTTATTAAGACTCTTTATGTGACACACAATAAAGCACACAAACACACAGGTAAAGCAGTGCAGCTCTGAGGAAGACTTCTGGATCCTGACTGAGCCAGACCACATTAAGCGCCTTAACCACCACCCTCCTTAGTTCCACCCTCCCACCATGCAGTGCTACCAGCGCTGCACTATATTTCTTACCCTTAATCATTCAGTGACAGTCAGCTAAGCACGCACACTTTGAGCTCCATCCTGGCTTGCCTTTATACAGCTGCACACACTGAAACAGAAGTCTGCCAAGAGAGTTTTGCCTTTCTGTTAAGCACCATTCAAATGCACTCATTCACCAGTGTTCCTACTACCTAAGCACCTACCAATACATTAGATTAGATTCAGTTTTATTGTCATTGCACATGCTAAGTACCAATACAATGAAACCCAATTTAGCATCATAGCAGTGGAACCAGTAGTAAAAGTTCATATAGAGATAAAGATAAACTCATGTAGAATTATACAGTGCAGCCAGTTTATACTAGTAACCATGCTCAAAACAAACAATCAAACAAGCACATCATTCTGTAAACTATATGTCAAAGCAATGGGTATTGAGAAATTGCTTGAAAATAGATATTTTGTTACAGGTTATACTGTATATGTATATATACATACCGTATATGTGTATATAAATATGTGTGTGTGTGTGTGTGTGTGTGTGTGTGTGTGTGTGTGTGTGTGTGTGTAAAGAATAAATATATATTTATATAAATAATAAATATATATACATAAGCTTATTAAGACTCTTAATAAGCTTCACACACACACACACACACACACGCACACACACACACACACACACACACACACACACACACACACACACACACACACACACACACACTGCTAAAAAGAAAATAAGGGAACACTTGATCATCAGCGTTTAACACCAAGTCAGTTAAACTTCAGGGATATCAATCTGTCCATTTAGGAAGCGCAAGTGATTGTGACTGAGTTATACCTGCTTTGGCGCAAATGAAAGTGACAACAGGTGCACTGTAGAGGCAAAAGCAATACAAACCTCAAAAAGGGAATAGTGTTGCATGTGGTGGCCACAGACAATTGCTCTCTCCTTTCCTTCCTGACTGATTCTTCTCTAGTGTTAAGTTCTGTTAGTGTCCTTGTCACTGCTGGTAGCATGAGGCGGTACCTGCAGCCCAGTCAGGTTGCACAGGTAGTCCAGCTCCTCCAGCATGGCACATCCATACGTGACCAAACTGTCAGAAACAGACTCCATGAGAGTGGTATGAGGGCCCGACTCTAGTGGGACCTGTGCTCACAGCCCAGCACCGTGCAGCTTGATTGGCCTTCGCCAGAGAACACCAGAATTGGCAGGTCCGCCACTGGCACCCCATTCTCTTCACAGATGACAGCAGGTACATACTGAGCACATGTCATAGGCGTCAAAGAGTCTGGAGACGCTGTGGTGAACATTATGCTGTATACAGTGGGTGCTGTTAGGTACCACGATGAAATCCTCAGAGCGATTGTCAGACCTTACGCTGGTGCAGTGGGCCCTGGGTTCCTCCTGGTGCAGGACAATGCCCGGCCTCATGTGGGCAGAGTGTGTATGCAGTTCCTGGATGCTGAAAGCATTGATGCCATTGACTGGCCTTCACGTTCCCCTGACCTAAATCCAACTGAGCACCTATGGGACGTTATGTATCGGTGCATCCGACGCTGCCAAATAATGCAACAAACTGTGCAGGAGCTCACAGATCCCCCAGGACACCATCCGTGGACTCATCAGGAGCATGCCCAGACGACGTCAGGAGTGCATACAGACACATGGAGGCCATACACACTACTGAGTCACATTAGGAGTTACCCTGATGAAATTCATGCAAGTTGGATCAGCCTGTGATTTCAGCTTGATTTTGAATCCTGCCCTCGGTGGGTTGATGATTTTGTTTTCCATTGACTGTTGTTAATTCATTTTGTTCTCAACAAATTATATAATGTACATCTGTAAAGATTTTGTGAGAAGATTTGTGTATATATGTTTATGTATAAATACACACACACACACACACACACACACACACACACACACACATATATATATACACGCACACACGTACATATATGTAAGCAACATTAAAGGTACAGGAAAAAAAACAAGGTAGGTGATTACTGGTTTAGAGTTTAACACTCATCAGCTAACCTGCTTTATTAGGACTGTGTGTGTGTGGTTTGGCGCAAAAGCAAACCCCTCAAATGTCACGTTTTCAGTCAAATGTTACAGAAACCTGATTGCAGCACAGATGTATGTGATATCATATTTTTCAACCAAGCCCTGGCCACCTCAAATCAGTGAGCAAAGCACAGACAAAAACACAAGGACGGTTCTCATTTGAAATAAGCAAAACTGCTCTGATTTTGTGTTGGATCCCAAGGCTCACAGCTGACTGGGCTGTTTTTATGGCCTTTAATGTTTTCAACCAGGACTGAAGATGAGGCTCTGAAAACCCTGAAAAAAGGCATGAGTACTTTGATGGGAAGGAGCTGCTGTCTTTTGAGTGGGCTACTACCCCAGCACTGAGTACAAAACCCCCAGAACCCACAAAGTCTACCCCAGTGGCCAGTTTTCTAACCTCAGAACACAGTATTTGTACAACAAGTGCAGACTCTTTAACTGTGGTCGTGTTTAGAGAAAACGCAACAAACGCAGTACCTGCTGTGTTGCTGGGGGCTTTCTCACAGTCGGGGTGGCAGACTGGAGGAGGAGGGGGTGGGAGGAGGAGCAGGAGCTCTATTTTGCAACGACCCGTTGCTCTCTCTAAGGTCTGCCCTGTGGCGGAGATGTGATTTCTGTCTCTCCACTGGCTGGATAAACATCTTCATCTCCAATCACATGCAGCCAAAGTACGGTGCGAGGAAAGGAGAGTACATTTTCCTGTGGTGTTTGGGGAGAGTATGGCATAAATGGCTGAGAAGTGAGTCTCTGCAATATGATGGATATCTGAGTGACAGTGATCATTGAGGCCTTTTTTTAGAATAATCTTTAAAAGAGTGTTAAAGAATAAAGAGTCTAAAATATGCTGTATGTGTACAGGATGGTGATGTCCACTTGAATACTACGAATAAGAAGGTATACACAATACCTATATTCTTCAGTAGTCCCTAAAACTGTTCACAGTAAGGTCTGAGGTCTTTATTTCTGAAAATACACACCCCTTTGGGTTTTCTATATTTTTTAGTGTTTTCAGCATCGTTGAGTTTACCTGTTTTGCTGTGGTTATGGAGGTTTAAGATGAGGATATGTCAAAACCAGCATGTAAAACCAAAAGGCTGGATATCGTTATTGTTAAGTAGCAAAATGTTTTGCTTATTTTTGTAATTTGGTTGAACTGATGCCTTCAAATGAGACTTCATTAAAATCCACTGAAAGAAGACATAACACACCTTCATCTTGCAAATAACTAAAAATACAGCTGAATCCGTACGCAATACAAAACACCCATGCTCACATCAAGACACTCGAATGTTGGCTAATGGTGGCAAACTTTAGCTAGGTGCTGTGTGACTGACATTAATGAGCAAATTCACTGACTTTTAGGCTCCTCTCAGCTTGTGCTTCTGTTACACTACATGTTAAACTGTCACAGATAAACATAATGTTGGCTTTAAATACCTTTTTTTTTGGACACTGAGGGGCAGCAGAGGAAGCTGTAAACAAAACACTGACATATTGTCATCAGGCAGATACAGAGTGACACTAGTATTAATTTGAAGTTGTGTTTGTGTCAGCTTGATGAATTTAAGTGCAATAATTGCTCTCCTTTTAGCTCTTTAGTGTTGGTGGATTCTTTTGTTGGAATCTTCATCTTGAAACTGACATTTTACATTTTTTTGGAACCTGCATATTGACTCCTCTTCATTCCACTGCTCTCATGCTGGACACACAGCCTGTCCTGCACTCCCTGTTCCCCACCTACGTGCCCCCAGACACACCTGGTGGAGATCTGCACTCTACTGAGTGCACTCTTGTAGTTACTGGAGAGTTTGTCACTACACATGTTCCTTACCACATGCACTCAGTCATTTGATCCATTGTTAATGAATTAAATAAAATTATAGCCATTTTAAAGTAATTTACACAAGGGAATCTTGGGGAAAAAAGACAAATTCACAGTGATAGCTGTTTAGCAAACGTTCCACAGCCAGGTTTTAAAGGTCCAGTGTGGAAGATTTAGTGGCATCTAGTAGTGAGATTACAGACTGACTTATGAAAACATAATTATGAATATATTCTCTTTCTGCCAATAGAGCCACTTAAATCCTACACACTGAATGTTTAAAGCAAACTACTGCATGTAAGTAGATGAAGAGGCAGAGGTCACATTACTCTAATGATCCAGCACTCCACAGAGAAAACATATACAGACTTACATCAGCGATAAATGGTGTCTTTTCCTGGACCATATTTCCTAACCTATAAAATGCACATTTTTTCGAATGGGTAAGCTTAATATTGAAAAATGGAAATGTGTGAATTTATGCATGAATGTGAATTTAGCAGAGATGATTTATGTGCAACAGAGTTAGTGTACTGTGATGCTGTATCTTTAGTAGAAGCAACCTATTAAATCATCAGATTAATTGTTCCATATTTCACTTTTGGCTGTTCCTGCTCTCTGTAAGTCTAGCTTGAGTGAATCTGCAAGTATTAGGAAGGAGTGAGAGATTGTGTGCGATGTTGTTGGGATGGAACAGTTGGAGATGGCAGACGCTCCTCCTGCTTCCTCCTGTCCCAGTCTCCACTCTGCAGGGGGAAGCTTTAGTCCTCCACACCTCCATCTATCTGTTCTTCTTGCCTTCTTCCTCTCCATCCCTCTATCCATCCATCCATCCATATATATACACACACACACTCACAAATATATGCATTTATGTATACATACACGCACGCACACACACACACACACACACACACACACACACACACACACACTGGACTGGATATTTATCATATATTGTCATTCATACATTTGTCCAATGGATTGTTGAATATGAATATAATACAAATTTCTTGTCTTTTCCCCTTTGTATTTATTTCTTACTCCTCTTATTTGGTCTCACCATTTACCCATCCAACCCTCCTCTGCATCAGCCTTCTTTGCCTCACTCCCTCCAACACACACACTGGCATTCGCACATACACACGCAGATCCGTTCAAACTGTGTCTGGCAGGCAGACCTCCGGCCTGCAGGGCGAGTCCTCCTCCCCTCCTCTGACTGTCTGGATCCGCCACCTCCTTCGTATCACCCCAGATCCTTTCCCCTTCCCTGGAAGCTGTCAATCCAAAACAGACTGTTGTGTGGCTAGGGTGGGGGGAGGTGGAGGATGGATGGATGACAAATGGGGTGTCGGGGTTGGAGGAGGGGTGAGGAAAAAGAGAGTGTGAATGGACAGCAGGAGGGTTAAGGTCATATCCTACTATGCAGTAAGATGGCATCTTGTCAGGACAGATGATCCCTTTACTGACCCCGACTTCCTCCATCACCATCACCAACTCACAACACTCCCCCTCCTCTCCTTCTAGTCTGCAGGCTGTCTGATTGGCTGCTGGGGTTAGAGGGTCACCACCAACCACCAGCTGCACGGGAGCGTCATCACACCTCCAGGTCACTGGTAGCATATGGACGGAAGGCTGGAACAAGTTCACTGGTTCAATACTGTATAATAATGTAGAAAGAGAGGAGACAGAGGTGTTTGCTTTCATTGTGATCAAAGAGCTACAAATGTAGAACAACTGCTGACACAAAATCAAATGATTCATCTGAATCAGATGGGTGATTTAGATAGTATTCAGTAAATAAAAAAAAAGAAAACCTTCACACATGCACTCTCACTCAGTATATTCATTGATTGGTGTGGATGATTTGTTGGCAGTGGCCTGTGAAGGGGCGAGTCCCCTTCCAAAGACCTTTATGTTGACGATCAGTGGTCCCTGAGGGATTTCTGAATGGCTCTGCTTTGGCAGCAGTTCTTGTCCATGTCCCCTGGGATCAGAGGGACAACAGCTGCTGCAGCAGGACTAAACATCTGGCAGAAAGGTAGGAAAGTCAAAGTCTTGTCCGGAAGGTTGTTAGCCGAGATGGTGGCACTGAGGATCATGTGAGACGGTGCTGCCATTGTTAACACAGACTGCAAACAGCATGGCAGACTACTCCCCAGACAGAGGAGTCATCTGAATCTTTCCTTCAAAGTGCTGCTGAACATTTCTGCAATGAGAAAAGACACAGCGCATTTGATTGGAAGGCCTCAGGGACTATGTTAGATTGTGTTGCATACTGTGTGCATGGTGGCAGCCAGTGTAGAAGACCCACTTTAATACTGTCTGCCTGTTGAACTACTGCTGCAGTCCAGCTTCTTTCTTGTGAGAAATCACTATGAACATTTTGCCTTCATATATTTAATCTCTGTGGGTGAGGGTCACATCTAGGTCGACAAGTTAATCGAAAGTCGTCAGAGTCACAAGAAGGCAGGTGTGACTTTTTGTGAATAAAACCTGTGATGCCATGAAAGAGGACATTTACAATGCACTTGATAGCTGAGAGAAACAGAGTAACTTGTCGTAAGTCAGTCCCTCGAGGATTCTGTGAACATAAAGATAAACTCAAATTCAGCCTGTCCCAAAATATTCTGTTGTGTTCTGTGCAGCACTTCTATATTAGCTGCTTTTTTGTGCGTTTTTCACTGTATTTGTTTGCAGCATTTTTAAGAAAAAGTGCCAATGTGTCATCACAGTGGTAAAGATGTTTTCTTCCTTTACTTGTGCCCATTTCTGTCTCTTAAGTTGCAATTGAGCTCTCGGCCTCCGTACAATTGTTAAGAAAGCTTGCCAGTTCTACCAATCAATGCAGTTCAACAGATACAAAGAATCCAAATCAGAAGCATTTTCAAAAGCCAAAGTCACATAAAATTCAAACCAAAATCAATCTCCATTCTTGTAACTATAGTGGAAAGGACTTTATTTCTTCTCAGGAAGGGGTTAGGTTTGGGTAAGGGGTTAGGTGAAGATTAAAACATGACATCCTATTGGATGTTACGGTGGGCGCTGGCACAGGGGAGAAGGAGAACAGTTTAGGGTTAGGGTTAGGGTTAACCCCCGCTTTAACTAACCATTGTTATGCAGCCTAATTGCAATGCTAAACAGCATGTCAGAAAACACTAAAGTTACCTAAGATGCTAAGAGATTATAAAACTTAATTTGAGCAAGATCTTTCAACACTTGCAAGATTTTACAGCTGAGTTGCAGTTTGTAAAAGTTACTGTAATTTATCTCAAAATGAACACAAAAATTGTTGTTTAGCACAATCTTTTGAAAAAGCCCTTGTAAACTATCTTATCCTGGATGGCAATAATCACTGAAAATGCAGATCCTGGATGGACTGCAAAGTTGCTTTCAGCTCAGCAGAACTTTAAATGCTGAGGTGAAGCAACACCTCATGCAAGACATCTGTCGGCAGAAAACAGCCTGACTACAAAAAAGATCAACTCCAGGCATTTATTCTGCCTTTGATAATAATTTCAAACACCATCTCTGGTAATGTCAATGTCTTGTAGCTTTCATCCCATCATGCACTATGCATTATTATAGCTAGTCAATGCTCTTTTCAGCCATTTTTATTTCATTTGGCCTTGTCGGTACCTACCCCTCTTCACTCTGATGGAGAAGTTCCACAGGAGGTTGCTGAGCATACATTCTTAACAGAATCCCTTTTCAAATTAAATTTAAATGACCCCCTCAGCTCATAAGCAGAAGCTCTCCTGACAACTTAATTCATAATTCAGTGCTGAGCCAGGGCCTTGAGGGCCATAATGACGGCCTAAATGGAGGAGAGATGCTACTAAATGGGCTGTTTGTTTGCACCTAAACCTCTTTACAGGCCACAAGTCCAATGCTCAGCACTGTGAGGTGAGGAGAAGGGCTGATGTAGGGAGGAGGTAGAGGGCTCAGACAATTTGCTGACCAGCTGCTTTCATGTCTTGGGTCGCCGTGCGCTGCTTGGCCACAGTGAGGTTTGGGTAGCTTTTGCATGTTTTAAAGTGCATCACCACTGTAAGGTACTCATGAGTTAATGGCTGTGGTTTATTTGTGTGTTGGTGTAGGAGGCGGGAAGAGGCAGAATTACACTCTCAAGATATTCATTGGGATTGTGTAAATGGTGAGACAGTAACGTCCCCAAAATAGGCCAGCAGTTACAAGAACTGGTTAATGGGACTGAACATCTGAGTCTGTCACACAGCCTCCAACCTTACAGCTGAGCGCAATGCAACACAGAGATTCATGAGAAGGTGGAGGACCAGGATGGGATGGTGTAAAGGATGTACAGCAGAGTACTGATAGAGGGATACAAACAAGAGGGAAACAAAGACAACTCAGAACTGGTAGAGAACAGTGGATACCACCCCTATCATTTTTTTTATACTAGGCAATAGAGTGAACACTAGCTAACAAGATACCCAGCTGGCAACTGCTTGCTAGTTTGTTAGCTAGTAAGCTAGCTTGTTGGCAACTAAAAGTATGTTTTGGAACTGACATCATAACGTCACAAGCCTCAGCTTACAGTTTGAAAAGGGTTTAAAGACTGAGGAGCTAGCAAACTCTTAGCTGGCAAAAACACTGACTGTGGGACTCCTTAACAGGCTTAACGATAAAGACTTAAGTGCTGAACAGGCAAATGGTTTGTTAACGTACAGAAGCTGTAATGGTTCCCTTTGTAACCAGGAGCCGTGGAAAATAATTGATCTGAGATATGAGCTCACAAATGTCTCTCTTCATCCTGGTTATTTTGAAAAGACAGCTCCTAAACTTCACTCTGCACCAACTTTATTCTGTAGATTCAAACCACAGATGAGCCTCAGCATCCACTATTTAAAATAAATGCAGACAAAGAGCTCACTTCCTGAAAGACCACACAGGCAACATTTTTCTGAGGGGTGAAAATAACCAAAATTAATTGATAAAATTAGAGGAGATGAAAATGCATATGAACTGAAAACCACAGAGGTAATAATGGATGTGGAATGAAAACTAGACTGATAAAATATCAAGTGGTTTCATTCATGTAAAACCCATTTAATTAAGATGTATAAATATCATAATATGATGAAAACATGATACCCAACTGACATATATTGTAAACAGCAATTCGTTTTTGTTTCTTCCACCCAGAAAATGTCCATGAAAAACCACAGCCATTGACGAATCCCCTTTGTATTTTTAATTTCATGTGCATTTTCATAACCTCCAATTTACCATTATTTTTTGCTGCTTCCACGCTTTACATGCTGTTGCCTAAAGCCTTCTAAGGCAATGGCACCCTGGGCGTTGAGTCGAGACAGACAAGTGTGCATGGTGCACTGACAATGAGACAAATATAGCGAAGGCCACTTCACTAAAACAAGTGGATCCAACTGCAGTGCTGTGAGCAGCGGCTGAACTCGGCAGTTGGTAAGTGGTCTCTCGTCTTACTGTTTCATCGCCTCATTGCCAAATGTACAATTACTGTGAAAATGGTAATACATTTAAAAGAATGAATCAGTACACAAAATGCAGTGTTTAATCAGAAAATACAAGGTGGAGAAAAAATATGTTTAATATGTTCAATTATCTCTGAAATGTTTTATTTGACATATTTTGACATCTGGGAAAAAAACAAAATACACGCTCAGGAAAAACTGGAGAGATCTGGCTGCCGTTCAGGGAAAACATTACCTCCTTACTCAAGCTGGTGGCAGAGTCACTGAACCATCACAAGGTTATCTCACTCAGTGTTGACAAGAAGACCAGGCACTTGATGTGCTAGATGCCATCAATGAGCCCTTGAAACCACCGCTGGAACTCACTGATGAACTCTGTGGTGAATCATACCCAAAGTGTGTCTGACTTCAAGCCACAGCTCCATCTCTTTACTCCCTGAGTCTAAGAACCACAGCAGACAATGCACAACTCAACAAGAATGTGACAAAGGACTCCCTTATTGGTCTTGCAACATTAAGTGATCCACAATTGAATAAATCAGCCTAGACAAGACTCAGGCCACCAAAATAAGAGCACTGTAGGCAAAGTGAGACATTTTCACTTCACAGTGTTCAATCACAGAAGAGGAGAAGGTCCCCGTACAGTTTCTTCAAGAAGACACGGATGGACCTCAGGGCTCCGTGACACGTAGATAACAGCTTACAGAAATAGTTACAGACATTGGACACAGACATCGAAACTCTCCAAATGGAAGTTTTTTTCTCTCTGTAATAACTGACAGCTGAAAAAAAAGTTTCAATGCTTTGAGTCCAACAAAAGGCCAGTGATGTGTACTCACAAAATGTGATATATGATTGACACACTACTTTATAAGCTGTCCAAGCTGTCAGTTACCACAATTGAGTCTTTTTTTGTGCCTTAACGGCTGCTATTTTGCATCAGCAAATTTTCACTGACGAGGTTTGGGATTTTAATGTATTTTTGGTAATATATTAATGAAATGAAGTATCTGACCGTATTTCTGTTGGCAGTCCATATAGTTCATAGTCATTTTTCAGGCTGTGAATCTGCTTAAGGGAAATCCTAAGGGAATTATAAGTTTAAAGGCTCTGCATATGTCTTTCACTTATTCTGGCTGATTACACCTCTATTTAGATTGAAGTTGGGTGGAGTTATGGTCGGAGTTGGCTGCAGAGTTTCTTGCAACTGTATGTTGTCCCGGCCTAAAATGTGCAACAAACAGTCAAGGAGATGTCAATCAAGGACACTTATTGCAAAACAGCTGTGTGCTATGGGTGTGTATGTGGGAATATTTAAGATTGACAGAAATGTTGACTTGATTTAGACTTTGATATCTGACAAGTTCAGATGAAACTTTAAAAAAAGTGAGATTCATGTGAAAAAAGAGAGAACATACTGAGATGAGGGTTAGGGGAATTTGTGGAAAGTGAGGTGTCCAAGCAGGTCCAGAGGCAGCTGCAGTGCCTCTGGCCCAAACCCCAACCAAATGAGTCAGGGCACCACAGAGCTGCTCCTGAACATTCAGGCCAGCAGGGCAATCCATTTGAAATTTCCTCTCTTATGATAGTTCTATAGTTCCCAGATATGCTTAGTTCTATGTGCTCCCAGATCCCATCTCTAAAGGTTGCCTCTCTAAAAAAGTATGGACACCTCAGTTTTTTAATGTTGTTACGTCACAACACCTGCCCAGTTGCTACTGTTGTTTTCCTTTGGGGGAGTGCTCCCCTTGGCGTGGCACTCCTTTGAAATTGCCATCAAGCGCTGTGCTCAAAGTTCAGTTTATTTCAACTTTGACATCGGTTGCAGCTAACCTTTCAAAGCACAACCTATGAGACAACAGCTGTGTGTGAGGTGGTGAGAAGCAAAATATGCAAGCAGCGGAGGATGGAAGTGATGGAAGAAAAACTCTATGTTTCAGAGTTCCTCTAACTCCATAACAGAACGGGGCTACCAGGTTTCTGAATAGACATATAGCTTACAAACAAAGCAAAATCCAGAGCTGATGTTAGCTTAGCTGTTTACGTGTACAAGCTGTGCCAGACAGAAAAAGTGACAGGGGCTATGCTTCAAATCACAAGTACCTTTTACAAACTCAAATGTATCGTACATAAAACAGTCAGCAACTGCTGCTGTTGTCTGTGACGACCAGTTTCCTTGTGATGATGTATACTTACGCTGCACTTTTCCTCTGTCTGCACTATGCTCAGTGCCCTACCTCACATTGAGCGAAGAGGAAATTTATTATCATCTGAAGGCAGCTTAACGCCTACTTTAATGGAGCTACTCAGTGGCAAGTAAAATAACACTGTGGTTACACTGGTCAGTTCCCCAGTGTGAATGTGTGAATGGTTGTGGGGGTGGCAAAATATCACTGAAACGGAGATAGTAAGTCTTTGCTTGTGCAGATAAAGGTTAAAATGATGATTATTTTTAAAGTAATGATTATTCCTTTGTCTCTACATTTGGTTCAGTGTGAGAGTAAAATTTAAGCCCAAGTCTGAAAATAACAACACATGATTAACCACATGGATGTTCTGTACAGGAATAGCCAATCAGAGACAAGGATTTGCCCATCTGTATGCACATTGTTCATTCAAGAAAACAGCCAAATAATGTTAACTCAGTGATATGTGTTTCTGCTAAAAAGAGAAAAAGATCACATTTTATTTTTATAAAAAATATTCACTTTCAGTTGTGTGAAACCCTTAATATTTCCAGTAACGACTGACATGTCACAAATATGAGTACTGTTGATGACCCATTTCAGTGTTATTTATTTGAATCCATTCTTCCCTCTACCACTGGAATGTTCCACTTGCAACTGGCTGCAAGCAGAAACACAAGCCAAAAGCATGAGCGATCCGCTCCTGAGCTTAACAGTAGGAGAGATGTTTTTTCATGAAATTCTGCACCCTTTTTTCCAAACATACATTGGCACATTGCTGCCAAGTTATATTTTAACTTCACCAGTCCACAGGACTTGTTTCCAAAATGTATCAGGTTATCTGATATCTGAGAGCTCAGATATCTTGGGTGTCCAAACTTTTGTATCATGCTCCTTCCCTTTTTTTCCCCCACTCTAAAATTGTATAAAAATCCAAAATAATACAGAAATCTTGCTTAAGAAACATTTTTCTTTAATCTATAACTTTCTGCCTTTTGGAGATCAATCCATCCTCTACTTGTGGTGGAAATTCTTGTGAGCTGAAGGAAGGAGTTCAGCAGGAGACTTCAGATGTGTTATGCAGAAGTATCTATTGCAGGCTTGATGCATCAAGAAGTTGATGAGCAACACAATGTCCACAAGGGAACCAAGGTAGTGCCACACCAAATTCTGAAGATGTCCCTTCTAATGGGGTGTATTAATACCCCCAATGTCACATGTTTTCCTTTCTACTCCTTGAACTATTCCCTATTATGGATATTCTTGTGGTACTCTATTGGATAGTCAAAACCAAACAATAGCCCCTACCATACTTACGTATGCCCTGACATCCAACCCTCTAACTGAGGACACTTTGACCTAATTCCTTATTAAAATGTGACCTTGAGCATTCCTCCTTGAATCGGTCCGGTCTCTGTCTGTACAGTTTATCTAAAAGACCTTGACAGGGGGAGAGACTTCCTATCTGCTGTCTGCTAGAATGATCTCTAAATATTATGTTAATGTGTCTCTCCCTGAGGTCTCTGTGTTGGCCAACCTTGAGACCTTTGGGCGCCTTACTGTACAGAAGGCCTGTGATAGAAAATTCCCTCACACTACTCACCTACCTTTTCACAGGAACAGAAATTTTGACCCAGCAGTGCCCAAACTTTTTTTATACCACTGTACATAGGAATAAAATGGGAGACAAACAAAATCTGGAGTAGGAAAGAAATTCTATGACTGGCAGAGGAGGAACAACAGAGAAATTATTTGTAGAGCCATGTGAGGTACGGCATGGAGGTGACATGGTACGTCTGTGGAATAGATTGATCAATATGCCCGACAACAGACTCACTAAACAAATTTTCCTATAGGATCTCTTAAACAACTGTTCATGGGCAAGGCAGCTTGAAAAAATATTTAGTATCGCTGGTCTCCAATACATATATAGAAATAAGCTACCTTGTTCTGTTAACCAAGTCAAAAAACTATTATTTGAAAATTACAAACAAAAGTGGTTAGGAGAAGTTTAGCATAAACCAAAATTAAGAACATACAGGCTAATTAAGGATAATTATGGTCCAGAACACTATGTCACCCTCAACCTATCCAGAGCCCAGCGGTCAATCTGCACCCAGCTGAGGTGTGGTGTCATACCTCTAGCTCTAGAAACCGGATGCTTCCACTCGATCCCTGAGGAGGACCGAAAGTGCTGTATGTGTGATTTGGGAGAAATCGAACATGAATTTCACTTTTTATTTTACTGCCCATTGTACAATGATTATAGGCAAAGGCTCTTCTGTAAAATTTCACCTGAAGACAATTTAGATTTGTTTTTGTTGTCCGACGAATGTAACCTTAAGTATCTTTTCACAGAAAAAGTATTTCAGTTAGCAAAATTCATTTTGGAGGCCTTTAAGCAGCATAGGAATATACTGTATGTGTGAAGGCCTGAAAACTCTAGCAACTGCTTGTTTTGTATGTTTTGTACATGAGTTTGTATGTACATGAGTGTGTATGTGGGTACGTATACATGCATGCATGCATGTGTGTATGTGGGTGTGCATGCATGGATGCATGTGTGTTGGTGTCCAGGCGTGCATTCATGCATGCATGTGCACAGGTATCTATGTGTGTACTTATGTATATGTAGCCTATGCGGAAGTATGTTCTTAAGTGTCCTGTAAGCCCATGAGGGCTGGGCACTGTTGGTGTAAGACACTTTGTCAATAAAATCAAATCATCATATCAGTAGAACTGAATATGATATTGATGAGTGCAGACTGAAGGTGCATGAAAAGTAATGGCAAACAAAACAAACAAACAAACCAACAAAAAAAATAGAAGCTTTATTCTTGTTTTTTTACACATCTGATCAGTGAAAAACAAACAATAACAATACCAAAACCTTGTGTAATATCCTATGAACTGTTCAGATCAAATACAGGAAATAGGCTTAGACAACCCTATTCTGAATATTGCCTCAGCTCAGGTATTATTTATTGTACAGTCACTCCAGAGCATGTCTCAGGAGGTGTGTGCTCATCTGTGTTTCTGTACCTCATTCACCTAGAATCTATTCATCAGTGGGTGCTCTTAAATTCAAGATCTTTTTATCTTTCTTTGTCAGGAATTTAATAAATATCTTTAGTCTTAAGTTTGTGAGGAAGAGTAAATGATTTTTACTTTCACCTTATCTGTCACTGAAGTCTGGAATTGGCTTTTATCAGTTGAATGGGCCCAACCCTGCATCAGACACCAGCTTTTGTTCCTAATTTTCCACTGTTTTTGCCCTTTTTATTTTGTTAGTAATGAACTCTCTGCTTCCTGATAAGATAAGACAAGATCAGATAAAATAAGATAATCCTTTATTAATCCCACAGTGGCGAAATTTGCAGTGTTACAGCAGCGAAGATGATAATGTGATGGTAAGAAGCATCAGTAAATAGAAAAGCATGGAATGATGAATAACTCACTAATAAGTAAAAAAAAAAAAAAGGAAAAGGAGGCAGTCCACATTATTACATTATACATTATTTACAGTTCAGTATACACTGAAATTGCAGATGAGTGGTCAGTTTAGGCGTGTGAGGTCTACTGGGAGCATTGTTGATTGTAAAGTCTGACAGCAGCAGGAGGGAAGGACCTGTAGTATCTTTCCTTCACACACTGCGGGTGAAGCATCTTGTCACTGATGGAACTGCCCAGTGCTGTCAGAGTTTCCTGCACAGGGTGGGACATGTTCTCCATCAGGGATTATAGCTTTTTCCCACCACCACCTCAACTGGGCCAGGGGGCAAGCCAGGACAGAGCTGGCTTCTTAACCAGCCTGTCAACAGTCAAGATGCTGCTCCCCCAGCAGACCACTCCATACAAAGTGGTCTCTCGTGCCAACACAGAGTCAAAAAAGGTCCTCAGGACTGCCCCCTGCACTCTAAAAGACCCTAGTCTCCTCTGCACAGACCCGATCTCCATTTGCTGTGTTCACTGTTGCGACAATTTTCTTGCAATACAAACTCAACAAAGCAGCTCTATTTTCCTGAAAATGCAACTTAATGCTGGATTTTAGCAACACACTCCATATATGTAAACCACCAAATTTAAATTCAAACCATCAAAACAAGAAACTCATGCCTTCATTGGCTAATAGTTAAGACATAGACTTCTTTCGAACACAAGCTTATATTTGAAAATTTACTGCAATAAATAAGTAATTTAAAATTATATTTAGCTGTAATAATAAAATATTAGCTGCAGTACATTTTTGGCTATAGAAATAAAAAGGTATTATTATCAAGAATAATAATATGCACAAAATAAACATAAATCAAAGCTGCAGCCGGCAACAATTCACTCCACTAAGCCAGAGTGGTTGGCCAAAGTGTTCTGTCACTGGCTAGATTTTTTTAAAGCCTGAAAACAGAGCCAAGAGGAGGTTCAGAAGTCTGGTTTTCTCTACTGAGCACTTGAATCACAATGACACCTAAAAGAAACTGCCTACCACAGCTTTTACAGTGAAATGAATAACTTTAAGAAGAACTGAAATGTAAATAATTTTTTGGTAAATGGTTACTTGGAGATTTGGCCAAAAGAGCTGATGTTGTAGCCTAATTCAGTCTGTACAATTACAGAGTCTCAAAGGCCCTTGTTACATAAACCTTGGTCAGCACTGCAGCACATTGACATTTTTATACTTATATTGAAGGCATTCATCAGGAGTGACGAGGCGGAAACCCAGTGACGCACTGGGACTGCCGACACGTTGCCTGTTACGAGGACAAAAGCTAAGAGCTCACATATGTATACTGAACATTGTCTCCTGAATAGACTGCCCTGCACTCCCTCACGGTCTATGAGAGAGTGTCTGAGGAGATCTAGTATTATCTCAGTATTAGAGTACATTGTGATGTGAGCAACAGCAACAGCAGTAAGAACCATGCTAACTGTCAAAGACAGTGTGACTGTGTTAGATGACAAATGTTTTTCTGTTTTAGCTTAGATTATTGTGGCTGCTGCTCAATAAAATAATCTGTCAACTCTGGCTCAATATGTGCATGTGAAAGATGTATATGCTACTACTATTTACAGTGAGTGTTACGATCCCAAAATAAGTGGCTCACCAAGAGAGATCTAACATAATTAAATGAGGAGTTTTTCAACAGCAAAAATTAAGTTTATTGATACAAATGAACCAATCAACCCAAAAAACAACCTCAACCAAACAAAAGGACTGATGGGCCTGCCAAACTGAACAAAAGGAAGGAAAGAGCTCCAGACCAGCCCACATAGGGCCGTCGGATCTGGGATCTTTCCTCTACCCTGAAAACATTACAACTAAACCCTAAAGGAAGTAAAGCTACGACACAAGACTACTGGACCCATCAGAGAAAACAAACAGAAACACAAAATAAGCAATACAACAGAAACAACTGCTGCAGCTCCTGCTGCTTCCCAGGAAGGAGAGAGAGAGAGAGAGAGAGAGAGACCAGTCCCTCAGCGACTTTAAGAGGGGCGAAGCAAGACAGAAAGGTCAGTCACAGCACAGAGCACCATCAGCAGGCTGAGGAGCGCGTAACAGTGATATATATTGTACTATGTTTACAAGTACAATCACTATTATGAAAAGTAATTGAAGAGTTTCCATAAGAATCAATATCAAGCCCAGTCGTCTGTACTGCTGGCATGTATGCTAATGGTACTGCGTTCATGACATAAGCATTTCTATGCTGATGATAGTTCCTTTTTTGATGATGATTTTCAGAGCCATAAGGCTTCATAGAGTAATGACAAGAAAGTTACTCATAGCTATTTGGAATTCTGGGGTACAAAAACATTAAGTTTCAAAAGCCAGACAAATAATCATGTCAAATACAATAATCTACACACACAGATCCTGCATGTCAAGGCCCCAGAGGCACTTCAGCTAACAGTTGTGTTCTATGAAAATGTCATATACAGAGAGTATAGCATCAGTCATTTGAGCAAGTGTACCAAACCAACATATGTTTATCTTGAAGTGACAACGCCCTTTCGTGGCCACAATAATAATGATGGGAACAAAAGAAGGAGTCAGGTGGCATTATTTTACAGCGACAACATCAACTTAGGGACAAGATTGGCCTTTGACCTGGAGACCACTGTTCATTTCGCTTTTCAAACCAGCAGCGATGTTTCTGAACCATAACCAAGTGTTTCTTACTGACAATGAAACACCCCTACCTTTAAGTACTTCTTTTAAAGGTCCGATATTATACTTATTTTCAGGTTCATACTTTAATTTTGGGTGTCTACTAGAAAAGGTTTACATGCTTTAATGTCAAAAAAAACAAACAAAAAACATTATTTTCTTATACCATCCACTGCAGCAGCACCTCTGTTCACCCCTGGGATGGGTGATATGACCAAAAATGAATATCACAGTCTTGTTTTTGTTTTTATGGTGTTGGTATTATATCACAGTGTCATAAAAATAAAAGGGATACTCCACTCAAAGCATAATTCTACCTGTTTCCACTCTATTGAGCCTTTTGATATTTTCACAATATTTATATAGCACCTAGACCTGCTTTGTGATCAAAAAAGATACGGAAATTTCACTTTTTACAATATGGGAACTTATATGGGAGCCGATAGGGGGCGTGCTCTTTTATGTGTTGTTCTGGCAGGGCCAAACAATGTATTTAGTCATTTAATTTGTTGTAGTATTAAGGTATTTAGGTTTTTAAGCTCTTACTCTCCCATCCAGTTCTTTATTGATTTGTGTAAATCACATCATTACTGGACCTGAGGACTGTACAGTACAATACCCAAATATGACAATGACTGAAGTTCCAGATGCTAAATTGTAAACACTGTCTTTTAATGGATTTGTCAGCCTAAGCTCCTCAGGCAGGTTGTCTTAAAGTCAAAGAGTCTTACTGAGTGTGGGCCCTGTAACCGGGAGCCAACACACATCTACAGAGAGCCGTTGTTACCTTAGGGGGCAGTTGCTTTTAAAGAGCCTGGACCACCCATGTCCTGCTGTGCCATTACCTGCTTTAACAGCAGTGATTTGTCGGTGACTCTCACTGGCACTGTGTGATGTAGGTTTGGGAGTGAGCTCTATTAAAAAGTCATTAAAGCTAAGAGAAAGCATGGTGGGCTAAACCCTCTTGGCAAAAGGCGCCTCTGGAAATTACTCCATCCATCATAATTACACCAACCGGACACTGCCTCACAGAGGCCAAGGGACACAGATCCCTTCATGACCTCACTGAACCAGACTACAAGCATAGGGAGGAGGCAAGGAAGGGATGGATTAAGAGAGTGAAGATGTGGAAAATGAAAACTAAAACAAAGAAGGAAAGGCTTGGAATGGAGAATTAGAAGGATAGAGGAAGTGAAAGGAACAGTCGGAAAGGAGGAAGGCTTCAGGGAGCGATAGAAGAAAAAAGGAAGGAAGGAGGAAGGTTAGAACGTATGACCCCGTTTGAGCACATTAACTGTGAAGAAAGGCTGCTGTCATAAAACAGATGATAAAAAGAGAAACATATTTCCTTAGTATCTCACTGCAGGCTCTGTGTCTGTGAATCAGGATATGAGTGCACAGGGTGTGGTTACTGAGTTTTGGTAATTTTAAGGCCAGAGGCAAACAGTGCAGCTGGAAATTAGGTTGGATTTAGAGAAACACATTATATGTGTGTCTGGCTTCAGTCATGATCAATCAGATAAGCACTTGTCCTTCCTTTTAAAGTTTGATAAGTTTGTGATGTAGTCGTCCAGAGCATCACAAAAGCCTCTCTCAAAGGGAAACTAATGTCCTTGTGTGGGAGGTGCAGAATTGCCACAAGTGAATATATGGTCCTTTAAATAAACTACTTAGGGCTGGTGATTGTATTTGTTGCCGTGGCCGTAGGGGAACAGTTGCCCAGCACAGGAAATGATATTAGACAAAGAGACAATCAAAGGTTGGCACTGAATCGTGGTGTTAGCCCACACTATTGACTCCAGACTGTCCCAAAGCACATTGTTTAGAGAAAATAAAAACAACCTTGATGACCTGTCAGTCCATTATGGGGCTAACACAGATAAACACACATACATATTCAAATCCAGGGCAGAGTTACACTGTCCTCTCTTGAACTGGGGTTTGATTTTATTAAATCCAACATGCAGTCCCTTATTGAATCCAGTTAATTCAACATTTGCAAGTACCTATAGTAACTCACTAATTAACTAACTAAAAGGAATCTGTATCTGGGCTGTAATCAGCCTTTTTTGCCTGAGAAAGTGGTGGTGGAAGATGAACAGCAGAAGATATGTATGTGAAACACTGAAATAACAGGTACAGCCAAATCACTTCCACACCTTATTTTTCATAGAGGTCCTAATTCATAAGTATTAAGCTGATCAGCACTGATATTAATGACAGGTGAGATTGTTCTGAAATCATGATGGTATGATTAGCTCCATCATTTCTCAGGGAAATGGGCTTGAAGAGAATGGTGTTGAAGAGTGATGTTTCTTTTCACTCACTAAGTTAAAGTACAGCCAACTAGATTCCAGACTAGTTTTGATGTCACAAAATCATACTTGTAGGTCCTCATCTTAAAGTCGGAATTAATGCAAGCACAGAAAAACTATCACTCTCAGTATGTCAATGTGACTGGATGCATTGACGACATGAGACTGGCCACTAAGCCAACACATGACATGATGTTGTGACATTAGATATTAAACCCATTTTGTCAGGTTTATCAGTAGCAGCATTTTATAACTCACAACAAAAGCAATGTTAGAAGCAATAACTGGATCATTCTAGATCAACACATTGTTCAACAGATTCCTTTAAAAAAGTGAGTTCAACAGCCTTTTGTAGAACAGTATGAAACAATGTAATTAATTGTTACACCCCTACATATTTTTGAATTCACTGTGTATTTTTTGCAAGACCATCATCCTTTGATATTCCAAGAGCCCGGTTTGCTTTTTGTGTTGCTGTGTGCACCTTGGATTTAGTTCCCTATGTGTCTGGACTGATCTAACTCCTCCATCTCTCTGTGCACCAGAGGCTCTGAGCCTGGCAGCGCTGCCAACAGGCTGCAGGAAACATCAGCCTGGAGACACAGAAAGAGGCAGCAGAGGGACTGAGGTTATTAATGATGACCGCTGGAGCTTGGTAGAATGACAAAACAGGGAAACAAATAACGTTTGAAATGCACACCTGTCTGCTGCAGTGGCACTGTGTCTCGGAAGAGGAGTGAAGGAGAAGGTTGAATTCTGTGAAGATGGACAAGGAGTCACAGTAGAGATGGAGGACAAGGTGGTGCATGGATGGAGAAAAGTGTGGTAGAGATGACAAAGGGAGGACGACAATGTGAATGCTGCTCTGGAGGAATGGGGTACATTAGAGAAGGAGATGCAGGATGAAAAGGAGGAGCAGCACACTGTAGAAACAGAAGACCAGAGGAGCTGGAGGGAGGAAACAGTACAAGAGGTGGTGGAAGTGTCTGTAGAGGAGGAGGATGGGGTGTAGAACACTACAGAGAAAGAGGAGGGAAGTACAGAACGTAGAAGAAAGAGGAGCTGTATAACAGTGTTGCAGAGCAAGAGCAGGTGGAGCAAGAGAAAGCTGCAGAGGAGGCTCTGTTTGGAATAGAGTCAGGTCTGCTGGGTCTGACAGAAAAAATAAAGAGAGGGAGAGACAGAGAGAGGAAAGAGAGTGAGATGCTAACCCATATTTCTATTACTATGTGGTGTCAGTGGTCAGTGTGTGAGGTTTCCTGTTGCTTAGTTACTGTATTGCAACGGCAGCGTCAGTGTCTGTGTTTGTATGTGTCATCCTCCCAGTGGTGGGTGTCTGCACGACTCTCCCCCTGCTGCTGCCATGTCTGCTGCCTTGAAACGATACTGCTGTTAACAAGAATCGGTTTGCTGACAGAGAACTTTCACCCATGGCTGTTCCTATAGGCGCCTCAACCTCCTTGCTACATATTCTGCTCCAGACAGTAGGTAGTGTAGAGGGAATAGCAGTGGCCAGCTGGTGTTGAGAAGCCAACATGCTCCATGGATGAGCTTTGTGCCCCGTCATAACCCCACCCATCAATCACCATTGGCTGACAGCCCCAGCAATGGCGTCCGCCCTAAGGAGACACGAATCTCCCTTTTCCCCCCTTCAGGATGATAGATGAGGATGAAGCGCTGAGCCCTAAGGGCTGGGGCTCTATGGAGTGTGAAGCTGCATGGAGGTTGGGGTGGGGGGTGAGGTGGGTGGGGGGAGATTGGATAGAATTGTATTGTAAGTCTTGAAAAAAATATTATTTCTTAAAATAAGTGAAAAATGTTGAGCAGTGGGAGTGTGATGATCCCTCCTCCCGTCGAGGTACATGAACCCATTTCGATAATTTTCTTCAATCAGTTGACATAGAAATCTCACATAACTGCCAACTGACCCCAACTTTATTGATATTTGCAACTGAGCTAGAAAGAAGAAAAATCATCACACCTCCAGCTGGTGTATTACCAGCTGCAACAGAGTGGATGGTATTGTTTTCACCTTGTGAGTCTGTGTGTATGTGTGTGTGTGTGTGCTACACACACACACACACACACACACACACACACACACACACACACCCACACACACACACACACACACACACACACACACACACACATTCAGTTTAAGTTGCAAATCACTGTATCCCAGTGTCAGTGAACGATATTTAAGCAAAACACATATACAGTATATGTCAATACCACTGTAACTTAAAAGTTCCCCAAGCGAGGATGGTGCAGCATATTGAATAAATCTGGCATGGTTTTCCATTGTACCATACACACCGATTTGGTGTCACTGCTGATGCAAGGTGGTCTCTAGTTTCCTTTGTTTGAGGAAAAATCAAACGAGGAGAGAAAATGTTTGGTGAAATTACAGCTGAGACATCATGAGGCTCTATAAATGAGGACGAGAGAAGAGAGAGCTCTCCTCTCAAAGCCACGTGTCTGATTCAACATATGTGAAAATGTGTGTGCTGTTTAATCCCCAGAAGATGCAGATAAAATCATGGCAGTGACTATGAAGTCCACCATCATGTACTGTATGTAGTGCAGCTATCTTGTACTTTAAATGTTACAAAGCTGCACCAAATGGTGACACAACATCAACATGCTGGTGTCTTTTAACTAAGGCTATTCTTTTGTTTGATTTCCAATAACAGAAACAGAAAGACAAAGGGAAACAACTGGTGTACAGTAACAATTTCCTCTTTCAAGCAGTTTATTATTTTAGTGGACCCTTTCAAGTTTTCTACATTAGGTTATATTTCAGACTCATCTTACAATGAATGAAATTCCTTTTATTTGGGGGGGGGGGGGTTGTTAATTTATTAAAAAGAAAATACTGACATGCATCTGACTTTTGTCAGTGGTCCTTGAAATGCTTCTACAACTTGACTGGAGTCCACCTGTGGCACACACCTGTCTATATAAGGTCTCACAGTTGATGGTTTATGTCAGGGTGAAATGCCAGTGATGAGGTTGACAGAATAGGCTGTAGACTCGAGAGATGTGATTGTGTCAAGGCACAGATCTGGGGAAGGATACAAGAAAATTTGTGCAGCATTGAAAATGCCCAAGAACATGGCAGCCTCCATCATTCTCAAAAGAAGGAAGTTTGGAACCACCAGCAGTCTTCCTAGACCTGACCAAAGTGAGCAGTTGGGGAAGAAGGGTCTTAATCAGACAGGTAACCCAGATGCCACTGATCACTGTGAATGAGATCCAGAGCTCCTTTGTGGAGATGGGTGAACATTACAGAAGGACAACCATCAGTGCAGCACTCCTCCAATCAGGCTTTTATGTTAGAGTGGCCAGACGGAAGCCATTCCTCACTAAAAGGCCCACTGGGAGTTTGCCAAAAGGCACCTGAATGACTCTCAGATTATGATAAGCAAAATCCTCCAGTTTGATGAAATGAAGATGCAAGTAGAGGAAACCAGGCACTGAGCGTCACCTCTATAATACTGTTCCTACAGTCAAATATGGTGGTGTGGCAGCATCATTCTTCGTGAATGATTTTCAGTGACCAGACTGGGAAACTAATCAACATAGAGGGAAAGATGGATGCAGAAAAATCCAGATTAATTCTGAGTGCTAACCTTTCATAGAGTGCTCAGGCTATCAGGCTGAGGCAAAGGCGTCCGAAAGCATCTTACCAACCAAACACAGGAGTGGCTTCAGGAAAACTGGAGTGGGGTGGCCCAACCAGAGTCCGGACCCGACCCCAAAAGAGCATCTCTGGAGAAAAAAAGGCTCCGACTCTCCATCCACCCTGGTTAAGCTTGAATGGTTCCTCCAACACGTTTCAAAAGAAAGGTGTGCCAAGCTTGTAGAAGTGTTTCCAAGAAGACTTGAGACTGTCATCGCTGCTGAAGGTGCTTTAACCAAGCACTATGTGAATGATCTGAATACAATGTAAACTGGGTATTTCAGTCGAATTGGAATTGGCAGAACACTCCAAAAACCTGTTTTTGCTTTTTCATTGTGGAGCAGACCTGTCAACCCCCCTGTATTTTACCCGTCCCACCCGCTGTCCTGCTGTTAAAATATTTTCCTTTAAATCCAAAACTAATACAACAATCGAAACATGCTGCAAATGAAACAGACATGATGCAAATACAGAAACATACAAAATCTAAGAAAGAAAAAGACAAGGGCTAAATTTTCATCATGCATACGGAAAAAACGTGGAGCAAGCAGGTTTAGTGATGAAGATAGCCAACTGGCACTGTGGTAAATGTATGGCTTGAGCTTGTGTTTTTTTACATGACAGACACTAACCTGAAACAGATGACTTTGTGATTTGTTGCAGTGGGTGTGAAGTGCTGTGGACATGAAGTGACTTGTATCAGTCTTGATTATGTATTATGTAATAGTAAATATGATTATCATATCATGTAGCCCCCCCAGAATAACAAAGGTGACATCTCTGTTTTTTTTAATCCTTTTTTAGCTGTCCATCATGAGACTGACAGTGTTTTTAGAGTGCAATGCTAAATCAGTGGAGGATTGCCTCCAACAGCAAACAGACCTTCAATCTTAGGGATCCTCATGTTGCTCTGTGTCTGCTGGATATGCAAGTAAGCAGCTGTTTGTTTATGTGTTATAAGCACTTGGTTCATCAACAGTATCTCAGGGCTGTATTCCTGTGTGTTTGCTTTATCTGTCCACCACCATTGTTTTTCAATGTGACTGATGTTTTAAGACTTTGTGAAAATATTACCTGCCTTTTCATTAACTGGACTTTTCCAAATTCCCATGAATGACATGAATAAACAGACAAATACCTGTGTTATACAGGCAGTGAGCAAATGTACTTCACTTTAATAATTCCAATTTATTCTTTTTCCTATTTCTACTCCATTTTAGGCTCTGCAGATTATGAATACAAATCATGATAAACTAATAAATGATGCTGTATTATTATAGACTGTGCTAAATATGCCCACCTTTACCAGCTGCGAAATTATTAATACTTATAATTATTAAAAATACATTAATGAATCCATTAATAGTTAATAAAATGTTGGACTTTTACTTGTAACATAGTATTTCTACACTGCACTATTGCTTCTTTTACTTAAGTGAGAGATCCGAGTGCTTCTCTCACGACTGACAAATGCGCAGCATATTTCTTCTGGTTTGTTGCAGTTTTCAATGAACCTACTAATAAATTTACACATAAAAAGACTTTGGTCACCCTTTTTTTAGCCCCTGTACACCTTTCATTGTTGTTTTATGTCTTCATGGCATTAATGCACCTCTGTGCAAACACAAGCACTCCTGAGGGCCTTGTGTCACCTTATCTAAAAGGTTGCCTTAACAGTATGTCTGTGGTTTTTCATGGCCACTGGTTTTTAACACACTCATAAAACAACATATGATATCTCTCCCTGAAGACACACTCTCTAAATGAACAGTGGCAGCTGAGGACTCAGTGGATGCAGTCATGCTAATAAATGTAAAAGAGATGAATAGTTGATTTTTGCTGTTCCTCTTCTAGCAGAGAAATGATAAGAGTGAAATTAGGGCTGTATGAGTTGATGTTGTTGCGGGCCAGCTGCAGCACTGCTCAGATTATGCAAATGCGTTTAATGCCTTATCCCCCAAATAAATAGTTGCCGCCAATATTTTTTCCCAACTGGTTTTGAGATGTGCTCAGAGCCGCGGCTTCACTTTATTCCACAGACTCTAGCTAACTGCTGTGAAGAGGATTTTCCCTGTAGCATGTTTGAAAAATGAGAAACATTGTCTTGAGCAGCATAATGGCCATAAACAGAGGCCTACAACTAGAATTTTGATGAACACATTAACTGCTTCATAAATGAGCTGACTTTATTTGGACCCTATTAGACACGTCAGCAGCATGATTTAGATGGAACGAAACTCTTAGTAGCATAATGAGATCTTCATACAATGGCCTGCTTTGCACCTCCTCTGTCCCAGTCAATGTTAAATATGGAGGCCCTCATCATAGAACGAGAGCTAATTGCTGTAGAGTCGTATGCAATATTTAAGCTTTTATGGGAGACACTTTAAGACTCAGTATTATTTTGTCTAAGAGGGTAAAAATTTCAAAGGTTTTAGAACCTTTAAACATTTAATGAATAATGAAAAATGACTGTAACACTGTTGGACAGGGTGAAATCAATGTGTGCTCTACAGTGGAGCTACCAAGATGGCAGGGAAAATGAGTTAAACCAGGAGTGTTTGGTGAGAGGGTCAAGTCAAGTGAAGTCAGTATTTTCTATTTAGTCCAATGTCACATATCACAAATTTGCCTCAATGAACTTTTAAGAGAGACCATTTTCAAACTAAAATGCCTTCCTATCATATAGGTGATGTGAGTGAAGTAACAGCAATATGTCACTGAGCAAGGTACTACCAGCAGTGTGTGCTCACAGTCATTCCATGTTGGTCTCAAAGCAATTCAGTGTGCTGTATAACACAACAACACATGCAGTGAGCACATAAAGTGTATATGAAAAATAATGTGAGCGCATGCAACTACCTTACTAATCCTCACGAAACAAAAGTAGAATAGATTATCATAGAATACAAGATCATTGTAAACATCTGTATATGTATCCTTCCAAGCTGGTGTTGAAATGAATAGTTCTCTCAAATGCCACGCATCGGTTTTTGGAGGAGAGCAAAAACTTAGGTTCATTGTTCAATGGATACTCCATCTATTGTTCTGAAAAGATTAATATACTATCAGTCTAATAAACATAGTTCCACACATTATTCTAATTTTGCAAAGAACCTAAGAAACTACTATCCATCAGAAAAGTACTTTAAGATCCTGCTATAGAATGAGTTTTGGTTTATTTTACAATAATTCATTTTGAAATAAATTCTTCTAACAATTTCTCAGCCCTGAACTCTCTGCCGTCTGAGACTTTGTGCCAGCAGAAAAGTCTCCTTTATGTGATTGCCGATAGAGAAACGTGGTCTCTTGCACACATTGCTGCTCGCTCCAGAGAAAGGAATATGGAAAAATTGGAACTGACAACGACCTCCTAGACAGAAAGCATGTTGGATAGGATTTTATAGTGCATTGCCTTTGTGTGCCAGTTCCACAGATTCTCTGGTGAACAGCATCAGGGTGACGTGCAGCAGAGATTCTTTGTTTTGATTTTAAGCATGGTTGTATTAATTATATATCAGCTTCAATTATTCAGACTTTAAAGGGGACAACTCACCTTATCTTGCAAGAGCTGAGCTGCATGACTATCAAAAACACATTTAAAGCAGGGGAATAGTGAGAAAACAGTCTGCCATGTTAACAGGAAGTGAATCAGCTGGAGCGGCACATCTGCTCTTCTCCCACATAACTAATGATTTTCCTCAACTGTAGAAGGATGAGGTCTGAAACGCACTGTTATGAATAAAGCATTTAATAATGTGCACCTAACATTTCAACATGAAATCTTTAGAGGATGAGGCCTTGGCTGGAGGGATGTTGAAATAGCCTGCAACAGTTGTAGCTGCATTTTCAATTGCTCACGTCTAGCCAGTGGCCGATGAGGAAGGCATGCTGGAGAGTTTTTCACCTTCCACCACCCCCACCACAGCAAGGCCGGGTCACACCAAGTGGCACAGTGTTCACAAGATCACAGGCACACAAGTTCATCTGCATGTCCTCACCAAACAGCTGCTGCTGAAAGCTTGGTGATGCAGTGACCACTCGCAGCTGTATTTCTGAACTACTGTAGCTGCTGAGGTAACGTAACATGCTGGCCAGCTAAAAACATGTTGATATACTCTCTTAATATATATATATATATATATATATATATATATATATATATACACAGTCTTAATCATAGTTACAAAACCTGTCTGAGCTAGCTAGCTTGCTAGCTGTAAGTTTGTGCAGTCACACCCAGTTTCAGAAAGTGAAATTTACTAATGTGCTGTAGTATTTTAACCTGGAAAGAGGAAACACTGAACATTTTCCTCCTGTGCAAGAACTAAAGCCTGCTGTGACATCTGAATATGCTGCTGAGTGTGAAATCTCCTTCAGGCATTTGGTGAGAGGTTTCAGGACATGAAAAGTAAACAAAAGGAAATGAACACATTTGTGATGCCTTTTAATGTGAAGCCAGCTGATGTGTCTGACAACCTACAACATGAAGTTATGAGCTGCAAAGCAAAGACAAGCTCAAAGTCAGGTACAGCAACCTCCCTCGCTCTGTAAACCATATGCAGGCCCTAACGGTTTTCCCATTCTGAGGAGACATGCACTGAAGTTGGCATGTCTGTTTGGGACAACCTTGCAATGACATGAAAAAGATGTGGCCAGAATTTAACATTAAAAAAAAAAAAAAAAAACTAACATTATCAACAGAATGGGAAGAAGTTACAGTTCTGACATGATGTCGAAGATGTCTATGTATTGCATTGCAGAGATATCTACTGAAATTAGCATGCTAACCAGTTAGCTGAGGTCCATCCTGTCTCATAATACCACCTGTAGTTTCAGATGTATGCAAGTGGTGAGTTTGCTACATTTCACAAGTTCTCTTTTTGTCAAATAAACAAAATAAACTCAGAAAATGTCAAGAAAATAACTGTTCTTAGATCCATTTTCCCTTTTAAGCAGAAAAATACAACTGTAAGTTCTGAATTCAAGATTTTTTTACATTGCCTTTAGTCTCGTAGGCTACGTTTACACGTAGCAGGGTATTTTGGAAAACAGATATTTTGGCCCCTCCGTTTTCAAACCAATGGGCGTGAATGTAAACATAGGTCGCTCACATGACGTTAAGTATTTTTGGTCGCATGTTTTGATGTTTTGGAACCTAAAAAGCTGTTTAACCCTGTTTACACGCCAACACATAACCAGCGTTTTCAGAAATCTCCACTTTGGCCGGAGTTTTTAAAGGTGATCGTTTTCTGTGAAAAAAACTCTATTTGCGTGTAAACGAAGGGCCAAACCACATGAAAACATATGCGTTTCCCTAAGTGTAAACGTAGGCTTACCTGCTGCCATTTCCTCTCATCTGTTCACCTGAGCAGCCAGTACTTTTCCACTCTGCCTCCCCCTGCCAGCCACACCCACCTGCCCACTCACCTGATTCTCATTACCAATGAGCTCAGTATTTAAGCTGCCCTCCCACACTCACTTTTGTCATATTCTTTGTTGTTTCCATGCAAGACTTGCCAGCATTTATGAACCTGCCCTTTGACACATCTGTTCCCCTGTTCCCCGGTACCTCAGCTTAGTCCCTGACTAAGCGTTTTGCCCTGCACTTCCTGTTTTTGTCTGCCTGTGCCTGTTTGGTGTGTGCTTCACCAAACACTGAAAGAGACTCTGAAATTTGGTGTTTTGCCTGTCTGTGACAGTTGAGTGTTTGGGGAGCCAAACCTTCAACATGTTGACTGTTTCCGTCAGATCTACAGTATGCTAGAAAATGTTAGCCAGTGTTAGCCTGCCAAGTTCCATGATTCATTTGAAATCCTGACAGGACATTTTGTATGCCTTGATGAAGTTTGTCAGAGAGTGAAGCTGCTGATGAGGTGTGTGTGTGTGTGGGGGGATTCACCATACTGCATGAAGGCAGAGGTATAGAGGTACATCTGAGCCATGTAAGGCATGAATGGATTATTTTTCATGAAAAAAAAACAAAAAAAAAAAACTGATGAACAGAGATGAGTTTTTAGGGGTTTAATCAATTCCTAGAGAGGAACTTTAAACATTTTCTTTGCAAAACGTAATGTGGCAATTCTGTAAGATGAGAAATTACAAAGACAGTGGTAGCAGTGTTTGGTAATAGAAAGATGTCTTGCTTTTAAACAATGTTGTAATTCTTCTAATTTGAACCAGGGAATTGTCACCTACGGCCAATTAACAAAATAAGGTCTGGTAAAGGTTTTTAAAATGCTGTCAGGATGAAGTTACACAAAAACCAACCGATCGCTCTGCTCAAGAGAAAAAGAGCTCATCTGCTTGCCCTCCATGGTGCCAGTGCTGATGTTTTAAATATTAATATATTGTTCAAGATTTTATGTGTAGGCAATATAAATGGAACCATTAGGGTTTTATCTTACATATCCAGAGTATTTGTTTTTGCCCCTTTTGAGACAATTTCCAAATTACATTTTAGCAATAGGATTTTTTTTTTTTCCTTGTTTTGATCCTGTTGGAAGAAAAAAATCCTTTTTAACTCTGCTCATCCCTTTACAACCCCAATCAAACAATATATCATGCATGGAGTAACTCGTTGCTGCACATGTTTAGCTTCATTCATGACAGCATCCATCCTGTACCTGATTACCTCGTCTGTGGATGCACGGAAATCTCCTTATTTGTGTTTTTTGCATTGGTTTAATATCTCATCCATCTTCAGTGTCTCTTTATAATTAAATAACAATAAAGGCAGAGTAATGGACAGTGAATGAAGAGGAAAGCGATGTGATTTTCAGCTCATGGTTCCACTGACAGAACGCATGGCTGTTTATGGAAGCACTGGCTTTTGCGTGGGTCAAATGTGTGATGTTACAATTATAATCTTTTTATACACTTGGTCGTCCTGGTGCCCGATATGAAGACATCTGTATGCAGAGCTGACAGATCTGATTTGTTCTAGCTGGTGCGGTAGCGTATTTTGGAATGTCCACCTAACTCAGACGACTCAATCGCAGTGTGCCGGCTATGCTCCATTGCCTCATTTCATATCTCATCCCAACCAGCTCTTCTACTGATTCTTTTTTCGTTTTTTTTTCCCCCTCTGCTAGCTTTCTCATTACATTCCTGGCACTCCCAAGGAAATAATATAGAGCTTTTCTATCGGTCTCTGTGGAAAAATGCATTTCCTTTCATCTAGCCCTATGTGTGCGTGCAGGATCCACATACAGTATCTGTCCTATCACAATGTGTATGCAGCCCCTCTCCACTCTTCAGGCTCCTTAAATAGGCTATTTTCTCCTCTAATGTTGTTTCCCCTCTTCTCTTCTTTTGTATTGATTGGACAAGCTCGCTGGATCAATAGATTGCTGTAGATCAGAGCGATTTTTGCCCAGGCGGGCTACCATCTCCCAGCATTCAACACGGTCTCCATATAAACCACTTAAAGAGGCTCTCATTTCTGCGCCAAGGTTATGAAATAAAGGACTGATAAAAGTTGACGGTGAAGCTTGTTTGTTTTGACCGATGAATAGGTTAACTGCTCTGGCATTGTAGCAAGCCCTCCGCGAGCGCTGCGGGTCTCACCTCATTGTGGACCAAATTACCTTGAATCTATGGTCTCTTTATTGCACTCACAAATCCTGAAAGTTGTTAGTGCCACAGGGCTGAAGAACAGAAGGTAAGATTGTATACTAATGGCCCCATGATGCTTGTTTTTTTTTTTTATTCCGCTGAGATATCAAGCCATCAATCACTGCTGTACGATTAAACCAGAAGTTCCTCCTTACTATCCTCTAACTTACTTTTCTTTTATTTCACTCTTTTGACATTTGGCTGATGCTGCAATTTAGTCAGACTTTTTCAGTACAAACCCTATGGTACCTCAACTTTAATTTCTATTGCATTCATCCTCCTTCCCACATATAAGCAAACTGTTCTTTTGTCCTTTAAAAAATCTTAACACCTCTAAATTTCAACAAAAGACCATTAACATAGTTTTCCTGCATATCTTTAAAATCACAAACTGCAACTGTTGGTCCACTATGTCTGTTCAGACTGTAAGATGAGCTATTTGATGGATTACTGTGAAATGTGTTACATGGTCCCCAGGGGATGAAATCTACTGACCTTAGTGATCCCTTCCCTGTAGCACCATTATGAGACAGGTATTTTAGTTTTTCAATGAAATATCTCCATAACTATAGAATGGATTGCTATAAAGTTATAGACATCCACGGTGTCCATAGATGAATCCTAATAACTTTGGTTAACTCCCTGACTTTACTCTAGTGTCACCAGTGGATAACAATTGTCGTTAATCCTGTGAAATAACTCAACATCTACCGGGTGGATCAACACGAAATGTTGTTGCAGTATCCATGGTTCCCAGAGGATGTATCTTACTGACTTGATGCGCTCCTCTGTCTTTTCCTTTTGCACCACCAGAAGTCACAGTTGTGGTTATGAGTGACATGTTTTGACATTGTGGATAACCTAGTTTGTTTTGGTTTTTTTTTTGGTATCACCTCATTTGAGGTTCCAAGTGAGACGAGTCAAGTGGAGTTATGATGTGAAAACACTGCAGGCCACTGATTGGTCAGAGGGAATCATCGCTAGAATTGTCACTTGCACACCACGGGATAACAATCTTGTGCAAAACAGCCAAACTACCAGCAGCAGCAAGCAGTTTTCTTTTTTTTTTATTCATTTGACCCAGATAAGTGACCTGAGCTGGTACTAAAAGGTGACTTACATTGTCCATATCATATATTCTGTTATAAGAAGCATAGCTCCTTTATGTGCATAGTGAGTGTGACAGACAGTGATGATGAATGCGAGTGGCACAAAGGAAATGATTAGCAGTGAAGTTGTCAGTTTACCAGTAAATGTAGAGTGTAGGGGTCAATTACACACCTTTGTATGAGACTGGGCTGGACGATCAGCTAAGAATCCCACCTAAATGAAAATGAAGTAGAGAAACGTACGTGGAAACAAAAGTGAGTTGCGTCGAGCCGCACCATGCAGTGGAAATGCAGCTTTGGTCCTGTTCAAACTTGCAGGGGTTGGCTGTCTTTGAAATTGAAGACCATATCTTTACCACATTCTTTAAATCAAAGATTTGGAGAAAATTACAGTATTCCCAGTTCCACATGAACAGATATTTCACGTAGCTTTTGAGACTTTGTAATTCTACATAGAGACCACTGTTCCGAAACATAACTTTCTGCATTGCTTTAAAAATGCCTCTTCATCTTTAGCTTCTAAACACAAATCCCTGAGAAACAGTTCCTGGCCCCATTTCTTTCTCAGCCGTACAAAATGCATCCTCCTCTCAGTTTCTTTGCAGTGGACATGTAGCACATACCTTAAAACCATCAGTTCAACAAGCTATCTTTATCTGCTCTTTTAACACACATATGGACACTTTTGGTAATACCCAGCTCGAGGCTTGTTGATTAAAAACCCACATCTAAAGGCTGCTTCAGGTAAATAGGGTCGTATAGTCTTGTTTTCTAAAGCTGAAGAGCATTTACAAATTAATGTTCTTGTTGTCTTTTGCAGACGTTCAGACAGTTATCTACACTTGCGGTGTTGTTGTGCTCCACTTGAAGTAGCACAAGGTGGGATGTGTTGTGTAAGCTTAACAAACTTAACTATGTGGTTAAACTACCGATTGCTCTCAATGCTGCAGCTTGTCCAACACATGGGCCAGATGCATTGCTTTCCAACAAGCTTTAAAGAGAGTGCAAACATTTTATTTTAGACCCTTTCCATTTCTTTAATTTTATTTATTGTCCTATTGAATTATTTTAATAGTTTTTTTTTTTTACGTAGGTATTATTTTGATTAACTCACAAACTCAGTCTGTGTGTATACTAAAAAGCTCCTCCCTTATTTTGATTTTTTCCAAAGGTATATTTGCTATTTGAGCATTAATTTTAGTGTGACTTTTATGCCATTACTGCTAACTGTGTCCTCTTTTAAAGAAGATGTAAAATGCTGAACCGTAGCTTGTAAAATGTGTCCTCGCAGAAAACCTCTCCCTCCACCACTGCACCTGACATTGACACAAATTGAAACTCTTTGTGAATAGATCAAAAAATGACCAGCAGAGAGGAATTATTTGACTGTGGACAGTTGTAGCTCTTTTTCAAGAGGAATACTATAAACTAAAGCCAGCTCTAAATCAATGGGGGAGGGTTTAGGTGGAGAATTGGGACAAAGCATTATTATATGTATAATGGCAGAAAATGGCTCATTTGTTGTGGTATTCTGCATATAACAGGTGAGGTCTTAATGAGGCATCATCCGTCTTTCTTGATTCACAGCCTGCAACCATAGTATCCAGCACTCCATAGGAATCAACTGTAGCTCTGTCCATTTTAAATGACTGGCTTCTTCACCTGTGCTACATGCTCTGGGACATTATGCAAATCTCCCATCCCCGTGCCAGCAGACCTCTCTGCTCTCTGCCTGTAATCAGATGTGATTATGCACTGTTGACTGCAAATGCTTCTTCAGCAAATAAATTCACAATGACCATTATCATATTCAGACCAGGTGGGATGAGGTGAGGGCATGGGGGTGGACAGGTGTAGTATATCCAAAGATGCATGACAGCCCAATACAATAAAAGCGTGTTTGGTGGTGTTTTGGCTGTGGCGGGGAAATGTCAAACGAAGGAATTAAACTAGTGAGTGGGTTTGATCATAGTCATGAATAAATGATGATAAAAAATGTTTCCATTTTGGAAAGAAACTCAACTTGCTATGAGCATTAAAGTCTCATCAGCGTAGAGAACAGTTTCTTTCCTTTCGTCCACAGCAAGACCCTGGAGTGAACTCACCTTCAAAGAGCCCCAGCAGACTACCATATAGCACAAGACTCGCCACGCTTGGTGTAGTTGTATCCTTCTTGTGTTCCTGTCTTCATTGCACCATAGGAGGACTAACTCTGGCCTCATTACAGAGAAGAGACTCTGCACTGATGAAAGCCTGTTGGCCATGCAAAATATCTGGTTCAATATTTCAATATTTCATCATACCCTTACGGCAGAGAGTGTAAACAGCACTCTGCAATTCCCCTGAACTCACATGCTCAATCTCTTTTTTGTTGACTATGCTAACATCTCTATTTTGTCTCATTTGGTCCAACTCTTCCTATTGTCTTTTGTCTTCTCTTCATTTATTTTCTTCTCCTCCATATGCCCTTCTCTTTATGTCTTTACAGATCAAATAATGTAAGCCAAGTGCACTACAGAGCACGCTGTGGGTAGTTCTGAGCTCCTTGGAGAATTGAGCTTTTCCAGTAAATATATACAACTGTGCCTTTCAGAAAGTTTGTAACCTGATGCAGCATGTTTCTTTTCAAATATCAATCAACTTTAAGATCCTTGACATGAATTTGTTTATAACATGCGCTACGCTTAAGGACATTAACTCCATTTATATGGCTTAACCATGTTACAAAGTGCTTCACAAAAAAGAGAAGGCACATTAAAACAGTAAAAATAAAATCTAAAAAATGAAATGCACACAGAGATAAAAGCTTTTAATGAAAAGAATGTGTAAGAGGAGATTGAAAAGCAGTGATAGATTTAACAAGCATAATCTCAGCTGTTCAGTCATTGCTGTTTGGGTGGCTGATTGCCTAGTTCAGACTACACCATTCTAGCCTGATTCTGAGAGGATTTTGTCGTGGCCGACCAATTATCAGCGTTGTGGCCGATTGTTAATGACAGTTAGGCATCTGAACTTGTGCCTGATTGTGAAATACGACTTGCTGTGATTGGTTGGGGTCATATGTGTAGTCTCGCCAGTCACCTGACCAAGACACGGCAAGAGTTTACTGATTTGACATGGTGACCATCATCAAAGACAAACCCATCATGTAGTCTGATCTCGGCATTCAACACCAGAAGAGCTCTAGTTTTGTGAAAGCAAAAAATTGTCTGTTTGACAAAATACATGAATTCAGTGAGCTCCAGTACTAACTGAATCTATTATTTCCACTCACTCTTATTCACTTATATCACTTATCACTTATTAGCAACTAGCAGTGTGCAGAACATTGAGGCAGCAGAACTGAAAATGACCTTTTGCCAGTTAAAACAACAAACCACTGGCAGGTCACATCAGCTGTGGCTAACTAATGCTCACTGAATAACTCAAGGAAAATGAAACTCGGCTGTTGCTGGGTTTGTGTGCTCTCTGCAAACTGGTGTCTGTACAGAGCCGGAGATCATTTGTGAGGGAAGAAATTTCACTCTGGAACACAACTGTATATCAATGAGTGTTTCTGCAGTTTAGACAACTCCAACACAGTGATGCATTTTCTCTCTAGCTGACTGCATCAATTTCAGGACCTCCCAGTTAAACTTTCATTCATATCAGTATTTTGATCAAAAAAAGCTGGTGATAAATGTGTTGTGGCATGGGCTGGGAGCAAAGCAGTGGCCCAGTGGTTGATAACCAGTACATCCAAATAGGTGATAAACCATCAGCTCTTACAGTTTCTGCGGCAGCACACACGGCATTACTGAAAAGTCTGCTCTTATTGGACTGGCAACACTGATACTGACTGAAACTGGACTTCTAGGCATTCCCTGCTTGACTGTTTAAGGACCTGTTAATATAATCTTGTGTGTGAGTGTGTGTATGCCAAGGCCTTGCCTCATCCATCATAACGCAGACACAGGACATTATTACACTCACAGCCCTGACAACCAGCTCTACAGTATGACCAGTTTGGAGCTGGTCATATTGTTGGTTGTCAGGGTGAATTGTTGAAACACATGCTGAAGTTCTTCCAAACTGGGTCAGCAAACCAATGAATCACCACACTGCATCTCATACCCCCACCCACATCTTCCTCCTTGTTCTAACGCACTGAAGAAATAGCCTAACTACCTCTCTCCTTTGCTCTGTTTCTTTATATATTTACAGCACATCTGTCCCAGGAATATTGTCAGGCTACTTAATGTCCTGCATTTGGTACTACTTGTAACACTGGTGATCTTAAATTTGAAGCTTGCTGTGTTTTGCACTCGAATGCACTTGAATTTGGGTAACAGCTAGATCCATAAAATATACCTACTGATGTCTCTAATGGTAAGACTTTAAATCAGAAGTAAGCATTCACTGACCCCTCTGAAAGTTTTTTTTTTTAGGGCTCTGAAGGCCCATCCGTGTGACTGTGTTAAAAAGAAAGTTTAACTAAACCTGAATCAAAGTCAGACAATAATTTCAATCTCTCAGTCAAATACAAATTGCCGGTGGGGGGGCCCATAACAGGTGTGTAATCTACATAACGCAATCACCACATAATCACAGCAATTACTGTACATGCACACTAAATTGCAGCCTGCATTAATATACCCTGAGCATGTCACTTGTTTTTTTTGGCCCCTCCTTGCCAAGCTGTGTTTTTACATACACATTTCAAGCATTTAACTGAATCCGTTATCCAGTCCAACAGCCTTAAGTAGAATAAACTCATGGATCCGCCACAATCCAAGCAGTAATAAGATGGTCAGGGCTCATGGTCCCTGAACGCTGCAACGGTGATTTTATGGGTATTAAAAGTGACAAACATAAGCGTTACATCAAAGTAACTGATTAGCAGGGGCCACATGATGACAATGTGCAGCAGAAGACGGGGCCGAGGTTTCAATTAATTGATTAAGTCATTGTTTTTACACTAAGTTCCTCCTAAACAGCTCATTTGAATCTTTGTCATTTACTTTTTTCTCTTAAACCTGAGTCACTTTTACAAGACTTAAAGGTTCATGTCCCTCCTACCTTTCATTTTAAGTTTCAGTCCACTTCCTCCTGTTTTTTTTCTGCTTGTGTGTCTGTTTCTTCTTAATTTTAGCACTGCCTTTGGTGTTAAGTCGTCATAACTGTAGTGTTGTATACTGCACTTTCCCCAGATCACTTGTCAAACTTACAGTCTGGGGAGTAATGTGACAAAGGTATCTTTAAATTTGTGTTTTGATGGGTTTCTGTAGGTGTAGGTAGGTGCACTTACAATTATCTTACCCTGATTGGTAATAGATTAAGATTAAGATTAAGATTCCTTTATTCGTCACAATTTTTAACACACAACATGCAGAGTTGAGGAGGGACACGCCATGCATTTTTGTGAAATTCTTTCTCCGCTTTTGACCCATCCATGGTCAAACCTTCCTCCACGGCAGACCAGGAGCGGTGGGCTGCTAGTCGACCAGCGCCCGGGGACCGGTTCCATTGTTGTCACCATTGGTCAGGAATAGACATCTCATCTTATAGAATATGTCTGGTAATATAGTTTCTTACAAATCCCAAGATAGACTAGAAACAAAAGTCATCCACATCCACAGCCTGATATATTTTACCCTACTGTGCTATTGACCCAGTGGCACCCCCAGATGTTTTTCATAGGGGTGGCCAGATTGGGCCTCTGAAACTCTTTGGTTGATGCACCAAAAGCAAAAGCAAAAAATGAATTTCAGGAATTCTAATATGCTGTTGTAATGTAGAGTAGTTGAAAACTATGGCAGTATCAGAGGCGAGAAATTGCATACTGATATACTTTGGGTTTTTATTTCACACTTAATGTTACTGTTATTATCTACCATTGCATCTTGTGCCATTTTTAACTTGTATATTTTTTTCTCAACTGTGCAATAACACTATTTATTAGTATTTTTTTAGAAACTAATTATTGTTCATAATACATAGACTCAGTGACAGTGAAATTCAATGTCCTTTCTATGCAACAGTATTTCTCAAGTGCAATACAACATGACATGTCATTAGCAGTTTTCTCATAAGAGTATTGACAATTGTATTTTTATGGGCAGTAGTATTTTTATGGCATTTAGTATTTTGATACTCTGTATATAATGTACATATACATAGTTGATTTTCTATTTATATCCTTTTTTTTTGTCTTGACACTTCCGTGCCACTGTTTCAGCTTCTTGTAATACTTGCTGGCTGTAATGACTAAATTTGATCCCCGGTGTGGAATCAATAAAGTCTTATCTTATCTTATCTGATGTGCATAAACTCATTCCAGTACGTTTAACATTTTGAGTTCCACAGCAATCTTGCGAGGGGGGACGAGTAATCGTATCAGGGTGGCCATGCCCCCCCCACCACCCTGCACTCCTTGGTGTTGCCATTGCTTAGAGCTCCACTGTTGTCCAAGAACTATTAATGCTACATCACTGAGCCACACTGCTGCACTGGGTGATGTCTTTCATTACCATGAACACACATACTGCAGTTTATATTGACTCAATCCCACGTATGCCATCCTGCCCCCATAAATACTCACTAGGACACCAAATGTGCATTAATTCACAGCTGAAAATAGACCAGTGACAGGGTAAGGAAGGTGGAAAGTACTGAAGGATGGTTTGACGTCTCTTGAAATCACTCCATATTTACTTTATAGTTCACTAAATGTACTGTCCACCGTGTTATCTGAGTCTCTAGATTCATGTGAAATGTAGTATGCAATAATGCCCTCTAATATTCCCACCGTGGCATGTAAAAAGTAGTGTCCACAACATGCACTCCACTCTCTACAAACAATCCCATAATGCAATACATCATAGCAGTCATGGGACGAGACATCAACCAGTGAAGCTGAAAAATAATAATGATTTGTGGGTGTCCAAAATCTCAATTTACTGCTCACTGTACGGGCAACTTCTGAATGATTTTTGCACACAGTCTGGGTCTATTCATGGGGTTTGTTGACAATAACGAAATATAAAATACTGCCAGCATTATCCTTTAACGGAGATTTAAGGAAGTGAATGTTTGGGAGGTGAAACAGGAGGAAGACGGGTGAAGTAGAAGTAGAAGAGGCAGTCGGGGCTGCTAATTACGTCCACTCAAGGTTTTAAACAGCAGGTCTGCAGGTTAAACAGCATCTTCACTCCGGAGGGTGTCAGGACAGTCAGGCTGCAGATGATAGATCAATCAGCATATGGCTGTTGTTGGACCTATTAAAGAAAGCTCATTGCAGGCTCAAACCCATTCCCTGACTTGTACAGATGACATCGCTTCCATGGACTGGCAGCAGCCTCAAACATTTGTTGCCATTTTAACGGCGTTGACAAACTGCTGAGGGATGATTTTTGAGGCAATGATCACACCAATTTAAAAGCTGTTCTCAGTAAATCAACAGTGATGCAGGGAGGAGCCCGGCTTCATTAGTCTATGTTTTCATTGACAAGCATGATATCAGGCAAACAATCACTGCAACACTGGTGGATGATTGGTTATCATCATTTATTGCTAAGTCATCAGCAGCAGACTCCAATCAGCCAGATGGTTCTTAAAGCAGCATCTTTTTTATTCAGTGAAAGGAAGAGATTGTGTTCTTTTTTTGTTTACAGCTTGAAGCCATCTGTGTTAATCTGTAAGCATGATTAGAGTTCTACATGGATGGATATTACACTGTCACTGTAAAGGGCACAGGCTTATTTCACTGAAATAGATTGCAGGGAGTTTTAAGAAGAAACCAAACAGATGGCTACTGTGAAGTCCACTGGCCCAGAGCAATACCTGTAGCTGGTTACAGCACATGTATGATTGATCTAGGGAGGGGTTTAAGAAACACGTGTCAGGAGAAAGGGCACAGTGCTAAAAATCTATATCAAATAATAACACTAGTCTTCCCATATGGCATAAAGCTGTTTCAAGTTGGCGTCTGCGATCTAATGTGTGCTTTTGGAGGTCTTTGACATAATAATGTGCAGATCAAAATGTGACATCACAGCAGCACACTTAATTGTGCAGATGGGAGTCTTTTATCATGCTAATGCTCTTTGTATTGCTGATAGGGGTGGCAGGGTACTCAAGTACTGGTAGAGACAGACATCCGTCACTGCAGCCTGTTCTTTATCATATTTTGTAGGCTGAATTGAATTTTATAACATTAAACTCAAACAGCTCAAACTACTTCTCGTAAGACCTGCTGTAAGTGCCTTTGCGAGGCTAAAAATCGTATTTAATATTTTGGAACTGTCTTCCTCAGAGGCAGTGCGGGAAACTTGCCATGAAATGCAGGACTTCTTCAGCAGGCCTTCTGGTAATTACTTGAAAAGTCATGTGAGTGTCTATAGTTTAGTCATATTGCATTTGTGCACTTGATAGCATAGATGGGAAAGCTGTGGGGAAAAAAGATCTCTGGTGTAACACGTGAGGAAGCTCTTCATTTTAACCTGAAGGTAAGACAAAGTTAAAGTCACAGTGAGTGAATGTAACATCTAATCCCTCACTTTAATCCCAGCCTGAAGAGAGCATCAAAATGCAGACAAACTAATGCTGTCGTTCACGAAATGAAAGAGAATTGCTTGGAAGAAATATGCATTTGCTTTACTTAGTATTACAGTGATGTGTGGTGGCTGCTAGCAGAGATAATCCACCAGGCACTGTGCACAGTACAAAGTCTGTGTTGGC
Organism: Chaetodon trifasciatus; assembly: GCA_037975065.1. Lineage (NCBI taxonomy): Eukaryota > Metazoa > Chordata > Actinopteri > Chaetodontiformes > Chaetodontidae > Chaetodon > Chaetodon trifasciatus. The sequence goes on along the minus strand of JBBMOE010000001.1, from coordinate 24,933,413 downwards.
CATCAGAACTGACATTGATCCATAAGACCCTGGTCACTGGCCTATGGATGTTGAAACGTGGCCAGAAATGGAGTTTTCTGACACATATAAAGTGCAAGTACAGTATATATGTAGTTATATACTGTCAAAGTAAAAATCTACGAAACAAAGCTTGTAGGTACATAGACGTATGGTATTGTTTAGAAGCAGGACTTGTGAATGCAGGGTGATCCTGCTGCTACAGTATTTGTCATTTGTTCAAATATATAAAAAGATTGCAGTATTGCAATATATAAAAAGTACTGCAATATATAAAAAGACTGCAGTATTTTTACACAGACTGAAGATTTACGTTTGGCTAAACAATTGTGACAGTCCCAAATTACATGCAGTTGTCCTGAGCCCTGAATCCTGCCCTTTTATCCTTGAATTTAGGCAAAACCCAAATTTTGATAAATTATAATATAAATAATTAATGATTATATATTTTATAATAAAACATTAATACTGATGGCAGTGAAATGTTCTTTTGGTTTTGCCCACAGACGGACACTCTTCTGGCTAAAGCAGGGACTGTTGGCTAGCCTTTTAATATTCAAAGGGCCATGTCCATGGAGAAGCAGCAATCTCTGTGCACAGACAGATGTGATAGGCACCACAATGATGAACTGAATAAAAACAAATTAATTTCACGTAACAGATAGTGATTTACATATTGTTGAATACAACACAATAAGTCAACAGTCTTTTTCCTTCTGACAGACTGTTGGCTTCATGAACAAAAATAATTAGCTTTTGCACTGAGTTTTGACTTGACACTGCTTGTAATGTACTGGAGGCCACACTCACCGTGGCCAGGTGACCATGCCCACCCCCAACTCCTGTCCCAAAAGAGAGGAGAATTAGATCAACAAAGCCCACAACTTTGATACCAATGACCACTGTTCACATCCTGTTTCTGACCATATGTATATTTTTTAACCATGGTTGCAGTGTTTGCCTAAACCAAGCAGTTCTTGTAACCATGACAAGGATTGTTTCTTAACCTCGACCAACCTATTCATGTGTCTTAACCAAGAACTCCTCTACTTCCCTCCAGAACGACACATGTAAGCATTGTTTTAATCTGATGTTTTTATTAGCACGAAAAACATAACGCGTGAGTGTCTTCCAAATTTCAAAAGTAACGTTTTCTCATCTGACAATGCTTTACTTGGTTAAGGTTAATGAACAGTCATGGTAATGGTTAAAAGAAACCACTGACTCTTGGCTGGAAACAGGAAGTGAATAGGAGTTTTCTGAGTCAAAGTCCAACGTTAACCCTTCTCCATTTGTTGACATTTGAAATGTGTTTGGGTCATTGCTTCAGCTGTGTACATTCAGAGCACTCTACATTACACTGTAAAAAAATATGAATGACCACTGCCTTGTCTGCCTTAAAATTTAACTGAATTAGTACTGAATAGTTCATAAAATTTGTTCATTTTATTATTAAACACAGAAAGTCAGCTGAACTTAAAGCTGACAACTGAGTTATACTGACAGCAGCTTTTTCACTGTTTAAAGCTGTTTCAAGTCTGATCCCCTGCGCTGTCTAGTCAGTATAAAGTTTCACTTTAAAGCTAAAGTTATAATAATTAAACAATATTGTTGCATTCAGAAATGTCTTTTCTATGCAATTGAAATTTCAATAGTAGCACTGATAGACTGGAAAAGCTTGCTCTTTCACTTGCAAGTCACATCTGAAAGACTTAGCAACACTTAGATCAAGGACTGTATTGATTATAATAGTTTAGCATATGTCATGCACTTACAGCATACTGGATAGTGATGCTGTATCTGTATCTCAATGTGTAACAATGTGTAGAATATCAGTATAGAACCTTTTTACAACAGACCTTTTTAAGACCTACACAATGATTTCATTTAAATGAAGGCTGAAAGGTGAGATGAGGGAGCATTTACTCAGTGGTTAACAAGTACGTCTATTTTGTACAGGCTTTGCCCTCTAAGACCTGTTGCTATAGGATTTGTCCCCACGTGTATGCACAGTCATGAACATTTCCCCCCCCCCCCCCGCTGTACACTGTACAGTTGCCTCTCTGGTCTTCATGTACAGTAAAGAAGACTGTCAGGACCCGAGCTCTGCTCCCACATTTTCTTCAGCTTCAAGGAGTCAACAAGTTAGTGTTATATGTTGTGGAGCTCGGTGTCACAGTGGGCATTGTCTACATTAGCTTCACCTTTAACTCAATAGCCACAGCCCTTAGAGGGCGAAGCCTATACGAAATAGAATGTTAGTTACTTACTGTAACAGATTCTATGAGTGGAGGCATAGCCCTCCAAGACTTGGACCTCCTGCTCTACCAGCATTGGCTGAGGAAAATATTGACTTTTAGGAGCACAGCTCAGGTCCTGGTGGTGTTATATACTCCACATGAGGACCAGAGAGGGGCAACTGTGCAGTGTACAGTGACGAGAAAGGAGCTTTTCACAACTGTGCATACACGTAGAGATAAACCCAACAGCAGCACCTCTTAGAGGGCTACGCCTACAGTTACAGTACGTAGTGTTAATGATTCGACCTCTTTACATGTTCCCTATGTCAGTATACTTTCGGGAAGGAGTCACTGCTAATTTTCCACCTCTGGGCATATCAACACCCATACAGCACACAAGACTTGAGAAGTTATATTGCATCTGTTGCAGATATTGGGTAAGCTGTGGCTCAGGAGTTAGAGCGGGCGTCTGCCAATTAGGAGGTCGGTGGTTCGATCCCTGGCCTTGGGAGTCCACATGCCAAAGTGTCTTTGGGCAAGATACTGAATCCCAAAACTGCCCCTGGTGCTGCACCATTGGTGTGTGTCATATGTACATCACTTTGGACAAAAGCGTCTGCCAAATGACTACTTATAATTGTAATTGTAATCTACCCAAACCAATCATCCTTCATGTGAGTTTCCCATTTGATAGGACCAATGAGAAAAATGTGTCTACTACTTTTAATATGCAAACCAAGTTTCTCAACAGATATTCATTCCAGTTTTGAAGTGGAAATGACTGTTACATTGCTCCACGTAGATTAGCAAATTGACTGGTTTTCATATAAAGTGTCTAGAATGTGAGCAGTGAGGAAAAAAAAAGCAAGAACCTGTCTGTTCCTTTGAGGGGCCCGTAGAGGCTTGATGCAAATTAAAATCAGGTCACCAATTATCCTAGAATAGGAAGAGACAATTTGTTAAAGAAATCCAGGAAATAATGTTTTAAAAATAAAACAATAGATAAAAAGGCTGTTTGGCTGTTTTCTGTGGGTCATCTACAGGAAGTGTGCACAGGTCATTTTCTATTCCAAAGAGCTGATCTTAATTTCTCAGCCAAACTAATGGCACAGGCGAGCGTTTCAGGAAAAACAGTAACATCATTAACATATGAGCCTACTATGATTACTGTCAGGAATAATTAATGGTGACTACATCTCAAACTTAAAATGTTCCTGAAGCATGCTGTGAATCATTGATGCACCAATATGAATACCAGTAATTCACTACTCTCATGCTGCTCCAGGACTCCATCAAACAAGGCGGAAATAAACACTTTATTTTGACATTTAAAAAAGCCATTTCTTTATTAACAGTCACTAACTACTGCTTTACTGACTAACTTAAAGGCAATTTAGTGAAAACACACAAAAACAAACATGTAACTACCAAACAGTTTTCCATAGTGGTCAAACTTTCCTTCGTAGGATGCATTTGATGCAGTTTATTTTAAGTTGGAGCTGGTGCAGTTGCCTTATTACATGTGAAAACAAAAAAGAAAACCACATATATAATGTCATTAAGGTTACATTGTATCATCAGGGTAGGAAGCATCAGGATCTTGACAGCAAGATGCTGGGTTGCTGTGGGTACAGAGTGAGCATGCGATGTCACTAATGATTGACTGAAAGTCAATTGAAACCAGTCTGCTTCTTTGAAAAGGAAATCGTCATAGAAATAATTATGAACATGAATTTACACCGCAAGGCTGTCTTTAAAAACAATACTAGATATAGGAAAGCATTTCAAGCACTCGTGTCATTAGATTGGTTGGTATGAACCCAGTCATCACTTTCTCTGACTAATCTGTGTAAATGCCTCCTGTATGCCCAACTCATCAAATGTTCTGTCTGTACTGTGAGGTTTTTGGGTATCAAAGCAATGTTTTGTACTGTCACGCTGAAGATGCACGACTGATTCTCATCTCTCTTAGTTATAAGATGAGCAGTTTTCTCACTCTGCAATTTTTATGTTTTTTTGGAAAACAGATTGAGCTTGCCATTTATTTTATTTATGTCACCTTTTGTGACAAGAACAAAGCTGCTTCATTCACTGTATTTACATGCACTGAAGTAACCTGCCAGTGCTTGGTTTTCTGCAGTAATCTGATGTAATTGAGAAACCTGGTTTGCTTAAAGGCCTTTGCAACTATGGTCCACCCAGACAGGTCATTTTAATTACTGTGCCTGATTAGACATCTGAGAGCAGTGTAGGTGTGTACAGACTGAGCTTGATTGAAGTCTGCCTGAGCTTCCTGTTAGCTTTGTTGTTCCCCTTAAGGTGGAAAAGTTATGTCCAAATGTAGTTTGGTGACCTCAGATAATTCCAGCAGACCTCCACCAAACTCCAACCTGAGCAGAAGGCTGACAGGGCCAAGTGAAGACAACCGAGGAACCCAATTAACAAACCTGTACATATGTACACTTAAGGCTCAAAAAGAGTATTTACACGTGTGCATGTGCAGGACATAGACTTCACATAGAGAAGGGGGTGACGCTGGTGTGATGGGATAACAATAAGAACCATTAGCAATGTGCCCTTGTATCCAAAATAATTGAATCTAAAGTCTGACCAAATCTGAAATCAGTAAATCAAAATCAGTCTGTTGAAGCTGAGCAGCAGAACATTTTTAAAATCCAGACACGAGCACACTGTCAGGAAAAGCTGTGCAGTCTCACTCCACAGCCTGTCCTCTCACTGCACTGTCAGTCCAAATGTTCCAACAAAAAGACTGCATACTCATATCACTAATTCACTTAAAATGAGACAACCTTAGCTGAAAAATCTGGTAAAAGGATAGATGAGGAATCTGATTACTGACCAGCTGAATGTAAAGCAACAAGCTAACTGCAGTGTATATGAAGTACTGAATTTCTTCTAATAACCTAATGTCTTGTGTGCATGTAAACATAACATTCCTCTTTTCATATTATTATATCATGTTAAAGTCTGGTGCGCACTATATCAAGCAAGCTTGTCAGCAGCCAATCATTAATCAGCAATCCAACCACCAACATGAAGACAAAATCAGACCGGTGGTAGTGTTGTTCTCCAACAAACTGTTCATTTTCCACAGATGGAGTCTGTATCAAAATCTAATCTTCATTTTATCAACAGCTTTTTATACAGATAGACTTGTCTGATGTGCTCTCAGTGTGACAAACTGGTACTGACTGTCTGTCAGGCTGACCCCGTGCATATAAACAATGACAAATAGGTGGCACACTCTTACCGCGCCCACCCTGTATAACATGAATTATATGTGACTGCCTGTGAACATTACAACTACTCTTTAAATGACTGCAGCAGTTAACTGCAAATCATTGTGTAATAGTGTTCACTGCTTTCAAGAAATACAGGACAGTGTCTTGAAACAGGTTGAGTAATGTGGTTTTTGTAAAACTTGCGCCTGTAGTACCTATAAATAAATCATAATAATAAAAAAAACCCAGACACTGCATTGAGAAAAGGGCGTCTTTAAAATGCTTTTAGAAGGAAAAAAAAATGTTTGACATCTGGCTTAAGAGTAAGTAGAGTGCTGTTTTGCTGACTTGCCCATTACAAACAGTCTAACAGCTTACTGCATTTCCAAAAGGCTCAAGGTAAACCAACTACAAGCCATATGGACTGTGAATTATCCAACCACAAAATGCCTGTGTTGATGTTATCTTCATCAAATTATCTCATTAATATTGAACTGTAACAGTGCCTCGAGGCCTTAAACAACTCGTCATACGACTGAGCTGCATTTTAGCTTCACAAATGACTCCATGATTGGACAAAACATGCTGATGTGCATTTTAAGGGGTTGTGTGGGATAGCATTAGTGGTTTGGTATAGCCAGAGGGGGAAAGAGATTGGTTATTTGCAACAATTACATTAAGAAAGTGATACTGGCTGACATAAAATGGAATAAATATGAGTGCTTAATGCACCCCTGCATTATGCTTCCCATCCCCCCTGCATTGTTCTTAAGAAATTGGGCTTCTGAGAATTCATAATTACTTGTTTTACTCTTGGCCTAGCTTATGAAAGATTAAAATTACGTTTAAGGCAGGCTTCTCCCTGTGTTGTTGCAGAAGTGCTTTTGTATGCCAATATCTGGGGTACTTATCACAGAAAGAGATATCTCATAAACGGAAACTCATGGATACTCACGGCTACTCTGCCAAATTTGTCAGCGTCAAATGTAACATCTAAACTCTGTTCAGACATGCTGGGCAAGTGAAGCCCAGAGGAGCCCTCTAAAGAGGAGATCGAAGGGACCAAACGGCAGAAAATAAACGGCGTGGAAAAACATGGGCTTATGATAAGTCTACAGAGAAATGGTTTGCTGGCCCTGTGCCTTTTGATATCAGTTTGAATTAGAATGATATTATTGATTTTTGCAAGAGTGGCCTGACAATGCGCCTGTAGCCAGTCCTCAGAGAGTGAAGAGACAGAGGCAGAAAAAGGCGTAGGGACAGACGGAGGCAGGGAGGCAGATAAAGAGGAAAAGGCAGAGGACAACAGATAGATAGAGGGAGGGAGAAGAATAGGCAGATAGAGGGAGGGGTGGCATAAAGGAAAAGGAAGCATGAGTGAGGGTCTGCTTGCAGAAATAGAACGACTCCCCAATCAATTGTGCATTGGTGGCCCTGCTGTGAGACTGCAGGGGATCCCTCAGCAGGAGGACATAAAGGAGAGGTCGTAATAGGCCAATACATTAGATAAATGGCATTTACTGCTATGGAAACGACTCCAACCTGGCTGGAGGTTGCCCACTGTGCTGGCAGCAGGTTTGTATTTATAGTCCTCTCCTGCACCTCGCCATGCAATTTCTCTGAAAACCTACCACCGCTATCACACATACACACTCAATACCACCTCCCTCCCCTCTTCAGCCTTGTCTTGTCTATCCGTCTTCACCTCCCTTGGTCTCAGTGATCCTACATCTGATATAATGCCACCCATGTAGCCAGCTGTCCCGCCTTTCCTGCAAGTGGTTCCTGGCATCCATGGTGCTCCAGGATGGCGCTGTTGGCAACTCACTGCTTGCAGCTCACGCACGTGTTGAGTGGAGGAGTGAAGATCACACAAATCAAGATTGTGTTCAGCCTTGTGGCAATGAAGGACATAATTATGGAGCAGTTTATTTATTTGTGATCTAAGCAGAAGTTGCCTCAGTGGTGAACAACAGCCTTTAAAGCTACTTGTAAACAATATTTTTATAGTAACCATGAACAAAAGCACTGTGTGTAATGTGTAACCCACTGTACCCGACCTGTCTACAACCAAACACTAGTCGCCAAAGACAGTGTTAGTGACGAGGAGGTAGACAAAGTGGAGCATTTAGCTGTTAGCTGCTCATAAAACAATGTTGGATCTTTTCTTGTAGGTTAATCTTCTCCAAGAGTCAAAACAATTCAGCTATAGTGAAATATTTCCTGGTAAAAGACAAGGTTTTTTTGGGACTGTAGGTGAGATAAAGAACAGTGACAAGCGGTCAGGGGAGGCAGGTGAGGCTGTGCCTCACCTGTTAAAATATAATAAAAAAAAAAAAACTTGCTGTGGTTTATAAATTCATTAAGAGGAGGAAATTCGGACTTAAGCTCATGACTGTTCTATAAATTTGTTGTCTGTATGATTTCAACATTTCTATGGTCAAAATCGCTAAATTTACACATTTCTTGTTCGTGGGAGAAGGGCGCGATGAGGCAGTGATGAGCTGTGTCTCACTTCTGACGGCGCTGAGCCACACACACTGGCTGATGCAGACAGTTGGCACCTGCCCATTGCTGTCTCTCTTTATATCGGCCATAAATGTGCAGTGAAAATGCCCCGGGTGAAGCAGAAAGTACCGTGCTGCACTGATAGGTGGCAGTGCTGAGCTCCATCGGTGCAATGCACATCGCTGTATGCTCTCCTACCCAGAGGGCGATAGTGAGTGTTCAATTTTAATTTAAAAAAAGAGAGATCAGCTACAAAAAACCAAACATTTAAATTTTAAAAAATCGAATTTGACCTTATATTAAACATTCTTTTGTTTTTCTTGCTATCGTATTGTTGAACAGTGTGTAATTGATTACAGCATAATTAAAAGCTTTTAAAACAACTAAATATTTCAATTAAGGTCAAAACTGAAATACAAGCTTCTATTTTGGGTTCATATATTTTACATCCGACTCCAGAGGAATCAGTGCCTCACCAGTCATGAACCTCACTGCACGTCACTGATAAAGAAACATTTCTAACTGAAATTATCTCACATCTCGCTTTGGAAAACAAAATCAGGACACAGCGAAATCTTTCCTCCTCCATCCCAACACAATTATTGCAACCCTGTATGACTAACTGGTACTTGATAAGGAAAGTGCAATTTAAATGAAATTGCAATCATTTTAGAATTTCAACACGAATCCATGCACTGCCATCACTGCATGATGATGATGATGGGTTTTAATAGTGTAGATTTAGAGATATAAATGATCTTGCATTCTGACTCCTGGACAAAAAATAAATATAAAGAATGATAATAATAAAAGACTGCCGGTGATATCTTGGGCTTTTGGTGAAATATATCACATCGTAAACAGCCAACAGGTGACGGGTGGGACTGATCTAATTCTGATTATTGTTAGAGAAGGAAATAGGGAAATGATGGCATGAATGCTTACACTCAGCATTTTTTAATTTCCGTTGCTGCATTAGATTTAGTCAGCAACACAAGGACATTTTCATTTAGAAAAAAAGATGTTTCCACTGTTCCCATCTATCCTGACGCCTTAATTTCAGCGTTACTGACACCTAAAAAGAGTTTCGGAATCTATTGTGTACAAAAACACCTCCTCTTCTCTCCTCTGCACTCTTTATCCATTGCTGGATGAATAATTAATTCCTTATTCAAAGGAAAAGGGCAAGCAGACTCACAATATTGTCTGTGAACGACTACTTATAACCCACAGACCATTGTCACGTTCATGTCTCCCAAGGGAGCAATTCCAACACAATTTACTGAGCATGAACATTAGACTGTCAGAACCAGACCAGAGCCCCTGCCTTCCCAGCAAAACAACTCTGGTCATCTAATGCACATGGGAGGAGAAGACATCGGGGAAGGTTTTGCTTTCAGGTAATGGCTCTTAGGGACGCCTATTCATTAAACAGAGTGTCTGAACAATAGAGCTCTACGTAATGCATCTGCTTTACACATCCTGCATTATTTATGAGTGCAGAACAGCTTTATATTCAGAATGGGTTAAAAGCTTAAAGGTTGTTGAGGGACATGTTTTTATTCTGCTCAGCGCATTCAGTGTAATGGTGAAATTCTAAAGGGACACTGATGAAAAGCTACAATACCCACTTCTTCATAATAAAGTTACAAATAAATAATATATACATTGTTATGCTGTTATGGTCTTCCTGTCTGTCCCCCATTGTGTAAGTGTGTGTGTGCTGCCCTAAATTGTCTCGTTTGCCTAAAGGTGTTCATATGCTCAAAATGAATCACTTTTCATCTATAGCTGCTCTGCCACACGTGAATGTGTAAATAGGCAAAGAGCCTGCCACCGCAGAGTGGGGTGAGATGCGATGATTGTTCAGACAGGGATGACACTTTCTGCTTTTGGACAGTCTTTCTTCTAAGGCATTCATAATATTGCACATGGTTGTTTACAGTAAAGGAGAAGGAAGTAGTTGAGTAACAAATAAAAAAGACAACTTGAGTTCTCAATCCTCACTTTCATACACCTGGCTGTGTGAATGTTTACAGAATGAGAGAAGAAAAATGCAGGCCAATTCAAAGAGGGAGTCCACCAGGGACGAGTGAACAACAAGAGACAGAGTAGCAAAAGTGACGTAGAAATATCCCTTTTCAAAAGTTAGAGATGGGACTTACTCTAGCCAACACACAAAACCAAATTTCCATTGACATCAGGCTTCAATGGAATAGTTTAAAAGTTAAAAGCTATTCTCCACATTTCAGGGAAACTGCCTTTTGTCTATGTCGTGGCTTGGACAGATGAGACTATGGGACTTTCAGCTACTGATGAGAGAAGACACAGTAAAGCTAAATGTGGGGCCGAAAATATTTGCCATTATGTATTTGCACCAGTTTCTCATTGTCTCCACCTCTGAGGCAAACAAGCTGCAGCTACTCTGATGATAATATCAAATCCAAATATCTGGGATTGTGTAGAGAAATGACTTTCAGGTAATGGATTGTAACAGTGCAAACCAAATGTTTACTCTGTAACTTCTCACCAACAACTGCAGCCATGTTTCCACTTAAGTCAGTATTCTGGTGAATGTGACCATGATCGCTGCTCAGCTGCATGGAATATATTATATTATTAGCCATGGTAACAGTGTGGCTCCAGGGATGGCAATATCAAGGTGGTTGGTCGGTCCATCACTTTGGTCCAGACTGAAATATCTTAACTATTGAAACTATTGGATTTATTGCCATGATAATGTATATTGACATTTACAGTTCCCAGAGCATTAGGCTAAATCATTTAATTTCCTGACTTTTCCTCAAGCGCTGTCATGATATTGACATTTGTTGTTCTGGACAGCTATTTCACAGATTCCCATTAAACTTTGTATGGACACTTATGTACTCATTGACTTAACTGCAATTACTTTGCCTTCATTCAGTGCCATCATTAGGTCAAAATTGTAATTTGTCCAATATTTTGGTTTATGACTAAATACCTGCAGAGCTAATGACACTCGCACCTGCCTCAGCTATACTTTGTGTTTTGTGCGAATTGGCAAATGTTGGAATGCTGACACTCAACAAAGATGGTGAACATGGCGAACATTATACTTGTAAAATATCAGCCTCTTAAAATTGTCATTTTGAGCATGCTGACAGTAGCATTTACCTCAAACACAGCCGAATGTAAGTGCAACCTCACTGAGCCGCGAGCATGGCTGTAGACTCTTCGTCTTGTTTAATACGCTGAAGCTGTATCCTGCTGCAGAATTTTTTTTTCTTTTAATCCATATCTCATTGCCACCACCTGCTAAACTTGACTAAGATAGCCATTCTCAAGATGTCACATCAAGGTAAGACCACTATTTTTGGACAGGCTGCTCTCTGACTTCATATTAATAGTTAGCCGACAGTAACTAAATCGAAATGTCAACAGGATTTCTCCCAATCCCTCTGCCACAGCTCTGTCACTGCAAGCAACCCAAGCAGACCACTCACTATTCTTGTGCTCTCCACATGGCATCTCTGTGGTCCTAACATGTAGTTCCATTTTTGAGGAGGTTCACGTTAGCTGTGGAGCCTCCATGTGCTGTGCAACACTCTGACGGGGATGTATAAATCTGTCCTAATGCGTCCATATACATTCAAGTATGTTACATGTAACAGTTCATACACACTAACACACACAGAGAGCTGGCATCTATTTCTGTGTTCTCAGTGCAGATGGGTATGTAGGAGTGACTTATTGAGATGTGTGTGCATGTGTTAGAGGGGTGATAGTCGGGGTAATCATGAGCCTGCTGGTAAATCCTGTCCTCTATAACCTCTCACTTCCACCTATATCGTCACCTCTCAGCTTCCAGCTGAGTGTGTACGTGTATGTGTTTTACAGTGTTAATAAAATGTCACACACATGCAGCATATTGTATATCCACACACACAGAGATAACAGAAGAAAAAAGAGATAATACAGACACAAATGTTCAGATAAACGCCAATTAAGTTGACATCAATATTTGTATGTATGTACAAATTATGTTTGTGCCCAAAATGTGTGCATGCTGCCCTGTATGAAGCAGTCTCCTTTAACCTAAATAGCAAGACCCATTTTCAGGCACAATCCTTTATTGTCTCTGACAGTGAGTTAATCACACAACACAATACATGAGAATAAACAAAATAATGCTGTGAACAGCAACCAGTCCAAGCAGAAATTGGGTCAGATCATTTAATATGTCCAAGCTTGATTCATCATTTTGGAGTGTTGCATTAATTCAAATAAGAAACATTTTGCTCAGAGTTCAGTCAATAGAACGCCCCAGTGCAAGAAACTAAAACTCTTGGATTTCATTTATTCATGAACTTGTTGTAAAATATGTTTAAGAATTCAAACCACATAGTTAGAGGGGGTGAAATGTTTTATATTTGCAAATAACCCCAACTCTAAAGGAGTGCATTCCACAATTGCTCCACATCCAGCTCTGACAGTCCACATCCCAAGAACCAGTTTGCAATGCCAGGGGTCAGCCTGCACCTGACCCCAGCGCCTGTCCTTGTGGGTGATGGGCCCATAGAGTGGCTGCTTGCTGTTCTTTTGAGCTGTGCCTGACCATGGCCCATAGGTCAAGGTCTGGTCACAAGACTCACTGAGGGAAAACATATTTTATAAGGAACAAGAAATTTTCATCTTCCTTTTTAAAAACTGTATATTTTTGAGCTTGTACTTTTTACTTCATTACATTTACCATTTTGTTACAACTCATCTGTTTTAAATGCATTGCAGATGCAAAGTTGCCGGTAAGAAAAAGTAGCACCACCTGTCTTGTGACCACGATGTGATCATGACGGAGCCAAACCCAGAGCAAGAGGTAGCTCCCAATGTTAGTCCCTGGCCAATACTGGCTACACTTGTTACACTTAAACCTAAAAAAGACAACAGCTACATAATGAGGCGTTTGCCGTGCCACCCACAAACCACTGAGATCTGCTTAGCAAAAAAAACAAAAAAAACAAAAACAAAAAAACTCCTCTTCTAACCTCTGCAAGCAAACTGAATTTGTTTCACATACTGTAGGTGAAAATGTAGTCAGATGGAAAATTAACTTGTACTTGTAGTTTATTTACCAGGTACTTTATTATTTTAGCTTGAATTGGGTTCTCAAATGGGTATTTTCATGTTTACTTGAGTCTGTTTTTATGGGAATAATTGTACTTTTACTTGAGTATAGATTTTCAGTACTCTTCTTGCCATCACTGGTTGAGGATAAAAGCAGTTTTTGATCCCAGGTGTGGACCAGAGAAGTGATATTATGGTCAGGAATACTCCAGTACAAACTGCCGTACTTGTCTCCAGATGTGAATCTGCTACACACGCTGACATTAGTTGAATATGTCACATTGCTTTATATCAGATTTCATCATGGATCACTAAATTACATAATGCATTGTGACAGGTTCTTCATTCTTGTCATCTTATGCATACATGCATGCATTAGGCCATGCGTGTTTTGCAGAATTTTAGTCTTAAAGATTGGTGCTGTTACTCATCATATATATTGATAAAGAAAAATAAAACACCAAGCAAATAAACCCTCTTTGTGATGCATGCACGGGTCAAGGTACTGCTGCATAATAACATATTTCCAGCATTAAGTTATATTCATTGTTACATCATGGCCACAGGAGGAAACAAAGTGTTATGCTTATAATGTACTCCATCCATACACAAATGTCCATGTTAGAGTAGTGGCAATCTATTCAGTCTGTTAGAGGTATTCTTGTGGGTGTAATACGATCCTGTTCAAAAAACTGCCGATGATGGAAGCTAAATGATTTAGGGCACCCAGAGTGAGAAAGGGGCCCTGGACAAAACATCACACACAATTACTGTTCCAAGGTCCCAATTGAGCTGTTGTCAGGGGATGCAGAATTTCTAGCAACAGCCCTCTATAGACCTTTGGAATTAATGTAGCGATGGAATTGATCAGTTAGCATATTCCCAACTGCAGTGTCAGTGGTTTTGTCCATTGGAATAACGAGGTGTTATTAGTACAGTTTGGCCTGTAGAAAACACTGTAAACTAACTTCGGGTGTCTGATGTGCTAGAGAAGAAACAGAAAACAAGGCACTGCAGCTCAAACAGACTTACAGCCAGAACCAATCAATGCTGAATAAGAGAGTGCAGAGTTCAGAGACTAAAAATCAACAGAGGTAAACAGCATGTCGATGTCCAAGTTTGGGCAGTTTATTAAATACTTCATTTCATTTGATTGACCAGTGGAAGCATTCTGAGGTCATTTAGACCTAAGTAGCAAAACATCCAATTATATCACTCCACAGTAAAGAAATGTGTGTGGTCAGTTACAAGACACACACTCAGGAAATCTCCACCTATACGTACTGGTCAGAGACTTTTTGATGTGACACATGATGACTGAATGAATTTCAGCCACTTTGTGTTATGTTGAATATGAGAATATGTAGACCATTTACAGAAGAACATGAGCACCTTTCTGACATGAACATGATAAATGGTATAACATGTCAATCTCATGTCTGAATAATACACCTTCATGTAAATATGCACTTCCTCCCTCTCCTCATAAAACGTCTGCAAAGCTGATTTTAAAACATTTTAAACAGTGGATGTTTGCTCGCCAGCTGCCTTCTTCACTGCCTTTATTGAAACATTGCTGTTTCTTTACACGCCACCACCGGCTACTGTCAAAACACCAATTTTAGTGTGTTGTAATGTTTCTTGCGCGATGTGACTTGTGCCCACATGCTTGTGTGTGTGTGTCTGATACAAACAAAACAGGGACCCACTTGGTACCTTTAAGCTGAGGAGGAGATTCTTTTAATATCAGTCAGTTTAATATCAGTCTTTCCAAAGTGTTTTGCTCGAGGTGTGGGGCAAAAAGAAAAACAAAGATCATTGCTTGCGCACTTTCAGACATTATGAAAAAGGCAGCATAATTAAAATGATGAAATTGATCATGAAACTTAACATTCAGGTGCAACAATTACTGCTTCAATTAGAAATCATCACTGATTGATCCTTTGAGAGGAGTAAACACACTTTTCTTCCTTGATAATTACTTTCCAACTCATGGGTGGTGCCCAGTAATGCCGTCGCTCCCTCTCTCACATCAGATACCAAATATTATGAGAGCATTGTGGCTCTCTCTGTATTGGTTCTGTCATGTCTAGATAAAGCGATAAGGAACATTTACACTGCAGGCGCCTATTTATGAATGACAACAAAAGTCACTTTAAAGACAGATGTCTGAGAAGGCCTATACAGAAGAATTTGAAAGAGATCATGTATGACAGATGCGCTGCCTCATATCTCTGCCTTATTCATATACAGTATAGGTAAAATATGTCATATACTAAACTATGAAAAACACTGACATGTCTCAATCATTGACTCAGACTTTTGACAGCTTGGACCATTAGATATTTATAAGATGCATTAAAATTCTGTCTCCTTCAGTCACTTAATATGATCTGAAATGGCTGACTTTAACAGAAATTTAAATAACATATACATAATTTAGACAAATGTTGAAATACACAGGAGTCATCAATAAAAACCAAAAAATATTACCTGAACTTAAAAAAAGGATTAGTTTAAGTTCAATATTACTTGGCTTTGGGCCATAAATAATGTGTATACTATGTAATTTTTTGTCACTGTGTGTGTTCTTTAGTTCTTGCTATGTTAACTGACACTTGTCTATAAAATCATAGTGTTTTCTGTGTACTTGAACATCTGCAGTAGATGCAGTTACAGTGCAGTAATGGAAAATCTGTAATAGTGTAAAATGTAACAGTGCCTTGCACTGGTAAGTCCCCGACTGGATTCAAAGATTTTTAAGCATTTTCACACTTGCAAGGTTAACTATAGGGTTAAACATAAAATTGGTTTCAAAATGAGAGATGTTGAGTGGTAACAGCAGTTGATGTGCATCCCAGTCTCTGTTTGCAAGGTGCTGTAGGCCGATGAATAATTGAAAGTGTGGATGTACAGCCACAAAGTGTAGCACTGGGCCGGCTGTGATAGAGCCTGGCTGAACAAACCGAGAACAGCAGGAGTGTTTTAGCAGGCTGGCTGCCGCTCTGTGATGCCACCTCTAGTCTGGCAGGGACAGATCGCTGCGTAACGAGCCTCATTAGAACACAACTCCATTGCCACATCAAAGGCTTCCCTTTTTATACTAGGAGTGGGATCACAATCCTTGGGATATTTCAGCACCTACTCCATCCCCAAACCTTCACATCTCCCTCTCTGAGAGCAGGAGGAGGCAGAGTCAAAGTTTTGGGTCATTTTTAGATCTCTGCTGCTGAGTGGCGGGGGCGGCACTGATTAATACAGAATTATGATAATGATCTCAAGGATGGGGAAAGGGCAGATGAGGCTTCTTATTATCTCCCCCACTCAGGTGATGATGGATCCGGGCTCTGCTGCTCTCTGACATTGGGAAGGGACAGACACAGACTTTTTCATTTTGTCAAGTCAGCAGGGCCCAAATCTGGAGGATGTTCTTTTTTTTTTTTTTTTTTCTGTGGGCCGATGCCACCGTCCATTTTTTGGTCAGGGCATCCATGCTGGGTTGTAAATATCTCAGTGAGGAGAAAGTGACCTCCTTTCCACCTGATCTCCCCCTAACACACACACACACACACACACACACACACACACACACACACACACACACAAACACACACACACACACACACACACACACACACACACACACACACACACACACACACATATGCATCTCCTTCTCTGCTCTGCATTACTCTAATTGGAGCTCAGGGTATGCAGACATTGCCAGGCACCCCCTTCTCTCCCTGTCTGTGTCTTTATCAGTCTCCTTCTCTGTTTCCATGTCAAAGTCACATTTCTATCTCTCTGTCTTGTCTCTTTCTGTCTCTGTCTGTCAGTTTTCAGTTAAATTGAATTCAACTTAACTAGCTGTTTTATATAGGGATTTGTTTTATATATGTTATAGACTTTGTCGTCTTATAGACCACTAGGGAGCAAAGTCAGAAACAGAAAACTTTTTCTGTTTTCTGCTTGACCGTCTTTTCACAAAGGTTGAAGAAGACGCTTCGCACTTGAAAGTCAACCAGATGGATTTCCTGCTTCCAAACTATCAGTATATTGCCAGTGACTAGCCTTTTTGTGTGTCCTTGATCATTGATTAATGAAACTCCAAGTCAAGCAAATAGCTATCTCTGACATTCAGGCACACACACCATACTCTGTGCAACCTGCCACAGCAGTGCCATACTCCCACTCCTCCTCTCACAGCAGAGTATACAGACACTATAGAAAAAATTACAGGGAACACTATTTATGGAAACCGGTTATTACTACTTCCACCATGAGAATAATTCACAGGGCATTTACAGGAATAAACACAATTTCTCAAGTTCAAGTTGTAATGCTGTAACACATTACTCATGTCCAGATGGAAAGCTGAAGAAAAGGGTCAAAAGGCTCCTCTCATGCGCCACTGAATTAAGAGCATTTTGTTGAACATTTGTTTCTTGTCCTGAGTCCACTGCACACAACATCTCATGCATGGTTCAACAGCGGGGAGTCAGCCAGTAGAAATTATTCAGAGCTATTGGCCCAAACGCTGACAAACTTTTTAAACCAGTCAGAATCATCAGATAGGCCTTAATTTCCATAAAATATGTGCAATGGGGAAATCATTTTGCAAATGGCTAATGAAACTGGCTAAATGTTCTTCCAGATCTGCACACACGCATGTTTATTTTGTGAGATCTTCGAAATATATTTGTTGAAAATGTGTGATTCTGTTGTCTTTAAAATGACCCGAAAACCCTAAGAAGAACCCACAGAGCCCCACTGCCTTACTGCATAGTCCAACTTCCTCAAAGTTTTCAGTCATATACCAGTAGCCTATTAGCTTGAATGCTAGCTGTGTTTCATAGAGCAGGGGACCTTGAAATTGGCAACACATGGAGATCAGATGGTAAGGAAATAGGAAGTAGTGGTCAGTCAGTGGAGGTCTTGCTTCTTTTTTTTAAATATTCTTCAGTCGTGCATTTGGTGTAGGCCTAGATTTTAATGCAGAGGAGCTAACAATATTTTTTTCATGCATGACAGGATAGTAGGAGTGGCAGGCTTTTAGTATGGTGGGGTGCAGTTTTTTCATTTCTTGGACTGAAACGTGCTGTCTCAGACTGTCCAAGCTGGTCTGAGCATTTCAACTTTCCACCCTTTTGGTCTGAGTTATCTGAGGCTTTCCTCAAGGATCATATTTACTGTTAGGGTAATGGCTGAAGCTTATCATTTGGTAGTTTATAAGCCCAGTCTGCTGAAATCTAAAAATCAGTCCTTCTGAAGCTTTGTTGAATCTGTTCAGTCAATTTAATGAATTGACATTAATGTTGGCACATTTAAATAAATGATGAGGTGTGAGTTAAATGGCTTGCTGTGGTACACTGATCTAACTTGGCCAACCTGCCTTATTCTACTGCAATGTGGAGTGTGCAGGGAGAGACTCAAATGCCAGTTATGAAAAAATATGCAAACTGGTTGTGCTGTGACAGTTTTTTTTTTTTTTTTTTTTTTTTTTTTTTAATTAGAGAAAATCTAGGATCTGGGTGTGTAATATCAGCAACCCACCATGTTCATAAGAAAAACGCTTTTTGTTCTTTGTCTTGACTTGAAATGATTACAGTAAAATGTGAGAATGGTTTTAAAAGAGGGGAAAAAACCCACAATGAAATCACATGCCATGTAAACTGTGACTACTATTTAAATCATTAAAATCATTTAAAGTAATTTAATTTAATATGACATAGAAGTAATAACTAAAAATACAGAAAAATTCTCCAAAACAAAAAGAACTTTTTTTTTAAATGATCAAGGAGATCTTCTTCCCCATGTCTCACTCTTTCTACAGTACGCCTCTCTCTCTTTCCACATCAAAGTAGTTGCTGTAGTCATTCCAGTGCTGTTTAATGAACATATTTCCAGTCCACCCACCTGCTTATTCAGAGCCGCCCACATCAAAGAACCTAGGAGGAACCTTGACTGTTGCTGTGATGAAGACTTGGCCTACCACTCCGTTATTGCAGCTCTGCCTTGGGCTTGGGACACTGACTTTATCAACAGTAGTCCCATGGAAAAAGTAATGGATTAATCACAGAGAGCAAATCAAGCATCCCCTAAAAGGGAAAAGTGACAGTCTCAGAGTCAAAACTATAACACCAAAAATTGTCTTTCCAAGATGGAAAGCACTTATAAAAGAGAGGGGAGTGAAGAAGCTGCAGATGTGGCTCTCATTCAGCTGAAGACAATTTGATTATGCTCAGCTCAGCCGCTAAAAACATAAAACACTGAGTCAAAAGAGGCTTTGCTCATGTATACTGACTTTTATTTACTTCTAAAATAAAACTGATGTGATAGAAATGATTTCTTATACTCCAGTAAGGCATATTTAACACATTGTGTGCTGGCTTTTTGTGCCGGCTTGAGAGTTTGCTGTGGATGTGACGGCTGTCAGAGTTGTCATCAGCAGAAGTCAGGATTCTAAGTGAGGAGGTGGTGGGAAACTCACACGTTCCTCAGGAATCTGTCATGCTTACTGCTGATTTCAGAAATAGTAATAGTATACCATCTGACTAAAGCACCAGAGGGGCAGATGGCATTTTTCATGAATCACCTTTCCAACATGTTCGCGACCAGATGGTTTGATGGCACTGAAAAATCCACAACACAATAGGTAAAACCGATCTAGTACAATTCTTATGAGTTAAGAAATTTCACAGCTCAAATCTTTTTGTGGACATCTTTACCCAAAAACAGTAACGTGGGCGCATGACAAGCGGCTGTCTTCCATTCTGTCTTTCTGTCTGTCTTTCAAGTGGTGAAGGAGGATCAGAGGAAGGATTCATCCTCTCATATCGGCTACAGAGGAAATAGAAGTTTTAGGCCAGATCTGTGATGTCTGTTTTGATCATCACTGATACATCACAAATAGTTGATCTTCATCTAATATAGGCTTGTCAGTAATATTATGTGTTCAGGTAGTTAGGCTAAGCCCTGTTGTAAACACACCTGGTTTGCACAGAGCGCAGATGGAGCGTATCTTGAATAAGACAGCAGACTTCCATGTTTTCATTCACTTCAGTTGCTGTGCTAAATTAACTCCATGGGTAGTTAGCCAGCTAATGAGGCCGAAAACCAACTGTTTGTTCAGGTTAACTGGGGCAACCTTTTCAAGCTACAATAGAGAGTGTGTTGGAGTACAAACTATGCCTGAAGATCAGTCAGCATACAGTATGAGAGAGGGTTCAATTTGGAAAAAAGCAAAGCAAAAATAAAAAACGATCCTAATGTAGCTCTACAGATAAACATTGTTGTATTTAGGCTTGTTCTTTCAGAATATGTTTTTGCTTAGGTTAAATCCTCAAAATTGATTTGATGTTGTGCCCACTTTGTGGTTATTGCAACAAGAAGCACAACCCACAAACACATTGACATAGTTGATATGGCAAACATCATTGATTACTTAGCCTACACATCTAGCAGAGCAGCATTGGCATTCATTTGGAGTCGTGCTGTGTTCAACTGGCAAACAGTCCAATATTCACTTGTATTTCTTTTGGTCACTAGTCAACTCCTAAAGGAAAAACCTGGATTTTTAGGAGCTAAATGCTCCACTATGTTCAAGTCAGTGACCTAGTCTGTCTTCTGGGCAGGTAGTGTAGACCTACAGTAGGTTAATCAGAACATTTCTGCAGCCTGCTTCTGCTGCTGCTGCTGCTGGAAAGTGGTGATGAGAGATGTGAGACAGAACGAAAACCCTTAAGTTGTGAGCAGAAAACCTCTAACAGTTAACTAAAGCACTGTAACGCTCAGCAGAGGAGAGGGGAACTACAGATTTGATTCTCTGTGGGTGCATTCCAAGCAACCCCTTTCATTTTACACATAATTTGTCAGATTTTTAATATAGAAATATTAGTAAGTAAAGCTTTAATTTAAGAGTAAATGTCATGGATGAACTTTCTCTGCTCATAGTGTAGGTATAACAACGGTTATGAACACTATTCCTACACCCACCTTTCTTTACCTGGAAAAAAACCTGGACAGCTTGGTCTGAAACTCCATCAGCTGTCATCCTCAGGTCTGCTGGTAATTCCTTATCCCCATGGGCAATGCTTCAAGTGTCTCAGCACTAACGTGTGGAGTGGACGAGCCCGAGTGCTCTTTTTGCAGAGAGGTGTCGGCAGTGTTACGGATATTTTGGTTACTCCCTGGAGCTGGAGTTCCACTCATCCCCAAGATGACTCCGTGCTACAGACTGGATGACGCTCTATCCCCGA
Organism: Chaetodon trifasciatus; assembly: GCA_037975065.1. Lineage (NCBI taxonomy): Eukaryota > Metazoa > Chordata > Actinopteri > Chaetodontiformes > Chaetodontidae > Chaetodon > Chaetodon trifasciatus. Next base: position 24,912,044 of record JBBMOE010000001.1, on the reverse strand, counting down.
ATATTCAAATAAAAAATTGTCTAGCATTACTATGTAGTAGATTAATGAGCATTTTCTTCAACCTGCTACATGGTGTCAACATCTCACTGTCAACAAACACTTTGCCAGCAGCAGAGAGATGTACTGTCGCAGACAACACAAAGCAGGTCAAGATCTTGCTACTATGGTGGTTACATTTTTGAGAAGGTGCGAGGAAGATATTGCAAGCAGGTTGTGCAAAAACCTGAGGATAAAGTATAAATCCATTTTGAGGCTCAAAGAGGACGTGTTGAATGCTCACTGAGGCTGCTGCTGCTGCTGCTATCGTGGATCATGTCATGTCCCTGTCCACTGTCAGTCTGGATGATATCTGAATGCTCAGCTGAAAGGTTGTGTTGAAAGGCTGCTTGTATTTGTCTGCTGTAGGCAAACAATTCATCGCCTCAAAGGACGCCTCGGGTTGTGAAAAGGAGGTGAGGGTGATCAGTGATCAGGTAGCATCAGGGCAGAACTCTCATTTCGTGAGAGCCATCGGGTGAGTTCAGTCTCTCTTGCCACTTCATAGGAGTGCAGCAAGGCACTGTACATGCACTCTTATAACCCCTCATAACACAGACTGTGTAAAAGGTAAATAAAACCTTAATGCAATCATTTGCAAGCAAACTATGTTTACCAACAACAGTTTAACAGTGTTCCTGAGCCCATGTAGTAATATCCTTCATATAATCATGTGTTCACAAAGTGGTGAACCTCTCTCCATCCTTGCTTGTGACTGAGCCTTTCCAGGATGTCCCTTTCATACCCAATCATGATGCTATCACCTGTTACCAATGAACCTGTTTACCTGTGGAATGTTCCAAACAGGTGTTTTTGGAGCATTCCACATCTTTCCCAGTCTTTAGTTGCTCCTGTCCCAACTTGTCTGAAATGTGTTGCTGCATCAAATTCAGAATAAGTAGATATTTACAAAAATCAATGAAGCTTATGAAGTAAAACATTAAATACATTGTCTTTGTGCTGTTTTCAATTGAGTATATGTCAAAAAAGGATTATCTAATGATCAGAGTCTGTTTTCTTTATATATTGCATTGCATCCACACTTACTTAGATTGGGGTTGTAGTGATTAATGATTTCCTTTGCTGTTGTTGAGAAAGCACTACTGCATAGAAATGATATATTTGCTTTGTTTTGTGTGAAAAGATAATGCAATAGTAGTGATATTAAAGATTTTCACATTCTTCTTGTTTAACCATTGGAAATTATTCAGTGAGCATTCTGTGACAGGCCTCTTTTAATTTGTGTAGGAGCTTCTTAATGTTTGGATTATTCCACCCACCTCACATCTCAGAGGGACAGCATAATCAAGCAAGCCATGGCACACAGTACATGCATAACTGCACTTTGTACCTGTACAACTGTGTCATGAGATATGAAAAGCTGAAACTTGACACTTTCTTGACACAAATAAGTAGCACACGCTAACTCAGATTTTATGCCCTATTTAAAAAATCTCTTAACAGCCATAATGTTTCCTTGTTAAAAAAGAAAAGTCTGGATATCCTGTGGTGCTGTGTGAATGAACGTGTTGTCAGACACCAACACTGCTAGGATTGTGGGTTCACTTCTCTGCACAGCAGGATGGGAAGTGCTGAGCAGTAAGTGTCACAGTTATGGACTGCTTTTGGTTCTCTATGTGATACCTGTATATACATGGATAGACCCACACTTGAAGAATTCATGCTCTCTTTAATGAAAATATTGTACTATTATGACTTGTAGCAGGTTATCAAGATGTTTGACTCATTTTCCCCTTGAAGTCAGTGACTTTGCTGAAACACCAGATACACCATCTTGCTGTTGTTTTAAGACAGCATCACAAGAATACATCAGATATCACTTTTCAAGGCCAACTGTAATATATTTTGTTCATTCTCATATTCACAGACACATACACAGCGCATACACTCCGGTCACATTCCTTAAATCTCTAAATCCTGTAAAGAGTAGGCCTCCTTGACTGATTTAAAATTGTTAGACTTATATCTATCTATATCTATATCTATATATGTATATTTCATTTTTAAAATTAAATCATCATTTTATATTCCACATGTTCTTCTTCATTGCCAAAACCTGCTGCCTACATTACTCAAAATGCAACAGTTCAGTTGGAGTTGGTTGTGTTGGTATTGGCTCATGTTGGTCCTTTACGATCTTGGTCGGTGCTAATATAGCTGACAAATAAATTGCGCATCCTGTGACTCTGCTTCACAATAAAAGCCTCCCCATGTTTTGCCAGTTGAATGCTTTAAATGTGTAATATTTGCACTGGCAGTAGGCGTAATGTAATACAACTCTGTTACACTGTTAGGAGAGGGAACAAGGAGCAGTTTGATCATGATGAGATAAATTTATAGTAACCAGTAACTGCTGCAGCCTTCCATTCTTCTAAATTCCCCTTGCACATCACAAACAATGAGAAGTACTATACAGAGAGGTAATTACATTATGCAATTACTGTATATTGAGTGGCTATTACTGAAACAATGCTAACCATATTGTCTTAAAACTTGTAAAGGCAATGTTTTGGAACCTGAAAGTGTCACTTAATTTGACACTGCATGCAGGCAGGAGAGGTTCAAATGACCTAACGAGGCTGTTCAATTCTTTTTTTGATAAGGCAGTAGCTGACAGAAACACAGACACAGAGTATGAGAAACTATAAACTTTAGAATAAAAGAATCAGGGACCCGTGTATTCCCACTGCAATCAGAATGTCTAGTCTGCACCTTGGATTGCATAGCCAGCTGTGCCTGTATAACAACTTTGTACCTTTCACTAATGAAAGGACATCTTGATGTCAGTTGAACAAGTCAGTGAACAATATCCATATCGATTTGTGAAATAAAGGTATGTTATGGAACCTCATAGCTGTGCAAGGAGTGTATGTGCAGTCCGCCCCCTTCAAACGTTAAAGTTCATGTGATCATGTCAGTTGTCTGACAGATTTTTGACTGAAATATTTCTACTACTCTCTCTCTCTCTCTCTCTCTCTCTCTCTCTCTCTCTCTCTCTCTCTCTCTGTGTATAAAGTCCATTCACATTAAATTTAGCCTTCAGAAGAAATTTTATTTACACTTTCAATCATACTGTGTTGAAATTAGATAAGTGTTTGAAGCATGTATCTGTGGGCTCATTTTGTCATTAACTAAAGCCTTAATTTGCAGAATAACTTGTTGGGGACCTCAAACTATTTTCGCCCTGAGAAAGATTGCAGTCAATACTATAACAATCTTCTGGGCTGGATATTAGCAGCCGAGCTGATAACAGCCATCGAGACAGTCACCATGACCCATGTAATGACATTCACCAAAACCCTAAGCACTTTCATTTATCAGACATGCATTAAAGTAGTTTCCAAGCACTTTTCAATGATGGTGCAGATTGGAGTTGTGTGGTCTTCATGTGTGAGTCAGCAGTGTGGCACGCACTTTAGCCCAAGCCGGTCCTACTGAGTTGGCTGCCATACAATCCCTCCTAATATAATAGAAACCAATTAACTGAGTGGGTGGCTTTACCCAAATCTTGATTAAAATGGAGCTTTATTAAAAAGAGCTACAATGTGGCAGCATGCTTAACCTGACTGGTGGCAGAGATATGATAAGGAATGTAATCCCTGAGGCGAGAGCTGATTAGCTTATCCAGTCAGAGTCACAGCCAGTGCATATTGAAAATGGCTGCCGTCTTGGAAAAGAAAAAAAAAAAAAAAAAAATCAGTTATTTAAACTCTTGACAAAAAAAATCCCATATTTTGTTTTTTCAGGGACAGAGTGAAAGACAGACAGAACTCAGCTGAATTATGTTTTAATTCATTATTGCCCATAACAGCTTTCACCTGGTTTCTCTTCTAAAAGCACATCAGATTCCAGCCTACGAATATGCGATTGGCGTCATTTATTTAAACTTATCTCTTTTTCTGTTCAGGATTATGAGCCCTGCAACTCAACCTGGACTTGACCAGCAGCAACAGAGTTCAACTGGGCTCCACAGGGACTCTCTTCTCTGAGTTTAACCCACATCAGGTATCAGGTATCAGGTGATCAGGTATCAATGAGTTACACAGCAAGGACTGAAAGACATCTTTGCATATCTACCTATCTATCTATCTATCTATCTATCTATCTATCTATCTATCTATCTATCTATCTATCTATCTATCTATCTATGAATGACTGGGAAATAGTTAAATATTGTTAATGTGCAATAATTCATAATGCATCATGTTTGTTGCTATGAAATGTGCTCTCACTCCTCAGACAGTTGGGACTTGTACTGTATCTGTACTGTACTGTTGCTGGAGCCCCTCAGTGTCAATCAAACAGTGAATGTAAAATGTAATGTAAATGGAGCTGTGGTAGCAACCTCCAGCTGGCTTGTTTGACTTGGCTGGGCAGCAATGTGTATTGTAGGTACAACCATCTTTTACTCCTGCAGGCTTCCTGTTTGCCTGCTCCTTGTCTGTGTTTATCTATGGATTACACCTTGTCTGCTTGTCTGCATGTCGCACTCCAGTTGCTGCCTCATCTTCTTGCTGAACAAGCATCTCTCTTGGATGGGCACTGTGGTGCAAATGAGGAAACAGCATCTTTTTACACAAAACAGGATTTATGGGAGAGGTGTTTAGGATTTAGTCCTTTTTTTTTCTAAAAATATAATTGTGCTCTCACAAATTGGCAGTATTATATTAAACCTCTTCTTTCAAGCTGGAAATTGAAATGTGTGAAGGAAAAATGTCCTTCTGCAGTGTGTAGATTTCTGTTCTGGCAGGTTAGGGGAGTGGGCTGGCTTCTTACTTGGGGTGGCTGTCCTCAAACCTACCAGCTTGGCATGCAGCTATGTCGGTGTTGGACAATCTTGTACCTCACATTTGCCTTATCCATGATCTTTCCCCAACCTTAACCAAGTGTGCTAGCTGGCTAACCATTATCACACCTTTGCCATAGTTTATTTGCCATAACCATAATGTTTCCCGAACCTGAACAGCACCATAGGTAAAACACAGATATTGTAGAAAGTGAAATTTCCATGGTTTTGTAGAATCATCCAATATTGATGTCCTTGGGTTGCACCAACAATGATGGCTGTACGTTCAAGGCCTGGAACTGTGTCCAACAACATGTTGTGCCCTCAAGCAGAAAGCTCACCCATATGCCCATTCATTATTAATTGCCCTGGATATGAACTTGGTATATTGAATACATCACAACTACACAACCACTGTTCCCCTGTCACATCCTCTGAGCTATGACTATTTTTTTTTTTTGCCTTCCTGAGAGAGTGGGGCAATAGTCCTTGAGTGTGCCAGCCAGAATGAAAGGCTAGATGATCACTGTAGTTTGAAATGAGAATCTATATTCATGCTAGCAGCTGTGTGAGGTTGCATCTAGGCATAGTGGTGCTTTTTGTTAAATGCTACTACCAGGATGCTAAAATGTATTCAATGACAATGCCAACATGCTGATGTTTAGTTAGTATAATGTTGTAGCATGTTCACCATGCTAGTTTAGTGTGGTAGCATGCTAACATTTGCTAATTAGCACTAAACTCAATCAACTGGTTACCAAGACGTTCTTTTATTTTTAGCGGCTTAAGATAAAAATCAGTTCTAAACTCAAACTAAAAACTAACCTCCCTGATGAAGGCAAGATTGGAAGAAACATTTGAGGAATACCAGTCCACTGATGAAGAGTTATGTGACAGTAATTTTAATTTTGCAGGTAGGTACGAGGGAGCAGGTGATAGATTTTCAGTCTTTGATTTTGCTGTCACTCCTCCAACATGGTGGCATGTCTCTTCAAACTGTTGGTTAAGTACTGTCTGAACACACCATGACAGGCCTCTATTAGATTTTAATTTTGGTTATCTCGGTAACACAAAGTCATTTCACCTTATTCAATGAATAAGGTTGAGACTTTTTCATGTCTAAGATGTCATTTCTATTTATTCTCTTCATTCTATTTCATTCTGGTTAGGCTAATTTTTTTTAACATTAACAGACACATATAACCAGCCTGCACCATATAATTGATCAGTGGCTGATGTAGACCAGGATAATGATGGACTGTCTGATATAAATCAGTCTCCTTCGTTATGTATATATTTTTGACATTCTTGGTATTTTCAATAGGAATTTCTTTGTCTGGTTGGTAGAGATAAAACAGAGAAAGGCACACAGTTCTCCCAAAGGAAAAACAAACACTTCCTCAAAATCCCACTGAGTTGAATAATAGTTCACATTTTTAGACTGACAGGCCATTACTTGATGAAACATCTACTTGACAGTGGCTGTATGTTTCCAACATGCACCTCGATGCACAGGGGGCTAATTGCAGGGAACTGTGGTGGAACGTTGTGTGACACCACCTGCTGCGATATAAGTATACAGAAGTATCAGATACCAGACTACTGAAGATGCTAGCTGAGAGAGAACCAGGTCACTGCTTTATTTTGCAACCTGCAAAATAAAGCAACCTGCAGCCCTCCATGATTAGACTTGACATGATAGTTCTTTGATCTGGAGGTGTAAGAAAACATTTAAGTCTTAAACTTGGGCATTAATTACTTGATCTCTACTACAAGAAACCAAAGAGAGCAACAATAAAAAAGGAGAATGTGCTTCACTCTGATGATCAACACTCAAAAGTAGGAGGCTTAGGTGCTGTGTGCATACAGCAGAAACCTTTAATTAGGTGTAACAAGTACAGTATATTCCAGGATCACAACCTAGGAAAGAGAGGAAGAAATAAATGTTAAATTAATGTTAACCCTCAAGCATAACACTGGTTGTTATATGAAGTAAATTAATGGTGGCATAGTAGTGCAGAAGCTGCAGATGCAGCACTATAAATGCTTAAATTCTCTGATGGAGCTGCACATCGGCCAAAACATATTTTTTGAGTTAGTAGACAAATACCAAGATTTGAAATATATTCTTCTTCTTCTTCGTCTTCTTCTTCTTCTTCTTCTTCTTCTTCTTATTATTATTATTATTATTATCGTTGTTGTTGTTGTTAATATTATTAGTTCAATAATATGTTCATATTTACAACTAAAAATTCAAATAAGCAAATAAGTTGTCCACAAGAAATTATTATAATGCATGACTTCAAGTGTTACAGTGTTCAGTGGCTGTGGCTGTGGCTGTGAACACAGGTACACATTGTAGATTTCAAGTCTATTTTGTCTTCTGTTTTACACACACAATATACATCATGCAGTGTATTGAGTGATGTCAAAACACTGGTGACCTACACACTGTACTGTGCCTAAAATGCATCCTGCATACACACTGATGGAGGACTGAAGCTGCAGCTCCTGTCCTTCTGATGTGCTGCTATCACCATGCAGCCTGTGTAGATAATGCGTTTGAGTTAGAGCATCAGGACCCGGGACGGCCCCCAATGCGAGATCCCTCTATCAAAAAACCCCAGGGTTCTTTAATGGATGGATTATCAGGTAAGGGGCCCCTGGGCCTATATATATTATCAGTAGTGGCCAGGTGACCACACAGATATATAGTTGTACGATTTCTTTCAGCAGATTCAGAACCCATATTGCATATTGTGAACACTGAACTAGATCTGAACATCCTACACATAACCTGAGGGGATAAACACTGACTTTGAAAACTTGCTGGGGACTTTGTGCTCTTTAACCTCGCAATGTGAGTTTTTCACAGCAGTCACTTCACATGGAGACTCTGACTTAGGGGCCTCCTGACCCCATAAGCCCCTTAGCCTTTGCCTTGTAGGTCCTCTGAGCAATCCATCCATTGGTGAACTAGCAGATGCTGGTTGGTTGCAGGAGAGTTGCACCATGATTGTTTCAAGACACCGAACTTGCTTCTCTTGCTTGTACTGAGGCTCTGCTGTTGATATTCAGCCATCTTAGGCTTGGTAATGAAATATTTTGTATGCTCTTTGTTTTTTAAAAAGTTTTTAAGTACTCAGAATAATAATTTAATGATACTGTATTTTTCATTAGACTTTGCCTTCAGATATTAAAGATATTCATGTACATGTGCAGTTTTGGGCCCTATCTAAACAATCCATATTGTATGGTCTAAAGTGCATGCCGCAGGTGTGTTTAGGGCATGTCCAGTGGCTTTTTTGGTTTTGAAATGACACATTATTTAGGCGCAAAGTAAGGCGCAAGGCACAAGGGATTGTATTTGGTCTCTTTATTATTCCTAGATGTGCTTTGGGTGCAACATGAATTTAACTAATCAGTGTCATATCCCATCTCCCAGGTGTGCCTGCACCTGCTGCACTGCTATTTAAGTGGTGGATTTGAGAAGTTACAGAAGTGAACTCGTGCACAAAGTCAAAGAGTGCGAGTGGATAATCTAAGGAACCAGAAGAAATTTACTAAAGCTCCCTGAGATGGTGACGGTGAGCGTATGTTCATCTCCTGGCCTCACCAGAATGGCTGAACAATGGCGAAAGCGATATAATGATGTCAGGAGATGGGGAAAACAAAAGCTCGCCGCTCAACGGAAACATCAAGAGGAAATGAGAGGAGGACCACCTACTAGGACTACTAAGGTTCTGACTTCCACTGAGGACACCTGCCTCTACCCTCTGTGGTGAGAGTATTGAGGGATTTAGAAGACTAGAGGTCGGTGTTTCAAGGTAATTCAGTGATAACAATAAATCAATGGATAGTGTCGTATTGAATGTAATTTGTAGGTGCTCTGATAGCTCACCTGGTACAGCATGCACACCATGCACTAAGGCTGTGTGCCTACTGCAGCAGCCTAGGCATGATTCCAAACTGTGGTCCTTTGCTGCATGTCATCCCCACTTTCTTACCCACCTCTCCTGTCTCTATTTGTCTGTCCTATCAAATATAAAGCCAAAAAAGAAAGCCAGGCTCTCTTTGCATGAGGTGGCTGACAGAACCTAAAAGCTCAATGAGACAACATGGGTATCACGATAGATGTGATCAACTATCTCTGTCAACCAAGGTTTTCTTTAGCAGCCTCTATGTGTATTCCCATCAAAAGGAGCATTTGGTGTGTCATTTGACTTGCATTAAATGGGCCTGTCACAAGCCTCCTACTTCAGTCACGAGGAATATGCTATAATGGAGGTCTATGAAGACTTTAAATAAGCATTACTGCAAAAAGCTACACTATTGCAACAAATAAGGCAAGATAATAATACTGTGCTTTATTGTCTAAACAAAACAAAATATTATTTAACAAAATACTTTCAAAAGAAAAAACAAACAAACAAACAAATGATTACTAAATGACATCATGCTGCATGACAGGGAACCCAAAATTTTGCCAAAAACCCCTCTTTAACCCTTTCATGGCTAGCTGGTGTCATGGAAAATTGAATAAAATTATTGGAATGTCTGGTGAAGCCTGACATAACTCCATGTGTGGCCAAGCTTATAGTAGATTGTGAGGGACAGGTCCTTGCCTGGATTGCCCTCCACCGTCTCCAGAACTCATTTGACTGTATATGAGCAAATGCACCCATATTTAACTGAGGAGGTGCTGCTGTGTGTGTCCCTGTGTGTGTAACAAGCAGTGTGTAGTAGCATCTTAGTATATGAAAAATGTGTCTTCTAAATAACAGGAAAACACTGCACCAATTACTTTCAGCTGCGAATGCGGCAGAAACTAGCAATTGCACTGTGTTGTGCATCACTTTGAGCCAGGTGTGATTGGGCACCTTGTCTTTGACAGTGTGATGTTAACAATGTGTAACATCACACTCAGTCTTATTACTGGAAACAAAAAGGTATATTTCATTCTGACATGCACATTCATTTGAGAAAACCCCCCACAGCTCCATAGCATGCAAGCATATGTCTTTTAAAAAAGAGGTGAAAAAAATCTTAAGCAGGCCTGGCTTACATGACAGCAGTCATTCTTTGACAGCAGGTGTTGTACTTGTAAAAGTGATGGACATTTCATTTTGGAGTCTTTAAATTTCTAAGCTGCCCACACTCGCCTAGTTCGTCCCGTCACACTCTATGTGCTGAAATGTAGTGAAGGTGACAGAAACCACATTCTTACCTCTACACCTGTCTCACTAACGACTCTGAAGTTGCTATCTCACACTGTCTCTTTCAGTACTCTAGTTGCTCTTCCTGCCTTTAATTTGCAGGAGTATATGCCCTTAATCATTATTGAAGTGCCACTTTTCACTTGACATTTGTCCCATTGCTAATTCACTTTGGCTTCCTCACTGAGAGGAAAAGCAAAATTGTATTCACTTTTCACCAGTGGAAATTTACAAGGAATAGAACTTGATGTTTGAAAGACTTAGATAATCAAGAGAAAATGGTGCAAGTAAAGGAGCAACACTACAGTAACAATAAATGCACAAACACAAACACACCCCAAACACGCTCATATAGCCAATTTCTTGCTTTCTGAAAAAGAAAGAGGCTCATTCTGGGTTTTTGGCCTTTATAATGCTTCCTCTCATTTCTCCACAGTGCTGTTTGTCCTCTCAGCTGCCTCCCTGCCAGCCAGCACTGCTTCTTCCACTCCCCTGCTCCTCTTGCTATTCTAGCCAAGCTAAACCACAACTGTCCCACATGCCATGTCTGCTGGATGTGTGAACAAAGCTTGGAGGGAGCGAGGCGAAAACGGACCTCTTAAGTGAGTCGGACCCAGTCAGGCGGGACGGCTGGAAATGTCTTCCCCTTTGATTCCCCGGGGAACAGAGACGGAAAACAAATGGAGTCTGACTCCCTTATTTTCTCAAGGTCTTGGAAGTGACCTGCCGCTGCTGTGGAACAGGGGCTGTGGCGCTGATGTTCGCTGCCTAGCCGCCGAGCTGTCCAGTGGTCTGTCAGCCCAACACAATGGAAAGGGCCCCTCAACCCTCCTCGCTTCCTCATCCACATTCGATCCAAGCTCAGTGGCACTGCTGACAACTCAGTCGGCCTGCTCACATGGTGATGACCTGGTGAGTAATTGGTTGGTAGAAGTCGGCAGGCATCGACTTGTGTGGCTTAGCTGGTGGTGATGACTCACTGTGTGTTCGCCCTCGCTTGCCATGCAGTGGACATGCATGCCTGCTCCCAGAAAAATACGAGATCCTGAGGGATAAAACACATATTCACAGAGAAGTGAAAATATCCAATGAATAATTAATGCAACAATAACAGCACACATGCACTCACATTAATCTAATCATTCCGCAGTGGGAATGTGTACATAATAAGAATATTATCTGTCTGCGGTGTGACTGCCAGCAGGCGCAGCCCATTTGGCTGGGAGCTAACAGAGGAGTTTGGCTACCAGTTATCGCACCGCTGCATCTCAGCAACTGGATAGCTGATTCTGGCAGATGAATACAGGACTTCCATCGCAACACATCAGAGCATTAAGTCTGAATTCAGCATTGTGTTAATGAGCCAGACCCTAAGAGAGACAGAGAGAGATGGGGAGTTACAGGTACAGATTCCAACCTCTTTTCTATGCACATAAAAACATGCATATGATATAAGTGCACATGCAGAAACACACTCCTTTCACACATGATGCACACTCCCTGCAGGGTGATGTAGCACATGTGCTGCTATTCTGTTCTGCACTGTTTAATACAAACCAGATTAGAGACTGAAACACAATATGAGATGGATTGTCAACATTGAGAATATTGACGTCAAAACACAAAATGGTGTTTCATCAAACCAGTATCTCAATTCACAGTCAGGGGCCTCAGTGTCATAAGCACATGACATTACATTGAGAGGAGGTTTTTCAGGCCACTGTGCTACCATGCCAACTTCTCTGAATAACCATCATATGATTGTGCAGGTACAATCATGTCTCCTAAAAATGGCATGCACACACTAATATGCAACTGCTATCTAATGTTGTCTGTATATACCTAGGCTGTCTGTTACAAAGTCATATTGACGGTGCTCAAGAGTCAAGTGTTGGTGGGTATGCATATTAGACTGCAGTTCATGAGGTGGCCAGAAAAATTACTGCACATTAATGGTAATGTTGGATATGTAAATAAGCAACTGTTCACTTACATGATTGCCATATGAATTTAAAAGTTGATAATATCAAAGTGTTGTGTTTACGGCTTGTTTCCAATACCCTCAACAATCAGTTAATGCAGGTTTAAGGTCTTGGAAAGATGTATGTCTTATTTAAATTTTCTAACATTCAAGCACAAGACATGTCAACTTTTTCAGTATTGAACCACATGCACGAATTTCTTAACCTTAAACAAGGGTCACATGGCCCTGTGAAAGACACCAGTATCTGATGTCATAATGTACAACTATGTAGACCAGAAAAAGCCTTGACAGTGAGCATCCTGTAGTCCATGCAACAATTACAGTGACTCCAAACCATACTTGGTAAAACCATTTGGTACTTGGTACTTCGTCCTTGTAAAGCCAACTAAAAGTTATCTTTAGGTATTATCTCATGGAAGTTTGCTTTGACTGCCAAGCTCTTATTCAACTTTTACAAAACACTTCTACCTGGATCCGCCCACTGTGGCCACAGTTTTTTTGGGTTTTTTTTGTGACGGCAGGAAAGCTCTAACTCGATGAGACATTTAAGTGTTAAATACACAGCCTAACAGCACCTTGACAGGAGATGAGTGAATGATGAGGGCATTTTGCTCTAATTTTTCCAGCCCAAATTATCCCAGCAGGTCACACACTTGAATACACAACCTTATGCTCACAAAACCATCTTTAAACCATTTCAAGAAGCTCTCCACTCCAATCACACAGCCCATGAGCTAATTGTGAGCCATCCAGAAATCACTTGTTATTCATTTTTTATTTTCTTTTTAGCCTCCGGGAAGCATAAAGAGCAGTACAGACCCTGCAGAGAAAGGATGTGAGTGTGGAGATTTTTGACTGCAGTGTCAGTATTACTCAAAGCTATGCTGGACCAGTACAAAGAGAGTTTGTCAGATGTATGAGACCACTCACCCACTATGGATCTCAGAATAATATCAGGAAGCAGGATTGAAGTTTTAAAGCTTTTCCATGTTGCTACGTGCTTGCTGCTCTACACTGTTTTTCTGCAGAGAGGAGAAATTCTTTTGAAAATTCAGCAAAGCTTTTCAAAAGGCTAGGTTTGTGTAACAATGTGCACAATCTGTTTCGGAAATTTAACCAACCCCTTCAAAAAATAGAGTTTCAATGTCAGTGCAAAAAGATAATTTGCTGAATCATTCCATTGTTTTGAACCTTATTTTTGAAAAAAGCCTGCCCACTGTTTTCATAGATGACTGTTAATGCTCATATTTATTGATCCAAATACATCTATAGATAGATTGATCCACCATAAACATTCAAAACACTGAAATCTGCTGTCACTTTTAAGATGACTGACAGATCGTAAAATACACAAACTAGCACTGACAATGGCTAAATTGAAATAAATTCTCCATTGTTTATACACACAAGTAAAACCGAGTGATATTTTCAATTATTTCTCTTTCGTAAATCTGTTGAAACCATTTTTTATTCCTCCAAGGCTGTCAGGCAACACGCCTGGCCAGGACATCATTGCTGTCACCAGCTTAAACAGAGTGAATGAAGCCGTGGTGTCAGGGCTCTGCTAATTTGAAACATCTAAAAACCTTTGTGCCTTGTTCAAATCTATCAACGGGTGTGATGTAATTACATTTTAAATAGGCTAGGGTAATAAATTAAATCTCTATACTGTTCTGCCCCTAACCAAACTTGATTAATCCATTTTTAATCAGTTGGTGGCAGGGCGGCGCCTTGATGTTTCATTTAACTGAGACTGATGGCTGAGACGAACGTGCCTTTTGTCAGATGAGTCCTGGTCAACATCAAGACCACAATTTGGTCTAAGGTATTTGGTCTAAGGTAAAAGGTATTCTAATGATTTGTCCATTTCATAACCTATTTGACACCTTTGTCTGTGCTTTGCTGTAATGGTGGGGGTATGTTTGTGTTTCCATGTATAAGAGGTACAGTCATGGGATCTTAAAGAGAAAACACTAATAAAGCAGCCTGCTCTCTTCAGCTACTGTACAGTAAGTGGGTGAGATAACAGTCCATCTAAGGAGAACTGCTTCTAATTATAAATGACAGGCATAGACTCATTCCCCCAGTGTCTTCCTCCTCCCAGCGGCCATGCTGAGAAGAGAAACACTTTTAAAGAAAGGAACCTTTGCCCTCTCATGTTGCAAACTCAAAAGCTAGAAGGCCCAGCGATATAGTATGTACTGAATATAGAAATAGTTCTGTTTTTAAAGCAAGATGTGGCAAAGGGTTATAATGAGCTTACAGTGGCTGACAACAGAGAACTGAAGACCTGCACTTGAGTACAAATTGAATGTACGTATACTTGAGTGTTTTTATGCTACTTCATACCTTCACTCTACTATTACAAGGGAAATGTATAGATATAAATTACTTTACAAATTAAGATTTTACATACAAAAAATGACACACCTTAAAAGATACAAGACCACAAACAGCAATCATGATAAAAAAAAAAAAAAAAAAAGGATTTTAACAATAATACAAATGGAGAAGAGTCATAACATCAGAAAAGAAAAAAAAAACAAAAAAACACTACGGTGGATTGTTATAATTTGAGAAAAATTCTGTTTATTTGGATGGTTTCAATTAACTAAACATTAACTATATTCCAATAAATCAGCCCTTCTTCTTCACAAATAATATGATTGACACCATGTTCAAGAGATTCAAGCTCGACATACAATGACTGATAGTAACTGACGACCATCAGTGTAATTTGATTAAATGACATTTGGGTTTTAAAACTGAGCTACTTTTATGCTGATTGAGTCGTTTCCAAGCTCTGATTGGTCTACCTTTCATCAGTGCAGTCACACAACACTAAATGTCAGTTGCTCAGCAATATCATTCTGAGGTTTAGTTAACATTAGCGAACATTAGCCACCATAAGCTTCTCATCATATAAGACCAAGTCAGGCTGGAGCAGTGAAAACAGTGAGAGTGTTAAATGTGCATTTGATTGCTCATGAACTTTGTTTTGAAAAGATTATGTTATTTATTTATTTAAAAAGTTTTCCTTCTTCCTACCAGTATTTAAAATAGGTAAATATGCTCCATGTGAGAACAAACTACAACAATAAAATGCCACTTCAACACTTTGTATTCAATATAATTGATTATTCCCTTTAAGACGAGGACTACATAACATTTAGAACACAAGGCTTATGTTCTAAATGTTACCCTTAACCCCACAAAGTAATGTTAGTTAACGATGCACTCCATTGCTTTGTAAGTGTTACTCAGTTACTACTAGTAAGCTGGTTAGGTGTACATGCCAAATGTACAGCAGATAAACATACTGTTAATCCATTTCTTTTGTTCTTGTGTTTTTGGTCTGGAAAATTGAATGAACAGTCAATTGCAATCATTTAATCTAAAAGTGTAGATCAGAATGTTGATCACAATTCAGAAATATATGATAAATATCTTGTTTAATGTGTTAAATTTGAATATTCCATCTGATTATCACACATTATTTTAGATTCCGGCCTCTTTTGAAGAAGAGGGCAGATAAGTGACATCTGATTTAAGGTTATGGCTGCTCCATGTGGGTTCAGTGTAATAGTACTCAATGATATAAATCCACATAGAGAAAAGACATGAAATCCACCATTTCCGCCAAGAAAACATGTACTGTCATCAGTCTGAGGAGATTACATCCTTCTGGGGGGCACTGAGGGGAGTAAATCTCAGGTCAGGATGACAAGGTGTAATGCACCTTGACTAATTGACTGTAACATTTTGAATGGCAGGAGCTGAATGGATGTGAAAACAGAGAAGCTATAGGAGCTGTTGTGGAGGGAGGTGGGGTGTATTTAGTGTAGCTTCTGGACTGCTGGGCGTGTTGGCTGCATCCTCGACAGAGTTAAAGTGGCTGGAGAATCACATCGGTGGATGAGTCGGAGATAAAACATTCCTCCCATTCTGTCACTGGGAAACCTCTTTTTTCTCCAAATCCTCCTCTTTGTCCTGTCTTATTCGTCTCCCACTCTCCTCATTTTCAGTGCTCCTCTGTCTTTCCTCCTCTTCTTGCTAGTCTTTTATTGCTTTTCAGTTCCTCTTATAAAAATTTCTATGTTACAACAATCTTCATTACAACTATTTACTTCAACTAACCTTTTTCAAAAATAGTGTAATGTATAAATTGTTGTCATACAGAACCTTTTCAGAAATCAATGCATGCAGTATACATTCATATTTGTAGAGATTCTATGAAACAGCACATACAATAACTTATTAGACACTACTCACTCCTTTCTTACATTTGTATTGATTGATTGTGATGAGCTCCTCCATTAGTACTGAGAAACCCACAGGAAAATGGATTCTTTAATCTCTTAAAACAAATTGTGATCTTGATAATGCGATATCTAAATTGACTGTATCTTTGATGGAAATTTGATGTTGACCAGATGAGCAAAAGTTCAAGCAATGTGGCAGCAAATCTCTGCACATTGTGCTTGTCGAACTCTGATGTTTTTGTTTTTTGTCACATTGGAGTTTTTTTGTGTGACCATCCAGGGAGGATTGAAGTCCTTTCAGCCCCATGATGCCGCCAATTACAATCAGTCTTGAGCTGCCGGCCACTGAGAGCAGCTTGTTACAACAGTTGTCATCTGTTAGTGACCACAGAGAAGTTCCTCATGAGCAGCTGGAGGTTAAATACCTTTCTGATGGGTATGCTTGTAGTAGCTATTGAAAGTGAACAGAACACTTGCCATTTACTTGGTACTCCTTTATCTTCCCAAAAAACAACGCCTGCACATGGACAGTCAGTTGATGGTAAACATGATTATTAATATTACCCATCATTATTGAATGGGCTTACCAGGCGCAGGCACAGGACCCTAAATGGTGAAGAGGCTCCTCAGCAAGGGCCTCTGTTTAAAGTGACTACCATAAGTTTTTCCTGTTGGAGTTACAGTCAAAAGTAGGGATATTCCAAACATGGTTTTTAATCTGACCCTTTAAAGGAATAGTTGACCTTTACCATACAGAAACAGCTGACGTGTCAAATTAAACAAGATATGTGATATTGCTCTTATATCTT
The DNA here is from genome assembly GCA_037975065.1 of Chaetodon trifasciatus. Taxonomy (NCBI): domain Eukaryota; kingdom Metazoa; phylum Chordata; class Actinopteri; order Chaetodontiformes; family Chaetodontidae; genus Chaetodon; species Chaetodon trifasciatus. Next base: position 24,894,930 of record JBBMOE010000001.1, on the reverse strand, counting down.
TATGGTGAATACAAAGCTACCACCAGCAGGCAGCTAGGTTAGATTAACACAGGGAACAGCTAAGAAAATGAATCAGCAAATTTCCTCATAATAATAATCTGTCCATACACATTAGAGAGACTGTTCACCAAAATTTAACAAGGGTAGTCAGTGAGTACATCACCAGCAGTCTGATCCCTACTTGCTTCTTGCACATCATCCTGAACAACAGCATACAAAAAAAAAGAAAAAAAAAAGTTGCATGCTGTATATGAGGAACTGAAAAAAAGGAAAATCACAAAGGGAGATTTTACAGTGCGTTCAAGTTTTAGGGTAGGTTAAGAAGAGGATTCCATAAGGTTACATACAATCTTATTCTTGACTCCCTCCCGTGGTGCTCTGTAGACTGTACAACAGAAGAGAGTAAACCTTTGCAATTACCTGCAAGTGAAACTGTTGTGTGTTACAGCATTACCAATTTTGCTTTGAGAAAAAACATAACAGAGAGGCACATCAGTGACAGCCAAGAAATCAGAGTGTAGCGGCTCCAGCTTGATAAATTTTTTATCTTTAAAATACTCTGGGCTTTTCAGGCCATTTACTTTTCAGTTGGACATAGGCATTTTCAGCCTAATCTGACCCATCTCTTAATACTTTTTTACAAAAGTTACTTCAAGTTTCTCCCATGAGCTGTTGAAATTATTATGGATACATCAGGAGATTGCAGCCTCTTTTGTAAAAAGGCAAGTGGACGAAAGCAGAATGTTGACAAACCAAAAAGCTGAATGCGCAAAGGACAAAACCATAACAACAGCAACAAAAATTCTCTCTGTAAAATCTGGAAAGGCATCAATACAGTAGTTTGCCAGCGAGGTCAGATGTCAAGCCAGCCGAGAGCATGGATAAACTCATTTTTGAGTTTGTAGTTTATTCTGCTAACAGAGGCTGAGCCACAGAGTTTCAGAAATTCCACAGAAAAGCCCAGAAAAGCAAGTTGTTCATCCTCCATGGACACTCCACACAATATAACTACACATTGTCAGCAGCGGAGGAGCCATAGTGGTTTATATTGTTGTATTCCTGATTGTAATGGAGAATCTTTCATTTTAGATAGATATAGCCTACAGGTATTATTTCCCAGCCACTCTAGTCAGGAGTTGAAAGTATTATTTGAATCGTTTTTGGTTATATTAGCAATGATTAGCACATGATGTAAAACTTGTTGAGGCAAGCACTACTGTGTCCCTTCACTGCCACATGCACTGGCCACCAAAACCTCATACTAATAGTAAAAAGTATCTTGTTCCAATTAAGACATTATCCAATAGTAACCCTATGGACTGGTCTAGTATAAGGCTTTCCAGTGTGGTTTTATAAATATCAAATCATTGTCTACCAAAGCGAGGGCGGCACGGTGGCACAGCAGGTAGTGCGCGTGCCTCACAGCAAGAAGGTTGCCGGTTCGATCCCCAGGTCAGGCGGGGGCCTTTCTGTGTGAAGTTTGCATGTTCTTCCCGTGCATGTGTGGGTTCTCTCCGGGCACTCCGGCTTCCTCCCACAGACCAAAAACATGCTTATTAGGTTAATTGGTGACTCTAAATTGTCCCTAGGTGTGAGAGTGAATGTGTGTGTGTTGCCCTGCAGTCGGCTGGTGACCGGCTCAGGGTGTACCCTGCCTCTTGCCCGTTGACAGCTGGGATAGGCTCCAGCCCCCCCCCCCCCCCCCAACATTGGTTTATGTCAATAATGGCTAAAACCAAATGTTTTCTTGCCATTAATTGACACTTTCCCATCCCATCTGATCATACCAATGCTCATGTTGCATGGCCATGAAACATTGTGTGGGTGTTGCCTTTATCTTTAAGTCTATTTTCACCCCAACCTTGAAACTCAAATTTCATTCATTTGAGCCTCTGGTATTAAAGTCATATCTGTCAACCGTAAACTGCTTTGTCCAGAAAAATGGACTCCACTGCATTGTGCCCTGTAGGCCATTCTTTTGGTTTCACTCAGTTTGAACATAAAACTACTCATTGCAGTGGCAATGAGATGTATCTGCCCTGAATATTTCTTGTGTGTCATCCATGGTCCTCATCCCCAGACCACTTTAATAACATCTGAAACAATACTAGTCTGTCCTTGCAATGCTGGCACCGATATTTTTACTTCTGGTTCACTGGTTCGGGAATTTTAACTGCGCTTAATGAACGGGACCATGGTACTAGCTCCATTCACAGCAAGATAGCCTGTAAAATATTGTACTTATAACTTAAACTCAGCGCTTGCCGCCCTTCTGGATTCAGTTACACCTCTTTCTAACAAAATTAGACAGTCAAGGAAGTCTAAACTCTGGATTACAGATGAAACACATCCATCTACATCAGAAAAAACGCCCATATAGGTCAATTTTGCAAGTAGGTTACTACTACCACATTTATGTTTGTTGTTGGACATAATTATGACGGTAGCAAAGGAGGAAGTTAGGTGATGTAGTATAAAGAGCAACAAAGTCCGAATATGGAGGAGGTTGGGTTGATTGATGGGTCAAACTGTCCCATGTGAAACCACAAATCAACACTGACCCACTTCCAGCAAAACTTTTTAAAAATCTCTGGCCATCTCTGGGATGTACAATGTTGAATATTGTCACTTACAAATGGCCCCACTGAATAATGATTCAGTAACCAGTCTCTAACTTTCCATTCTTTTCAAAAGTGTTAGAAAAAGATGTGTTTCAGCAACTTTCGGCCTACATAACTAACAGTAATCTTTTTGAACCTTTTCAAATGCTTTCAGGACCTGCCATTCCACTGAAACTACACCTTGTAAGTTGGTAAATGACATTTTGCTTCCTCTTTGGTCAAATTCCAACTCTGTGCTTCTACTACTGGATCTCAACTTCTGATACCACTGATCACAGTATTCTCCTCAACCACTTGAAAACCAATTTGGTGTCTCTGGCAACTTGTTCTTTTTCCCCACTTGTCACATAATGACACTTGGTCAGGACCCCTTAGTGCACTTTAAAGGCACTGGGTACCATTTCAACATCATTTTGCAATATGCAGGGTAATCTGATAGACCTCTAGACAGCACGTTCTCACTCCCAAAGCATCAAATGATGTAATATACAGAGTGAGAAAAGTCCACCTATGGGGAGGTTGTAGTGGTTGGATGGGTAAAGTACAGGTGGGTCACCCATGAGACCAGGGTTCGTGTCTTGCGTGAAACCAAAACTGAAGGTTGATTTCTTTTGTAAGTTAAGTAGCATACATAGCTTAATGTATGTCAGCACCTAACTAATTGTAATTACCTAACATACTTATTTTAAGCTAAAACATGATATTTTCCTATCTATATACCTATATACGTAACCAATTGCTTTTGTTGTCTATGTCTAACCAAGTAGTTTTATTGCTTAAAATACTTATCAAGTAGCTTTGGTGCCAAAAACTTGCCAAAGTATGACCATGTCACAACATTAACCACATATTTATTATTGTTTTCAGTGAGCTTTATTTTGAAAGTCAAACGAGATTCTTTATATCTAGTATTGCTAACTTGACCAAGGAGCCCTGCACATTGAAAGATGACGCTTAAGGGGTACCCAGTGCCTTAAGAAGTGAGGCCAAGGGGTCCTGACCAAGCTTCTGTAAGGTGACAAATTGGGAGTGTGAATGTGTTGTCTCTGGCTCAGCTAACACATACTTAAAATCTTACCTACCCTGAAGAATGCTGCATGTTTGCAAAAATAATATTACATTGATATTTTCTGTCATGAAATGGTGAGTACCCCAGGGCTCTGTCTTGGGCCCGCTCCTGTTCTCTTCATGTATTTCACCTCTTTGCCAAATTAAACTCAGTTACAGAAAATATTTCTACTGCTACACTGATGATACTCATCTACATGTGCCTGCAAAGACTGAACATGTACAAATGATTCATTTAGAAATCCTGAATGTCACATCATTTCCTGCTCCTAAATTCCAATAAAACTCAGATGGCTCGCACAGATACCAGTTTTACCGACTAACAATAACCCTTGACAACTGGATGTTTCCTCAAAATTTGACAACAAAAAATCTTGATCCTTTCCTATTCTCTCCTTTGATTGGCACAATAAAGAAACCACCAAGATCTTTTGCAACTCACATAACAGCTAAAATTAGGTCTTACTGTCAATGGGTGACGCAGATGTCTTGATTCATGCTTCATGTTTCATCCAGATTTTTATTACTGTAATGTCTGCCACATATGAAAAGTCTCTGCAGCAGGACTAAAATTTAACCATGGTACACCAATTTTTGCTTCACTTCATTGGCCTCCTTTCCATGCCAAATTAGACTTGAAGGTGCTACTGATGATAAAATTCTAAGTGGTCTCACGCCTTCATATCTGTCTGATCTCATCACCCTGTGCTTTCCGCTCTGAGAATACAGGGCTCCTGTCAGTCCCCAGACTTAAAAAGAAGTCGGCACACTGCAGGGCCTTTTCCTGTCATGCCCCTTCTGCTGAGGCCTTTAAATCTAAGCCTAAAACTCAGCTTTGCTCCCTAACTTTCAATAAGTGCCTGTTTGGGCTCAGTCTCAATGAATCTATTACGTTATGCCTTATGGCCCATACTTCTCCTGACGATAATAACCCAACAAACATACTTTATGACAACCACTGAATCTCTCTAACTTTCTGTTGTTGTTGTTTCTGTTTCCGACAAACCACCAAACTGTGTAATTCTCTCCCTCCTGTCCTCTTCTTTCGCTTTCTAGTTTGCTCCTTCTCCTCTCTTTTTACTCAGAGTCCTCTCTGCTGGATCATCAGCCGTCCTGAGACCTCTCTCTGTCCTGGCTGTCAGTTCCTCATCATCCTTCAGGAGATTCAGCCTCCCCTCTTCTCTCCTTTCTCCCTAATCTGCATGTTATCATGTCTCTCTCTTCTGTGTGTTTGTCTGTTTTTCCTATTTGTGTGAATGCAATGCTTCTCTATGTGAAATCAGGAAAGGCGTCAGTCCTGTAGTTGTCAAGACAGCCGAGAGCTTGGATAAACTCCTTTTTCGTTCGTAGTTTATTCCGCTTTCATACAGATTGAGCCACAGAGTTTCAGGGCTTGAGTTTTAGAAGTTCCACAGAATAGCCTAAAAGTAAGTTATTCATCCATTGTAGAAATACCGTTCAATATAACAACACATTTTCAGCAGTGGAGAAGCTATTGTGGGTTATATTGTTGTACTTCTACTGGATGTAAAGAAGAATCTTTAATTTTAGACAGACTTAGTTTAAGGTTATTATTTTCCACCCACTCTGGCCTCTGTCATTTCCTGTATTATAATTACTTACATGGAAACACTAAAACACTAATCAACTTCTTTTTCACCTATATCACCTCATGATCAGCTAGCCTGTCTCATTCCCAGATCGTTAAATAGTGATGCTTTCTCACACCCCTTGGCATCTCATATAGACGCACAAGGCACCCTTAAGCATCTGTATGAGACTCACTGGGCTTTCAACTAACTCCACAGTATTAGATGCTAAGAGTAAAGTGACATATTATAAAGAGCAAGAAAGTTTGCAAATGGAGCCAGTTGGTGTGGATGGATGGGTCAAACAAACACGCGACTTTCACCCAGGAGACCGCTGTCAGTGTCACATGAGAAACCAAAAGTGAATGATTTTTTTTCCCCCAAAAAATTACCAAGTAGTTTTGGTGCCTACACTTAACCAAACTGTAACAATTTCGGAACCACATGTTGGAAAGGCTTTGTGGCAGGACGACTGTGTGGGCATCTAATATTGCAGAGGATGAGTTTGCACTGAAGTTAGTTGAAAGGCTGTTGCGTCTCCTACAGATGCTGAAGAGTATCGTGTGCATCTGTATGAAATACAGAGGGGCGTGACAAAGCGTTGGGAATGACAACAGGCTGGATGATGTAAAAGTCCTTCCAGCAAGCACTCCAAGATAATATTATCAGTGAAACGTCAACTCATTTCCGTGATCTTGTTAGGAGATCTCAGACCATGAAAATAATGTGTTGGGAATTTTATGGTCAGGAAGGTTCCAAAGAACTTCCAAGTAACATCTGCAAAACCTCTGTGAATTCATTGACATTGTCAGTTCTTTAAAGCAACAGTTTGGACGACAGGCCTATTTATTACTAGAGTTGGATGAGAAGATTGATACTGCTCTCGTGCTTGTCAATTCAATTCAAGCCACTTAGCTTAGCTTAGCACAAAGACTAGAAACAGGGGGAAACAATAAGCAGAAAGGTAACACAATCCACTCACCAGCACTTCTAATGCTCACTAATCAACACATCCATCCATGAAGCAAAGTGATCGCTTTTTTGCCTTTGAAAAACCATAATACGATTTACTCGGGAGTAATTGTACATTTCATGGCCCCTCCCCAGCAAAGTGTGTATACGCTGGATGCCTGGCATAGGTCATTTAATAATAGTAATAATAAACTTTACATTGGCATGTACAATTTTTTGTAGAACTGTGTCCAACTATGCTAAAAGTCACTCTCAAAGTCTTAGTTTTACATTAAATTTTCCCACAGATTTTTACCACTGATATAAAATGCATGTACAGTATTTCAGGTATGCGAACATGAATTCTGTGCAGAGACAAAGTATTACTTTACTTCTTTTTGGAGAAACAGTTTGCTGGGAAAGCCAACAACCAGGAGCACAATGTTCTGCAAACTTGAGTCTGATCTGTGGCTTTGGTTCTGTAACACAGACTTGCTTATCGCTCCTTTCACTGGCGTAGAGAAGATCTGAGAGTGTGTCGTCTTTTAAGTTGCTTAGTTTGGAGAGATGGCAGAACACTCCCTCCATTTAATTAGTCCTCAGCAACTCCATACTCTGCTCATGTAGCCCTTCATCTTCAACTAGACCCTTTGAAGGCTGTACAGTTGTACTGGCTGCTCCTGATTGATTCTAGCAGACCAGCTGAGCTGGTGAAGAACTGAACTGAGGTGGCTGTCACGCAAACATTTTAGATAAGATAAGACTTTGTGCATGGTTGACAATCAAGGATGATAATTGACTGAGTAGGAAGAAGTAAGATGGAGGCTCAGTGTCAGGCTTCAGATAGTTTGGCTTCAGGTTGGCCCAGAGAGAGCTGGACTAATGGGTGACCACCACAGAGACGGGGCCTGTTTGAAGTGGGAACTGAAAGTAACCTGGGAGATTTTGAAACCTGGTGATGGCTCAGATAAGTTAAACGGAACAACAGAATGACGGCTCTGCTCATTCCCATTTGTTTGGAGATGGAAAGCTGTCATGTGCTCAACAAGGTCTTTAGTCAGTTTTTCAAACTTCATTAATGGAAATATTTCAAATAGAAGTTGTGGACATGATCAAGGGACTGGGTGGCATCTGAGGAACCGATCACATTTAGGTAGAGCTCTGGATGACACTTGAAAAGACCGTTCTCAAAGGGCTTTCATATCTGTTTAGTTTTAAAAAATGAAACTTCATCTCAGATTAGGTCAGAAGCACTATGACAGGTGGTTGTTACTCATCAGCCGTCCATCTGCCCAAAAACTCTTTCTGAACCGAAAAGACAGGTATTTCAAACAGAATTTTCACATAAAGATTACATGTGGCAATATTATTTCAATTAAATAGATGTTAAATAAATAAATAATTGCATATATGCAATGCAATAAATGCACTGAGGAATTGAATAATAATAATTGATAGTGATTATAATTTTAATTATTTGAATAAATAAGTTACATACATAGTAAGTCTATGTATGTAGAAAAAAATTAAAAACAGCTCTTGATGAAATGATAAGATTTATATAATTAATCAATAGTACTGCAATAAATTCATGAAAATGAATGTAGATTTGAAATAATACGACAATAAAACATACAAAAAGAATTTTCATTTGACTTGGAATTTATTTAATTTCATCATTTATTATTTCACTTTAATTTATATATTTTTGTCACATCTTGTGTTCAATATGATATTGCCCAAAACAATGCACTGGCTGACTGCCTTAATGGGACATGGCAAAAATGATGTAAATTTAGTAAAAATCCAAACTGATTTGGCATATCCTCACAATTGCCTGTCAGTGACTGCGCTCCAGTGAAAGCCATCTACTCTTGCTTTTCAAGTGATTTTATTAGCTTTATTTCTATTAGAAGTTGAATGAACAAGCTTCGAGAAATTGCATAATGACACAGTTTCACTCAAGAAAACTGGTCATTATGACAAAATTTACACACAGCAATTGTACTAAAAAAGAGAGTCCAAGGAGAGGGGTGGCTGGGTAACCGGGGTGGTTTTTTCCACTGCATTTAAGGATAAGTTCATAATTTATCACGTCTGTCTTAAAACAACTGCCAGGTTCTGATATGAACAAACAGCCTTTTGCTTGCTGTGATGATTCTTCCTGGTCATACCATCCATTAAGAGGACCTTTCCTAATGTGCTTCCAGTATAAGTGATGGGGGGCAAAACCAGTCATCAGTCTGGGCAAAGATATATTCCAAAGTTTATCTGAAGCTAACATGAGGCTTCAGTGCTCTAGCTCATCAAATAAAGTGGAAGGGGATTTGATCACTTCATGGCAACCTTTAAAAATTGTGAACTTATCCTTTAACATGATCTGATTATTTTCCACAGAGGTAAAAATAAGTTGTTTTAAACATTTTGTATTGGAATTTGAAAGCATTAATTCGATTTTAGCATCACAGTGCTTTGCTGGGACCTCTCAGATAAACGACAGGCATGACATGAATTTAATTTGATGCCATCTATAATCAAAGCTGAACAGATAATTACATCTGATCATTTCGTCCAGCCTTACGCTGAAACTGAAATATCCTCCTTGTCCGAACATCCAAGAATCCAACCAAGAGAGTACCAAACAGAACCATAATGTTGTGCTTCTTTCAATGTCTGATTAACCCAGGACATACAGGCAGTTCTTCCACTTAAGATGTCAACACAGCCAGAGATTGATGATCATTACAGCTGAGCTGCTTTTAACTTCACATCGTCACCAGTGAGTGTAGAGGATGTTTCTGACTTGTGATACAGTATAATATATATAATATATTTCCCCCCATTCTTCTTTACACAGCTACTCAAGCTGGCTCTCTCAGGTTGTATGGGGACCATATATGAAGCCTTCCTCAAGTCCAGCCACACATTCTTAATTGGACTGAGAGCTGGACTGGGCTGCTCCGTTGTTGATTGGAGTGTTTCTTTGTCTTCATGACACAGACTCACTTAATCCTGGACCTTACAGATATGGGTGTGTTTAAGTCAATTAGAACCCCTGGACTACACATGTGATCTCAGTTTAAATAATTATGTGACTTCTAAAACCAAATGGCTGCACGAGTGATTAATAAGGTTTGTAAAAAGTACATTTGTGATTTATATTTGTAATTAATTTAATGACATTGTATATTGTCTGTTGATTGGTTTCAAAAATATCACATTAAATCTATTTTGATTCAGTGTTGTAAAATAATAAAACATGAAAACTTTAGTCTGATTATTATAGTAACTTTACAATAGAACCCTTACAATAAATTTAACCTTCATTTATCCTTATGTATTTGCTCTGTACTGACTTAAAGACTTTTTTTTTTTTGCATTTTAGATTCTAAAATATTTGATAGGATGGTTGTTCAGGCCTTCAATTACTGAATCAACAATTTAAAAATGAATGATCCTCTCATTCTTTCTTTATATTTTGATGTTAGCCTTTGTGTCTTGATCCCATAAGGCACTCATGTTACTGTGCAGCAGCTGTCCTCACATGAAACGTCTCGTTGCTATCACTGTTGATTCCATGCAGTTTCTGCAGGTGTCAGTATGACTAGCCGGTAGGAGGGACTTGATGCTTCAACTTCTCATTTTGTGTCTCTCTGCTCTCCAGCCAGTCGTCCTGGTCCTGCTTGGAGAGAGACGACGACATCAGCAGCACGGCATTCCGGGGTAACACCATGCATTTAAGGCTGAAAAGACGACCGGAGCCTCACATTATTTCGCTTTCTTATTTTTGATTTCCGGTTTTCTGTTTCGTCTGCTCCTTCTGTGTTGTTTTTCTCCTCCTTTTCACCCAATTTCTGACGCGCAAGGACACCACAGCATCCATCCACGGCAGAAACGCTCACATAGAGCATCCTCTGTACAGACGCACCACCATCCTCCTCCTCCCTTCCTCCTCCTCTCCTCCTCTCCTCTCTCCTGTTCTGTTCTAACCCAACAGAGGACATCGGGACCTCTTCTGCCCCCCTTTGCCCGGAGACATGGATCTATGGTTTCACTCGATCCGGATTTGCTGGTGGAGGGTTTTGTTTCTGATGAGTGTTTTCCAGGACTATCTGAGCTCCATGCTGGACTGCCCGCTGACCTGCAGCTGCTCTCAAACAGAGATCTATTGCAATAAGTCCGACGGCGGCAGGTTTTTCCCTTTACTCGCCCCGCAAGATACTGGGAGCAATGGGACCAGCGTTGACATAGCAGAGTTTTTCAAAAACATCAGCTCTATGTAAGTAGACGCGGAGAATTCCATGCGTTGTTTTGCTTTTTGGATATTCTGAATCACTGATTGATCATATCCTCAGAAAGGCGTCTGCGCTTACAGGGTGTCTGTTGCTTTCCTCGCACTCATCTGATCTATTGGCACATTATTTGTAATTTTGAGACTTTTTGCACTTCTATTAGTCTGTTAAGTGGCCTTTTATGTTAATACCATGTCTGATAATCGGTCTCGTATGGAGGACAAATGCGCTTGTCTCGTGTCTGCCCAACAGGGCAAATCCTTTGCAACCTTGTTCAACGTTGCAACAAACTATTTGATCATGAATCGTAACTGTCGGATTTTTTTTCGAGTATGAGTATGTGTGTGTGTGTGTGTGTGTGTGTGTGTGTGTGTGTGTGTCTGTCCATAAAGTTGCTCCTCTGCAGCGGCTCCGCAGGCCTACATGGCCAAATGAAGGATGTTGCGGAGAGCCTCACATTACCCATTCACTTCATTCCCGTCCGCATGTAGAGCAACTGCTACGACAGATTGTGCTAAATGAAATGAAATAAATGGTGCACTTAGGTCAAGCAGTTATATTTCAACCTGCGTCCTCTGAGACCGATGCGACCCGACAAACTTTATTATGTCCAGCTGATGCGGGGGTCGAAAACGACACTTGTGCCCCACGTCCGGGAGAGAGAGAGAGAGAGAGAGAGAGAGAGAGAGAGAGAGAGAGAGCGAGACGAGCATTTGGTTTTTTAATGGTAGGGTTTGAGAGGATTCGTGAGCTTAAAACAGAGGAGCTGTGATGACGGCAGTCTCTGCACCCCCCCTCCCCAGAAGTACATTTTCATTCTGCATCCTTACTCCCCCCGCTCTCTTTCCCTGGCATCGATCCTTCCTGCCAACATCAAAGCTTTCTTTCTTGAAAAGTCAAAAAAAAAAAAAAAAAAAAAGCGGAGCTCAGGCCTTAAAATAAGACCTCTGGAGTCGATGAGACTGATTTGCATATAATGTAAACATCTCCAGTTAACGCACTGGAATTCCCCGCACGGCTTCCTCCGCGTCGTCTTACGCCACAAAGGACTTTTCCTCCCATCAGTTTTGGTATCCGGTTTACCCTTTATCCATGTGAGGGAGACAACAACTTATTCTGTGACACGGTTCATCGCTTTCCTGTGCCACTAGAGGGTACCCTGGTACCCTCTATACACTGGGAATCAAGTGCTCTTTACAACACTGGAATCATTTACGAGCCTGTTTTTATCAGAGAGAGATTTTAGTCAAATCAGGCACAGAATAAAGCTCAGCGAGAGCAAAATGCAAAAGGATGCTGAAGAGATGATGGGTCAGAGGTCACAGCACACTATAAGGTGACCCCAGAGCTGGATCCACATGTGTAGAACTGTGTGTAGACGCTGCTCCAGTCATACATCTCTTATCCACTGAGATCAACAGTAGAATAACCTGTCTCTTGGATTTTCATTGTAAAAATACCAAAAAAATCAGCTTGCCTTTTTGCCTTTGAGAAACACTAATACAATTGCCCCAGGAGTAATTGTGCATTTCATGGCCCCTTGCCAGCAGGCAGCTTGTTTTCTTGCTGCTCAGCATGGACAGCAACCTCCACCCAACACCACCAGCAGCTCAATGACAGCTTATTGGAGAAAATACCTCTCAATGTCACATCATCTGATTTATGCATTCAAAACGCATGCAGATGATTCATTATTTGTACATTCTTGGAAAATCTGATAACCACATTTGCATGTTGAGTTCTGTAAAGTCATGATGTATTTAAAAGTATAGTCCACAATCAATTATTTGACTTAAAACAATAGCGCATGATCGCTTACAGCCGATTTAAAATATATATTGCACCAAATGAGACATAGAAATGAACACATCTAATAAATAATATTAGTTAATTACTTGGTGCTTATTTATTATCTGGCCAGAAAATATGTTCCTTAAATATAATGATCAGTATCCATCGTAATACAGAGCAGTCACTAAGGGAGGCCACAAACAGTACAAATTGTCCTTGGTCCTCTCTCTTTGTAAGGTGTTAGGTGCATGAATTTAGCTAACAAGAAGTCTGTTTCACTCATCACAAGGGAAACATGGAGAGATGGGTACAATTTGTAGAGATGGGAAACTGGAGCGAGGGCTCTAAGCAGGAACTGCGGTACGATTGGCCAGCCAAAGAAAACTGCCAAGTCCAGATAATAGTTTTCCAGTTCTCTCACATTAGAGATTCATCACAAGAGGCATCACTGTTTGAAGTGGATAAGATAAGGCCTTGCTGTGATACTTGAAGAAAAAACGGTTTTCTGAGAGCAGCTGAAGCATTTGACAGGTTTGTGTGAGTGCAGCCCTCACTGCAGGTGTGTGTTTGTTTGCAGAATCCAATCACCGTTTCCACCACTGTTGATGACGTTTGGCCTCTTTTTATTTTGTTTTTTGAGATCCTGGTTTGTACAGAGAGGCTAAAATATTACACCAATCAGTACAGTTATCACTGTAGCATCAATTGCTTAATGTCTCCAGTATGTATTTTAGAAAATAATCATATCTTTGGCCTTCTCATCGCCCCTGCTCCTAAGTGCATCCTTCCATCCATCTCTTATGATGATAGATGTATTCATCAACGTCCATTTTTGGTGGTGTAATAGCAGTAATAGAACATCTATAACAGAAAAATTGCAATATAATGTAATATCTGCATAATAATCCTATAGGAACATGTAAAAGATGGAAACTTTGGTGCCCCTAATGTCCTGAAAGATGATATTTTCTTATTTAACACGCACAAGGTAAAAAAAAAGAAAATCTTTGAGGACACTGAAGTCCTAGATGTAACCAAAACTATGACTGAAGTTTGATTTTACAGATAATTACACAGTTCCATGTGCTGTACATGTCCATAGAATATGCATATTTTCTCTGGAGTAACACTGTACAATTTTCTGTTCCAGTTATCTTCACACCGGGCAAAATAAATGAGGTTAAGCACAAGTTTATTTTTGATGTCCCACAATTCCCCAGGAAAGTGGCCATACATTTATAATGACATTTATAGCACTGTGTGGTATTCACTATAGTGTAATGCAGGCCGTAATATGAATATTTAAGAACTTTTTGTTTGAAAACTTTAATACTAGACACAAGATGTTTCCTAGGGCCCTAAAAAGTCCATTGTCATTTAATGTGCACTTGGAGGCTTCAAGTTTCAACCAACACAATAATGTAAGTTGCATACTGGATCATGGTTGGCTGTGTAGTTGTCACAAAATCATGCTCGTACATACACATTGTTCAGCAGATGAGTTTGACAACAACCTCTTAGTGTCAAACTCTGCACATCCATCACTCTGCGCAGTGAAACATCACAGTGAAGTAACAATAAGCAAATTACAGTTTTGAGTGGAAGGGGACTTTAAATAATTTTGTTGTAGCACCCAGTGACGTCCCCAAAATCTGCAAATTTCTACACACAGTTCACAAATGAGTTTCAAACACCTGGCCATGAGGACAGACACTGAGGCTCTATAAGAAAATCAACAAGCATACATTTAACATCCAACCATCCATCCATCCATCCATCCATCCATCCATCCATCCATCCATCCATCCATCCATCCATCCATCCATCCTGTCCTTATGTCATATGGTATTTGATTTTACTGCCACAGTCATTAGGAGATAGTGCTCTCTATAAATGTGAATGTTAAAATCAGAAGTCCTCTCTTTGCCTTTGAAATGAGAATGCTCTTCTAAAAGTTTCTTGGTTTTGACTTCTTTCATGTCAACTCTTTCTTCAGTCAAAGATATTTATGGAGACTTGTAAAATTGCCATCTGTTTATCTGCAAACAAACTGAGAGCTCCACGCTCTGAAGTGGTTTACTGTTTATCTCTTTTGCCAAATACGGCTTGAAGTTTATTGTTTAATATCTTTAAAATCTTGATGAGCCAGTCTATAAAAGTCTGTTTCGAAATGCATCATAATATCGCGTTTATCATGATTAGTCTTTTACTTACTGAAGCCGTCACATTCAAATGATAGAGGACACTTTGGAATGAAGCTGAAACAGACTCTGGATTTATCTGCGTAACACTGAACCAAAGGCAGTCTTTACGGGATAAAGGCCCAGTCTCCTGTGGCTGTTCTGTGACCACTGTGTGCAAAAAACGCAGTTTCATTTATAATATACCATTAATAAGATCATAGGATAGAGTGTGATCTAACAGGATGTGAACATCCATCCATCTACTGCTGTGCTGCCTGTGTATTTTACCAGCCATCACATTCAATGCCAGTTACTCTGCTTCCTTATAAAGTTGTTTGAGAAGTTTCTCTCTCTCTCTCTCTCTCTCTCTCTCTCTCTCTCTCTCTCTCTCTCTCTGTCTCTTTTCTTTTTCAAATTTTAAAACAGCTCAGCTTCGCTTGAAACTATCGATCGTTGGACACCTTCAGCTGCACATTTTATATGAAACCTGCCAGCTAGCTGGTGCTGCCAAAGAAACCTGTTTCACACAGGAATGTTTCCAAGGTCCGCTTATAGGTGACTTGTGTGGGCTGCAAGTGTCCCTGGTTCAGACACCGAGAATTACTGCATTACATAAATCCAACGTTTTCCCTACCTCTTAAAACTCCTGTGCAGCCCACATAAGTGTGTGAATGTGGCCCATAGCAACTTCAGATCCAGATATCAGCTCTATAATTCTTGTGAGTAGTTCTGAATGGGAATTGATAAGTTAACTTTTATAGAATTTCAGTAAAATCATTGTCAGAAGTGGACTATTTCCTGCTCAATTGAGAGCCTTTGCTAAAGTGCTGGAGTACTAGTTGACTACATAATGAAAAAGATCCTTTGTACATTTAGTGTGGCACTGCAGCAATGCAGTGGTGCATTTCCATAAAGTTGCGGAACTCTATGAGACAAATGAAAAAAAAAAAAAGGTGGAAATTGAAAGAGCACAGTTTGAGATCTTCTGCATTTCATTCTTTAGTACTGGTCAAGCTACAAAAATGGTGGAACCTACAGTTCCCACAATGCAACTCCACCTTTTCTTTGCAACGCAGGCTTTCAAGCTCCATGACATCCTTTCCTATCTTTGTCTCAACCTCCACAGACTGATTAGCACTAAACTGATCATCATGTATATAATCAGTGGACGCCACTTGTAATACCTGGCTGTAGAAATGCATGCTCAAATTGGAAGCAAAGGATAGCAAAGGATTGGACTAATTAATGGAAAATACATTAATCTGATTGTGGGGAAATAAATGTGCTGTAAAAAATGTTTCTTTCTCAGCCTTGAGGCCCTGTTTAACAGAGCATTCATTACATCCCTGCTTAAATAGGTCTGTAGAATAAAGGTGCTGGATTTTTGTAACATTAGAGGAGACATAAAGGATAAAAGAGATACCCATGACTGGAATAAATGTGATACAGAATACCTCCTCAAAATGAAACATAATAGAAAATCCTAAACAATTTTTGGTCATTTTATAATGTGATCTGGTTTACTGGATTATAACACACTTGCAGGGCTGACTGTATGAATTTCAGACATCACTTAATATGATTTGATTAATATTATTTGGGAAAACAACTGACAACTTCCAGGGTTTCCCAGGCTCAGTCAGCTGGAACACAGTCAAAGGGTTTTGTTCCGCCCCACAATCTGGGATGTCAGATGGATGTACAGAGTGGTGTGCCCCCTCCATCCACAAGCACTCACACACTTTCAGTCTGAAGCACTTCCACCGTCCCCTCCTCACTGCTCCGGTATTTATTTCTTTCCCCACCACCTCCCTCCTCTTCTTTATCCATCGCATTGTCTTTGTTCTCTCCTCCACTGTGTGTCACTTTGATATTTCTGTCGTTTCCATTTTGTTTTATGTTTTTTAAACTTTTTTACTCTTTAGGGGTGACATGTTTTAATCAGCCTGCTGGGATTTCTTTGTGTGATCAGCAGTATTCAGTATATTAATATCATTTGAAGGCACAAATAAATTACACCCGAACCTCACTTACCCTCTTGTTACTTTCTCATGAAGAACGTATCTCAGAGCTTCACACCTGTCTATATCAAAGCAGATATAGAGTAAACATCATGCTCTGCTCTCTTCTTAATGCAATGCTGCAACACTTATAACTCCTTATTCGAGAAGAACAGGTTAATTCATTGATTTTGAATACTGGGGCTGGTTAATGTTTGATTACTCTTACATTAGTACTGATACCAATACAGTACTTTTCTTTGATACCTTACTTTGAGAAATATAGACATGTTCATCTCAATCCTCCTCTTTTATCATTGAAAAAATCAATTTCAGTCAAATTGTAAATGTCCAAACACAAGCAGTCATACACAAAGTTTACTTGAATAAGCAACATGTCCACATATATGATAGTTGGAGAGTGCAAGCAACAGGCATACTGGACATTTGTTGTCACATGCTTAATGCTGTGAAAGGTAGCAGTTTGCTTGGGTTTTGGCCCCAGAACTGCTTGGTAAGTTTTAGGAAAAGATCATGGGTTAAAATAAGTACCTCACCCACCCCATCTTTCCAAATACAGACTGTCTTGCACTTCCTCCTTTGCTCCCATCATAATTACTGCAGCCACTGGGTAATACATGTAAATATGGGCCATAATAACCTACTTGCAAGGATGACCTATGCAACTTTTTTTCTGGTGTGGCCAGGCTCAGAATACATGATTAGATGGTGTGTTTGTGGCAATCTGCTTCCTCAGCCTCAAACAGAACAGTTTTAGAAACGTCTTCAGTAGGTGCAGGACTTGCTAGTGCAGGACATTTTTGATGTCTGTCATTGTAGTTTCATAAGGGAGCTATTCAAATTCAGTCATGAATTACTGACCTGTCTCAGGTGATAAAATGATTTTGAAATGAAGCATTTTATTGCTTTGGGGGTTCAGGTGATCTTGACGACCTTAAAAACCCTCGCTGCATTTCCAGCGCAATGTTGTGTTGGTGTCATCATCACGAATATCGTTTTACCAGCCAGGACGGAGTTGCTAACACACATCCTGTCCATTGGTACTTACCATACAGACCCCCTGCTGCCTCTGCATTGCCAGTCTCACCTCAGGCAGTGCACGATGGGCTCCTCTGTTATAAGCATATCATCAAGTTTGCATGAGCCTGTCTTTGTGGAAAGTAGGTCACGGCTGCCATCTGAGAATTAGGAGGAGAGAGCAGCAGTTTCGTTAAGATCCTCTGCATGCAGGGATGCTGTGAGAAGTCCGGGCCATGTGACTGACCCAGCTTCTCCCACGCCCCCACCACCTCAACTCCTGCATCTGCAGGCAGCCTTCTCGCCTTAAAAGATGCATACTAATGAAGCGCCGCCCCCCCTTTAACAATCAAAAGATGCATTGAGGATCGAGGGGTGAAAAATACTGAAGGCTCTGCTGTTTCAGCCAGGATTAGAAAAACCCTTTAAAGCCTTGCGGCCGTATTCCACGGACTCTCTGTTGACATTAAGTTGAGCTTCTGCCTTTATACAGCAGATTATGAGTCAGTGTCGCTACTGTGTGCAGCAGTTTATCATCTCAAATTTAGGAGATTGAAGGGAGCAGAAAAAAACACGTATTTACCTATTTAAACTACAATTTGTTCCATGGTAGCATGAAAAACACGAAATGTACGCGACTGGAATGTTTCCCCTGTGCATCATCCCTCAATTTACATCTATTTACATGCATTGCCTTTTGCTGGATTTTACTTATTGTAATGTGTCTTGTGATCACACACTAGTAAGCAACAATTATCAAGTGCCTGCTGCTGTTAGGCATCTACTGGTGACCACAAGGCAGATAGTCATGTGTTTAATCAGGTAGCATGAGCTTTACTGAAGCTTTATTACAGTTAATCATGTTAACACATGGTATCTGTTGGCTTAGTGAAGCCACACTGAAGACAGAATTATACTTAATTCCTTCCTCTGCATCCTCCTTCTTCATTGTGTGAGGCGTTCATGCAACAGTGTGGGCTCGGAAACTTTTTTTCTCTGTATCTTCCTCTCTCCTTTCCACGTGTCTCTCTGTCGGCCCATCTCTCTCACACACAGACACCATTAATTTCCCTCTGAGATAACCTCTTCCCAGGTGAGGATGCATGTCTGGCCTCTGCAGTGTCCATCACCATGTGCCGCCTCCCACCAGACACCTCACCTTCCTCCTTCGTCTGCTGACTACTAATAAAGCTCCTGCTTACTATTAATACGGGATCTTTTGTGTTTAAAAAAACATCAATCATCATGTATTATCAAGTAGGAGGTGTCACCCCACTGTCCTCCGTGTCAGCCATGACTGGCAGAGCTGTGTGAATAATGCAGCTCTCTCAGTTCTCACTGAGCTTCAGCCATATTCTCCTACATGGTGTGCATGTTGATGGATGCTATCTCTCTTTCATTGAACACATATTTTTAAACTAAAGCCAAAGTTCTGCTCCAGAAATGAATTGTTCGTCTTTGTGCATATTCCATTCATCTGCACTCCTGTACTGCCTGCATCAAAATCTCACTTCAGCATGTCTCAGTGTGACCACAGATGGCTTCTGTTCAGGGCCACTTGGGGCTGGAGCTTATCCAAGCCTTGCACTAGACTATTCTTTTTATTATTCTTATTAATTTCAAACCCTGAGAAGCAGTTGCTTTGTGCAATTTCTTTGTTCTGACAAGGCAGTGCATTACCCACATTGAGCTAACCTCTCCTGCCCTCATCCATCCAGCAGCTCTCCATCTGTACAAATGAGTGAGATCTGCAATATGTACACTGATGTTTGGGTGGTAAACACTCATAATCAATTAATGGCTCTACACTCCTGGCTGTTTAGCTTTGGCCGCCGACACCATCAACGGCGAGGACAGGAAAAACAATCGCAGCACAGATGCACCTTCATATTTCCCAGAAAGCAGAAAGATATATATATTGGCCCTGAGCACCATAGCAGCCTCTATTTATTGATTACCTCAGATGCTCTGATATCTGTATTTGCTCTGTTCTGTGGACTATTGGCGCGTACCACAATACATCAAAATGTTATGGACCTGGCAGGCCATTCAGCTGTACTCACCGATCATTCTCAGCGAGCAGAGGACTCTCGGTGGCTGTAGAGAACATGAGGAGGGGTTTTTTAAGACCCCGACAGGGCTTTGTGTGGAGGCAAATGAGAACACATTAAAAGTAAATGGTCCACTGGGACTCAACTCTCCTTCCTACTGGCTCCCTGTTGGTGCAATGACCTTGCTACTTCAGTCAGAATATCACAGACACTCTCCATCTTCCTTCATAGGCTAAAAATCTCATCTTTATAAGAAGTACCTGACATCACCCTCTCTTCCTGCTGAATCATATCCTCCTCTGTCATACCTCCCTCCGCTAATATGCTCTCCCCCTGAAGTTAAAAACCCATAGCCTTTCTCTCTCATATTCCATTCCTACAAAGCTCAGAATAAATCAATAAAACTCTCTCATGTTGATGTGTTGCAGTCCATATGTTTTTTCAGATTTGCAGATATGTTTTGAACTTAAACACACGTATTTGCATTCTTGCTCAGAGTTAGACATATTTTCATATGTCTGCAGAATTTGAAGCCACAGCGAGCAGCCGCTTCACTGAAGCACACAGAATGTAACATATTCATTATTATTTTGTTATGATAGAACCAGGCTAGCCATTTCAAGTCTTTATGCTCAACATACAGAGCTATTGCTTTAAAACAATAAGTGAAATAATTACATAAGCTAATTGGTTAAATGTTTTAGGGTATTCAAAAGTGATGTCATCATAGGTTGACAAGGACAAAAAGCACACACACGATACATGACACATGACTGATTTGTTTTTTCCTCTCCTGTTACTTGAAGTATTCACTATCTTTGCTGGCTAAATGTGTGTGTTTAGTTCAAGATGTCCTCTGTCTTCTTGGGTATCAATGCTATTTTTCCCATGCTGTTCTACAGCTAGCTCCCTCTCTGCAATAAGTAGCTGAAAGTAAAGTAGCTTTCAGCCTGATTTGAGTTCTTTTGCTTGACTCAGGTCCAGTCCTCTCATGCTGTGTTGAGGGCTGACATGTATCAGCATTTCTGTGGGCTGTATTCATAGTGACAAATCTTTCTATTAGTTGCTTGGACAGCCGTCATTTCTGACTGCTGTGTGCCTGGAAAACTTGTGTACAGGAAAGCACATTGTGTCAGGATGACAACCGGCAACCATGAGCTGTTCCTTTTGCTGTAACATTATGGCATAATTGACAGGGTTTTTAACACAATGAGATTGATGTTTTTGCTTTTTTTCCCCCCCGTTTTGATGTTTTTGAAAATGTGAAATGAAAATATGGCTAATGTAGAAGCTGCCTGTCACAAACAATGAAAAGTAAAATGAATGTAAGGGCTGTTGGCTCTGAAATTTGCACTGTGTTATTTTCTGTTTTTAATGTTTTGGTTAGAAATCTGGGAATTACAGTTGCATACCAAAAATTAATATTAGGGAACATGGGACGTGTGCATTAACAGCTGAGACTGTTGGTGACTTTAATACATACATTTTAAAGTGAAGTACAAATTACCTTCTAAACAGAGCTCACTAATGTGGTGATACCTGAACTGTCATAATATGTTGTTGGCCTTCATTTGCTTTCTATTTAAATGAATATTGATCATAATTTGAATCACCTTCTATTTAAAGATGCTAAATCACTAACAGAGGAAACTTTTGGCAAATTTTGACCTTATACAGCTGTAATCGGGACACAGGAGATTTCAGCAAATTTCATCACCCCGTATTTCATGCACTTCATGAAACACAGAGGTAGGTGTATAATTTATTAATAACATGAGGTCCCCACATTATATGAGTCAATGTCAACAGAGTCAACAGGGCTAAACATCAACAACCGTGAGTGCATACATAACTAGCAGGAGTGGCACCTTTGGTAGTCAAACTGATTCAGTGCTTTGGCTAAATTGGCCAAAAAAACTGGTATTTCTTCTTTGACAAGAACGTGATGAAGGAACTGGCTGGCATGTCAGTCAGAATAAGTGACTTGCGGCGGCAGCTGTCTGCATTTGACACTGTGAACTGCAGAGGCTTCTTATTTCCAGAGGAAGCCATCACCTGTCAAGCATCACTAATGTGTTTATTGTTACTGGAAAGATCAACTTGTTCCCCTCTGGTTATTTTAGAGAGGAGACAGTGGGAGATGGTTCAGTTTTGTTCACATTGCTGTGCTGTTGAAGTGCATTGTTTTAGTGCCTTAAAATGAGTTTTCCTAAATACTTACTCCACTTACAGTCTAATATAAATATGTAGTGTATGTGGGTGGACAGATAATGGGCCCCTGGGCACAAAAAACAACATGACCGTAGTGTCATTTGTAGTTGTTTTGTGTCTCTTTGTAGTCTTTTTGTGCATCTTCATGACCATTTTGCATCTCTTTGTAGTTGTTTTGCATCTCTTGATGGTGATTTAGTGTGTCTTTGTGGTCATTTAGACTCTCTTCGTGATTGTTTGCATCTCTTTATTGTGCTTTTGTGTCTGCTTGTGGTCAATTGACTGACTTTCCAACAAGATTAACAGTCACTTCACACAGAGGCTCTGGACTTGGGTCCCCTGACTCCAAACATGCCTGTGCAGAGACATTACGGCCAACTGACAAAGCTTTATGTTTTAAGGTAGACTGATGAGACATGTCCTCAGGTTACCCTGTCTGGCTGGACAGATCAGAGGTCATTCAAGGAGCCTGATTTTGATAAAATACTGAGTGTGTACTGTATGTGTGTGTGTGTGAGAGAGAGAGAGAAAGTGTGCACCTATCTGTATGTGTCTGCGAGAAGCAGTTAATTAAATGGAAGCAAGGAGAAAAATAGCAAACAAATCAAATATTCATCAACCTTGAGCTCTATCTCTCCCCAGTTCCTTCTTTCCTTTTTCCCTTCCGGAGGTAATTGGTTGACACTGTAGGCTTGTGTGAGAACTGTAGTATGTGAAGACTACTGTAGATGTTATTGGATTTCACATTGCAGTCAGAAAACAAGAAAATAAATTTGGGAGGAATTTAACAAGAACCTTCTCAGACTTCCCTTTCTGCCTTGTGTTTCACTAAATCAGAGAAAAATGATGTTTATTGATTCTCCCAGAGAACTGGAATTGTAGAGGTGCAGCTTTTTAGTCCTTGTGTCTTGTGTAGTAATGAAATGATTCTTCTGCCAAACACTGACAGTGTCAACCGCATCTTTTCTGTGGTCTACATTTTTGATTTATTATTAGATCTCCACCATTGGCTGTCTACGCATCTGAGCTAAATGGAGCCTGGCCTGTGAGGTTTATAATGTGTGATCAGGCTGAAAGCATTTTGGTGTAAATTAAGATGGAAAAATTAGAATAATTGTAATTATTTTAATCACTTTGAGAAGCACAGATATAGTTCCATGTAATGAAAGAACAAATGTTTTAACCCTTTTGGACCACCTTAATTAACGGAATAGCTCAGCACTTTGTGGAAATGTATGTCTTTGCCTTTTGCCAAGAGTCTGATGAGCGGATTCATACAGTACAATACAATTCAGAAAATTAACACACAGACCTTTCTCCCCAGTGGAGCAGAGTGATCGTTGATTAGCTTGCCCACCCCTGGCAACAAGCCAAAAAATTTCTAGTTCACCTGTTCTACAGAATCGGATTCTCTTTCTCTCCATCCATAACTCCACGGTTGTCAGAGGATCACTAAGCTTGTTGGTTAGACACACTTATTTTATTTTTTTTTTTTGATCAACTTTTGGATTGAGTCTCAAACTGAATAGTTGTGTTTGCTTTCTGGGATCCAGACGAGAAGTTTTTTGTTGAGATAAGGACTAATTCCTTGGTAGTTGAACTGTGTGTGCATTTTCTAGTTCTGAATCTGACACATTTTCTATGATTTTTAAGAGTCTACTCACACTGACAGAGACCAAGCTAGCTGTTTCCCCCGCTCCCAGGCTTTGTACTAAACTAAGCTAATCAACCTCTGGCTCTAGCTCCATCGATCTTCTCATCTAAATGTAAGAAAGTGAATAAACATATTTCCCAAAAAGTCAAACTCTTCTGTAAAAACAAACTGACTTCTTTTGTGATGAATTTGGAGACAGTGTACTCGAGAACTGATTACATTACTGTACTGCTAGACCACGTGGAAGGCAGGAACATGCCATATTTTTAAGCTTTTAGGTGGGTATTCTTCTATGCGTTGTACTTGCATTATTTTTACAACAGAGATTTCTTTTTGGAAATGACCACAATGGCCAAAAAGACAAGATTATAATCTACATAAACACATATTCCATGTTCATATTCACGTAAATTTTCATAGTCCAAGAAGATGATGAAAGTTCAGTACAGTGGTAGCGTTCAGCTGGTGATAAAAGAGTAGCAGTCTATTTAAAATAATGTTTGCTACTTAAAATAAAATACTTCTCTCGCCTGTATTCAGCCTGGCAGATAACATCTGGAGGCACCTCTAATCTCAATCATCTCTCTTTGAGGTGAAATTTTGAATAAATTAAACCTTTGAACACAATCAGTCTTTGATCCTTTTTTTTTTTTTTGAGGATATGATAGTGCTGTTTTGTCTCCGTGCCTCTTTCTCTACACCTCGGTGTGTTTTACTCCCCCAAATCAGGACACCTTCACTCACTGTCAACCCTGTTAACCAGTATCTGTGTTCTCACAAAAATAGCATTCTGTTATTTTGACACCTGGCTAAATATCACTGTGGCTGAATCTAATTCCAGCTGTGAGCCTCGTACCTTTGCTGCAGGTGTAAATTCCTCCTGTCAGAGTCCTTCGTCAACATGGAAATGCTAATTTATTGGGAGCTCTAATTAGCACAAGCACTCAGGTGGAGAAGTGTCACACACATGATGCAGCTTAACCTTTTGCTTTGATTTCCCTCAAGACTGACTTCTGGTATTCACAGGGAAACAGCTCTGTTTGCCCATGTGGTTCTGAAGCTGTGTCGTATCACTGTGAATCATTTTGAATGTTTGTGTTCTCCATGTTTCATGTGCTGCAAATTAATATACTTCCACATATTTATGCTGAGATCCCAATTATTGCGTGATTGAAGCTTTCCTGTGCTTGTTACATTGCTGTGATCTTCCTGTCCTTCTGCTCCATGAGTAATTGAACTGATGTACATATCTCTGCAAGAAAGAATCTTCTTCTAGTCCATCTTCTTCTAATCACCTTAATTTGATTTTAAGATAAATAATAACAAAAATAAGCTGTAAGAGGTAATTGTAGGGCTTTAAGCACAGTGCTGCAAATTGGCTGAAGATTGCTTTTAGAGGAAAAGAAAGAAGAAAAAGGATGAAGTCTTGAATATTTGTGTACTAATTTTTGTCCATCAACTTATTTGTATAGGACCATTCATTTAAGAACAAGAACAAAGACATCACATGCACCAAGTGGTTCACATAAAAAAAAACAACATAAAAATGGACATAAAACAGAAAACAAATGTACAATAAGATGGAGAACAAAACCCACATGATTATAATAGTGAGAATGAGATAAAATAAGGCTGAAAATAAAGACAATGCATAGCGTAAAATGGAAAATTAAAAAAGTAAGCAAAAAATAGGGTACATATAATACATGAAATCAAGTAAAAAAAACAATGTATGCAGGCAAAGCACAAAAGTTTCAGGCCTGTATCAGGAGGTCAAAGCTAGTTAAAGACTTAAGTGAAGAGATAAGTTTTTAGCTTTGTTTTAAAAATGTTTGAGGAGTCGCCTTCCCTGATATCTTTAGGTAGTTTGTTCCAGAGCTTTGGGGCATAACTGACAAAGCTGCGTCCTTGATTTTCTTTTGGCTGTTGCTGTGAACCTCCAATAAACTAGCAGCAGATAATCACAGCATTCTTGAAGGCAAAGAGTGAAGAAGGGAGTTAGAAGTCTAGCTTGGTCCTTTGTATACAAGCAATAGGGAAATAAACCACATTCATCAGAGGTCAAGAGCTCTGTGAATGATATCCAGCTCCACTACATCTAACATCACTAACAATTTATTGATAAAGGGCTGGGCTTTCAGAGCCACTGATTCACAGCACAGGTGGAATGTAAGGGCGTGAAGGTGAGGCAGGAGGAAGGCGGGTTAATAAACCACTCTTCCTCTGTTAACCTTGTGAGTATCAGGTTAAGAAGTCATCCAAATGCTTTCATTCACATTTCATAATAGCTTTGAGTTTACCGCTTCATCTCAGCGTGCTCAGTTTTCTCTAACAAAGTGAGGGGAAAATACTTATGATATTTTAATGAATCAATTATACTCCTCAGGGATGGAAAGAGCTGCTAAAAAGGCACTGAGCATTAACATTTGATAGAAAAATTAAACAATTCATCAGGAATTCAATGGGACATCTTATTTTAATGCTTAGCTATGAAGTTACTAAGTCAGAGTCAAGTTTATATTTTACAGTTTAGGCATGTACACAGTACTATATGCTGAGGAAATTTGAAAAAAACGCTAGCAACAACAAGCTCTGTTTTCCAGATCACAAATATAACAAACAGCCGTCATAAAGAGGTCAAAAGTAAGAGCGCCCAGAGAGCAATGGCCGATAAAACAAAATGGATGATAAAGAACTAAAGAAGAGAAGATAAAGATGATAGAGACAGACTTCTTTCAAACAGGAATGCTGCGATGGAGTGCAGTGGACTGTATCTCAACACAAACCCAGTAATAACAGTTCTTTTTTCTTTTCTCAGCTGGTGGAACAGACTGGATAAGGAAAATGGGAGACATTTCTTAGCTTTTATGTCCCTAAATGTCCAGAACTTATATCAAAATGGGATTAAGTGTTGAACTTTTTGACTTTGAGTGCATGTCAAACATTAGACCTACAACCCTGATTCCAAAAAAAATTAGGTGCTGTGTAAGCTATAAAGATAGCCAGAATGCAATCATTTGCAAATGAATAGTGTTTAACAACAATGATCGTGAATGCAGTACAAAGTGATTCTGAGTCCATGTAGTAATATCCTTTAGAATCATAGGATGCTTGTGAACGACTGAGCCTTTCCAGGATGCCCCTTTCATACCCAATCATGATACTCTCACCTGTTACCAATCAACCTGTTTACCTGTGGAATGTTCCAAACAGGTGTTTTTTGAGCATTCCACATCTTTCCCAGTCTTTAGTCACTCCTGTGTTGCTGCATAAAATTCAGAATAAGCAGATATTTACAAAAATCACTGAAGTTGATGAGGTCAAACATTAAATATGTTGTATTTGTCCTGTTTTAAAATTTTTACATAGCATCCCAACTTTTTTGGAATCATAGTTATGTTTGAGTTGATGACCTAACCTGCTTAACTAACCTGACCCTGGGATAACCTGCTGATAAAAAATAAATAAATAAATCAATACTAATTTGTAAACTCTGAATATTACACATTGTTGAAACAGCTGAACTGCTACACGCTGATTACATCCAGAAGCGATGATGGAGATAAACATCAGGAGTGTTAAAGATAGGCACATTTAACCCAGGTAATTTCTTTGTTTCATAATTGTGATAATAGTTGTGCCTTTGTCACGTAATCTCATAAAAGAGATTCTTATCAGATGCTATTAAAGCTAATTATACAATTCATACCCGCACAATTAGGTACATCCTTGAGACTCACTTTCAGGACTGTGAGCTGATCTCAACTTTAGATGGGGGATGTGGACATGAGAAGAATGTATAGATTATGAAAGCACTATAATATGCTGAGTTGAGCTATACTGAGCTGGGTAGTTACAGGATGCAACAGTTTCAGTCGTGTCACTTTAGCTGAATATTTACTGGGAAGCGATTGACATGGTCTTATATTCATGAATAAAATGCATTTGCACAGACAGAAATAAGAGGCGAGCCATTCCGAGTGCATTTAGCTGATAATCGAGATGTGAAGTAATTACAGAGCAGAATTATCGATCAGTGCCAAGTACAAAGGATCCGTCAAGTCTTGCCAGGTTTGAAAAGATCACAAAGTACCTTAAAGGTTATCTCAACATGTTGGCAGGCGTTTGGAGCATACAGGGACATCACTCCCTGGTCCTCAATCCAAACCGTCACTCACATTTCAATTCAATTCTGAATTTTAAACTTCTCCCCTTCACAATGACACCCAGCCTTTTGAGATTGACTTTAAAAAGAGGATGAACTCTGAGCTCAGCTAGTCAAATCAATCTAGTCACGGTGGAGGAACGGAGCGGTTCATTACTGGGAGGGCTGAGGAGCTCTCCGATCAGCTCTCTAATATCGCTGTGATCCTCTTCTCTTTTCTTACCTAATTGAATTCTCCAGGAGAGATGCCCCTCAGCTGCAGATTTATCATATCCCGAAATTGGAGGAGACTAGCTCCATGAAGGACGTGTGCAGAACATTTAATCCACTCCTCATGCTGTAAGCCGAGCACCGTGGTCTCTGCCAGGACTTGACTTATCCCACTGTGGACTACTGGCCTTCAGGGAGGTGTCTTTATTCAGTGTTGCCTGAGATGAATGGAGGAGCACAGGAGGCGCAAGCATCCCGTATCAAATGTGCTGCCTGTCATGTACAGTGTGACCACCGTTTGCAACAGATGGTATCATAATCCATAATCAAAGTCTCTTAAATGCAGCTCACTGCACAATATGTCTCTACTCTCAATCTTTCTTTCTCTCCACCTATAACTTTCTTTCTCCTCGATAGACATTTGGCATCTCCTTTCCTTTCCTTTCCTCTCCTTTCCTTTCCTTTCCTTTCCTTTCCTTTCCTTTCCTTTCCTTTCCTTTCCTTTCCTTTCCTTTCTACCGTGCAGTGATGAAAGGTACTGACATCAAAGATAACAGAGGATTGTTTTTCAAAGCCACTTCATCAGGAAGGTGGTCAAATGTAGAACGTGGTGTCTTGTTAACACAAAGACTTTGTGTGGTTATGGAGCCGAATCATAAAGAAGAGACCGTTGTGCACGGCAGTTGGGTGGAAATCTGCAGGGGGTAATATAAGTGGTTGAGGATCATGTTACAATGGCAGATACTATGACTAACACCACAAGGAACTGTCTCTGATTATTTTGCTTTACAGCCTTCAAATGCTGTCCTGTTCTGTTCTGTCTAGTGCTATAGTTTTTTTAACCTGCCCTGGCATATTGTATCCTATATTCTATCCTGTTTAATTCTATTCTATATCCTATCCGATAACATTTCCTTTCCAAACCTATTCAAAGCCTGCTCAACTCTGTATCTTCTATCCTGCCCCGTCTTAGGATAGGGTCCTATCCCATTGCTTTTCTACCCTTAGGCCTACTCTTATCTATCCACTCCTATGTTCTGTCCTGTCTTATCTCCTGTCCTGTCCCAAAGTGTATATCCTATCCCTGTAGGTTGTATAATGAAATGCTTGTTGTTGTCCCTAGGACCTAGGAAGGTGAACAGGCTGTGGCTAGGGTTAGTAATCCTATATCATATCCTAGCTTATCCTCTATATTTTATCCTGCTCTATCCCATCATATGTATCCTTTCCTGTTCTATATTCTAATCCAGCCTGTCCTACCTTATTGTATCCTTCCTTGTTCTGTCCTGTTCCTTCCTGCCCTGTCCTACTTTTTCTCACTACACATTTCCATAGCACAATCAGAAATCTAACCATATATAATATATACTTTTACAGTCTGACTTTATGACATTGTGCGTTCTTAAGATGGGAAGTTTGAATGAGATCAGATGTGTATATCATTCAATAATTATTAATATCTCCAGATGGGATGTATTTTAAGTACACAGCATATCTCTGTGTCTCCCACATTTGCATGCAGTATGGCAGTTCTGGCAGACAGCCAGTGCTATACGATCACTTATTTGATTAAACATTATCATGCTCAGCAGGACAGTGGAGCTCTAAGAAGAGCTGAGGTATAACTGCTGACAGCAGCAGAAAGCCTTGTGAATCTTGCTCAGGTTTTGTTGTGGCCGTGAATGGGAAGATCTGCCCTCCATCATCTAGTTTCTCATGGGCAATAAGAGTTAACCTTGATTGATTAAGATTGCTGTGAGGGTTTTTTTTTTTTTTTTTTTTGTATGTTTAATATTTTTACCCATCTCTGCTTAGATTTTACAGTTTCTCATATTTTGTTTTTTGTCAGTGTTTTGTTCATTTATGAAATGATTCATTCTTTCAAGCTCCTCTTTTCTGTCTAACAGATATAAACAACAAAAAAGAGGTATGCTGTGGATTGTTTCATCTATGAGTCTCTATATTCAGGCTCATAACAGACAGTCCTTGAAATGGTTTTGATCTTCTTTTTTTTGTAAATTCAAGTTTTGTAAAGGTATTCTCAAAGGAGACATTCACTGTTTGACAGTTGAATCAAACACATAACAGCAGAAACTGCACATTCACTCAAGCACTTTTATAAGAAATTGTTATGAACTTATTGATTAGCTGTTTTTATCAATACAGCTCGGTGAATACGAGTAAGGAGTTAATTGTGTGGTTTCTCTCACATCTACAGAGAATTTTAGCATCTTTGAACGCATTGTTATCGTTTTCTCTACACTTTAGGCACAGTAAGAAGCTGTTTTCAGCAAGAAATCCTTGTTAAACGAACTGTACACTACCTGCTCAACAATTAGCTAGTTAGCAACTAGCTGAAGTACATAGTGAAGCATTTAGCCGTGAAAGAACCAGATATTTCGCTCAGGAGTTGATGGAGACCAAACAAAGCTAAGACTGAATGTTGGACTTACATTTGCCAGATGGCCAGAAATACAACTCCAACTGTCGTTTGCTAACATATTTGCCATAAGAGCTTTTCAAAGAGTTGATTTGTCAATGCTGCAGTTTTTTTTCTGCTGCCTCCAAGTGGCTCAAAAATCAGTTGTTGCTTCAAGTTCTTGATTGTTTCCAGGGTCTTGTTTCCCTAGTTCATTTTTCTGTTAATGCACATTAACCCTCCACATTAACTGGAGAACAGAACCATGGGAACACAGGACCTTTTGCCATTTTCCCATTATGATCCATGTAAATTTGGGCAACACAGGACTGTGGGAACATAGGGATGGCTCCCTTGGGAAACAAAACAGATTGACTTCTCTAAATGCTACATATACAGTTTTCACTTTATGAATGAGGCAGTAACAGGCTGCTAATACTCTTTGAAATTGCCTGTATTTAAGATTCGAAGCATTTAATGGTTTATTGATAACTGTGGGTTGACAGTGTGGATGCACTCTGCTTATTATCCCGTGCAGATGGAGGTGTACACTGTTGAAAGTGACATTCGTTGATGTGCAGATCCATTGCCTTCTGAGCTACTGCTGAGTAACTCCAGTATGGAGCTGAATCCGGAGAGGATCATAGCCTGATGACACTTGGCAAAATGGCATACTAATTATAGTCATTTTCATTTTGGGCAGAAACGCTTGAGCTTAGTCATGTGCGAAGTGTTGATACCTTTCAGAGCATGGACCAATGCTCCCACGATGTTTATCCCTGCCAAATCTCTGCTGCGGAATGGCCTGTAGCGAACAATGACACTCTGAGACTTAGGTAGTTTCCACCCGAGGCTGGATCGGCAAACCAGTGACACAGAACAGTCTGGGGGCAGCCATGGGACGGCATCCTGGCTGGAAATATTAGCAGCGTTAAAGCACTCTGAGCTGATGGCTCTGGCATGACTTCAGAACGGCACAGCTCTCACACATAGAGAAGTGAACTGAATGGTAAACTGGCTGGCAGTTTTTTTTCTCTCTGTCTGTACAGAGCTGCACATAGAGTTTAGTTTTAGAGACAGTATAAGATAAATAAATCAAAAGAGTCTCAAATATAAATGATTGATTATCAGGGTTTCACAGTTCATTATTTTCACACAATGGAGTGTTGTATTTTAGCTGATGCTGATTTCTGAAAATGAATCTCTTGATACTTGCCTGGCCCTCAAACACACACACACACACACACACACACACACACACACACACACACACAGAGTACAGGCAGCGATAATAGCTGGACTATTTTTAAGATAAGTGTGGGTCTTTGAGATGAGATATTTTTACTTGTTTTAAAAATCTTTGTAAGTGAAATTTTCCTATTCTGTTGGCAGGTAATTTTGCTTATTTCCCCCATTTTGTAGTTTTTTTCTTGTTTGTGAGAGCTGAGTTTTTCCAGTAAAAACAGAACACTGCTGAAGACTAGAGGTTTAATTTGAAGAATGTCGGACAATAAGGACTTAAAGTGCAGAATGATATCAGGAAATAAAAAGTAACAGCATTCTCTGTCTAAAAGCAGTGTGATTGTTATTGACATGTGTGCAGGTGGTTAGGGTGTAAACACAATGGAGACCGTGTAAGTACGCATCATTTACTATATACTGTGATCAATATTCAGTAACATCCCACACAGTCTTTGTAGTGCTCTTTAAAAAGGACTGTTTAGTGTTATAGTCTCCCATAGCCAGAACTAGCTCCATGCTGGAGAAAGCTGTGGCTGCACCATTATCATTCTGCTCC
This sequence comes from Chaetodon trifasciatus, assembly GCA_037975065.1. Lineage (NCBI taxonomy): Eukaryota > Metazoa > Chordata > Actinopteri > Chaetodontiformes > Chaetodontidae > Chaetodon > Chaetodon trifasciatus. Next base: position 24,862,889 of record JBBMOE010000001.1, on the reverse strand, counting down.
CAGAGATAAAACGCTCTGGCTTGTTTGTATTTCTTTAAATCAATCAGAGTAGTCTTTGGCGGCGCACTGCACGGGATGCAAAACAGTGTCAGGGGGGTCTTGTTATGGTGGAACATTTGCACATAGGGAGGCGAGCCCTGGCATTAGAATGACTCAATCCCCACAAAATGAAAGGTAACAGCTGCTAGCCTGTTTACGTGCATACCATTAGCAAAAAGGTTAATGTTATGGGTAACTTGACAATTTTCAGCATGTAGGTTGGTAGCTTGTGGTTGTTTGATGGTTGTTGTTGGTGATTTTGAACAGTAACATGCAGATTAACTTTTATTTTAAAGTAGTCACAGGAAGTGGAACGTGTTTTTCAGTGAGACTGACACTGACTGCTATCGTTCATCAAAAATGCTACTTCAAAACACCACAATGGTCATTTTTGGTATTTTCTGACAGTGGATCAGGTTGAAATATTACAGGGAGTAATGGGAAAGAAGGAGCAGCCGCAATGAGGTGTTAAATGGACAGCTGCAGGCGATAGGCTGCACACCTCCAACTTCTCAGCAGTGTAACCAAATCTTTTGACTTTGCCCTGCTGTTCAGTCAGCCGTGTGCAGCCTAAAATCAGATCATGGTTGCTCACAGAACGATGGAAAAAAAGTCAATTATTGCCTGATGTCTTTATTTAAACAACAATAGTTTGTTTGCGCTCCCCAGAATTGTGTAACCTATTGTGTTAAAGTGCATTTGCTGTGTTACAGTCGCTACAGGTCTGACCAAATCAACCAGGACTGAAATCATGACGATTCAGTGTTTAACCTTCTCTCTCAACGGCACTGATTATACCCTAACAAGGCATCAGCGTTTTGATAACCCTACGCAGTGGTTAACTTAATGTTGGCTTAATAACATTAGCGAGCCATCGTCAATGAATAATGTCAACCTTTGTTACACCTTTGGAAATGAATTAATGAAAGTAATGAAGTAGTGATCCAGTGGTAAAACTTGAATTAATTCACTCTATGAAAAACATAGAGTTTGTGGCAGGCCTTTTCTTTCAGCATCTCCCTTAAATGCACATTATGTTAATTGAGAATAAAAAAATTAATCCATTAAATTAATTAATCCATAAAATGATTGTGCATTTTGCATTTGATGTGTGCAATGTGTCTTTGGTCTACATTCATTCAATTAAATGTCATTAAAAAAGTAGACTTTATGAAGTAGAAATTAGCCACACTAAATTATTAATGATAATGATTATTAATAATATTTTTGCCACACCTCAATATTCTGTCTCAAATTGGTGGCGTGTTGTAATATTAACTGTGTTGTTGAACTGCAGGGGCTCTGTGGCTCTGCGGGTTGATGATACTGAGGCATGTTTTGAAGAGGCACTTTACTAGTTTAACAGAAAAAACTGTTGGCTGATTTCAGGCCATCCTTCCCCTATAGGATAAGTCCCTGGGAAACCTCTGATAACTAAAGCAATCAATTGAAATTTCATTCCTGCTATTTTTTCATTTTGCTTTGTACTGAACTGTTCGACTGCTCTCTCTCACCCTCCAGTTGTCTGTCCCCATGGATTTTCAGATGCAGTTGCTGGAAAAATTGGGTTTTATCCTTAGTGCTGAATCCATCGTTTCTATGCAGGGGAATCATTTTTAATATAGCTGTAATTTGGTCAATTTTGCCTGTCACTTTTATATCGATATCATATTCTCCAGCTCACAGTGTCTGCTGTTAATGTAATTGAGACAAATTGTCACAATTTGCCCGGTTTTCATATTTTTCCAGTAAAAGTGCAGTGGAGAAGAGCAGTGGGCCCATTTGTTTCCATGATGTTCCTATCAGTCAATATGAACACTGAATCATTTTTTTTTTTATTTGAACCTTTATTTATCAAAGGAGGACTCACTGAGCACGCATGGGGATGAAATGAGAGAGGAAAGCCAGTTAACTTTCCTGTGCACAGCACCTGCTGTTAGAGAGCGCTGGCAAGGCGCATCACACCCAACTCCTGTGGTGAAGCTTCTCAGTGTCCATCAATGTGTGTAACTGTCAGAACGTGAAGCAGGGTGGCGCGCCAACAACCCTCTCTGGAGAGAAAAAGGTGGTAAAAAAGTATGCCGCACACCCCAGTTGGCTTTGTATATTAATACTGTTGTTGGAGGCCATTTTATAAATCAGATTCTGACCAACAGATGGAAGGCGGATATAATTTCATAGGCTCATACATTAGGAAGGAAGCCGGTACATCTGTCTGCCTGTATGTGTGATTGCATTTGCATAGAGGTAACAGCCGTGAGTTTGCCTCAGTGAGCAAAACCGGAGCGATCATAATACTTGATTCCCATTTATAAGATTTGAATGCCAAATGTCCCTCATGATTGGTTTGGAGGATGGCTTGTTCCAGCCTAAGAGTTGCAGTAAACGTTGAGAGAAATAGCCTCCTCTGTTTTTCATCATCCCTGCTTCCTCTGCATCCTTTACATGCGTCTCCTGGCCCCATCTTTACAATGCAGCTTGCAGACACTTTTGAGTCAAGCATAAAAAAAGCAGGTTATCTGATTGATGTTAGGCATGTGCTTTAATCTAGAGGAGTGCTACTTCACTACCGCGTCCCCTCTCTGAAGTGTTTGGGCTGTGGAAGAGTGCTGCTCTCCCTCTATGAAAACAGGGAGGGAGGCAGAATGTAGATCAATATCCCACAAACACACCAGAGACATTCTATTTTATTAAACATTTTCCCATTAAGGCGGTGGGGCGAGCGTTGTAGATCATCCCAACAAAGTCGTAAATCACAGACAGACAGCAGTATTGGAAACAATGGGCAGAATCAGAGGAGATTACTGAGAAACAGAAGATATTTGGTGTTTGTGCTACTGGGAGCCTCATGTATCTTGTTCTCATATTATCACATATTTCAGTGGAGGGCTTGGTTCAGCGGTAGTGTCTCATCAAAAACACATCGTCATCACAACACACATCTTCATGTTACAGGCAAGGCTCACTAGCTAGCAACCTGTCTCTAACCCTATCCATTAAACTGTGCTCTCCTACTGTTTGCAACTGAGTAGGCAATTTGTAGTAAAGTTGGGAAGTGCTGTACTCTAGGTTTTCAGCTGCAATGATCAATATGTTACATTAACAGCTCCAAGCATTTTAGCATCTTTCAGCTCAATGTTTTGGCTTTATGGCCACCAGCTGTTTTGATTGAGTCTCACAGCTCTCATCATCTGGTTTCCAACCAAGTAGGTAGCTGTGGTCACCAAAAAAGTTTGAAAAAGAAAAAGAAACAACCCAGCACCAAATAGTAGACAGACAAAGTTAGTGACTAGCTGGTGAACATTGTGGAACATTTAGTCACAAAAGCTGCAGATATTTCCCTCGAGAGTCGGTGGAGGCCAAAACCGAGCATAAAGGAGAATAAATATCGGACTTACATTCATCGATTTGCCAGAGACATGACTTCAAATGAATGCTGTCATTGCTTCATGTCTGTTGGAGGTTTAAATCAGCAGCTGTTTGCTTTAAAGGGTGTTAATATGTCTGTGTTGTGTTTACAGCTTGTTCAAAGAAAATCAGTTGACTGCTTTAACAGGACACACTCATATGTTCATGTTAGGGTAGTATGTTTTTCACAGCTAAAGTCTATTAGGAGAATGAAAATGCTGATGGAACACCCACAGCCTGGCATTACATAGAAGGCAGGGTCTAACAGGGTGGTAATAGTAATAGCATTACCAACCTAATAGTAGGTGACAGTTCAAAAATATAAAACCTTCTTGTATAAATCAACAAATCTGTCTCCATGTTCTCAAATTCCTGAGCGGTGCATTGATTACTGCTCACATTTATTCTGTGCTTGTTTTGTCACTAATAAACCATACATCAATAGCAGTTGCTTAAGGAGAGCAGATTCTCACTGGCTTTTAATCCAGAGCTTTCCAGTTTGTGATTTTCAAATTGGTATCATTCTCTTGGGTAAAATCTGCCTTTGTGCTGTTATCTGTTATGTTTACATATTAAGAAATGAAAAACAGCATATTCATAGAAGCCCAGAACAAGATAGCAGGTAAGGGTTGAGTGCGTAGCCCAGGGCCACTGCATCACAACAGATGGCTGTTGCTGGGATCGAATCTGTTACTGTTTGGTTCCAGGGTGTTCTCCTCGAGCACCAGACCACCCTGCCACCCAGTTCAGATTGTACGTTGTTGGAGGCCATTTTCTAAAGCAGATGGAAGGTGGCTGTAATTTCGTAGGCTTGTATGTTTTAGAGCAAACTGGTAGATCTGCCTGAACAATTTGTTCTGATAGATTCCTGCTCATCTCTTTTGTACTTGCTTGTTATTAAGCAAGTCATGTCAAGGCAAATTTATTTAGAAAACCCTTTAAGAAAACAGGATTGTCAAAAAAAGTACTGTGTGGAGAACAAATTATTTAAAGACAGATAAGAGAAAAAAAGAAACTCACATCCCTTTTTTCTTTTGCTCAAATCTCCTTTCTTCTGTGCAATATTCGTTTTGGCAAAGCGGCGATTTAAAGTTATTGTACTGCATGACTCATTGTAAGTGTCTACTTGAATGCCTGAAATGTAAAGTGTTAGCATCTCCATTACTTTTCGAATTATGTTGATTTTATTTTTGTACCATTTTATTTGTGCATCCTCCAAGGATCTGGAAATAACAGGACAGAGATTGAATGCCCCTGTATTATCATAGCATCTTTGTTATTCATATCCATCTCTTCACAGCAATCTAATCCACATGCATATTCAATGTGCCGCGGACAATCAGAGGTTTTGAGCAGACAACGTGCTCAGGTCCGCAGGGAGGTGTTGCCTGCTTCTTCTGCGCTGTTTGTTGACAGCAGCTTGATGAAAATGGGGATCGTGCTAAATTGTATCACAGAGCATAGAGCAGTGCTGCAAATGAAAACATTTTGTGCCCAGATAAATTATGATGATTTTTAGATTTAACACAGTATTGCATCAGTATCTTAGTACGATATTCAGTGCTGTTGAAATGATGCCCCTTTGATGCAAAGCGGCCTAATTGCCTTGTGTATTTAATCACTGTAGTTGCCAAATTCCTTTCCCAGTGGGGACACAAACAATGTGTGCATTGGGTTAGCCTGACCAAGTATGTATAAAAACAAGTGCTCAGACCTGAGCGAGGTTCAGCGTACTCCAGCTCTTTCAAAGATAGGAAGCTGCTCAGCTGTTTCTTATTTGGCATCATTTTTGTGTCTCTGTGGGAAAAACATGATAATTATGTTTCTGTTTGTATTTCTCAAAACGTTTTACAATCCTCTATAGTGCTACTCTCAAGGAAACTTTCGTGTGATTTAAGGAAGAATATACTCTTACTGCACCAGTCACTATGTGCCTCAGCAGCAGGAGTGGTAATGCTGTGGGTCACACCTGCTGTCAGATTTTGTCTTGTCTTTCAGGTCTGTCCTGTCCTAAACTACAAAACTATTTGATTGAAAAGCTATAAAAATTGTCCAATGCTAAGTATCACCCCTTCAGTCCTAAGGACAAGGTTTGTCAGTCTGGGACAGGAAAAAAGGAAAAAAGCTGCCTGGGTGTTTCACTTCCATCCAACAGGAATAACTGAGGATTTTCATTTTTTAGTTATTCATGTTTTGTAGTTTTTTTTAACCAACTTGGATTTTACATTTGTTCTGCCTTCTTGTGGTTTGGGTGGTATCTTCTACGGTTCATATGATAGTATTTTGGTGACTACTTTTATATGGCAATTTCTTAATGAGAGGTGCACCATCCTTTAGAGGCTGGCCAAATATGTGTGCAGTCCTCAGTGGATAATTGAGTTTCAGCCACGTTGTGGTGTTCGTATAAGCTATGTTTTCATGTTCTCTGAAACACCCTGCTGAAGTCTTTTCCATTGCCAGAATGCTATTGCTATTGCTGTTGTTTTGATCTTGAACCTGATTTAATGTTGGTGTGTGACTTATGACAAAACTTACTATTTATATATCGGAGACTGACACTTTTTTAATCAGAGCTGTGTGACCTACCCGGCAAATTTCCTTTATTTCGCAAAGGTATACATGATTTAGAAGCTCGCAATATAATGTTAATAATTAAGATATATAGGGACAGACCAGCGTCAAAATGTTGTAATAGAATCAGAAACTTCAGTTTATAATTAAGTAATTCAATTGATCGTAAATTCTTTTGTGCTGTTGTGAACTGTGCTGTTGTGAACTGTCACGTCACCCATTATTAAATGCACATGCAGTGAAAGTTCAAGCTTACTGACTGGATATTTGTCACTACTTCTTCTTCAGGCGTTATGTACCCTGTCTTCAACTGATTCAACTGGGAGATTTCTTCTAGCCCACCTGGAAATACTAAATGATTTGGACTTTCTTCTGTTGAAATTTTGCTCTGTACAATCTCGCCCATGTTGCCACTCTTTTGGGAAGACTCCAACCTCACAGCACAGTGTGTGGACTTAATTTCCTCTGAGTCTGCCCTCTCTCCATGTCACTACGCAGCGGTACTGTGAATGAGCAAAGCCTTGTGAGGGGAATCTGTCATGTCTGCTTGCAGGTCACATTAATGACTCAGCTCCCTGCCTTCAGAATCAGCTGCCATCAGTTCGACACTAATCTCAACATCAGTCATGTTACTCTGTCGGCGTGAAGCGTTTACAGCTGACACACGTTTTCAACAACACTTTGACATTTGTGCTCACAAACATGCATTTTGCTCTTATGTGGTGGTCAGCTTTTAGTACTTCCACAGAGATAGTATGAATGAGCATTGAGCTGTTGTAGCATTTATCTGATCCCTGACCAGTCTGAGCTCTGAATGATCTGTTTGAGTGAGAGAGCAACATGAAACGTGTTTATGGATACAATAGTTGTCAGCTAGCCAGCTGTTACTGCTAACTGACAATTTTTGTAACTTAACTGGTAAAGTGCACAAATTATTCTTCTTCTTGCGTTTTGGCAGTCACTAGACCAGTTCAGGTGCAGTGCCACCACCCTCTGGACTGGAGTAGACCTGCCATGGATTTGCAAGGTTGATTTTCCGGTTGTAGCCAGAATTGAAAAAAACTCATTTATTGGAAAAACATCTTGAAAAAGCAACACTCTCACTGTTAACTGCTCCCACCTGCCAGCCTTCAATGAAGTCATGCATGGTGGGGTTCCACTAGTGCTGGTAACATTTGGCAGACCTGTATCCTCCTCTCCACCAAAGCAGGTTTTGCACCCTGGAGCACAATGCTCACATTAATACAATGTTTCAGATGCAGCCTCATCATTGTGCACCAGATGCAATAGAGCCAAAAGATATACTACAGGAACTCAAGTTTTGCTAAAACCAATAGCAGGAATTTTATTTTCCTGCTGTTGTCATAAAATACAAACTGCTATCTGATCCCAGAATTCATAGTGATAGTGATGAATGTAAGTGTAGTGCACTTCAAATTTTAGGCTTGTTATAGTGTGTTTCTATGTGAATGGATATGGATGGTATGTATTTATGGGTCCGTATATGTCTAAACCTTATATATGCATGTAAATTTGATGTAGTGAACTGCCAATCAGCTGTCATGCTGCCATTTAAAAAACCTCTCTTTGTGTCTCACTATTGTTGTGTTGGCGTTAAAAAAAAATTAACATTGAAATTTGACATTTAGGATAAAGTTCCCTTTAGCGTTTAATCATATTTTGCTCTTTCCAAAACAAAGTAATAAAGCCATTGCCTTGTCCTGTGCTACATTTCCTCATTTCCCTGGCTTAATTGAAACCACTGTGCCCTATGTGTGTTGCCTATTTCATTTCTAAACCATAACAAACAAATAATTTACAAATGCTCTTTTTCCTAAAGCTAATTTAAAGGCGCCAGCTTAACTACCTCTTTCATGCCACCGCATAGACAGAATTTTCCCTGTGAGTCTGGTGATAGTATTAGTTGAAGTAAAGTCATCTGAACTATTTATTTGGTTGGTCCCTCTCACACTTCCCCTCACATAGATTAAGCTTCAGAAGCTGCCTCTTGGCAATTAAATCTATCAGAGGGCAGCAGAGAACACTCTGTCAGAACTGTTCCAATAATTGCAATTTAAATGAATATGGATTCAAAAACTGACAACACACAACCCACTATTTGGTGACTTGGTGACGAAAAAAAAAAAGACTTTTCTTCCTGTCATATCTTCTAGTTTGTTTTCCTTTCTCCTCTGATGAACAGGAACCTCTCATTTAATATTCTGTTTCTTTCTGTTTACAGACACATAGAGAACTGGACAGGATTGCAGACTCTGAGAGACGTCGATATGGGGCTCTACACTGGACTACAGAGACTGTGAGTGTTGATGCTGTTATCTGGAGGGCAGCGATGGGAGACAAGTGACAGACACTTCACTATATTTCAGCCCTACTGTGTTGCAGATCTGGACAAGGACAGTGGAACCTGTACCGCTGTTAATCCCTATGTTCCATCAGGTTGCCCGCCTGCTCTCTGCAGAGTGGCCAACAGTTTTCTCCCAGAGATGAGAGCAAGTAATTCAGCTCACAATGCAAAGGGCTGTGGTTATAGTATCACTCGCAACGCATCAGGATTTAATGTCCAATACTTCTCTGAATGTGACACAATCCCGGCTAATTCTCAGAGGAGATGACAAGGTGTTAGAGCCGTATGTGCAGAGAGGAGGGACTGAAGGGTGTGTTTCTGATCCTAACACAAGCTGATATTTAAACAAGCTTTTAATTCTCGACAGTCCCATGCCGGTGGAACATCCCCTTCGCTTTGCTCAGCCACTGATCAAATAATGCTAAAAAGCAGCAGGGAAAATTGAATTAGGGGTCCCTGCTGTTGTGTTAAGATTTTTTTTTTGTAATTCTCTCCTCTTCCTTCCTCAAAGCAATGTTCCACTCTTTTCCTGCTTTGCTACCCTGAATTATGAGGCCACATCCTTTACATTCCTCTCGCACCACCAATCCGCCCTCAGCTGCCACCTCCTTCTTCCTCTCCGTTTTTTTCTCTCTGCAGAGAACCGTACTCTCCTTTGCCCTCCAAAGTCAGAGCTGGCCTCTCCCTTGATCCCCTTGATCCCTCATCAGGGAGGCCAAGTGCAATATCTCCACCACTAAATTAGCATTTTTCTCATTACCACTGCTTCTCTCCTGCTGCCTTGTCTGGGGACGCTGGCTCCTCCCCGGCTGGAGTCAGGCCTTCCCAGGGAAGGCTGTTACCTTGTGTGATGCTGCCTTGTGGGGCTGTTAGCAGTATGCAGGGATGAGAGAGAAAAAGTTATTCTAGGGTACCTTACATCACCTCACTTTACCTCATTCATCTTTTTTTGAGTAATTGAAAAAAAAGAAAAGAAAACGTAATAATAAAAAAATGCAATAATACATTTAATTAATATGTTTTTTCATACGAGTTGCCCTTAGCAATCCAAGTGAAACAGATCTGTTTGAATGTAGGCAGTAGTTTCAGTATTCAGTTACCTTAAAAGGTAAGGCTGGCTATATTGTATATTTTTCTTGTCAACAAATCCTGTAAAAGATCAAAACCAAGTGTGAATTATGCTTTCTGCCTTTTTCTGTGGCACTCAACATCATATTTACAGCAGCAGTCAAAATAAACTGCAGTGTGTGTTCATGGTAATGAAGGAACATGTCACCCAGTGCAACAGTGTGGCTTTTTAATAGTTCTTGGACAACGATGGAGCTGTGTGATTCAGAGGAGTAAGATATATCACAGGAACTATTTGTTAGTAGAATCAATTCAGTGCCACTGTCTAATGTCTGATGGGTTTTTTTGCCAATAAGAAAAGATAGACTAGACTCATCTCTGTTATTTTGGTGCATCATTGTGCTAAATTATGTGCTTTTATAGAGGCACTTAACACTTTGCATGTTTGATTAGAATATTATCTCATCTTTTATCTCATTTTTATTTGGTAGATATCTGATTATTATATGTTTAAAGATGAGAGGATTAGCAGTGGTGCAGAGTTTCCAAGATATTTCAGAACCCCCCTTCAAATGAAAAAATGTTTGGCTGTGGCCTTTCACTTGGTTCTTTGTGTGGTTCAGAAAACTAAATGATGCAAAGATTCCTGTCCTTTAAGCAAACATGTTTAAGCACAGCCTCCAACTTGTTGAACACTTTACATGAAATGCAGCAAGCATCAAAACACTGCTGTTTACAGAGACGATTGTGTTCAATATAATTGTAATTACTTTTGTCATCACTGCTGGGGGGATAATAATCAAAGCAAACAAAACAGGCATTCTTGTACATGTTTTTAGTAATTTTTATTGAGTGAAATAATAGTGAAATTATTGTTATTAATTTTCTGGGGAACCCGTCATAAACCCTCTCAAGGATATTTTGGGGCACCAGAACCCCATCTTGGGAATTTTTGGGTGATGAAAAGCGAAGTCCCAGTCAAACACCAGTGGTGTGATCAGACTTCTAAAAGGTAATTGGCACCAACAGCTGGATATAATCAGCACACTGTGTTATGAGGCACTCACTGATGATGTCAATGACTTCTTTGGAGAGAGACATCTGTGATTACAAGATTAAAAGTCATTACCATTGTAGACCAGAACAGTGTTTCCCAGACTGGGGCACTGGGAATTCCAAGACTCCTTCAGAGGAATCCACAGGGTCCCCAGCAAAAATGAGGATTAGATTAATTTCATTTTTTTTCACTCCATACTAGTTAACACAATGAGGAAATGTGTTAGAATGATCGGAGGTTTCAGTCCCTTTATAGCGAAGGCGCACAAGTTCACAAATCTTTCATCAGATGGTGGTTCAAAGTGAATTTCCATTTCAGTGTCAGCTCCGTAGGGTGTACACATGCAGATTGAAGCTAAAATAATTGGAATAGACGAGGAACTATTCTGATTTGTTCCAGTGGACTGCTGAGCAAAGGTTGAAAAATGTCTTGAAATGGACCAGTGCAGCATTATTGTTTCCTTACAACAACACCACGATTTTGTTTATTTAAAAAAAACGGTTTACTCTCAGTTTTATTCAAATGACAAAACATTGTCAAACGGGAAGATATAAAACAATGAAACAATAATGAAGCAGTGAAGTCTTGTGAGGCCTTTACTAAGCAGACCAAAATAATGGGGGGGGGAACAAGATGAGGAACGAACAGACACAAGCACAATGAAATGTACCAAGAATAAGGATGGAAAAAGGAAAAAAAAAAAAAAATTCTAAATGGCCTTGCTGCAGTTCCACGATCATAACACTGTGATACTGTATGCAAGTGTTTGTATGTGCCCACGCAGGAAAAGAGATGTCTTTCTGTGTTTCTTCACAGTTTCATCTGTATTTTATCATTTCAGAACTATCATGAATTGCACCCTGAAGTCGATCCAACCTCGAGCATTTGCTCAGAATCCGCACCTACGCTACATGTGAGTAAATATTCTAACTTGACAACCATGTTTCCCATGCTTTCAAAAGATTTATTATGACATCTCAATGCTTGACATCTTGTATTATACAGCTATAGATGAGTTAGTGTCAGGCAGAAGATGATGCAGTTGATAGACGCTGGCTTCAGGAAAATTGTGGCACTGCCATTGCTGTTGCGACAGCCGCACATCTTAAATGAAACATCCGTTATTTGCCTTGGATAATTGGATTCCTATCTGCCCCGTTCTTTGTGCTTCGGTAGAGCAACATGCCAAATATGCAGTTTCATTTAGTCTGCGCTCGCCAAATGGACAATTTGTGCAGGAGGCCGAGCATCAGAGAGCTGGGTGAAGAACAAAGTAATTTCTTTAACAAAGGCTGATGTGTCACCCCGTATGACAGCCTGTTATTCCCCAATTTTCCAGAAGCAAACATGGTGAAGAACTTAGTCACAGTCTTTTACCTGAACACATTGCCATTTGCAATTTCCTGTTGTCAGCTGAGAGGCAGTTTGGTCTCTCCTTATGTTTGTGGATTACTGCTGTTAGGCTTGAATCTGTGTGCTTTGCACTGTGTGTGTGTGTGTGTGTGTGTGTGTGTGTGTTTGTGAGAGAGAGAGAAAGAAAGAGAGATAGCAAGCAGTAGTTTATGACGTGGTTGCTTCAGTCAGTTGAGTATTTGTCTTGTCTGTTAGTGAGGCAGAATAGACCAGCCTGATTATTAAATTTATGTTGTCCAGCCTGATTATTAAATTTATGTTGTGTTCTGAGGTGACTTTTGGGCATTTGAGTCTTTAAAAGTTGGTATTGTTTGTCTCTTTATCTAGTTAGGTGATTGGTGGAGCAAATCAAGCTCATCACCATTTAATGGAAATTATTCAAATGCCCCCTTCACTTTAATTTTCTCTCCAGAAAATTGATTTGCTAACACAAGACTGAATGTGTGACAAAAATGTGCAAAAGATTGTGGAGAAATTCAGAGCCCCAGTTAGTGATCATCACAATACAAACAATTACAGCCAAAACCAAAACTACAATCTTTCAGAAAAGTGAAAAGTTTTTTCTCCCTTTATAGATATCATACTACATACAGTTTACTTCTCTTTGCATTGGAGCTAAAAATGTGATAGATACTGTCCCACAAATAGAAAAGATGAGAGTTTCAGTGGATTTAGCCCCCACTACATTTTCACTTCAACATGGAGGCATTTGCATTGTAATCAGTGAAAGTCTCACCCCAGACAGTCCATGACAGGCCTCTTTTGTGGTCTTGTTAATGCAGATGGATGGTTGCTAAGTGACACTGAGGATGATGATGTCAAAAAAGATTAATTATTATGCCTAAGCTCGGCCTCAGAAGGCCGACCTCATTGATGTCTGTGTCAGACAGGTCTGCTCAAAGCCCAGGCCCTCAGACGCTTGAACTGGTTGCTCCTTTGTGAGGTGGACTGGAGCTCTTCGTCACACGTTCACACAAAAACAGGCTGAATCAAACACATTAAAGACATTATTGTTCCTGCATTCCATAAATCTTATGACTGTAATTAACAGCTTCCTCAATTACACTCTCTTTTCAGTGAATATTCTTCCACTCTGTGCTTTAATACATGTATCATGCATTATTTTGAAATTGCATGACATACCTTGACTTGACAATGACAGTTCGCTGAATGCCTCCTCCAGACAGAGATTGTCTAGGTTAGGAAATGTAACAAGGCGTAGCAGGCCTGTCAAACTTTGGATTTCTTGGCATGTTGAAGCAGTGTGCATGGGGCTGTAGTAAGAGCAATTCTCTGAGTTAGGATGGTGATTCTTTTTTTTATCTTTTCCAAAACCAAATTCAAGGGCAAAAGTATAAAGAATTGATTGCACAGTGTTTGTCTGCTCTAACATAAAATGAACATGTCCGCTTAACCTGCTTACTATAGTAGTAACTGAGTGTTACTTCACAAACCAGCAGCATTTCATTCTACATTTTTTGGGGAGTTAGAGGTTATGTTAAATACTGCAGTCAGACCTGAGATACTGGAAAACGGGAGAGCGATGTCATGCATATCAATGTACACAGATGCAGGTCTCTCCAGCTGGGGTGAATCCTTTGTCCCACCACATAAAATGTCTGGAGCTGTCCATGGCACTGAAAGTGTTAAAACACTCAACTGCTGACAAACAGAGATGTCGTGGTAAGGACAGATAACATGACAGCAGCACCGTACATCAACTGTTAGGGTGGCGCTGCTGACTGTGTGCTGCTGTGTTACATGCTGTGCACTTGTTGTCTTGTGGAAGTTCGTCCCACAAGAAGTGGTAAAAAAGTCCTACATGTGTTCAGATGTTGTGGGAGAAGTTTGGAGAGGTGAAGGTGGATGTGTTTGCCTCACAAGAGAACCAGAAATGTGCTCTTTGGTTCTCTCTGTATGCAAAACACAACCCTCCACTGAGATTGGATGCCCTCACTCGCCGTCCATGGCTCAGAGCCCTCCTTTACATGCTTCCCCCAGTTTCCCATTTGTTATCTCTTAGCATTCATTCAGAAGGAAAATCTAGTGGTCATTCTGGTGCTGATGCATTCTGGTGGCACCAACCATGGTTCCCAACCATGGTGCAGCTGGCGGGAAAACTGTAGCAGCTCCCATGGCCCAAAGATGCACCATTACAGCTGGACAGCATGATCCTCCATTTCACAGCAATAGACCTTCAGCGGCCTATGTGTGCTGTTTATTGCATTGTCTGGCTTTTCTATCAATGAGAATGGGAACGCAGCAACACAGTCAATCCCTCATTTACACCTGAAGTTCTCATTTACACCGACAAACTCGTTTCAGTCCAGAATTATTTCCTTCCAGAGGTTCTTTCTCCCACCTCAAAGAAACAAGGCAGAAGAAGTGTCTCACTGAGCCCAGTGTACGCTTTGTCTCTACTTTAAACGCACAGCAACAATCAGGTAGACACAGCAGCCGTCTGTTCATTACAGAGGGTACTGACAAGGCGTGGCTCTGTCACAACAGCGTTTGTCTCACTGGCTGTGCGATGCCATCACAAAAAGCTTTAGTGTGGTGGGAGTGCAGTCTCTACAGCGCGTCTTAGCGCATGCCACAAGCGCCTTGTTGTCATCCACAGCCCTCCTTAGCTGGATGACAATGGTAGACATCTGCACAGCGGCATTTGGAGTTTGTTACAGTACATAATCAACATCCTGCATTTCTGTGGTGGCACTACTGTGTGGGGGGAGTGACATAGCGTTATCTATGGCTCTATGGTTGTTGTATTATGGTTCATGATTACAAGGTTATGAACGACTGTATGTCCTCTGCTTGTGGATCTTGGTGTCACCATGAACACTTACTACATTAACAACAGCAAACCTTAGTGTCAGCTCTTAGGTGGCAAAGCCTAATTGAAATAGAATGTTAGTTATGTCCTGTAACTCCGGATTCTATGAGTACAGACGTAGCCCTCAAAGATTTAGGCTCCCTGCTCTTCAGCTCTAACTGACTGGTGGGAAGTCCCAGGCATTTATCCTCTTGCAGGATGATAGCTTCTCCCAGCTATGATGCGAGTTGTTAGGGTCGCATGAGTCATGGTGTTGATGGGTCAATAGGTGTTGATGGGTGAGAATGGGTGGGTCGTTGGCCCACCTGCCCATGTGACTCACATGAGTCCTGGTGTGAATGGCTGTTAAGTTGCCTAGTGAAAGATCTCAGGACTGCATTGTAAGTGGCTGATAAGTGTTTTTTTAGACAACCTCCCCTGTTCAGTGATGGTCTTTCCAGTTTGACATGGATGGCTTCTTTCACTCCTCCTTACAAACCATCTGCCTTTGGAAGCGCTTAGAAGTACCATGACCTGGATGAATGAGAATCTTCACAGACAGTGTGCAGTGATGTGAAAGAAAATTGTCATGACAATGCCTATGCACAGTGATAAGCTCAGTTGTGACAGCTCTTATGCACGGATCAGACTACATGATTTTTTGTCTTTGACGATGGTCACCTTGTCAGATCTAATGATCACAGTGCCATAAACTCTTGCCGTGTCTTGGTTGGGTGACTACATGAAATACCCCAACTAATCACAGCATGTCTTATTCATGATAAGACACAAGTTCAGGTGTCATTGGGGAGGTGGTGAAGCAACTGCCAATCAAACTGACAGAAGTGTTGTGTGTGATGCGATCTTGTGTATCCGAAAAAGAAAAGAAAAGAAAAGAAAAGAAAAGAAAAGAAAAGAAAAGAAAAGAAAAGAAAAGAAAAGAAAAGAAAAGAATTCATTATTTATACATGTACCGTTTAGCATCTGGAAAACAATTAGGACAGCTACAATGAGTTTCACGTGTAGTCATTTTATTTCCATCGTTATTTATTCTATAAGGAGCAGGCTTGGCTGTGTTGGCCACATCAAACAGACTTTAACGTTAGATCTGAAATTAGTAATCAGCGTATTCCTGCAGTTAGGACCGGGGAAAATGTTCTGACAGCACAGCCAGCTGCTCACTAGCTGATCAACAGCTTCAGCTATGTATCGCCAACGTTCGTCTTTTTAGACTCGGTCATGGTATTCCCTCCTGAAAATGTTGAATAGACAGGGGTACTGTTGCCACAGCTAAACAAACTTTCCCTCTCTTTTGTTTTCCTATCTGACAGCAGTAGACTCAGCATCCCTCTTCCTCCTCTGCACCACATCTGCGCTATGAACAGAGCGCCTGAGTGTTAAACGGAACATATCGTGGAAGATGTCACACCAGGCATGTCAAGACAAAAAAATTCTTACATGCTTGTTTTTGCGTTGGGGAGTCATTGGGTGTTGTGGGGCGTCTGGGATGCTGCATGACAGGTTGTTTAGCATGTCACGCAACACGGGAATCGTCGACCAATTGTCATTCACGATTGGCAACAGTGCTGGTAATTCAGTGTAATTCAACATATGGTACTGTCAGTTTTCTCATAAGAATATTGGCAATAGTATTTTTATGGGCATCTTTATCTTGACCCTTCTGTGACCCACTGTTTTTGCTTTTTTAATAGTTGCTGGCTGTAACAACCTAATTTCCCCGGTATGGGATTAATAAAGTCTTATCTTATCTTAATTGGTCAGCTCTGATAAAATCGTCTCACAATTGGGCTAGATTCTTGTCATCTGATTGAGGCATTAGAGGGCTATACCCATACTCATCAAATGTGGAGTTACAGTATGTTAGTAACATTTTGTGGTCTGAAATCAAAGACACATTGTTCTCTAAGAATTTCAAGTGTAAATCTGCTTTGTAAACTACAGTATGTGTCATGCGAGAATGGAAGGCTTGACAGTGTAGTCACAGTAAGTGAGGGGAGTGGTGCTTACTGAACAGTGAATTAGACTAGATCTGTTACAGTAACTGTATCAATTGACTACTGATATTGATCTCATGCATTTCAGCAACAAGGACGGGCCCAGTATCATTTTGTCTTTTAATTCCTGCCAGAGCTGAAAGAAAATTAACCTTTTTACAGTCTACATCAGTTTGAGTTTGTTATTAATCAGTTTGTTATTTACATAGGGGTGCTCTACCATGATCAACTATGCTGCTGTTATAGTAGAGTCATTGTCACTAGGCTTAATGTGTTGGTGTTTGTGTTTAATTGCGCGTTTATTACAATATGATATCTCAAGTTGTTTAAGGTTGGCTGTTGAAAATACATCAATATGATATTTTTCATTCAAAACACAGTGGATACTCATCTGGTTAGTTAATCTGCACTATTACACACAACCAAGTTTTCCCTGACATGGGCTTATTATTGTGCAACAATATGATTATTCATACATCATTAATAAAATGTATATTATTAATTACATAGTTGAGTGAAAAGTTGTATTTTAATTCATATTTAATTGTTAGAACCCTGCAAATAATGTTCATGATGTAATAACCTGCATCGTCGTACTGACAACTGGTTAAAAGCTAGTAAACACAGAACATAACTTTGTGCTAAATATAGTCATTTTTAATCCAATATCTGCTGCAGTGTTGTGGTTATGCCAGGTCATGAACTCCTCAACTTCACTTGTATTTACTGTAACCACCAATACTGACCAGAAGTTAAGAAATGAAACAGAAATGGAAGAAATGAAAAATGTTAAGGTCAATGAGGTGCCTAATAATTCAACCAAAACCAAGGAAAGCTTTTACATGAACTATTTAGACAAGCTGTGTCAAACACACCACAGCAATAACAGTAAGCCAAACAGACAAATAAATAAGCAAACAAACCGGCTAATGTCAAAGCATCAGTGCCGTCATTCTGAGGTGACCTCTGTGGGACCACTATATTCTATTGGAGCCCAAAATAAACCTAATAAAGTAGACCATATTCTGATAGAGTACTTTACTCTGACCAGCAGGATGTTGGTGCATAAAAGATGTGCAGAGTTACTCCATGTTGCAGCCAATATGTTCACTCTGTAGCCTGCTGATGTGTCCTTTTCTGCTAAAATACCCCAGATGAGAGTAACAGCTGAATGGCATAATAACTTGTGCAAGGCTGTACAAAGCTCCAGTACGTGATTGACTCTCCAGTATTAAATCTGTGTAACATACACTCATGACACAAATATTTGAGCAACGCTCTGAATTAATGTGCTTGCAAGTTGCAAACAGCAAATCAACACACTGCAATATTTACTTTTTAAACACCTAGCTGATGCTTTTCTAGTGAGCGATTTATGATTATTGTTACAAGCTGAGGTTCCAAGACCCACACCCACACAATAAACACAATCCAGACGGGCACGTAAAAGCAGGTAATTAGGGTCATAACAGTGAAGATTCTAGCATGTCTGTGACCATCTCTGTGTCCCAGAAACTATAACTATAACCTGACATTTTAAAACCAAAAAGCAGGATCAAAAGCAGTTATATGAGGAAATGGGGGGTATTTTTTTTATTTGATCGTAGCTTATAAGTCACATTTTGGTCAATTTTGGCTCCTCGGAGTCAGGAAAATTTGTTTGCTAACTTAATCCATAAATGCAAATTTTCTATTATTATTTGCATTTTCAAAGTCGTTTTGATTAATATAAAAATAAACGCTTTTCTCATTGTCTATATGAAAATGTTTCTGTGGGATATCTTTAAAAACACCACTCATCAAGTAAATATATTACCGTACTTTTCTCCATGGCACCAGTGACCCAGCAAAAAATCCCATCTCGCCAATTGTGTTGACTGGAGAAACTGCCTTGAACCTCTTTAGTACCATGAAGGGACATTAAAGGAACAATCAGTATGTTTTTGCACAGTTCATACTCACGAGTCAGGACATCTACAGTACCATCAATGACTGATGAGATGTCAAGACTTGTAGACAAACAGTCTTGTATATATTTTATTTCCCGCATGTCCCACATCTGATCCCTCGACTACAAATGTGTGCCACCAAACTGCTTTTGGACTTGCAAAGCTCAGATTAATCTGCACATGTGTGGAAGAACATACAGCTACCAGAAAACAAATATATTGTCTTTGTGCTGTTTTCAATTGAGTATATGTCGAGGAGGATTAGCAAATGATCACATTCAGTTTTATTTATGTTTTACACAGCAACACGGCACCCAATTTTTTGGGAAACAGCGTTGTATAACTGAAATATTAGTGATTATGGACTGAGTGGATATTTTGTAATGTGATATGTACTTGAGTTTATAGAGCTGCATATTTACTTCAAAGATCCAGTAAAGAAAATTGTATATAGACAGAAGATAATGTCTGTAATGCAAAAAAAGCAATTTTATTGCGTCTACAATATTACAGGCAGTGCAAGATGTGCAACTGAGCTATTGAGAATTGGACTGGATACTGTGGCCTTACTGTATCAGTGCCCCTTGGCCAGGTGAAGGTTTCAGACAAGCACAACCATCTAATTTTGGTGGAATTAAAGTGGCTGTATGATCTCCTTTATGTGGCTGTTTGTCATTTTTGATTAATCCTAGCGGTTGTGTTTTCTTTCCCTCTCTTTTCACCCTCTGCTTCTCCGTTAAGTACAGCTCTACTCACAGAAAAGAAACCCTTGCAACTAAATCACAGTGTTGTTCACTGGGATGATTAAATAGACATTAACAGATAGCTTTTAAAGAAATAACTAAATATTGCTGCTAACTTCAATAATACATTCAGTTAAATGATCGTTAGAAATGGTAATCTGTTCGCCGAACACAAATTAGTTAAGCACCCAGTTCTTGATCTCTTTGTTGCAAGCGTAACAGAAAGGTAAAACAACCACACCCACTATTATTTCCCATTAATCAGTGACACAAAAGTACCTTTCAAAGTGTTTCTGCAGATGTTTGGTAGCCTTAGCTCCATTGTCATTGATTCTTTCCTTTTTCAGGATTTGTAACTTCCGAATGGTGATAGGAGCTTGCTGAATGTGTTGAATTGATGGTGGAGATACAATGGACCCTTGTGAAATGTCTTTAGATAATAGTAACTGTATGAACCTTTAATCTCCTTCAGAATGGTCTTTGAGAGTGCGCACACACACACACACACACACACAAACACACACAGTAAATGGACGTCATCTTTTGCTGTGGAGATTTCTTTGACACAAATCCACTGTGTTGTCTCAGCATGGCGATGGGACTGCACTGGGTTAGCCTCATTATTACTAAATTATTATTGTTCATTGCTCATTGTAGCCTGCTCCATTTAGGTCTCTCCCATACTAGCACATTTAAAAGTGTTTGAGCAGTGGTGATATGACCTCGCTTTGCTTGGTCAGGCAGGCAGAGGATGCCTGCCATTGAAAAAGAGTCATAGTGCCCCAGCAGTTTAAAAGGCATCACTTTCACTGAGGCTTTGGGAGCGGTCATGCATCCACAAATATTTTTTCCTGTGATAACTATATGAGTACTTGACCAATGACCCCTCACATAACCTGACTCACTTTGCCAGGACTCATGGCCTGCTTGTTCCTCGGACCTTAATGGAAATATATTGACCTGAATATACAACAACGTCAATTACAAGACAACCATTTTCCAACGCCTGTTTTTGGAAAAATACTTGTTGAGTACATGAAACACAATGAGAGTAGTGCTGTTGGAAATGTGCCCCTAAGATACTGTTAGGATAAGATGGTTCTCATCCTCAAAGCGTTTTCTCCCCCAAAATGTAAACATTTAATAGTTTCAGTAAATC
Organism: Chaetodon trifasciatus; assembly: GCA_037975065.1. Taxonomy (NCBI): domain Eukaryota; kingdom Metazoa; phylum Chordata; class Actinopteri; order Chaetodontiformes; family Chaetodontidae; genus Chaetodon; species Chaetodon trifasciatus. The sequence continues at coordinate 24,842,290 of JBBMOE010000001.1, read as the reverse complement.
ATGTTGCTTGTCTATAAGTCACATACTCTCCTGTCAGACTCTTTGTTTTCTATGGCAGCAAAACATGTTACACAAGCCATCAGATACCCCTGTGGTTTAAAGTGGGCTAACTAAACACCTCTAAGGGTGATTAACTCTAAAAGAAAAACTATAAATGGACTGAGCCTAGTAACATTAAGCCAGGAGTAACACACTAGTGTTACATTAGTATGATCTCCACTCAAAATGATTACCTGCTGTTGTGAATTAGTAATTGTCTAGTTCCTGCATGTCATAAAAAAATTCTCATATTCAGTCCAAAATGGTAGTATAATATTTTGAGAAATACACTTATTGCTGTCTTGAACAGTTTCAGATGAAAAGATGGATAACACCCATTACAAAGTAGCCTCTCTCTGTCCAAACGTTAAAAAAAGACACCTATCACCACCGTTAAAGCTCATTACTGAACATGTTGTGTCTCAGTTGTTTAATTAGTGAACAATTTGTAGTTTTACTCACTGTGAGAATTGCTGGTAGGTGTATTTTTGCCCTTTGGACAGAATCAGGCTAGCTGTGTCTCCTCTTAACAGTCTTTGCATTAAGCTAAGTTAACTGGCTCTTTCATATTTAGCATACATGAAAGTGGTATCACTGTTCTCGTCTCACTAAACAAATAAGCGTACTTCCATGTATATAGCGTATTTATCACTTTAAGACTTGTAAATTCCATTTAATATGAGGCAGAGTGACATATACCTCTATAACACTAAAAGACAATAGCGAGCTGCTAGATAGTGGGAGACCTTTCAGTGTCATTTCAGCAATCACTTCCTGTTCTGCTGCTCGCTTTGATGGCTCCATGGCCTGGATATGAATACCCAGTGTTGTTGCTACTGCTACTATGACATTCATCTCACACACATTTATCTTGCACACAAAGCATCAGGTGGAAATGAAGTCAACAAAGGCGCCATTACAAGGTCTTAGGCTTTCAACTTATTTCTGCCACTGCTGGGTCCAGTTTTCTATTTGATGCTGCTGGCCGGTTGGGCTTTGTGTGCCATGCTTGTCCCCGCCTGTGTCAGATTAAAGGTCAGCGTCTGGATGGTGAGGCAACTCTTCTCTTTATTCCAGTGCAGCTGAGGGAGAGGCCCAATAAATCTGGAGGGAACAATGACACCAGGGAGTCGGAAAGGTCACTCCCTACAGGGAGAGGGAAGTGGAGAGACTCTCGCTCATTAAATCTTCCCGGCTACGTGTTTTTTTTTTCTTTTTATCCCTAAATGTCACTTTCCTACCCGGGTCAGCTGGCCAGCTCGCCTGAGACCACCTTTAATTAGAAGTCTGATTATTCTCTGTTTACCTTGTCAAGGCTTTTAAACTCTCTGCTTTCTCTTCGGTATTGCTTTAAAATAGACTTCCTTTTCTTCCTTCTCTTCTGTGTCTTTTTGAAAGAGTTACTTCTTCAGGTTTTCAGGTAGCCTGTTCACTTTAGGCAGCGGCTGACTTGGAGATAAAACGGTTACCCAGATGACACCTGCAGACTATGTAGTGTTCCGCCTGGCGCCTCCACAGGCACATAAAAATAGAGCGCTGATCTTCAAGGCGTAAATGAATGCTTAAACCTTATATGCTGTCTGTGTCAAGTATCTTACATTCACAGTCAGGGCAGTTAGAGGATGCTCTAATCTAGAGAAAGCAGGAAGGGTTCACTGTAATGCTGGAGGTCATCTCTACCAAGTATAGTGCTGTTTTGACTCATTGGTAGTTAAAGGGATTGAATCTGAGACTTTTCTTCTCTAAGATGAGTTCTGCAGTGATGGTGCTACACTGACTGGGGTAGAAAGATGAATTGTTAAGTGTGTACTTAATGCTTCCTTTTTACCTGGACTCAAAGACAAGAGGAGATAGTTTACCTCAATCAAATCCATCTAAACAGAATTGTTCATGACACCGTCACCTTTCACTGTGGTATGAATAAGTTCAGGTGGCAATAGTCACGTCGCCAGAAAAGTGGATTCTGCATTTAAAACCCTGACAAGCTAGTGGAATTTGGGAGGAAGTAATGAGACAGACTTAAACTATGTAAGTGCTTCATTAGGGATGTTCGGTTGTTCAGCGGAGCTCTTTAGGATGAGTGTATGTAACAGTATGAAAATGAAGCAGGGTGCTGTTTAGAGGCAGTTTCTCTCTTCTGGGAAAAAAAACAAAAAAAAAATTTAAAAAAATGATAGGGCTAGCTTTATTAACAAGTAATGTACCTGCTATTCTGGAGCTGTTTCAGGCTGTCACTGGGTGTTGTTTCAGTTTATTTTCATTTACAATGTATGTGTGATGTGATGTGATGTGATGTGATGTGAACAAAGCCGTGTTATGCCAGTTTATGATAAGACATCTTTTGAAGTGCAGCTTTTAAAGCAAGGCAAACACGCGTCTGGTTGTAGCAGTTTAAACTAGTGCCCCCTCCCCTTTTTTCCTTTAATACTTATAACATACTCTTTGAAGAAGGTAACTACAGTTCCTGAAATCAAAATCTGTCCGTATGATTCATTAATAAAGTACATGTTAGAGAATAGAAAGAGATCAAAAGAATGTCATTAAAATACATGCACTATGATTACTACTACATTAACAGATATCTACTACTACTCTCCTAGAGGACAATATTTCCTTCTGTTTTTGGATTTCTGAAATTATGGCAATACAGAATGCATTAAAATAACTATTCAGCTATGTTTAGAGAGCTGTAAAAGTGTACTCAGTAACGTGGGCTACCATAAAGGTTTTGTTTACGTGGGAGTCACCGCATGACTTTGAATTCTTTAAGAAATGCATAACGGCTGTTTATTTCTCCCCACCCTGTCCTTTCTCAGTTTAGCTTTGCTCTGGAGGTGGACTTCCTCCTACATTCAGGCTGTACCCTTTGGAGATTGATGCTGCTCATTCCCGTGAGCCTTCATTTAAAATAATGCATATGCACTATTAAGCTGGGTGCATACCTTATATTCTGACACTGGAGGCTCATCATCACTGCAGAATCCATCCTTGAATCAACAGCAGTTCAGCTGTGATGACACTCTAGCGGTTCCTGCCCACTGTGCTCTGTGTGGTTGTGTTCCTGCTTTCTGAGTTTGTTAAATTGGAAGTTGGCGTTGCTCTGCGGGTAAAAGGTTGCGTGGATCTGATTCCCTCCCACAGGCCTCCCACTGCTCTGCCAGGGCTGAAGCCACGTGACTTTGGAAGATAGCTGATGGGGAGGTGAAGGGTACTTCAGGATCTCCCTCTGACATTAGATGTTGTAGTAGACCACCCCCGCCATTTTGAAAAACCTCACCACCCACAATGCACCGCATGAAATCACTCTTCAATGTGGGAAACGGACCATGGGACTTGTTGTTGTTGTGCCAGCTGCTTCATTGCTACGGTAGATGAATCACACCGATGTTTGATAATGCAGACTGCTTGGGTCTCCAGTTGGTATTCTGGATTGATGATATTTTCCAGCAAGGAAAAAAATGAATTTTTCTTGAAAAAACCCTGCAACTCAACAACAGAGAAGAACACATTAGATGCGCCAGTTAAACAGGGCATATAGCAAGGCTTATTTCCCAGACATGGAGGTTTGAGAGAGCAAACAAGCAATTCAAATTGAATTAGCACATTCATAAATTTATACTGAGTTCAAATTTACATTCCATCCTCATGCTCGGATGCTTGGATGTGCGTGTGGCTAATCTCACTGTAAACACAAACACTGAGGCTTGCCACCCTCTGATAGTGGTGTCATGGAGCATGGTATCTGCTGGCTGCGTGGCTGCAGGGAGAGATGCTCTGCTGCTCTCCAGCCGACTATCTGCCGTGGCTTGACCAGTGGGGAACTCGCTGGTTGTGAATAGAGTGCTTCAGTCTGTGCTGTAGGTCTACACTGGTCATGTTCATCTATAGAATAAGCTCTGTGGACAGGCAGAGATTGTACAGACCTTAGATAGGCTGATGTTGAGGGAGGACAGCTAATAATAATAATAATAATAATATACATAAGTGTACTAGTATTTTGTCAAACAGGGAGGCTTGTCAGACAAGCCAAAAGGCCCGTCTACTGGCTGACTCAGAAGATGTGCTGCGATCCATAAAGCTCAAATTCTCCTTTTGTGTCTGCATAGCCATGAGGGTTGTTTTCCTGTCCTGTCTCCTGTCTGCCCTGTTGTCCATGCCATCCAAATCCATGTTGGAAAATATCAGGGCCATAAAGGATAAGTATGGTAATATTCTATATTTTGCTCATTGTCAACAAACCCCTTGAAAAAACCGAATCCAATAATGACTTTATCTACAAACGACATCCTATGACATGCAATGCCTCCAAAGCAAATTATCCACGCCAATGCATTGAGGGACATGTTCCTTTATTCCACTCCATTCAATTTTGAGTCACTCCTACATTCATCATCCTACTGCTGCAAATACTACAGAAAAAAGAAAGTGGATTAATCCGCAGCTAAAAATAGTCCCCAACAAATGCACTATTTACTCCTGCATGCTCCTGCATCCTGCACTATTATCTTCCTTTCAGCTGAGATCTGGGAACAGCATTAACACAACATTTGCGAAGACATGTTCAGACGAAAACTTTGTTAGCCCACCAGCAGTAAAACAATATATATTATACACAACCATAATGTCACCAAAAATCTCTCATTGCATTGAGAAACAGGACCTGCCCAAGTCTTAATAGATAGCTTAATGAATAATGACACTGTTCATCCTCATCATCTGTTCCAAATAAGTTTGGCTAACCTGGAGCTTTCATTGAAACCTGTATGACCACATGTTTCAAGCAATGTATAGCTACTGTTAGGCTCTTCCAGATCTCAGCAGCTACTTTAGTGAGTAATGTCACCAAAACCACTTGATATGATTTCAAAACTTTGAAAAATGTTTTTCTGTGACTGTCATCGTCCTAGTGGTCCAAAATCACTCAATACATCTTTAAGACTAAATTACTCAGTGAATGTAAGGTGCAAATGTGTTTTTGAGAGTATGTGTGTGCATGTGTGTGTGTTGCTCAGCGTTTCTTGAGGATCTCCATTAAGCTCCTTGCTTCACTTAGTCAACGTCCCAACAAAATGATGTGGGAGTAATGCATTCCTTGGAAATGCAGCAGCTGGCTCAAACCAAGCCTGAAAACTGAGTGAAAAAGAAAGAAACTGAGTAATAAAGACAGACGGAAAGAGAGATTTGGAAATAGCAACTGTGAGACATAGGCCACAGGTAGATAATGACAGGAGAGAGAGCAAGAAAAACAGAGAAATTAGGCATGAAAGCACTACTAAGGGAGAAGGAGGCCTTTACCTCAAGGCCCATTCAGAGAGACATAGAGTGGCCAGGCTGTGTGGGCAATCTTTGCATCCGTAATCACAGCACTCTGGCTGAGTCTAATGCTTTATGACGGCTGTGCTGGTCCTGAGACGGCAGTGGGTGGTTGTGGGTCGCAGTGAGCCACAGGAATAATGGCTTCAGTTAATCTGCAGTACAGGACATTTAGTCGCAAGGGACTCCATGTCAACTGCCATGACTGGATCGATCGCGTCTGTAACACTGAGCTTTCTCCTACCTGCTTAAGTTCAAGCCTCCCGCCGTCAGTTCACTGCATCCTCACCTCGCTGCCTTCACTTTCCTGACGTCGTTTTTGATCTCTTGAGTGTTGAACATCCAAAGGGGGAAAAATGATCGAGACAAGACATTTTCTTTATCTGAGCTTACACAGCAGCTAAAAATAGTTGTTTTGTGAAGGACTGGTTTTAGACAGTGTGCAGGAGCTTGTCTGCTTCGCTCCCTTCTCTTAGCCAAGATGCTGGAGTGCTTTCAAGTTGCAGCGTAGGGGTCGAACATGCAGTGTCATAATGCTCCACTCTCATAGTGTTAACTAACTGTGTGTCTGCCAGTGCCTGAGATGAAAAACTGGAGCAGCAGCAGCAGCAGCAGCAGCAGCAGCAGCAGCAGCAGCAGCAGCAGCAAAAGCAGCTCTTCTCTGAGGCAGCCAAATCCCGCAGGCCACATGAGGGTCTCTGATTCCTGAGGCAGCACTTTGCCCCAGCCTCCCTCCTCTCCGCTCAATTCCACCCCCTTCCATCCTCCCACATCACTCACCACTCACTCCACAACCTGTGCACTGACAGACAGTTGTCTGGCTGAGGCCTGACATTCAGTGTACACAGCGCCAAGCCCTTCGACACAAGCGCTGTCAATCAAATGACACTGGCGAGGAACCCTCAGATGTGTTTGGACAAGAGGATGAGGATTTCAGCCGCGTAGATTGCTATTTACTGTGCCACAGAGGGGTGAGGATCAGGCCTTTTCTCCCCAGCCCTGTGGCTCCGCCACCTAGCCTCTGGATGGAGCCCCTTGGCCTATCATACTCCGTGGTGCTGTGAGAGCGTGGCAGTGGGCTGATTTCCCTGTGACAGAGACAGATAGAGGAGGCCGACTTTGATAATGCGAAAAGGGAAATAAGGTTTTTTTCCCTTCTGTGTATCCAGGGAGGATGATAAGATGGCTGTTTGGAGTTACAGTCTGTTTCCATCCCCACACTTCTCAGTTCTCACACTTCTCAAGATTCACAGAATCACAGATGTCATCATTTAATAACATATTGGGGGGGAAATCATTTTGTTTCCAAATATAATGATGAATAATTGCAATCGATTACCACAGTTTTGGCCATAATCATCTTGTTTGTACTGTGCTGAAGAAGTATTAATTTAAAGTCAAAATCGTGATTCAGAAGAGTGTAATTTTCAAAAGAGTGGCGATTTTAATTATAACCTACATAATCAACAGTGTCTTAACAAGCTGTTACACTTGACAGCAATTTAATTGGCTACATTGACAACTGTCTCCAGCAAATGTATTCAGTTGTAGTTAATCAACTTTAATTCTGAGAGTTGGCAATAAAATGAAACTGTTGACTGTTTCTGGTTAATGCTCTCTGCTGGTCAGTGTCTGATCTATTTACACTTGGCTAAAAATGTTTTACTGAAGAGGAAACATTAATCAGAATCATTTTGATTTTTGAGCTATTTATTTTAGTATTTTTTTCCGTTAAAAAATACCAACTGAGGGTTTGGTCTGCATTAATCATCTACATGATTGCCTCATGTCAGTTCCAGTTAGGTACATAAGTATCAAGTAGCTCTTCAGTTGTTGCATGTAAATAACAACAGATGTTGAGGGAAGAATGTCCCTTTAAACTTTTAAGCACATCATGTCATCATTTAATGCTTATCGCTGTCAAAGTTCTGTCTGTGAACACTAACATTAGCTTCAGCAGCGACAGCACACAGACTTGCTGCCAGTTTGTCATTATTATTATCGTGAATGGGAAACTATGGAGCTGTTCTCCCAACATCGCTTTATAATGTCATGTTTGAATGGTATTAAATGATGCAAAGTATACCATTACTGCAGTCTCTTCATAAATATGGGCTTAATTAGTAAGTTAGTTTATAGAAAACAAGGTATGTTCATATCGGGGCTGTCAAAAATGGCCAAAGTTACATTTGAATATTCTTTCTGAAAAAAAGCACATGGGTTTGAACCATTTTCACAATCAATTGCATGATTTCTTTTTTTTTTTTTTACAGTTTGAGTAGGAATTTGAATTCAGAATATTTATTAACAGCCCGAGCAAACATAGATGCTCACTGTTGTCTTACTGTCTTTAATGGTCTTCAGTAATAGATCAACATTGTGATTAGCCTCAGGATGAACTTGTCTTCTTTGATACAGTGTAGACTACAAACCATACACCCTGTCATCACATTTATTGAAAAATGAATACAATTGAAATTGCAAATGCAAATTGCAACTTAATATTTTCCTTGCATCATTCAGCTCAGTGTGCATTATGGAATACTGCAGTGTCATGTACAATTTCAAAGTATTCTTTTGCACACTTACATGTTTGTTTAACCCGATTAGTAGCTTGTGTGTACGTTGTTACTGTGAGAAAAAAATATGATATAATCAAATGAAGTCTGCTCATAAAGCTAGCAGGTTATGGATTATTTAGCCTCCTCATTAAATGGTTTTATTGGTCTATTGGTCAAAATAGCCTGTACTTTTCACAGAAAAACACTGCATTTCAGCCTCAGATCGCAGCCACAGAGATGAGATGCTCGAGCAAGTGATAATTTTCAGAGGTGCTAACTCCCTGCCTCTATCCAAATGTCTAAAAGACTCTGAAGTGATGTTAGCAATCACAGCTTAAGACTCACTGAACCCTTTGATAATCAGTCGAGCCTTCTCTCATAAATGTCACCATGAGTGTACTGTGCTGCACACACTAACATTCTGCTGTCATTATCCCTGTCCACATCAAAGCTTTTTAATTTCCTTTCCCTGTGCTTTCTGCTTTTTAATCCTTTTTCAGTGGAGTGTATCTTTTCTATTCAGAAAATCCAATCTAGACACATTTCACAATTTGATAGAAAGAAAAGATTCAGACAAATTTGTGATAATACAATGCATTCAAAGTGGATTTGATTCTACTCGATTCTCAATTAGTATTTGACATTTTAACATTTTTAATAGATTATGAAAATGTTTGTAAAATAAATTCAATTTCTCCTCAACTTTTGTTTCAGATAAATAGAATTTCCAAAAATTTCAAATAATAAACACAGTCAGCAATACATTGCATAACTTTTTAGTCAGTCCCTGATGCCTTGGTTCCACAGCTCTGTGACCCACTGAGAATGTTTCAGAAGGAGATCATTTTGCCCTATTTTGCTGACTTTGCTCATATTTTGTTGATTTGGTAGGCTACATAGTTACCAGGGCTGTTTCAGAAGTCTACCAGGAGCAAATACTCCACACATAAAGCTTCACAAAGTGAATCAAGCCCATCCAGGAAGTCCAACACAGTGAATTCAGTCAATTTTCAAACTCCCAATCATAAATCAACAATACAAAACAAAACAGAGTAGACAAACAAGAAACCATTTAACTATGTAGCCCACTTATCCATGGAACAAGCACAAACATCATGAAAAGAAGTGACCAAATCAACAAAATCAGACATGCAAAACGCTCCACTTCTGAGAGGCCATGCTAAGACTGGAACAAAAGCGCATATCAGCTGGAACAAGACGAGACCATTCTGATGTGAGTTTGATGTCATTTGGTTTTCACTGCATCAAATTTGTTGTTCAATTTTGAGTATATTTCTTGTTTGGCAACTACAAACACACTGACTCAGGGCTGAAGTGTGAGAACCAGTCCATTCACAAACTGCTCCGTTTTTTGCTCAGTTCTTGAAATTCGACCAAGTTTTCCAGGTGCAGATTTAATGCAAAGCATTGGGCTCTGGCTGTAATTAAATCTGTTCGGCTAATGATCCAATGCAATCTGAAGAAGTTAAAGAATGCTATGGCACTTTAATTAAGTCATGTCAGTGGAGAGTAAAGCATTGGCATCCTTGTCTTCACAGTTGGCTTACTGGCAACCTCAGACTGGAGGGGATTTCTCTGGCCTCTGGTTTGAATGGTTCCTGTGCAAATAAACACAAAAGTTTGACACTTCTTTTTGCACAGCTTGAGGCCACTTGCTTCTGTGCTCTTTTCACAAGTCCAAGAGATTAATCTGTATCCATCTTCTGTTTGACACTATGGAGGCTCTGTTGTGACTTAAAAAACAGCACAGCATGATATAACTGGAGCAGTAAGTCACTATAAGGCCGCCGTGGGCAAATAACATGAAATGTTGTGTATTTGTATAATTCTGTGGTTTTATACTCAAAAAATAATAAACCATTTTTTTTTTAGATTTTTAGCAATGCTAGCAGCATGGCTCTGGATGGCAATGCCAATCAGCCTGACATTCATGTTCCTCAGAGGATGAAACTTATGACTCTGGTGATTCCCTGAGTTTTCATCTAGTGGCACAAGCAGGTGAATCAATATTCAATATTTTGATTTATTAATAAATACCTGCAAGACTGAAGGCCTTCCCATCAGCCTCAGCTTCTCACACAGCTGCTCACGTGGCTGTTGACTACTGGTGCTGTTTTTTTCTGAATTTACTGAAGGCTGCTGCTTCATCTCAAATGTTTACTCATTTCCTGTTTTTAAATTAAGGTTTCTCAATGTGGTCATTTCCTCTCTCCCCATCTTTGTCTCAGTTTACTCTTGATCAAAAATCCCATTAGTATGCTCATTGTCGCTGTGCATTTAGTGACACAGAAACTGAAGTCAGCCAAGATGTACAAAATTATCCTTAATAGGATGTTTGGCAGAGTGCTAGCCAATGACCTAGGGGCTGCTGGGAGGCCAGGCTGTCTGAGCTGTCTTCACCGGGCCTGGATCTGCATGGCCCCCGGCCCTCTGTCTCCAGTGGGGTGATGGGAATTAAGATTTGGCAGCCCCGGCTGGGTCAAGGTGGCTTCCTGCTGTCTGAGACTCGTAGGGATGCCCGGCTCAATGCCAGCCACGCCACCCCTGCCAGTTTAACAGTACCATCTGCCCCTGCGCCTCCTTCCACTCAGCCAGCGACGTCAAAACAAGTCAAGATGGCAGCCCCAGGTGGCTGTGTATGACAGCTACAGCAGAGGGGATGCTGGGAGATGCTGAGAGCTGCTGTGCGGCAGTGGCAATCATCCAGGCAGGCCTGGGCTGGTGTTATACCGTATAACCACCTCAACATCTTCTCAGCTGCGAGACAGCGACGTTGCAACTTGCTGCCCCCTCCACCAGACAGACCCCTGGTTGGGGATTTCAAGTTAGCTTTTGATCAGCTCAGAGGGCTGGCAGACTGCTGGAACTCTGCAAAATGAGGTCTGCCGCAGTTTGGTTTCCAAACGGCTCTTTGTCTGTTGCTCTCTTTCTGTCTCCTGTTGTTTCTATAGTAAGTTCTGGAAAAACTCGACAACAGTCATTCAATGATCATTCTGGACAGAACCAGACACGCTGTTTAAATGGGTGAAAAATCATTCATTTAAACACTGATTTATGCCATTAACTTTAAAATCTATACCTTTATAAACTAATTGTTGCAGCATTGTGTAGTGGCTGCAGAAAAACACTGTTGTGCTGCAAAGTGGTTCATATTCTATAAGTTGCTTTCAAAGCTATTAAATAGTTGAATGCTCCCTATGGAGAAAATTTAAAGCATGCTAAACATTTGCCGCATGCTCAACATTAAGCAGCACAGCTGGCTCGCATTCAAATGACATTAAACATAATTGTCTAGATTGAGAATGGACCAGCAGTGTGTTATATCTTTTATTTTGTCTGCTTGGACGATGTGGACTACTGTGAGCCACTGAATGAGACAAAAGGAATTAAGAGAAGATAAATTCATGTAGAGAGTAATTTATTGTATGAGTAGTCACAAAAATGTAATAAGTAGCCTGTTCTACAGTAATCCAAAGTAAGTTATTCAAAACAACATAAATGTGCTGAGACAAACACAAATATATTATATTAATTAGGATAGATAAAATTCTTCCACAATACGCATATTGCTTTCATTCTCTGCACAATATGATTCCACCTCTCAACAGGTGCTAAGCTGGAAAACAGTATATCCCCTCTATTCCCATCCTGCAGCACAGGTTTAAGTCAGAACTTTTATCATGAGTGGCGTTTGATGTCAAATGAGTACTAATGTTGAATGTATGAATCTCTCCTGGCTGAGATGCCACTCTCCTGATGGAAAGGCTCAGGTTCTATCCTCTGTTTACTTTTTCTTTTATGGTGTTTATGTTAATTTGCCACAAGTTGATAAACGATTGGGTTAATGCTGAAATGATGACAGACACAATAGATGACGTGCACAGTTATGAAACTTATAGAAACAGCCACCGCTTCATTCTAAGTTTAATTTGAGCTTAAGAGTAACATCTGCCTCCAGCAGCAGCTAAATCAATCAAAGTTGACTCTCTTACACCGGCTGTCAGTTTGATCATGAATTATAAAGGGAAGCAAGCTGAAAGCTGTAGACGCTTTACTGTGCATTAAGCTTTGTTTTCATACCAAATAATTCTAAGTATAAAACATTTTTTGTGATATATGTATTTCTAATTTATAGCACATTTATGTACAGTTAATTATGCAAATCTACTTAAAAGTGTATTCATCATCATCATCATCTTCAGCACCATGGACAGCTGATGTTAAGATGATCTCAGTGGCAAGCACATGCTCTCACTCTTCAGTACTGCTTTTGAAAATGCATGTAGAAATCTAAGAGCATTTGTGAAAACACTGCTAGTAGAGTCAGTGTTACTATCAGTAACACTGGTTAGATGTGTTTTAGTACTACAGTATTTATTTATACACAATGTTAGCACCACAGTTCCTTGTTTTTAGGAGAGAAAGTGGAGCTGATGTTCAGACTTTCTTTATGGCGACTGTATTTGGCCTATGGATACGTTTAACACTGCTTCACTTCTCAGTTTGCAGTTTCACATCTCGTCTTCTGCATATTGTAAATTATTCCTCAAGACTTTTCACACACTTTTGCACAAGTGCTAAGTCATTTTTGGAACAGATGATATAAAATAGTAGAGAACTCAGAGGGTTTGCCAAAGTATCACACTGTATAAGAACAAGTTTTTTAAGGTTTTAGTCAATTTAAAGTCATCACTAAAACTCAAAGGTTAATGCAAAAAAGATCGTGTTTGGTGTGAGAGTTCGAGAGAAGTTTCTGGTGTGGGATAAAAAGGTTGAACTGTTGCCCTAAATGCTGAATTTCCTCACAGGTGATGGCATCATTGCCTACTCTTTTCATCTCGCATCCCTCCGTCTTTCATCTGTATTTCCTCTCATCGGGCTCAGGAGGAGTTTAAACCCTGCTTACCCGAGTTGATGTGATTAGCTCTACTTCCCCTCTTCTTTAAACCATTGCTCATTACTGGGAATTCCACGTGGCCAAAGCCGCTCTCATGTGTGATGCATGGCAAGGTGATAGTGTTATTGTTGCATGAGTGCAGTGTGATGAAAAGATAAATGGATCCTGCAGGCAAATGGAGGGAGGTGGCCCAACCTGCAGCCTACTGAGTGGAACCAGCTGTAACCGAGCTGGGAGGAATCTCTCCGGCTGGGCAGCAGAGCTGTTTTTCATGTTCTGAATGTCGCTGTGCTCATTTCTGCCTGCAAGAGCAGGAATGATTTGGATGTCACCTGCTAGGGTTGTGTTTCTGAAACACGAGGTCTATCCACCTGAATTGATCATTGTCATTCAGCTCACGGCCTCTGTCATTCGCAGATGTTAGACAAACAGCTGCTGTTCACTAAACCTCTGCTCATATTTACTGACCATTAAGAACGAGATGCTTTTTCTTTCTTTCTGTCTCTTTTTTTTTTTTTTTTTTTTTGGAGAATAAATTGACTCACTTACATCTTTTCAATAATCAGTATTACTTTTTTCACTCTGTGCCACTGAAGTCCTTTGAACACCTCTTATTTAGCCCATATTTCTGCTGGCGTCAGGCTGTCTCTGACAACACTAGAATACAAACTTATTCCCACCTCTTTAATCTGCTCTTATTAAGCTTTTATGAGCAATTTTCAGTATTATGGTGGGAGGTGGTCAAGTAATTACTTTCAATTGACTGCCTCTGGAATGTATTCATTTTGATGCTGTTTCGTGGCGAGTTTCAGAAAATACCTCTTGTTGGATTAATATGATTATTTCTTTTGAGTAGAATTCCAGAAGCAACGCCTCGCTTGAAAGTATTTTTAGTAGCTCGTTTTCAGCCAGCTGTGTTTTTGTTACAGCGGTCTATGTGAACAAGTGGGTCTATCACAGTGTCTAAAGATTCATTTGATCAAATAAAAACACCACCTTTGGATGATGTTCAGAGGGAAAACACTCACATTCTTGTTCATTTTAACTATGTCAAGAAAAAATAAAAACTTAGTTGATAGTCCACAGAAATCAAACTCTGTTTAGTTTAGTATTTAGCGCCACTTTGTGGTTGTGTAATTTAAAAATCTTTTTCACAGATCTCAGATCCCAACTGCCTTTTTAAGGCAGAACAGTCAGTTGTCTTATTATTTCCTTGGGTGACCTTAACCTGTGTGACCTCAGTGTTGAGCTTCTTGTCCTGACCTCTTCCCATACATCTCCATGTTATGTGTATGCAGTAGCTGTCAATGTGTGAGTGGCAGGCCATCGCTTTAAGATAACAACACATTATCTGAAGCTGTGTTGGCAGTAAATGTTCATTCCCCACACTCTTACCTGCATTTCCATAAACCGCCATTGTTGTTATGTAAGTAAGTGGGGCATTGGCAAGTTGAGTGTCCTTGAGGCCAGTTTTTTTTGAGCTATCAAGGAGAAACCACTGCACTTCAGCTTCTCAGTCTTTATTTTAATGAAACAGGAAGCAGTGCAGACAATCCTCATTTCATGCATCTGCTCATTAAAATACTTGAAGGCTGAAGCATACACCTTGGGTCACTGTCTTCCTGGCTGCCTTGCCCTTGCATGTTATATGCAGTTAACAAGCTGTTTGGACATCATATATCTGTAGGAAGTGTGCACTGAGCAGATGCTGAAGATCTCTGGCATCACCATAGGAACAATCTAACAGCTACCACTAAAGAAATGTGGATTACACTTTATGACATAACCCTTTATGTGATAACTGTCACATGTAGGTAAAGGCTGTCTGCCTCTCACAGGTAGTGACTCGGTGTTTTGTCTCACAGAGCTGCTTCTACAATTTTAATGAAAAAACTGTGTATTTCAGTGTTTGCTGCAGCTGGTCTCATGGTTTCCACAGTAACCAACACTCACACATCTTGAGATGCATACTGAGAGGCCAAGATACTCTACAGCCCTAGTAGAAAGCCTTCCTCTGAAATGAATGAAAGATTCTCCATTACTACAAAGTGCTGGCAGTATGCTGTGTTGGCAATGTGTTAGACTGGTGTGGTATTGACTTTACATTGCCGATAGAGGCAACCAGGTACTAGCTTCTGTAACTGATATGTGCGGTATCATCACATCATGCATTAAAGTAAGTAGAGATAAAGTGTATTAATGATTTATACAATTCATATAATGAACAGTAATCATCATCATCATCATCATCATCATCATCATTTGCACTGTGGACCAATGTAGCTATTACACATTTTGATGTGAGACTGGGCTGCAGATGAAGTTAAATGGAACCCTTGACACCCTGAAACTTTGGGTGAAATCTGTGCCTGTGAAGCCATTGACGCTATGATCCCAGCACTCCTGGCTCCGAATCTGCATCCACACACACCTCCATTCAGAAGAAACAGCCATTGCTCCACAAAATGCCAGAATTAAAAATCTGTCTCTCTTTCCCCTTGTCTTCGTCTTCATTGCTTTCTGTTCACACATTTGCTGTAGTGATGGGAATTCCAGCTCTTTTAAGAGAGCCAGTTCTCACGGCTTGGCTCTCATAAAAGAGCCAGCTCTTTCGGCTCCCAAACAGCTCCTCAGATTTTTTGTTACTTAAATTAATTTATTACAAAATAATGTAAAATTATGTGTAAAATTAATTAATAATGCACAAAACATACTTTGTATCAAATTTTACTGCATTCCCTGCGGTCACTCATTTTCTCACCTTTCCAGTGTTTTGTGTGTCGCGGCACGTGCGTGCGTGCGTGCGTGCGTGCGTGCGCTGTGTCTGTAACCCCCACTCCTCCCCCTCCTGTTCATTGCGTACACACTGAAGCTACCACACATCATGTAGTTGACCAATCACGTGCTGCTGGAACGGAAAAAAGTTGAGAAAAAAACAAAAAAAACCCAAAGCGGCTCTCACTCCAGCTCCCAGGCAGGAGCCGGCTCTGATCGTTCACTTCAAAGAGCAGCTCTAAGAGCCGTTTCGTTCGCGACCGACACATCACTAATTTGCTGCCTTCACACTGGAATCTGATATGGGGCACATTTCAAAAATAATCTGGCCTGCCAAACAAAAAGCTTGAATCTGAGCTATAAATTCGAATTGAGCAGTCAGGCTTGCAGTGTAAGTGTAAACCCATTTTTCAACATGACAGACTCCAGAAATGTGAATAATTTGTGAGCGTAGTTTTTGGCTGTAAATTGTTAAAATGTGGAATATGCTGGCTGCTGTACAAGTAAAACACAATCTGTGCTCCTGGATGGTCTACAGCAGTGATTGAAAGTAACTACATTTATTGCAGTACTTTACAGGAGTATATCCATTTTTAAAATCCTCAACAGTATATAAAGTAGCGAAAATTAGCTCCATTGCTACAGATAAACATACTTGCACATTAATCCACTCATGAGTAACATAGTGTAACACTGACAGGAGCCATTTTTCTGCATTATAGCAATTTTAAATTGGATTAATACTTCTATGCTTTTACTTAAATAACATTTTCAATGCAGGATACATTGATGAATCCCAGATGATGTATTCCACAAACTTTGATAATCTCCTGTGTTTTCCTCTTCAAAGTGTATTTGTGGTTTTGAGTGAAATGTCTTGTCAACTATTGGACGAATATCCATGAAATTTGGTACTCATTCATGGCCTCCTCAGGCTAAATTGTAATGACTTTCGTGATTCTTCAACTTTGTCGCACCATCATCAGGTCAAACCTTCCAGTTTGTGCAGTACATTGGTTTATGACCAAATACCTTACAAGTAATGACATTCCCATCAGCTGCAAATGTACTTTGTGTTTAGTGCTAATTCCAAAATATGGGCATGGTAACACACTAAGGTGGTTAGATTGGTAAATATGAAATCAGCTGAACATCTACATGTTACCACTGTCACTGTGATGCATGCTGACACTGGCATTTAGCTCTAAGTACTGCTGTACAGACTCAGAGAGCCACTCGCATGGCTGACTCTAGATTTTGCTCAGGCTGCCATCCCATATCCATTATTTGGCATGTCCAGATTGTATCTAGATTGATTTTAGACAGTCTGGACAAGAAAACACTGCATGAATTGCAATTTTTGTAAATCAGATCCAAGCTGCATTTGGGCGTGGTTTTATATGTGATTTCAATCTGATATCTACAGATGTGTCTCAGTCCGGATGCTCTGGCAGTTCAAATCAGATTTCAAAGCGTCTCTTGCGTCACTTGAAATGTGACACACAACAGAGATGTCAAATCCACGGTAATGGAAGTGCATCAGAGCAGAAATGTATACTCTCTGTTGCTGAATTTGGAGTTCTGCACCACGACTTGACTCTTTTTCTTGTGCTTCTGCATTGTAGTCATGTCGCCAGCGTATGTAGTTTTTGAGACGTATGGCGTGACCACAGCAGCCCATGGACATAGGTTGATGGTATCTGGACACACAAATCTGATCTGATCAGACAGTTAAAGATGTGATTGGAAAAACATGATTGCATATTATGCTTTTTTAATGTTCTACAGCACTATAGACACTCTGAATCCTGGCAAAGACCACTCCTAATAACCTCTGAGGCCAAAGGTGAACAAAATTACATTTTCTTGGGGATGTCTATTAGGATTTCAGTAAGTCTGCAGGAAAAAATGGGATTTATACAATAGTTCCCCTTTACAGCTTCTGACAGCAGCACAGGATTCCCCTGCTACATATCTAGCTGATAGGAGCTTTGATTGCACAAGCCTTCAGTGCTCTTAAGAGTTATGTCTGTTTTCTTGCAACTCTCATGGCTGTTGTCTCCATTAATGGTAGGGAGAAACAATCATTGTGGCAAAGACAGAAACAAGGGCTATGCCTGTGGCTCAGTAGAAATGTTTTAATTAACTGAAACAATGTTTAATCCAGTCCTCGGGACGGTGGAATTACAAATGGGCACGTCAGAAGCCCAGTGTTGCGGTCTGGTCTGGGTGCTCGCTTAAGGCTACAGTGGATTTGGATGCAGGTCTCCCACATATGAATGCCTTGATCACTTCCCTGAAACCTCATGGATTACGACTAGAAAGCACTCAGCTGGTCAGGCTCACAGCAAGAGATTTAAGGAGTCCTGCTCAAGGGAAAAGTGCAAAAACCACACAGCCTTCCTCAATTTTTTTCCCCTTGACTAGCTTCATGTCTTTATTCTCTGGGTTATTTTGTTATTGGAAGGCAACATTGTTTGAGCCCAATGACCAAAATTACCTGGTCTGAGGTTCATTGTGATCTCCTCTCAAACACACGAGAGAGTAATTTTCCATTACAGATGCTAACGTTTTACTATGTAGCAAGCAAATCCAAATATTGAATGTACTTACTACGATCATGCTCTGTTGACTTGCTTGCTTGCTGGAAAAGCACTCTGAGAAACAAGGCTGGAAGAGGGGCTGAAAATGTTTCTCGCAGCCGTCTGAAGAGAAATACTCCTGGGTGTCTTTATTGGTGTTTTAATCAACTCTAACATTTTATCGATTTCAGCAAGAGGCATTTCATAAAGCAGCAGGCCAGAGCAGGTTGGCAGTGTGTACCATTAGCTGAACAAGCAGCAAACTTTTCTCCATGGGAACCCTGAGCCCTGGTTCACTATTAGAAAACTCTACTGAAACCTCAGCTACTCCTTCTCTCCCCACTGTTTGTCTCCCAGAACAAAGACATTTTTGCGTTGCATTTCGTCTGAGGCTCGGCATATTTCATCTCCATAATTAACAAACGCAATCAGAATTATGGCTAAAAGGTTTGAGTCTACCTGTGGCAGTGCTGTTAGCCCAGTGGCAGTTCTGTCTCTGCTTGTCTCATTAGATTGATGACAATTTTCATTACATTACTCAGTCTATATTAACATCTCCATCCCTATCTGGAAAAATAATCAGAATCATGGCTTAAAGGCTTCGTTCTCTCGTGTCTTGGAACATTGACTCACATCTCTCCTTTGCAATCAGCAGCGTAGATGGATGACTGTGCACAATATTGTCTTGCATTAATTACACTGACAAACTGAAACCTCAAATGATATTACAGGGACATATTCCAGTTACTAATGTCTTAACCATAATAGTGCTAGCTGACTTAATGGCTCAGTGAGCTCGGATGTAAGGTGTCATTCTTTCATGCTGGCTCATAACCCTTTTCACTTCAACTCCCTTTTCATTCATCTTTCTGCCCTACCCTTTGCTATCAACTTAAAATGCTGTTTGGAGATTAGAATCAGCCAAACAATGCCACTACATGGAGACTAATTTGTTGGTGTTATCACTGCTGATAGCAGGATTTAGAAAAAGATACCGAAAAGGCAGGATTAAGCCCTTATTAAAAGTAATCATTCCCTGTCATTCGCAGCTGTTGCTGGAATTAAAATAACAGATATTATGGGCTGTTATTAACATTATGAGTCACCATAAGGCATTTGTTTACGGAATAGTTATTGGGCGATAAAGTCATTTATTTTCAGATGATTCAAGTGCTGATTTTTTACTGAATGAATGTGTAGTTTATCATTTTTGAAGGAAGGAGCACAGGCATAGCGTCCAATATGCATAAAGATGTTTGGGTACTTAATGGTGAGGCTGTAGGGATGGCGATGTCGGTCAGTTGGTTGGTCGGTCCACCGCTTTGGTTCAGAGTGAATATGTCCAAAACTACTGTCGTGATTGGTGTGAAATTTTGAATAGACAATAACTGATCCCTTGAGAATGAAACCTACTGACTGGGAAGTAGGCTGTTCAGATCCTTAGGTAAAAGTAACAGTACCATACCGAAAAATCCAGCATTCAAAACCTTATGTATGTAAAAGTGCATAAATACTATCAACTAAATTGAGCTTCAAAAGTAAAAATACATTGTTCATTGTACAGAAAATGGTATAAGATGTTTTTGGATTAATATCACTGCTGCAATAATGTGTATGTTGCGTTTTACCACTATAGTTTTTAAAGTTCCTCTCCAGGCATTGATTAAACCCCTAAAAACTCTATTCTGCTCGTCCCAATTACATAATTAGAAGTTGAAATGTTCTGAAAAAAAATCCTTGATGCCTTACATTGGCTTAGATGTACCTCTACACCTTTGCCTTCATGCAGTATTGTATGTCGGATCAGCTCCAGCCAATATCTCCACCCACCCCTCCACCGCTCGCCCGCAGCTTTGACTCATCAAACACACAAAACCTCATCAGCAGCTTCACTACCTGACAAACTGTCTTAGATAACATTTGCCAGGTTTGGTTTACTCTGTCAGCACCCCGAAGCTACATGAAATGTCCTGTCAGCATTTGACATGAATCATCATGTAACTTGGCAGGCTAGCGTTGGCTGACATTATCTAATGGATCAGATCTGATGGACAACAATCAACATATAAAGCAAAGTTAAAAATAAACTTACCGGTTGACCAACATGTTGGCTCGTGTCCCCCGCATAAAGGGATGGAAGAACATCAGGCTTCAGTGTAGGTTTTGTGGTAAAAGCCTAAAAAAGTTTGGCTCTCAGATTTTCAAATTCTTTGGTAATACATGAAGGTTCACCATTTCTCCTTTTCAAACACAAAACACATCTCTGCAAAATAGCAAAACTTGTGAATACTGATAGGTAGCTACACCTTCATTTAAAACTTATTTCACTCTTGATATGTCTCGTAGCATATGAAAATACCATATGGACATGTTAACGAGGTTAAAAACTAAATTTTCAGTGGAGGAGTTGACTTTTTGTGAACTACTTAAAACACTGCTGGTAGTTTTATCTGCATCATCATACGTATGTAGTCATTGTCCTGTGAGAGCCACACATCTCAAAAAAGTCAGCTTTTCATGAGCTCAGAAAAACAGCCCTGTTTCCAGCTTTGTAATAACACATTTAAGTATTGAAGTAAAGTACAGTCACTTGAATTTGAGTAAAGTAAAGTTATATTTACATTCCAACACTGAAACACTCTTCTTCTATCACCATCATCGGCTCGAAATTGTACTTTGTCCTTTCAATTCATGACAAAACACCCACAAACTAATGACATATCCACCAGCCTCACCTGTGCTTTGAGCTTAGTGCTAATTAGCAAATATTAGCATGCTAACACAGCAAACAAAAGCGATTAAAATAAGACCATTATCTTCTAATAATCAGAATAACTAGTGTGGCTGTGGTTCAGACCGTGGTCTGGTGATTATAGATGCGCAAAATTTCATACAAGTCAATGGAAAGATAGAAGGCGGAAAGTGTCCACACGAGTTGAACATGTTTGAACTTGAACAAATTATTCGTGTTAATCCCGGGGCTTTGTGAATCTGCTTCATATAGTACAGAGATGAGAGGAGAAGTCTGAGCTGCTACATAATGTTTGTGCGACACACTGCACACATGGTCAGTGCGTCTGTTTCTCGATAACTCACAGCTGATACTCGAGGTGAACAGTTGGTACACAGTCGCTGTAGGTGAACAGTAGCTGTTTTGGGCAAATCGGCATGGATTAGCCAAATTGTTGAGCAGTTGAATTTGTGCAAATGATGTGAAATTATAATGTGCTTTATGTCTGAACAGACCTTTATTTCTTTTTTTAAGCTGTTTGCAATGTTTCATTGAGCTCCATTAATTTTTTCTGATCTGTTTAACAACCAAAGCTGTAATTACACTTCTGACAGGTCGACTCATCAACAGAGCTCAGGGTTATGTACCTTGCTCAAGGGTACTTTGATAGTAGCTGCAGTTCCATGTTATTTAACCAGGCTTGATGTGGAGGAGGAATAAACAGGTTTAAAAACAGATGAGAGGAATTTTCCTGAAAGATTAGCACGACACATGCACACATATACCACAACCAGAGGATTTTTCTGAGATTAAAGAATCAACTATTTTTATCCCTCTTCCCCGGGGCCAACCTTACCTATGCTTGATGCAGATTTGGGGAGAATAATGTTCTCGAATATAATGACGTGGTGGCTGTTTGAAGTTTCTCCTTGGTTGTTTTAACTAAATGATTTCTATATGGTCCCCCCACCCACACACACACACACACTCTCTCTCTTTATAAGTCTGTTCAAATTCCCTCATCAATAATACCGTACGAGTGCTGAAGCATCACATGATACATTTATTTGTTGTTTAAATGACTTACAATTACTTACAGTTTGAGGGCAGCACAGTGGTGAGAGGTTGCAGTAGTTGAGGCCTGTCACCTCATAAATGTTCTGGGTTCAAGCCCACCAGCTGGCGGTGGCCTCTCTATGTGAAGTTTGTATATTCTCTTGTGTCTGTGTTAACCTGTGTCAGGTTAATTGGCGGCTCAAAATTGCCCATAGGTGTGAATGGTTGTTTGTCTCTGTGTCAGCCCTGTGATGAACTATCGACCTGTCTAGGTCTCAGTGTCAGCTGGGATCAGCTCCACCCTCCAAAGGATATGCAGTTATAAATAATGGATGGACTTACTGTTTATCCTGATGGTGGACTGATAATATGAGATGTTTGACAGGACAGGACATTTAAAAGAGAAGATAAGTAATTGTAATATAATTTTTGAGCCTTTTCAGTGGGAAAGCAGATCTAAAAACCGGTGACTAAAGCTCTACTGACTATGACACATTATTGTTTTCTACCTGTCAACCAGCCCCCAAAATCTTCTCCAGGGGTGCTGATGCTGCACTCTGCTGTTTCTAGTGTGGGGACAGCAGTGCATGTACTGAATGTGTGAGAAGGGAGGGATGTGAAAAAAGACAAACTTCACTTGCTTTGTGCAAATTGTTCTATTTTTAATTATGTTCCACATTTTGGCATTAATAAATCATTACCTCATTGATTTTGAGACATTTGGGTAATTACTGTAAACAAACAAGACAGCTTCACTGTCAGCTTCTATACTGCATTTAACATAAAGTGTCCCCCGGTTATAGCCTTCCAAAATCATCTGGATTTCTTTTAAAACTTAAAAGGATAATGTCTTTTGATACAAATCAGAAAAAGAACAATAGAAAATCAGATCGAAACCTTGAGAGGTGAGAGGTGAGAGGGCCGGAGGCTTCTGATTATGTGGACTTTTTCTGACATCAGAAAAGCTAAGTGTCATTCTGACAAAAAAAAAAAAAATCATAATCATTGAAGAAAGACAATTAAATACAGCCAAAATATAATTAATACAGAAATCATAAGCACACCCAAAAAATAATATAGAGTTTAATGTAATCAAATTCTGCTTGCACACAAAAAGTGCAAACACACTGTGGCTGTTCAGAAACTTGTTTCTGGGCACAAAGCAAATGTAAGTGTAGTATTTACTCTCCTATCAGCTCTGCTTTGGTTTTCACCAAGCCCCTGAGAGAAATATTTACCTCTTTACCTGCTAGAAGCTTCACCGTTCATCTGCAAACTGTCAGTTGTTTCGTGCTGGCAGATAGCATACAGTGCCAACTGTGGCATGAAAACAGGCTTGAGAGCAGTGAAACTGAACCAAAACAGTGAACTTGTGGCTAAAATGCTGTCGTTTGATCCACTGTTTATGTAAAAAATGTTAATCAGCAGCTTTTTTAAATTAGTTTGACTGAATGGGAATGATGTGCAACAAAGGTCCCTGGCTGGACAAAAGCTGGGGATGCTGCAGGCCATCAAATTTTAGGGTGTACTAGTTAGTGCATAAATGCATTATGGAGCTACTCATGTCATTCTGGGAGCTGTTTGAGATCAATTGGTAGAGTTTTTATAGTGCATCATAGGCTCCCCTATGGAATTGCATTCATATGGGATGATGGTACAGTGCGGTATTTATGTCCAGTGCCAATTTACATTACAAATTCAGCAAGTAGTGGGACTTTGGATCTTTTAACATAAATAACACTTCCATCAATTTACTTCCAACCTTAGCCATCTACCTTAGCCATAGTGCAGTTAGAGCCCCTTGCATGAAAGAATGGACCATTTATTTTGCAACAGTTGCACAGCAGATTCTGAAGACTCTGCTTGTTAAAGGAGCTCTCAAAAAATCTGTGCAGCAACAGGGATTCTCCCGAGAGAATTGATCTCCATATATTAATACATGAACCTCAACTCATACACTTACATGATGCACTCATATGACAGCATTGGATCTTAGCAACATCAACAACACTGAAAGCATCAACAAATAAGGACACATAAGGTGGAGGGTGGAAGAAGCAGCAGTGCTGGACTGTAGCCTTTGTGCTGTGTTTGTTTGTCTCAGAGCAAGTGCAGAAAATAGATCTTGTAGCCAGTAATACTGAATACTGAGTTAAAAAGTGCAGATGTATGATGTATGAATGGGGATGTTAGGAGGTAGTGCTGTCAAGGTGCTTTAAATCGATTAGGTGAGCTATATTTTAGGGCTTACATGCAATGTATTACATGGTTTGGATTTGGAGGAAGGCTGCTACTTGGAAAATCAACAACAGGGAAAAAATGTTCTCAGTAATTTGCATTAAAATGCAAATGGAGGTCTTGTGAGATCTGAGTCAAAGGTCAGAGCCCCCAGATAATATCTTCAAAGAGCTAAGAGGGTGAACTAAACAGGCTCAGATATTTCAAATGAACACTTTCAGCCTGTGACAAAGGCATGGCTGGTGTGGTTGAATATGCATATCAACATACATTCAGTATTACTATGTGCATTCAGGCAGGATACATGCAGTAGGTTTCAGCTGTAGGGGATGGTGCATTGGACCAGTGGACCATGAGATGCATAGTTAGACTGGATGGGATGAAGGGCATGAAATAAGTTCTGGGCATTATCAGACAGACACATACAGACGGCTGGAGCGGCAAAGACTCATTTTATTGGTAGCTTTTAGCTGTATTTTTCACCCCAGAGTTCACTTCTTATTTGTGACCTTCCAGCTATAGGGCAGTCTTGTGGTTGGAGTAAGTTCAACCTCCACAAATGAGGGAAACTATTTATTTTGGGAATACCATTGGTGATAACAGCAGTTTCTTTGATGTTTCAGGCACTAAATCAACATAATAAATACAGAAAGTGCTCAATAGCACGTGGCATCTTTGAAACTGAATGCTGGCATTCACTCAGTCTTCTTGGAGAGAGTGTTTCCAGGTAAAGAGGCTTTTTTCTGGGTGTTTGGATGAACAAAAGCTTGAATGAGAACTTGACTGCAGGCTGAATCCCTGTTGTGTTGCATCAGTCAGTCATAGAGAAAAGCAGAATGAATGAGTATTTTCATAAAACAAGTCTGTATTTTCTGTAATACTGTAATTAAGGTTTTAAGTAATGTGAAATATAATGTTCCCTGAACTGTGCACACTATACCACTGGTTTCCTGAGACCAGGGATGGCCTCGATCAATGTTTGCTTAACTTTCTATTATTAAGGCAACATTATTTCAGAAAATGCACATGACTGCTGTATAAGACAAACCTCCCTTCGCTAAAATGTCAGCTTTCAGGATGGAAGAAAAACAGCTTTCTTTTTAGATTGACACCCATGATATTTTAAGGTTAGACCTCATATTTTAAAAGGCTGAAGTGTTTTTGCAGCTTACAGTCATGAACATTACTCAGAACATAAAGGGCTCTGAGACATTTCAGGAAAAAGAACATTTCTTTATAAGTGACAAAATGCTATAAAAAATAAACGGCAGAAGAAGGCAGCAATTAGTTTAAGTTGCTGCGGCAGAAATTAGCAGCTTCTCCACGGCATGACAGATGACGACTAGATTTCACGACGTCCGTACTGCTGATCCGCTACGACAACCCGCTCAGTGGCTGTCTGGTTCTCCTCTGCGTGGTCCTGAATGTCAATCTGCAGAGCTCCCCCACGCTCAGACAGTAGCTACCAGTGATGCTGCACTAATTAGCCAACCCTCTCGAGTAGCCATGCCCTCCCAATGGCATCTGTGCCAAACAGAATTATTAAAGAAGGAGGGAGGAAGAGTTGCACCTCCTCTGCAGAGGAGCAAACATCCAGGTTCAGTTTAGCATTCACTTCGTCGCCTCTGGCTGGGGAGCCAATGCTGTCATCAATATTAACACCGAGATACATCCACCACTGTAACTCATATTTTTTACCTCAACCTAATGAAAATTTCATGTGAATCACATAATTATAATTCTTTATTCAAATGAGGAGTGTCTGAGGAGTGGAGATGATTTGTGGCTCAGTGACTGAAAAGCAGTCATGTGGATGCTCTGTGTGTACAGTTTAGTGGTGGAGGTCTGTGTGTGTTTATGTGTGTGCTTGTTGGGTGGGTGGTATCTGTCCTTCCAGGCCTGGAAACAGAGCTGCCTTGCCTATAAATAGATTAATTTTCTACACTGCTAATTTTTTAATTTAATAATCATTGGCCCCCCCTCTCTACAGCGCTTGGCCTTCCTCACCTCCTGTCTTTTGGCATTCCGTTGGCTTTGATGGCTTATTTGCTGATTTGTTTATATATTTATTAATTCATTTACCCCCCTCAATCCAATTTTAGCTGACATTTCTTGTGGAGATGCGAAGGATGACCTTTGAAAGCAGAACACTTCCTGCCAGAGATGTGAAGGAGGTCTCACTCTCTGCTTAGAAAACACTCCTCCCCTCCCCTCTCCTCCTCTCCTCTCCTCTCCTCTCCTCTATTCTGTATGAAGGCACAAAGGGAGTAAAATACATTTGCATTTGCCACTTAATTTTGATTTAATTTAATTTAATTTAACACATCTATATTAATACCTTTATGACTATCTTCCAAGTAGACAGTTTGCTTTTACAAGTAGTAGTTAACATTTATTTTATTAGCCACATTTGTAATTGAAGCACAAGCATTTCATAAGAAATCGGAACCTGATTCTAATAACCATGCAACGGGTGAAGGGAACAGTATAATGTTGTGAATTTACAGCAATAGTTTGACACTGTTGGACAAAGCATATCTGATTTCTTGCTGAGAACTTAGGCAGCATGGTGCTCGGGACTGTTGCCTCACAGCAGGAAGGTCATGGGTCGATTCCCAGCCTGGGCAGGGCCTTACTGCTGGAATTTGCATGTTCTCCCAGTGTTTGTTTGGGTTTCCTCCAGGTGCTCCTGTCTTCCCCACCATCAAAAACATGTATGTTACATTAATCCTGTTGATATCTTTGACCAAGGCACAATGCCTGCTCACTGCTTCTAATACGTTAAATGCAGAGAATGAATTTCCCTACAGGGATCAATAAAGGATAACCTACTTGGATACTAACTGCACAGACGAGAAAGTGGTATCAAGCTTTTTATCGAACTCTCTGCAAGAAAGTGAATTAGCCTATTTCCCAAAACATCAAATTTGAATGTATCCATGAGAGTGGTGTAGTTAACATCAGTTCACCCGTCTTCAGTTCCCTTTGTATTTTTCTAGTTTCAGCAGGGTTATATGCTCTAGCTAACAGGATGACAACTCAATGCTATGATACATGTGTGGTTTCAAAAGAATGGACATAATAAAAGAGTGCAAAAAAAGAACACATTTAAAGGAACTCACATTTTCTTGTTCTCTAAATTTACGTATGTCACTGTTGAGCGACAAACCTGATGCCTTGTAGTTTTATGGTCATTGCTGTTCATCCATTGTACAGGGACCTTCAGGGGTCCTTGAGGTGTTTCCAGACATATGGAATGTGGTTCCTGAGGGTTCCTCACACAATTTTGAAGGCTTTTGTGCAATTCTGAAACTTACAATTTTATACTAAGAGATAAAATCAACCAACGTCAGATGAAAGTCTGTGGTCTGATGTCTGTCTACTTGAAGGTCTTACAGAATGTGTCTGTTCTGCAGCCGAATGAATGTCTATTTGGAGGTCTTTGGACTGACGTGTGTCTATTTTAGGGTCTGTCATTTGACGTCTGTCTATCTGGAGATCTGTGGTAGAAATGTATGCCTATTTTGGGATGTATGATTTGACGTAAGCATTGAGCGGCTCTGCATCACCTAATGAGCTGCTGTTTGCTCGCCCACCTTTTCTCTCTCTCTCCCTCTCCCTGTAATGTATTCTCTCAGTGTATAATACAGTCTCTTTGGGACCACAGGTTTTCTTTGGGAGGTGAAATTTCATGCAGCATCTTTACATATTCTCACACACAGCCCCTGTATTCAGAGCAGCAGTGCATTCACACACGCACACATTTCAAGGTGACAGCATTTAACCAGTTTGTGAGCGACAAACGTACTTCTACCTGTGTGTGTCTGTACATCTGCCTGTTTCTGTAGATGTATGTGTGTGTGTGTGTGTGTGTGTGTGTGTGTGTGTGTGTGCGTGTGTGCGTGTGTTTGCATGTGCACGTGTAATTGCATGTGTGATATCACAGGAAATAAGAAAGACCTGCAACATCCTTAGCTCTCTGTTGCCATGGCGACACTTCTGGTTACAGGATATAGGTCTTCCATACAAATTAACCTACTAGTGTGTGTGTGTGTGTGTGTGTGTGTGTGTGTGTGTGTGTCATAAGGAATTTAGTCAGTTAAAATAGAAATTCTTAAAATACTATAACTGTACTGCTCACTTACATAATGCTGGATTTTGTTCCATTTTTTATGAGTATTTCTACATTTACATAGTGTCTCATATTTCATATTATATACTATATCATATATGTGTTGCTTCAGTTGGTGACTGGGTGCATGGCTCCTTGCTGCCCTTATGGATGCTGTTATATCACATGTTGCATTCAGTTGTCACAAAAATGTGAAAAGCTTGTTAGTCGTTGAGTGTGAACATTCAGAAAACCATGCCCATTGCGTCAAAGAAAACAAACAGATGGAGTGTCACTCTTTCATTTTTCTTTCATGATGTAATACGGTACATTGATGCTGCATGGACTGGTAATAGGATTTGATAGTGTACTTAATGACAAACTGCTGTGTTAATTCTCTCAGATATGTTGTGTTTCTTGATAATTGTATAGACAGATGCCTGATGTTCATATCTAAACGGATTGAAAGTTCTGGTCAAATCACTTGTAAGTCTCTGGCTATTTGTTATTGAATTTAGTGGCTTCTGAGCTTGAGGGGTTCCTTAAGTCAATTGAATTATTTGACTTGAAAGCGGTCAACTTTCTTTTATTGAGTTGGCTGTGCCCTGAAGCTCCGCACAGCCAGGCCTTTTCTTTGTCAATAGTACTTTGCCTTTTTTCAGCCATCAATGCAGGCCTGTATATCAAGCTCCCTACTTGCTTATTTTATTTTGGTTCAATCTATTTTATTTTATTTTATTTTATTTTATTTTATTTTACTGATTATACTGATTTAGCTTCATTTATTTTCCTTGCAGATACACACCACAGTACTAGATAGTACACAATGATGTGGGATTGAGACAAGGAAACCAAAAGAGACAGAAAAATTAATTTCACCCCAAAAGCAAGAGAATAAAATGTCAAAATGACCCACACAGAGATTTGCTAATTGGGTTTCTGAAGCCAAAGGACATCAAGACTAAAAAGTGAGGAAACGGTACGAAAACCGAACAGACATCAAGCAAGAGACATAAATTAATAATTCCATTGAATTTTCTCTTTGTTTTTGCTTCCTCTGCAGAAACTTGTCAAAGAATCCTCTCACCACTCTGTCATGGCAGCTCTTCCAGCACCTCCAACTCTCCGAGCTGTAAGTCTTCTTGCCTCGTCTCTCTTTGTTTGTATTTTATTAGAGCAATTTATCATCTTCCTCAATACAAATTGTCTTCACTGCATGCCATTATAATTCCTGTCTTTGTTTTACTAAACCTCTCATTTGTCTGAGCACATGTAAAAGACTGAACCTATAGGCAGTATGGTAGCACTGTGATCATATAAGCCATTTGTTGACTTAATTAACCCACACAAAGGAAATGTAATGGTCTGATAGGAGGAGGGAGTCTTACCCCATTTTCTTGTTTGTTATGAATATTTTAGAGATCATTGTGTTTATGAAATGAGTTTGCTCTTTCACCACCGGGGAGAACATTGCAATGTCGACCCGCTTGTAATTTACACGTCATTACGCCTGTCAGCACTGTCCATCATTTGAACCTTCACTGTGCTGTGAACATAGAGCACTTCCTGCGCTTCCTGGCATATAAAGCTGAAGTATAGCAGGGTGTTATACGAGACTATTTCAAGCAGGCCTCCTTATTGTTCTATTTTCAGAGGTAGAAGCAGGGCAGGTCCTTTGAGAGCACGGCACAATGCTGATCTGGGGTAGTCCTGCTGCTGTACGCAGCGGAGTGGAGGGAAAGCCCTGCTTCCACTGACAGTAAAGTTTTGCATTTTGGGCATTTAGCTTATGCTGTCATCCTGAGGAGAATGTATCCCTTGTGCATACAGGACCACCAATATTACACAGCGTCCATTCTTATCCATCCTGTGTAGGAAGCAATTCACACCAAACCCCATACCAGTGCTACACAAGTGTCATCTCACTGTGGGCCCTCATCAGAGGCAGATGGGTCTCTGAATCCCTCATTGTGCCTGTTATTGGGTTGTGAATTTCATTCTTCACTGGATTTTAGAAGTTCTGTACTTCTGTTGTCTTACCAGCTGTCCAATTCTGCTTTTGTAGAAACTAGATGGGCCTATAGCTGCTTTTATTGCCGTTGCTGCAGCATCTATGCATTGGATCCCAAGCTTATGTGCAGTAGATTATGTAATGTATTTAGTGGTGGAAAAGATATTCAGATATTTTACTTCATAATATCACATACCAATATTCCAGTGTAAAAATACTCCATTGCAAGTGAAGTTCAGCTTTCCAAATTACACTTAAACGCCCTGAAAACATATTTTTATGAACTTCTTACGATGAGTAACACTAGCACACTACTACTTTCTCTGTGCTTGACTCACTGTCTTGAAGTGGGCAGGGTTCAGTTGGAAGAATGGATATCACATACTTCCTTGCATTAATTTAGCACAATCTGATGGTGGGTTGTTTACTTACTGCTTACTCAGATCCAATTTTCATACAGTCCTGATGAATTCTTAATGGGTAATAAAATATTTTTCAAGCTTTTTTTAAACCGGTCATGAATATCAAATGCTACAGTGAAACACCTGATTTGAAGCCAGATTTGCAGGCTTTAAATAAAAGTGCAGAAGTCTTATCAGCAAAGTGTGCCTGCAAATGCAAAGTGCACATATTCAGTATGCAGATCAGTAAGGCCCTTTCAGAGTGTTATTTTATTTAAAAAAACAACCTGTTATTGTGTTATAGTGTTAACAGCATGCTGTAGCTGCTGAAGATGGAGTAATTTTTTGACTAATGTTTATACCGTTGAGTCGTTCAATTTATATCCAGGTGTCATATGTCACAAGCTGCTGTGTCATCATAATTTTCCACCGTTGAATATATTATATTGTGTAGCTTTAATTTTATATTTTTTTGCAAAAAGGAAAAAAGATCAGGTCTATTTTACCACTGAGGAGTACAGTATTTGAGGTCCTGGGCAGACTACATCACATGCCACAAACTAAAATAAGTAGCGCAGCTCCTTCCTTAACTGAATCACCACTATAGCTCACAGAGCACGATTTGCTCTGATGTGCAAGCCTATTTCTTCTTAAGCAACCATTTTAGATACATACAAATGGTGTCTCTGTTGTTTTACATGAAAAGCAGGGCCAGGGTGATGCCCGTGCTTCCTAGTGAATGCTGATGAGGAGTGAGGGTTTATGTCTATTCCATTTGGTGTGTTTGGTTAAGAGGTGTCAGTTGGAGTGGCGTGGCGGCACAGACGTGGGCTGAGGCGTTATGCAAGAAGGAAGCCATGTGGAATCAGGCCTCGCTAATAGGAAATGAGTCACTCTATCATGGCCTGAGTCTGCGACATGGTCCTGACATCATTACTTTCTTCACTGTGTGTATGTGCTCACCCAAACCACATTACCATGGTGTGTGCCAATCATTCAATCACGCCAAATGAAGCGTGCTCACCGGACAGCTATTGCCTTTAATTATTAGGATAAAACACAATGCAGTATCAATGATAACTGCCCACCCATGCTGCTGAACCACACTGATATTATGTAAATAGAGGAAGATCAAACCAGCTGAAATAATTTCCGTTTTATGTGACGAAAGGAGAGCATGGCCCTTTGCCATGGCGCTGTAGTTACACCGTGTTATCTCAGTCACTCACTGTTATTGTAATTGTATTTAATGTTTTTTTTATTAACAGTGAAAGAGTGCCAATTTCAAAGCTGAAACATACTGAAAGTAGCCTGCAATGAATAGAAAATGCTCAAATACTTTCAAACCCAAAGTTCACAAGCCTTAAAATAACAATGTTTTCACTCAGGAATTCATTGTATATTTCATTAAGGTCCAGTGTTTTATTGCACTGGTATCTCAAGCTACTCTCCAATCACTTCCACAGCTTTTTATGGAAAATGAAAATCAAAAAAAGTAATAAAGGGTGGAAATTGTGTACTTACTGTGGTGAAAGAAATTACTATAAAGAAAAGAGGCCATTTATACATATCAAACATGCTGACCAAAAAACTGATAAAAATGCTGGTGCCCTACTGAAATCACCATTAAAACCATGAAAATGATTGACCAATTTTGAATTAAACGCTACATTTCCTGCTTTTAAGCCCTACTTCACACATAATTAATTAGGTGTAAAACATGTTTTGCTCAATAAAGAGAGTTGTGCAATCATTAAAGAACCATTTATTCAATTACTTTAACATAAAGACAAGACTTTGTTAACCTCAAACAGCCACTCCAGTGGGTGCACTCTGAAGGTGCTCCCTCACTATCCACTCCACAATTATAATCAGACTTGGGAACATAAGTCAACCTGTATGATGAAGCAACTCTTAAAAATGAAAAAGAAAAAGTACTTCCTGTCAGTCAGTGTACATTAAGTCTGATTTCCCCTTATCAGGCTCTCCTTATCAAGCGTAGTGAAGTGTAACTGCAAAACAGTCGCTTTGTTTTGCAGGTTGGTTGCACAGATATTTCACACCCCTTGCAATATCTTAATATCACTGACAATGACAATGCTATCAGTGAAATCTCAATAATCTCAAGTCTTTTGTGGCTTCTGTGAAAAGGCCCCAACATCACATTGAAGCTTTACAATAGACATCTGCTGTGTGCTGCCTCTGGATGAGACACAGATAATCGGCTCTGCCTCTTTGTCTGTGTGCCCTTTAGCCAAAGGACCGGAGCTGCTGCAGTGTGGTGCGCAGCCCAGCCAATCCAAAGCCTGAGAACAGAAGCAGGGTGAATGGGGCGGCTAAATGCTAAATCTGCCGCTGTGGCTTCCAGGGTGATATTATTGGAGATTATTTGAAGCGGAGTTAGCGGCAGTCACCGATATGCAGTCTTCGAAGAAGCTCATTCTGTCTGGTCAAAAAAAGAGCAAAATATTCTCCTTCTTTAGCAACTGAAGCGATCTGCCTGAGGCAATGTGCATCCCGAATCCCTTTATTCTGTTAGCGCTTCTTTAATCCCAGCTCTCTGGAAAGCAGGGGCCGACGCAAAGTCAAACATTTACGCCTCTCACTGCAAAATGGATTTTTTCTTTGAATATGGATGAAATATGAATAGATTAAACCTGTAATCTTCTGATATGACTGCCAGTAGATTAGGATGAATTAAACATTAAACTTCTAGAGGCAGCACGACAGGTAGATTACTCAGTTTTAACCTTCATTTTATTAGGGCCAAATTGCACTCAGGGCAAACTTTTACATAAATACATGACATTTACACTGATGCTTCAAAAACATCAAAGACCGACTTGTAAAAGGAAAAGGGAGCATTAAATGTTAAATGCAGTAGAACAGACTACATTTGGGCAACAGTGGCCTCGACATTAAAGAAGCCACCCTCTTAAAACCCAGACTGCCTGGTGGAATCTGCTGTATGGAAGGAAAACAAGGAAGCAACCTTCGCTGATAAACACTATTTTAGTGAAAGCAGCCACAAGTACAAATAGAAATACGGGCCTTTCCTGTTAAAAGCAGTAAACCTCAATGGCATGTTATACAGCACAAGCAGAGCAGTAAGAGTGTTTACAGTAGGTATGTTTCCAGATGATGTTTTAGATTTTGAATAGAATTCAATTGTGGCTTGATGTCAGCTTCCTGGTTACGTGTTGTTGTTACTGTATGTACAATGTGGTGTTAAAGAGCAGGTGTGTCACGGTTTGCAGTTTATTTAAAGAAACTACTATAGCATGCCTTTCCATTCTATTTTAATGTTGTGTATGTTTATGGTTTACTGAAATAGTTTGATTTGAGTATGTTTACATGTGCAAGTTAATTATACTAGTCCAAGAACTGTCAGAAAAGCAGTATTTACATGCTTGCATGAAGTTACAGCTCAGCCTAATAATCTCTTTCACCTGACAGAAAATATATTATTATCCAGAGAAAACAGTGTTTGCAGTAATTGCGCAGTGCTTTAGACATGCATAACACATGGAAGTAGGCTGTAGATGAACACTCATTTCTGTTACAACCTGATGGCAGCATAGATTCAATCAGCTGAAAAGTGGAGCCTTCAATCATCCTACAAGCAGCAGTGGATGACATTATGGATAAATATGATGAAAATTCACAGCACAAGAAAGTACACTATACATTGTCAGACTACAAATATCATCCATCCTGAATACATATTATGAGTATACACATAAAACACCTCTCAGAATGTCTATTCTCCAGAAGTATCTGAACAATCCCATTTAAAATCTTTGACTCTGATGAAATTGCCTTACGCTTCTGCTCCCTTTGTCCATTTTCCCTACCTGGAGCCTTCCCTGAACTGACTCGTGAGTCCCCTTTCCTCTACATGATTGCAGTGCAGGTGGTGTTGTCGATAAGCTAAAGTCAGGTCTGGCTTCTCAGACAAAAACAGCCATAGCAGTTTGAAAAAAGGCAGTGAGAGAGCCTGCAGGGATGCTGAATGGCTGAGTGACTGCGCTCTTACTGAGAAGAAATGCTGGGACAAAGTGGCGATTTATTACTATTTACAGCACACCACATTATCTATGACTTAAGCAGAACATAGAGTGTGAGAATGACCAGGAGTGTGGTAAACCAATGATACACATCAAATGTGGTGTGGCAAAAGCAGCTGTTTAGCAAATTTAGCTGAATCAGGGAAAAATGCTTACTTTGTAAAAGCTCTTGCTGACGAGAAGAGTATTACATTTGACATCCGTTGACTCAACTCTGCATTTTTCTGCATTTATTCCTCCTGATTTATATTTTTCATTCTCAAAACTCTAATCTCTCCAGCTCCTGCTGTTCCATGAAAACTGAGCATAATTTGACATTTCTGATAGAAGAGCAACAGTCCAGCAGGGATGTATCAAACATGCAGTCAAAATGAGACTTTGGTTACGTCTCTTTATTCAGCCTATTGGCTACAATAGCCAGATCATCGTCTTTCCATGCTGTAATAATAACAATAATGGCTGTACTGTCCACACTGTTTGATTGACAAGTGATTTATGGGAAGTGCAGTGCAGAAACATCAGCAATGAGTGTTTTGCATCAATGGGACAAAGAAAAAGAATTAGCTGTTCACTCAGCAACACTTTTAGTTCTTGTTCCTATTTTTCCTTTCAAGGACAGCATACTTATAAAGTTGATAGCGGTGTCAGGTTTAATGCTCAAAATTCACAGTGATTTTTTTTAAACAATGGGTTTTCTATTTCACACAAAAGCAAACTAAATCAAGCTTCTAGCCAAAGAGTGTGAATGTTGTCATCTGAAATGAGTTAGCATTAAGCTAATGCTTACACCTTTTAAGGTGTCCAGCTGATTTCTTTCAAACCGAAAAGCCTGTATAAGGATCTTAAACATGCATGCGATGACCACAGATACGATATGATGCTACGAGACTGAGGCTAAAGCTGCATATCCCCAAGCATCCTCACCAGATGATCCATGCAGAAGACATGGTGTATTGCAGGGAAAGGGTGGTTCTTCCTAGATTATTAGATGTAGCCTTTAATGGTACAATTTTCAAACTTCACAGAATTTGAGATTTGTGGATTAGGAATAACAGAGGTGTTTGGCAAATGTAGCTCTCACACAAGTTTGGCTCAAGTTGCTGGAGGGTTAATTTTTCCAAACTACATAAAGAGCAAGACAGAGCTGCTTTTGTTGCTCTGAACTCATATATACATGCGCTTTGACCAATGGCAGAACTGGGGTGTGGCTTGTGGCCACACCACGCAAAACTCCGGCCACCCCACCA
Source organism: Chaetodon trifasciatus (assembly GCA_037975065.1). Taxonomy (NCBI): domain Eukaryota; kingdom Metazoa; phylum Chordata; class Actinopteri; order Chaetodontiformes; family Chaetodontidae; genus Chaetodon; species Chaetodon trifasciatus. Next base: position 24,806,240 of record JBBMOE010000001.1, on the reverse strand, counting down.
AGCACCATATTTCAGGTCACTCATGTTTTTCTTGTACTGAACAGTTTTTCTCCCTCCACAGCTCCATTAGGGACACCTTTTAGCAGCATCCGATCGATCTGGTTGTGCTGTCCCTCCTCCACCGACTATGCATGCAACTCACTGGCTGCCAGTCTGAGGGGAGATTAAACACAAGAAGCTGCTTTTTGCTTGTATGGAATAAAACCGAGCCACTCCTGGAAGTTTAATTACCAGAAAGTAATGCTCCTGGATCTGTTTTAGTGAAAGAAGGGTTTGAGCAAGTATAGCTATTGACTTTTCTTATGGCTGGGAAACCCTGAGCGAGATTTAATCTGCTTAGTTAGCTTTCCATTAAACTACAAAACACCCTCACAAACTACTGTGTGTGATCATTCAAACTGATATCCCTACAAAATATTACCCAACTAGTGTAAATAAAGTACATTCCATTTTATTTATGTATTCATTTTTTGTCAGTGGAATGCTTTTAATTTGAAGGAATAGTAAGAGAAAATGTTCTGTTTCCTCTAGCATTAACTGCACCAACAGTCAGACTCATCAGCAAACCAACGACCTGAGAGACCTACTGTAACTGGTAGAGTGGCACATTTTTACCCTCTAGCGAGTAACTACTGTCTTAGTAGTTGGTTCTCTGTGTGCAGTGAATCACCAACTTTTCTCTGGCCTGCAGGATGTTAAACTTGACCAACTTGACCCATACCCTCAGCCGGCGAGCCAAAGGGGCTCCGGGTGAATTTACAATGGGTTCCCAGTTGTATTACTTTTTAATATATCGCGAATGTTAAACCATGTCACTGTAGACTGCCTTTAAATACATACATACATACATACATACATACATACATACATACATACATACATACATACATACATACATACATACATTTATAGTCACTTCCACTATAAGTAACCATTGTAACACACTATAATAAAAACTCTTTTCGGAATTCCCAATGGGTTTCTGCTCAGAATGCCCTCGACTGCTGCTAAAATACAAAATTTGAAGTATTTCCAATGTACTCATTCAGAGAAAATTATAACTCACTAAAAATCACAACAAAATCCTGTGCAAAATGACCCTGACCATATAGAATATGAAGTTGTTTGACCATACAGTTTTGCAGATAATGAAAGGGAAATTGACCCCCAGAGTAAAAATGCATTATAATACAAAGCTCATAGATAACTTGAAGAGGTTTGCTTGAACTGAATATCAACAATTTACACCTGAACAAATGCATTGAAATAACATAAAGATGACGTTTTTAATTAATTATAAAAAATGAAATGGAAAAAAACACGAGCTGTCTGGGGTCGGGGGGGGTGGCGCAGTTAGTTTCCACTGCGTAGGGTTCTGTAAACAGTTGTTAAAGTCTGTTGATTTTAAGTAATATACACAAAAATAATGAAAGCTGCAAATAATTGTATGAATAAAACTAATAATAATAACAGTAAATTAATAAATTGGTATCATTGCCACATGGTTTGGCCTAAAGCAAGCATCATAATCTAATCTAAGTACAGCGCCGTGCCACACAGAAAAACTGAACCAGATACCAATGCCCGTACCACCCCAAAGTGAGTGCTGTCCTCAGCCTGGACACCACAATGGAAACTGTGTGAATCCGACACTGAGCTCGCTCCCTCACAGTGGATGTTATGGCACTGAGCATAGTCAGCTCACAACTACTAAGCGATAAATTCCCAAATATTATTTTTCTTATCAGTATGCATTATAGCACATCTGGATGTGCTGTATTGTAGTAGAAGTGACTACCAATGTGACGAGAGGAGCACCTAGAACAACTACAGTTACAGCACATCTTTCTGCTGAATTACCCCAAAGCCTGGCATCACAGGAAATACAACCTACAGTCGCACCCAGCATCAGTGACACGGTGGTAAAATGTGCCAAATAAGGCGATTTACTAAACACACAGGATTTAAAAACCCAAAATAATTCCTGACAATGGTATAAGAGGAGGAAGCAGAGCATTCAAGCTGAGATCAAAGCGTGCAAGCAACAATGCAGTATATAGCTTATCGTTGCTTGTGATCCACGGTTCCTCAGCCAAAGCACCTGTGTGTACATTTCCCAGAAAAACAGCCTCTGGTGGTGATCATTAGCTCTCCTCTGGAGTAGCGGGGTGGATCGTTAGCCAGCTTCAAGGAAACATCATGCTGTTAGCTCTCTGTATCTGGGGTCACACTGCTGTTTGCTTTTATTCTTTTCTAACTCTAATCTGCTCTCCTCCAGACATTTATCAACTACCAGCTGTCAGTTTGCTGTGTTTTTTTCTTTGTTGTCTCATAACTTGTTTAGATTGTAAAGCTGTAAAATAACAATCATGTGTCTGTATTGTACAGGCTGGGCACACTGGAACGCAGGATTTCAGGTTTCTTATTTCAGTACAATATCTTACTTTTTTCTGTATCTGTACAGCTGCATGTTAGTCCTGATCGGCTCTGCCCAGAGGAATAGAGGGTAATGTATAGAGGTGGTGATTCTTATTAACAATTAACATAATTACAGTATAAAGGGGGAAAGCCTGGGCTGCCCTGTGCTGGTGAGCTTTGATCCCTTGTGGTTAGACTTGCTCAGCAATAAATGAAAACCTTTAACAGTGAAATTACCCTCTGCACCAGCATGTAGGGAGCTACCTGGCTGTGAAGTGAACTCCTCTGTGTTGTATACACTGTAGTTTTAAGGTTCATAAATGTTCTTACACAAATGTGCATTTCACAATTCTTAAGTTGCTGTGTTTCACTGCACTGTGTGATATTTTATTTCTAATGGCAATTTAGATAGTGACTTTCTGAAAAAACATGAGCTTGGTGGGGTTTAATTAGGATGATTCTAGTATTTTTAGACTCAGTATATTTTAATTTGTCTACTTCTAGGCCAAAAAAAAGAGACTTCTATCAAGAAGGTAATGCCTAAAGAGATTTGGTATTTCTCCATCAGAATTTCGATGATTACTCCAAAAGTCTGTGTAGAGAGGCTTTTCAAACACCATTTAGACCTTCATGTTGGCAATTAAATGGTAATGCTTAATTTTCTGTGTCACTGATGCCTAAATCACTTCCCTCTCAGAGTAAGAGAGTAAGAGAGGATTTTTAACTCTTTGTTTTATGTGTTGTCTTGCCCACAGTTGGTTGTATCCTGTGTGCTTTTAAGTCCTAAATGTTGTTTGTGAGGAGGTTCTGAGATGGAGATTTTAAATTTGCTTTTGGTGATGTTGCCTGAAGTCATCAACCTTCCCAAATAACTATGTACACTTTTATTTTTCTCAAATCTACAATGAAATCACCATAGTCTGAATCATACTCATTCCTCATGGGTCCCTAACATAAATCGGGAGATATTTATTGATCATGTGATCGCAAGAAATGACTTTAAGAATGTGGCTCATATCATTCATTCATTCATCTTCTATACCCCGACTATCCCTTTTGGGGGTGGGGGTGGGGGGGGCTGGAGCCTATCCCAGCTGTCAACGGGCGAGAGGCAGGGTACACCCTGAGCCGGTCACCAGCCGCCTGCAGGGCAACATACGTACACACATTCACTCTCACATTCACACCTAGGGACAATTTTAAGTCACCAATTAACCTAATGAGCATGATTTTGGTCTGTGGGAGGAAGCCGGAGTGCCCGGAGAGAACCCACGCATGCACGGGAAGAACATGCAAACTTCACACAGAAAGGCCCCGCCCGACCCGTGGACCGAACCGGCGACCTTCTTGCTGTGAGGCACACGCACTACCTGCTGCGCCACCGTGCCGCCCTGGCTCATATCATGCATCAGCATTTGCAGGAGCAACTGCAAAACAATTGCATTCCCTCACCTTCAATAATCCTGGCTCATGTCCAAATTGAGGAATAAGATGGAGGATTTACAGGGGAATATCATATCAGTCATCTATGAGAGTACACGGATGCTTGTCTCGTGGCATTTATGGAAAGCGTAGCTTAATGATTCAGGCTCTGAAGCTGCACATAAATGGCTTCGGGGCTCCTCTCTGGCTGGATCGGGACAGTGAGGTAGCACAGACATCACAGGGAGGGGCTGTGTGCCTGTACATCAATTGCAAATGGTGCAACAATTTTACTGTGCAGGAGCAGTTGTGCTTTCCAGACATAGACCTCTTGTCTGTGTCTGTGAGGCTCTTTCATTTCTCTAGGGAATTCCCTCAGGTGTTTGTTGCCATTGTTTACATTCATCCTAAGGCCTGCGCGGTGGACACCATCTTTAAAGTGGTACAGACACTTCAATCAACTTCCCCTGATGCCCCCAATATTGTACTGGGAGATTTTAACTTAAACAAACAGTTTTTTATCAATGTGACAGCTGTCCTATGCGCCATAATAGAACTCTGGACTTCTGTTTGGCTCCATAAAGGGAGCATATAAGTCCAAGGCAGGCATGTTTACAAGAGAAGGGAGAAGTTGCACAAAATGCAGGTGGAGATCTGGAATGAAGATACCTGTCTTGCCCTGCAGGGCTGCTTTAACTGCACACACTGGTCAGGGTTTACAGAATCCTCGGACAATGTTGATGAATTAATGGTTGTTGCATGTCACTTCATCTCTAGAGACAATGTTATTCCCACTAAGGTTGTAAAGATGTTGCCAAAGCCCTGTAGTCGGCTGGCGACCGGCTCAGGGTGTACCCCGCCTCTTGCCCGTTGACAGCTGGGATAGGCTCCAGCCCCCCCCAACCCCGAAAGGGATAATCAGGGGTATAGAAGAAGAAGATGTTGCCAAACAACAAATCATGGTCCTCTACAGCTTTTAAGGATCTGATTCATCATAGTCAAAATGCTTTAAATGAGGGTGATGCTACTGCAGTTAAGGAAACAAAGAAAGAGATCAAGTCAGAGGTGAGAACGGCCAAAATCAGGTACAGAGATAAAACTGGAGCTGAGCTGGGCAGTAATAATTTGAGGAAAGCCTGGAACAGCATGAAATCTTGGACTGACTCTAGTGATAAAGGCAATAGGAACATTGTCCTGGCTGGTTGTAATCCAGATAAACAGCTGGCTGATGTGTTAAATACTTTTTATTTAAGATTTGATTGTCATGACTTCACTAATACACTGAATGTATTAAAGGACAACACTAGGACTCAACCCTAACCCTCCAGCTTAAGCTGTTACATCAGAAGTGTGAAAAACACTCACCAAGTCTAGTACGAGACCTGGGCCTGATAATATCTACAGCCAGGTTCTCTAAACCTGTGCTGAGCAGCTGTGAGGCATCTTTCATTTTATGTTGATGTTGATCGTCAACAGAGGGTTGCTAACTTATGGAAACACAATTGTCCCAGTTGCTAAGACTAAAACCCCAGAAACATTAAATGACTTCAGGCCAGGAGCGCTGAAAACTTTAATTATGAAGACACTAGAGAAGCTCATTAAAACAAGGTTTTATCACAGGTGGAGAAATCCCTGGATCCCCTGCAATTTGCTTTCAGGTCTGGCGATGCGTTGGTGGAGGTGTGGAGGATGCTATTATCACATTACTTCATTTTCTATATCGCCATCTAGAGGGTACAAAAGCTCACATTAGGCTGTTATTCAGAAAGTTTTCCTCCCCTGCTTTTTAATACTATCCAGCCACATCTAGCAACAGAAATGTGAATTCATCTTTTTTGAACTGGTTGGATACTGGACTTCTTGTCCGGTTGGTCCATGTGTGAAGTGAAACTTTTCCCAGTCAGCGTCATTCTTCCACTGGTTCTCCTCTAGGCTGCTGTCTCTCCTTACCACTCTACATCTTGCAGACTAATGACTGTCACTGCAACTGTACAAACAGAAAAATGATCAAAGTTATGAATGATTCTGTGATTATAAGTCTTCTTTAAGGAGAGGGGCAACATCATGGGCCTGTGGTTGATGGCTTTGTGTCCCGGTGTGATGAATCTTTTCTCCAAGTAAATGTGTCAAAAACTACCCGATAATCAGCTTTAGAAAGACCTCTAATTCTGCACTGACCACCATGAAAGGTGCTGGCAGTGAGTTGCTGGATAGCTATAAATACGTGGTGCTGTTCTTAATTACAAACTGCATTTTAAATCTCATACTGCTTCCACGAAAACTAACATCTTTCTTACTGGAGGAAAATGTGTTCTTTTAATGTCTCCACTGAGATGATGACTCTCTTTCATTGAAGTGTTATTGAATTAGCTGTATTGTTCTGCAGTGTTGCTTGGTTTGGGAATATGACTTTAGCCAACAAAAACATGCTCGTTGGTCTCATCAAAGTTGAAGATTTCGGGAAGGATGAAGAGGTATAAGGTTTCCTTTGTCCTGACTTCCATTTTCATTTGTCATCTATATATTGCTTATTTGCACAGATTGATTTATTTATTCATTTTTTATGCACTTTGACATCGACACTGAAGGAACTCCTATTGAATCTGTCCACGTCATCCTGTTGTTTTTTGTTGTCCATCAGTGTGTGTTTTTGTGTACAGTCCTGGCTGCAAACCATTTTCCCTGTAAGATATTGTTAATAGAATAAAGATACTTTGAACTTAAAAAAAATGAAAAGGAACAAAATTTTTTTGGAGAATTTAGGAGTCATCCATTTCTAAAGGAAGAAATGCTCCATTTACATAAAAGGTGTGTTTGAATGGCTAACCAGATACATTTAAAACAATCTTAGAGATTTTTCTTTTTGCATCTTGGATACAACTCATTGCCTCAGTATTTCTAAAATCCTGGACATATACAGTCATGGAAAAAATTATTAGACCACCCTTGTTTTCTTCAATTTCTTGTTCATTTTAATGCCTGGTACAACTAAAGGTACATTTGTGTAGACAAATATAATGATAACAACAAAAATAGTTCATAAGAGTTTAATTTAAAAGCTGATACGTAGCCATTTTCCATGGTTTTCTTGATAATAACCAAAATCAAGTTCTTACATCAGTAGCTATGGCATTGTACTGCCAAAAACAGTGCTTTTAGGCATTCCATGTTTTCTTTTCTGTGTCTTAGTCACATGATACACACAGGGGTTAGTGCTTGATTGCATAACCATTGTTTTCGAAGACTGCAGCCATGCGTCTTGACATGCTCTCCACCAGCTTCTGACATTGTTCTGCTGTCATAGCAGCCCATTCCTGTTGCAAAAATTCAAACAAATTTGCTTTGTTTTTGGGCTTGTGGTTCTCCATTTTGAGTTTGATGATGTTCCACAGGTTTTCAGTTGGATTTAGATCTGGTGATTGAGCAGGCCAAGGTATGGTTCGAATGTTCTGGTTCTCCATCCTGGTTTTAACTGACCTTGCCGTGTAGAAGACTGCTTTCAAGAGTAGCCCTGTACGTGACCTGGTTCATTCATGACACAGGAATGGATGAGTGCACGGTCCTCTGGTGGGGTAGAAAGATGTTTCCTGCCTTGACCAGCTAGAAATTTGGTAGTACCATGTTCAGCTTGCTTTTTCTTGGTGTAATGAACGGCTGTCTTGAAGATCTTCAGTTTTTTGGCTACCTGTCTCTCACTCATGCCATTTTTTTTACATTTGTCATGTTCATTGCTGCCCTGCAGTTGGCTGGCGACCGGCTCAGGGTGTACCCCGCCTCTCGCCCGTTGACAGCTGGGATAGGCTCCAGCCCCCCCCCCCCCAACCCCCAAAGGGATAATCGGGGGTATAGGAGATGAAAGAATGAATGTTCATTGTATTCTTCAGGTAATATACCTTTAGTGGTATCAGGCATTAAAATGAACAAGAAATTGAAGAAAACAAAGGTGGTCTAATTATTTTTTCCATGACTGTATGTATGTGTCATTTTAGGAATGATAAAGTATGGTCTGCCTGAGAAAATACCTGAAAAGTAGTTAATCAGAGATCTGTGTGATCTGTTTCGAGGAATATATCATACTGCATTTGTTCACAACAAAAAATACATCTGCAAATACATCCTACAGCTCTCTTTGTTGTCATGCAAATTTCTTCTGTTCAAAAGTACCATAAGATATTGTTTTCATCTTAGATGAACACATTCATCAGGAAAGAAAAATGGTTTTGTTCTATACTCAAAACACAAATTGCTGCAATTGGAGACACAAGGAGAAATTTTCCCTTTTACAATTGATCTTTTTGGTTGTTTTTCCTACATAATACACTGAAGACATAGAGTAGATGAAGATTTCTTTGCGAGTGGATATGTGTCCCTTCCTTGTAGTGTCCAAGTCAGTTCAATGAGTGCGCTGTTGGAGAGTACATATGAAAAGGCACTGCTTTGACTACAGTATCAGATCCAGTGAGTGCCTGATAATAAGCGAGATCCACCTGAGGAAATCTATTCTCATTACTTTATATGGCATGGTGGACATACCACATACATTATTCATGCATCCTGCAATATCTTATTGACCTCTGTCAAGGACATTTGGACAGGCATTCATCTTCACAAAACTGGCCAATCACAGCCTCCAAATTGGACATATGCAAAATGCAGAAGTGGCATATAGTGTTGAATAATGTGACTTTCTGCTGCACGCTGCTGTGAGAAGGAAATGTATGCACAGAGGAGCCTAATGATACCTGCCTGCTGCTAATACAGCCTGAGACTGATAGCCTGAACATTGCTTTGACCTTTGACCTTCTCACATTTGAATACCATGGTGTATCCTTCATTGTTTTCCTTCGTGTGTTAATTTGAATAAATCCACCTATTATAAAACATAGTCGTACATCTGTGGTGACTGTGATTCTGTGTGAGTAGTCGCTTGATTAGATTGTTGATTTTTATTATCAACGCTGTTAATGGTACTGATATTGTCAATATTGTGAAGAATGTTACTAGTTAGGTTGAGAGTGTTGTCTGAGCATTGATGTCAGCTTGGGGCAGGCAGCAAACTGAGGTTCACGTTACCTTCTAAAGACCACAATCGTCAACGTATTCTCAACACTATCAGTTTCAATACTTCCAAGTAGTTACAGAGGAGTGTATAAGCATTGTACTGACCTGAGGTCATTAGTGCTCAGAGTTAGGCTGTTGATCAGACTGGATTGACTGTGTTTTCACTTCAGCAAACAAGACGATGTGGAGTGACAGAAAAAGAAAAACTGTCTAATATGATCTAATCTGTCTAATCCTTCTGTCTAATATGGCATATGATGTTTGTGGTTTCAGAAATGGGATAGAATTGTTGCACATTTAGTTATAATATTAGGACAATTTCACCTGTTGAACGCCTCTCTACAGTCTGATTTAAACAGTTGAACTGCCTGCATACAGTAGATCTGCACTCAGCTTTGTTCACACTTACTAGTAAAATATTCTGCCACATTGCTGAACAAGAGGCTGCCATTTCAGCATGAAAAATAACTGGCAGAAACTGTAGCTAAAAAGTTGAATTACAGTAATAGCAGCATTTCAAGGTCGGGCTATAAATATAACAGTTGCGTTGTGGCTTTAATGAAGATTGGATGAGGCGTCTTTGTTTCAGTCCGTGTGACAGTCTTCGGTATGCAATCGCAGGTGCATGCAGACATACAAGCAGACATTATGCTGTTCAGCAGGTTCTTTCCAGGGAAGGCAGAGCAGATATTGACAAGAATTCCCAGGATATACTGCAATTGAAATCCCTTGAATTCAACCCGACAAAACTTGACTTGCTGTCTTGTCTTTAATATTATCATTGCTGCTGTTGTTAGACAGACTTTAGTTGTAGACTGCTTTGTCACCCCTACACTACTATTTATGTTGCTGAAGATATAAAGTGAATGCAGCTTGTTGTTGTTAAATTAGGGTCACAGCTTCTATTATTTGTGTTTTTGTTATGACAACTGGGTTGTATATTTAGGTGGTTGGTAGGTGCGTAAAGGAATACAATAATAAAATATGTGGATATGGACAGATCTTCTTTCTGAGTAGAGTCTAAAACATTCAAATTATTGCAGTGATAATTGACCTGTCACTCAACTGACACACAAACATCACACCACTTCTGCGTAGAGTCCCAATTTCTTAATTTATTGTACAATGCAAACATGGACTGGTAGTAGCCAGAGCAGCGCGACTTTCCATGATTTGACGAAATATGCTGAAACCATGGAGGTGTAGATAGTTTGAAGATGGACATTTAGACATTCAATAAGCTTCACTCTCAATAACTTTTCATCAGTTTTTGCCAGATTTCGTGTTCAGTGCAGAATAAAGCTTTTCCAGTGTATTTATAGCTCATGATTTGATATTGAGGCCTGGCATTTTGGTGACTCGATAGAGACCATCTCAAACAAGAGCACCTTTCAGACTTTTGTCTGCAGCGTTCTGTTTTTTTTTTTCATAAACACTACATCCATCAGGGGCTGCTCACATTATACACACAACCTCCAGATAGTTGCCTTGCGTCACATAGTGGTTGGATTGGTATGACTGTCATTGTTGATTATGTTGTTTCTTAATTGTGTTTGAAGGCGTCTGGATGGTGTGGTGTTTGACTGCGGCTGTGATATCCGCTGGATCCAGCTGTGGCAGCAGAGAGGAGAGGCCGGGCTCCATACACAGCAGCTGTACTGCAAGAACGGAGCCTCCAAGATACGACTGCACAACATGTACATCCACAACTGTGGTAAGAGGAGAGGAGGAGGAGGAGGGGGAGGAGAGGATGGGATGGGAGAGGGTGTGATCTGCATTCAAAGAAGAGGAAAAGAAAAAGGAAGCAGCAGAGGGGAGGGGACGGCAGGGAAGGGGTAGAAAGGAGGAGAGCAAAGGAGAGTGAAAAAAAGTTTAGGGTGAAAAGGAAGGCAGGAGACAGGAAAAGCAGGAGAAGGAAGGAAAGGGTTAAAGGTGAAATGGAGGAAAGAGAAGAGGAGCAGGGAGATGCTTGGAGGGGAAGGGGAGGAGGTGTGACAGAGTTCAGAGGGTGAATCTGATGTGAGGAGCTGTGTGTTGGTTCTGACAGAGGCTGTAGACTCTGCAGTATTATCTCCTGGTGGTGACTCATCGCTGTGACATCTAATGTGTGTGACTGTGTGAGTGTGTGTGTCTGTGTGTCCCATTTCCTCCTTTGTACTAATTTTGTTACATTAATGGGAAGTGATTAATTGATTTGGTGTGAAAATATGTAGACACAGGCAGTGACAGGTGCGTATTAACTTGAACATACACCGTGTGTGTGTGTGTGTGTGTGTGTGTGTGTGTGTGTGTGTGTATTTGCATGTGTGTGTTTTCAGACTTACCAGAGATCAGTGTCAGCCACAGCAGTGTGTTGGTGATGGAGGGCGACAATGTGACGGTGAGCTGCAATGGATCCGGATCACCGCTGCCTGAAGTGGACTGGACTGTCAGGGGCCTGCACTCCATCAACGCACACCTGGTCAGACACACGCACACACACACACACCCACACACCCACACACACACACACATACAAACAGCTCTGAATTCACTGTTAATCATTATGCTTTTATAGTTTTCCAGCTTCACTGAAGAAATGACAGAATGGCGATTAATGAAAATGATGCCAAAGAACCCAAATCATTTATGTGACATATATTTTTTTCATTTTTTGGACCATTAGCGGCCACCATTAGCTCCCTTTGAGTCATGTGATGTCAGTAAGCACTAACACTGCTGATGGAAAGAGGTGTCACGTTGCTTCTTCTGAGTCACGTCACTGTGCTCTCTCTCTCTATGAATGGTGACTTTTCCATAAAGCTGCTTGATTAGCAATGGGGTTTTGTTCCTAGCTTAAGGCCCTGTTTCAAATGTGTCTAAACTTACATGTTACAATCAGCAGTGGTGCTTCTTTAGTTAAGTAAAGCAGCTGCACAACATTGTAATATTAGTCCGTTAGAAGTAACTTAAAAAAAAAAGAAAAAAGTGAAAGTAAAGTGTCAGCAAATGTCCTTATTATAAATAAATGTAATAAAAATCCCTTAAGACTCATATATTACTATATACTGTATGATGTGCATTAGGTAATTTACATCAGTGGTTGCCAACATAGGGTTGGGCCATTCCAATCACAATGTAAATCAGAGGGTCTGATTATAAAATCGAGGCAGCTCACTGATGAAGTCTCATACTAATCCACCGATCAATAATACTGGCAGAATGGTCTGATTACATTACTTTGTCATACCGCCAGTAAGCATGTTTGCATAGGCAATATGTTTCAAAATGACACCTCACTTCACCTGTCTGGATCTTAGATATCATGTCCACACCTATACTAGCCAACAAGAGTCCGTGTTAAACAGAAATGCCTCGTTTTCACTTCATATAGCCAATGAAAAAATTCTAAAAATGAGCATCTGTTGCTTCAGTGGGTAATTTACAGCCAAATCAAGGAATACAGTGCAAATAGGGATATTATTAGAATTAGAAATTATTTTCTTAAAAATGCTAACTATAGTAAATAATATAAAGATTGGAGCTGAAATATAAGTATAGATACCCAAAATATGAATATAGATTGCCTGAATATAAATACAGATAATTACCTATATATAGTAAATGGCCTATTTTTGGAGTATGCCCTAATTAGAAAAACATACTGTATATAAAATATTACTTTTCTGTTGGATTGTTATTCATTTTTATTGAACTTGGACTAGGGTAATGCTTCATGCTGTGGGCCCATTGTGTTTTTCAGCTAATAAGGCCCAGACATAATCTGCAGGCCTCTATTTCTAAAAATGAATTGCGATAATTGCACCAACAAATTTTCATTGTTTCTCAGTAACTTAAATGTTGTCATCCACAATCATAATTATATTATACTGTATTTAAAATGAATTCATTTATGGGACTTAATCCAAAAAATCACAATCACCATTAAGGTGTGATTTAACATTGACCTGGTTTCAGTTTTATAACTTGTTCTGATGACAACAGCTCAAGATAAATTTTAAGCATACTAGTTATATGATAAAAATGAACATCCAGTTTTGCTTCAAATCACATAACAACAACATAACAACATAATAACAAACAGGTCAAACTAACTCACTTATTCACATATAAGGAACAAGGCCTTAACCTGCTTTTTAGGTCTGCTATTAGTTGTGCATCATAAATTACCATGATGATCTGCCTCCTACCTTCAAAATAAACTACTTTTGTGAGACTGAGGGGCCTGGATTGAACCCACAGTGAGCTAACCTGTTAATCTAGCTCCCTGAGACAGGCGCCATGGATGCCACAGTAAGAACAACAGCAGAGATAAGCAGCAAGAGGAGAACAGCAATTTCTGAAATTGCTGTGTGGCTGTATTTGTCATCGGTGTCTTTAATGCTTTCAGTGACTTTACAGATGAAAGTTACCCCAGCCTCAGGCTTGATGTTTTTGGGGAGACGGATGTTGTAGCTCATCGGGATGAGTGAAGTGTTTTGGAACCTAGCCAACTGTAGACTAGTGGGAGGCATAAGCATTGTATTTGGCAATCTAAAGGTGGAAAGCTGTGAATCAGTAGGTCCAGTTAGTGCAAAAGTTTACAGTACAACAATCACCACATTGTTGCTGCAATTGTAGTCCGTCAGTAGTAAAATCAGACTAAATCAATTAATTCTCACCGGTAGTGTCTACCCCTTTTACCTTATTCTATTTTATTCAATCGGTCAATTATGAACGTTAATTATAAAGATTTAAACCCCTGCAATCTAATTATGTGTATTATATATCCTGCAAACACCTAAATATCTCTGTTTTGTCTCTCTGTCTCTCTCATTCTCTTTCCCCTAGTCAAATGTGTACTGGCCCAACATCCACTCTATCAACCTGACTCTTTTCAACATCAGCCGAGATGACAACAACTTCCAGCTGTCTTGCATTGCAGAGAACGTGGTGGGCATGACCAACTCCTCCATCCAGCTCAACATACAATGTGAGTTGTGTTTCTCCAATGAGTAAATCCAGGGAAACTTGGAAGACAGGACTCTTACTTTTTGCTACATTTAAACAAATAGATAGTGGACACAGCAACTTGTGACTAATGACAAACTTGTGTACATATATTATGGCTAAAATGTGCATATTAATAAGAAAATATTATTATCTTGTAGTGATTATTTCCTGTGTTGCTTTAAGATTCAGAGTTCATATTAATGCTGCCCATGTGTTATGTGAAGGTTCTGACTAATTTAGTTAATCTCCTAATTTGCATTGGCATTTGTGTTTAATATCATCAAGGTTAATAGTAGAACATTAGGAATCTGAAATGCCTCTAGTTTTGTATGAAATTCTATATCTTTGCCCAAGGTGTGTAGGCCTACATGCCATAGAGTAATGTCACCAGGACAAGAATGACATACAAAAAAAATAAATAAATAAATAAGAAAATAAAATCAAAGCAAAGTAGAAAACTAGAAGGGCTTTTTACACCTAAATGCTAGCTTAGTTTTAAAGTGAACCTTCAGTGATACCACCCTTTGGTGTGACTGATGCTAGTAGTTTTATTTAAACTCTGGGTTAATAATTGACTCCGGGTATGCAATTTCTGGGATTTCACATTGTAGCTACAGGTTAATGTGAATATCTATACCAAACTGCAAAACTTTCAATCCAATATTTGTCAAGACACTTCATCAAATGCCAAATGTCAATCTCATGGTGACACTAGAGAAAAAGTCAGATATTTCAGCCTGGATCTACATGTTGAACTGATAAACCAACATTGTCAGAGCCATGATGCTAGTTTGGATAAAAATGCGACTGTAACTATTTGGTCAGGGCCGAGACAAGCTAGGCCTGGCTGGGTTGAGAGACAGTAGATGTGCTGGCTGTGAATTTGACTGACAGTAGTGAAGAGCTAACACCAGCCAGGCATAATAATGTGTGATAATCCATGCCAACACTGTCCACTAAAAAATGCATTCATATTGCCCTTATTTGCAATAGCAAATTATGGCGATGCCAAATTATGGCCTGATTATCTTTTTATCAGCCTGAGGAAATTTTATATCAGCAAAATGTATTTCATATATTGTCTGTAATATGTAAGAAGAACATTTTCAAGATTATGTTAAGCCAACTCAAAGCCTTAGGGAAAAATTGTGCTGTTTGTTAATGATCTTGACTTGAAGGACAAGATATGTGTTAACTTTTTAATATTCAAACAAAATCCTAATTTTTCCTAACCTTAAAGCTGCTACAATATTTTTATTTTAACAAAGAATCGAGTGATTATTTGTAATGACAAAGAGGTAGCTCATAATGACGAAGCCACAGATAATTCCGACCAACTCTGCACTTCCCCTGAGCTGTTAAGAGTATTTTACCGTCTTTCAGCTCATTGTTTTTCTGGCCTGTAACTTTCTTTGTTTTGGTTCACTCCCACTGCTCTCATCAATGTTGTTTCCATCCGCTGACTGTGTACTACTTGCCTAGTACCAAACTGGTGAAAAAGCAATTAGCAATTAGCTTGTGAACATAGTGGAACATTTGGCTGCTGGAGAGCAAAACAGAGCCACAGTAAAGGAAGAGTAAATATTGGATTCATATGGATCAGGTGACTGTGATAATGCTCCAAGTCTACTTGATGCACCACTTAAAAGGTGACAGTACAGTATATCTGTTTGAAGCCTGTTTCTGCTGCCCCAAGAGGCCAATCAATTATTTAATGCAAGTTTAAGTTGTTTTTTAGCCTAAACTTAAACACACAGGATGCAGGACCTAAACCCTGCTCTACAGAGTAATTACATTCCATCCTAGATATATTTTAAATTACTATACAGGACATTTTGCAGTTTGTTTGAGGGCCAGAGGCCCAAATGCATAAAGGGCAATTTTTGAAAACAATTCAATAAATAAATACCTGTGTTTACTACTTTTGTTGTATTAAAATTTACGTATTTAAAACAGACCCACGACTGAGGTTGGCTGAAGCACTGCTGCATGATTAGACGAAACAAGCAAAGAAGTGGATTTCAGTAAATTCTCCTCACGTTAACCAGCCCAACTCTTAACTATAGCTCTCTGGACAATAGGACAACAGTCTGTGTTGTCAGTCACAACTACTGTGGTGTGAAGGGACCGTTCAGTGGATGGGTGCCAAGAACTAAGCCATATTTCACTGATCCCCCACCATTACCAGCAAAAAGTATCAATGCTAACAGTAGCTAGTTGTCATTTTTTGGAGCTGCTAAATAATTTAAGCATAGCTAGGCCTTACTTGCAAAATAGAGTCAAGCAATTCCTGAAGCCCATCAATATTGACACAAGCAAAAATGAACAGCGTAGTTACACTGTGCTTGTCTCGTCACAATGACAGACTCAATGCTGACTGTCGATTGTTTATGTATGTGTATGCGTGAAATTTCGCTTGCTTGCGGTCTTTCACGATAAAGGTTAACAGTGCTCACCACAGCAGCAGGAGAGGTAGAGGGCATTGTCCCGGAGCATAAATCCTGTGACCGAATATTTTAAATCAATCAATGTATCTGCTCCATAGGGCAGGATGTGCACAGGACTTTATGTACGTATTACATGCATGTGCATGGAGAAGGGACTTGGAGAAGGGTCTGTTTCTGCAGATTTCCCGCTGTTTTCATATACAGCTCATGCTCAGTGAATGGAAGACTTACTGACTGTATTGCTGCAGGATTGTTCAATCACCTTAGATTATCTTGAACATGTAAGCATGGTCATTTTTGCAGAAAAGAGGTCAGGAAATATTCTGTCTTCTGTTAAAGGTATTTATTAGCACACTGATAAAATAGAGAACATGTACATGGATCTCAGTCTTTTGGGAAATCGCAGTCTGCAAGCAGTTCGCTGCAACCACCCGCCAGAATGAGAATGCCTGATTTACGGTTACACAGAGTTTCATATAGAATTGTGCAGCTATCTGATTGGTCAAAACAGGTGGGGAGAAACCGTGGTTTCAACTTAGCTCTCCCTTTGTTGGTGCACTGGCTAGTCCTAGCCTCTTGGCACACGACCCATCCAATCCATAGGAGACAGCGCCCTGAAAGAGAAGATGGCTAGATCCTCCTCTATATGTAAATTATGTGTTACCTGACATGAGGTATGATGAGTTTTGTTTCTGTGTTTTCTGAGGTTACTAAAGGTCATATTGCCTGTGTGGCTATGTGTGTGTAGTTTAAGGAGATGAGAGTAAAGTATATAACTCTAACAAACCAGTAACAATTTACATGGCACTGACTTTAAGTTTAACTGGAAAAAACCTGGCCAACCGGAAAGAACAATACTGTGAAAATCAAGAAAAAATGCTCATATAGAATGTAGCTGGTACAGTACAGATGCTTGGGGCCAAGAACACTTCATAGTTTTCTTTTGCACAAGATGTCTTTCATGTTCATGTTGGGGACTGAAGTCTATCTTGTATTAATGATGCAGACAGTCTAAGAGAATAATTTACAAAAAGGGAAAAAAAAAAAAACCTTTATCAAGCAGAACAGCCAAATTATGCAGGTACATTTAGAATGCAATGAGGTGTTGCACAGTTACAAACCAAGTGAAATTGATGTAGCCAATTAGCTAGAATATACCCTCTAGCCCACATGAAAGCTCAGCCTTGATCTGAGTAGAAAGAATAAAGGAAAAAAAATACAACCCTCAGCTATGATAAAGCAATCATTTGGTAACCATCAGAATGTTCCTCCAATATCCAGACCATGAATTACACCATATACCTCAGCTCTTGCTTGAGTTTACCCTGTGAATTGGCCCTGGGCACATTTGGGATGGACTATATTCAAAGGCAATATTTATTGAAGGTGCCTGACATTTTTCTCTTTGTAGCAAGCTTGTTGTTGTAGTGCACAAGCTATTGTGGCTGTTTGTAATGCATCACACTGCAGGACAGGGGAGATTTGTCACCAATTCAGACACTCCCTACTGGAGCAGGGCTGCTAAGGACCATGCGAGAATGACAGATTGACTATGAAACATCTAGTCTTCAGGGCTTCCTAACACATGGACACTCTATGGATGTACATCTCCAGGCTTTTTTTTTTTTTTTTTTTTTGTTGACGCTCTCTGCTGGTGCTGCAAATTAACTTATTAATTTTTCACCACATGCTCTGATGGTAATTACATTTCCTCCCCTGTGCAGCCTATTGTCTCTGGAAATGTCATAAAATAGCTTAAACTGCTGCTCTGATTAGGGAGTAATCTGATTGACAGCGAAATTACCAGCCGTCAAGTAACATTCTCCGCATTCAAAGATGAATTCCCCATTTTATTTAGAAACTGTAATTAACCACATTGCAAAGTCTACAGACCAATTGTCCCACTGCTGTCTGCAACAATAGCAGCCCTACAGCATTGTGGATTCACATAAATTAACATTTTTTTTCCCTTTGGTCCTATATGCATGATGTAGGTCTTTATCACGCACAAGGCACTGACTAACGCCTGGGTTACTAGTTCTGTTACCTGAGTAGTTCTCGTATAAGTGGAGCAAGACATTAAGTCTTATTATGAGTAATTAATGAGGAAATTAGGTGATTGTATCCCTCCAGACACTCAGCAGAGTATCACTATGCTGCTTCTTACAGGTTAAAATCTTAATCACAGTGTGGTTCAACCCAGAGGGAATATTTGACAATATCTGTCCCATGACACTTTTGCCTCCCCTGTTACTGCCTGCCACAATGTCCCATCTGTTGTCTGGCTGAAACATGGCATTTGAAATATGCCACCAGTGTTACCACAAGATAACATTGCACAGCCAGCCTTGTATTCAGTGTTCTAACTGATCAAAGGCATGTATTTATCAAAGCTTGTCATCTGTATGAGCTCCACGAGGACACCATGTTGTTATAGACCAGTATGGAGTGCCGTACTGATTTGTATTGTATTGACTGAGACTGGGCTGACAGCCACGCTGCGGGGAAAATGGATCGGTCCCTAACTGTCCATCAACAAGAGAATTTAGTTTTTTCCTCTTTTCTCTTTTCCTCTCTCTCTCTCTGTCTTCAGCCTGCACAGCTATATACCGCCCTCACTTTATGCCCATCTTCCTCCCTCCCCTCTCTTTTTTTTCTCCCATCTCTATCTTTTCTCTTTCTTCCTGCACTCAAAATCACAGCTCTGCACACGCCCCCACATCAGCACGTTCACACATACACATGCCTTAGCCTTTAGTTCAATTGAGTGACTTTATTGTCACTATTGTCATGCAGGAACAATGTCATCAAAGCAATTTGTGAACTGACAGCTTTCAAACACTTGTTTGACTCTTTTTTTTTTTTTTTTTACGGGATGATCATTTGGTTTGAAAACGTGAGCTATCCACTGGTACACAATCAACGACAGTCATAATCATAATGACCAGAGCTGTAATTAACAGCTACTTTTATTATCAGTTTACCTGACAATGATTTACAAATTCATCAATCATAGTTTATCACTGTCTATTAATGACAAAGCACATGTGCAGTGTTTACCATTAGGATTGGGTTATGGTAGAAAAGAAAAAATCAAAGGTGTCTATACCACACTGGAAGGTGGGGTGAAAGTGCATGCCAGTAGGTTGTATGGAATTTAATTAATTACTAATTTTATTATGGCTTTGGACTGCAAAAGTCCATTAACAGCTAAGACAGACGCTGCATTATAACTTCATCTTGGCCCTATCTTGTAGACACCTTTTTTAGCCATGCTAGCGGCATGGCTCTGTCAACTATTAAACGGATTGCCATTAAACTTTGTGCAGCCAGAACATGAATCCTACTGACTTTGGTGCAGACCTGTCAACCCAGGAATCTCCTCTATTTTCCCCTTCTCCCCCACTTCCCTCCTGTTAAAATATTTTCTCGTAAATCTCCTGTATTTGTAACCTTTCAAAAAATAAAAAAATTACATATTGATGTGTTTAATAAGTACAGCTCTGGTACAGTAGGTGGCAGTATGTAGAACATTAGCTGTAACATTGGATGAGGAGGTCACAGACAAGAAGAAGAAGGATGAATGTGAGAGGGATGGAGTACCTGCCAAAGGGCTAAAAGTTTGTTCAGTATCTCACCAAATGGGACAGTCTTACCCATGCTTAATGAAGAGCAATGCCAGTTTGTAAAATATGCCACATAAATTTTAGTGGATCACGCAGGGGGAACAGTGACAAATCTGCCAAGCACAAACGTACCCAAGAGCCGCAGAAACATGTTCCACCAATGACTGCATTTATACCATCTCTGCCCCTATTTGCATAGTCACCCTCTTCTACCAATTGTCTGTCTCGCCAGTAGCTTCTCTCAAAATCACAACTGAATCATAATGTGTCAGTGAAGTGTACATATCTTTCTAAATGCTGAATTTATCTGCCCCTTTAGTGTTTTCATTATAATGCAGGGATGTTCACAGCATTTCACTTTCAACCAGGTATCTGACTCTGACCACCTGACTGTAGTCACTTACTGTAGGAACTGGTTAACCCAAATCCTTGTTGCTCTGATATTTTAAAGCAACTGGTTGACTAGTAGTGATTTTAGGAATTGCTGTGTGCCATTGTCTAAATGTAAGGGGTATGTGGGCAGTGGTGAGGGTGGTGGGGTGGCACACAGCAGGGTGCCAGAATATTTCCCTTATTTTCAAATCTCAATGTTAACAGGTATGCTTTGGTCATTGAATGACCTGTTGTCTAGTGCCACTATGAGGTTGACATTTGTGGTTTTTAATGAAATATCACAACAAATATCGGATGGATTTGCATGAAATTAGCTTCAAACATTTATGTGCCCATGAGGACGAATTCTAAAAACCTCAACTTTTCACATAGGGCCATTGCAAAATTTTTACTTGTCCAGTACTTTCATTTTTTGACATATTTGGACAAAATTCAAACCTGATTCCAAAGAAGTTGGGATGCCGTCTGAAACGTAAATACAATTGAATGTGATCATTTACTCATCCCTTTTTAAATATGCTGAACTGAAAACAGTACGAAGACAATATATTTAATGTTTTACCTCATCAGCTTCATTGATCTTTGTAAATATCTGCTTATTCTGAATTTGATGTAGCAATACATTACAAAAATTACACCTGCTAACATAAGCATGTTAACATTGTTTTTCTGAGCATGTTGTCATGTTGGAGCTAGCATTTTGCTCAAAGCACTGACACAGAGCTGCCAGCATGGCTGTATTGTGCTCACATTGTGCAATTTCCGAAAGTTGGCAGAAATAATGAAAATAAAAAAAGATGCTTGACTGTGTGGTCAAGTCAATAGGGGCCCAACAGCATTTTGCACTGGGACCTTCAAACAGGTTATTCAAATCCTCTATTTGATGCCTGTCATCATCAAATACATAGTATTTTTAATTAATAAATGATCTATCAACCTTATTTCACGATTTAAAATATAATCAAAAACATGGACTATTTAGTAGCACGTGACATGAAATTGCATGGCTGTCTGAATGACAACATAAACACAAATGGAAGCTGTATTAGCTATATTAGTAGCTCACACACGCCTATAGAAATCGAGACTATGTGTGTGAGAGAGCGATGGAGGTGGGTGGGTGGGTTTGGTGGGGGACTGGTATGTAGAACAGACACACAGAGACACTGCCAGGTAAAACTGTCTGCCAAATATTTCCTTTTGATGATGTAGCTGCAAGAGTGACTCATCGCAAAAACAAATCAGTGGATGAATTGTTTATGAAATGTATCTGATGGTATTAAAGTGATAAATTGCCTCTCAGCTTGGTGGTGTTGTGGATTCAGGGTGTGTTGCTGCTTGTCGGGAAAGAGAGGCTATGTGCTTGTTTATGCATAGGAGATTCCTCTGTCTATTTCAAGCAAGAGGAGTCCCTCTATCTGTTTTCCCTCACTGTTCCATGTACTGCTGCAATATGTAGCACACAGTAAAAGAAGAAAAACCTGCCTCCTAAATGTCCTGTTTCCTGGAACAAATCAAAACAGCTTTGTGTCTGCTGCTTTTTAAGCTTTTCAAAGATTTAGGACAGGTTTTCATCAGCCCAAGGGTTGTGAAACTTTCTCAGGACATTATAAAACAAAAATCTAGCAAACTGATGAGGGTTTCAAGAAATAAATAACATATATAGTATGTATATAATAAGAAGAAGTTTCAAGGCAGAACTTTTGAAGGATCCATTCAGGTGTCTAAAAAGTTGATCTCTCATGTTGATGACATTGTTTCTTACCCTCTTCTCTGCAGTTCCTCCAGTTATCCTAAGACTGGCTGAGCCCGAGCAACGCCACGATACCTGCATTGAGTTCACGGTTCGGGGTTACCCCCATCCCAAGCTGCGCTGGTTCCACGAGCAAAAGGAGATTCTAAAGAACGAGTACATCCGAACTGAGATGGAGTTCTACCAGGACTATCTGGAGGGCTGTCTGACCTTCCAGAACCCAACGCACATCAACAACGGCAACTACACTCTGGAGGCCAGCAACCCCCTGGGAACAGTCACCAAGACAGTGTATGGTCACTTCCTCATGGCCCCTGGGATAGATGATGAAGGTGAGTGAATCATTTCTGCTTCTTAGGGATTTCTCTCTATGCTTGAGGTTGATGAGTGATGCACTGTTGGCAGCTGGCAGTGCTGACGTTCCCGTAACCACAATCAAGAGTATACTCCTGGGTAAAATGGCATTAATGCAAGGGTTATGATTAATACATTCTTACTGCCTGAACATTACCTTCATTCTTCTGGATTAGGGTAATAAGAATAAAAACACAGGAGAAAAGAAGAAATGCTGCCAAGTAACCCCCTCATTCACACAAGAGCTAGTATGCCCCACTTTTTGGGACTGAGCATTGTGAATGGAAGTTCTAATTTCTTGTTTAAACTACCTGTTGTATGTACTGCAGACTCTGTTCTAGGTGGAGTAAATTTTGGGAGCTTTTAGCTTTTATTAAAATCTCCCTCCACAGGGTACAGGTTGTGGAGCTGATCCCTGCTGCCTGGATCGCAGCCAGGGTTCATCCACAGTTCAGTCAGGTAGATTGTTCGCTTACAGTTCATCCTGAGTTCACAGGAAAGGGAAATAAACCCACAAAGACTGGCAAATTTCTCCCCATGGTCAATATTCCAAGGTTAATACCTTGTGTCAATTTATTGACATAGCGTGACTTTCTCTGTCATCTCTTTTGCAGACATAGTGGAATTAGGTGAGTGTTTCTATTCTACAATTTGACTCTGCTATTTTTTTAGTTTTGTTTTTTCTACTTGTTTGTTTGGCAGCACACACACACACACACACGCACACACACACACACACAACCATGGAGAAATTTGTTCACTTTGTGTTGCAGCTCATGAAAAGCTCTTAGTGCTGCAGCTCAATTGATAGTATTATTAATCTCCAGGAAAAAGGTAAAGGTTGCATATGCACGTGACATATGCTTTGTTCAAGGGCATTTCATGTTTTTGGAGCAGCATTTCTCATCCACTCTCCCTGCTTAGATTGGCTCACCCCAGCCAGTCAAGAGATTTAAACTGGCAATCTCCAAGTCATGAAAATGCCCCAGACACTTTTTTTTTTAATATAAGTGGGGTAGGGGGGTGAATTGATGCTCCAGATGATGCTTCAGTGATGACCTTCGTTGCCTTCATGCATACACTCTCATAGTGAGGTGCCCTGTACAAGTACAGTCTGCTTCTGCTACTTCTGCAAGCAGGTCTACTTGAGCAGCTGGGCTTTGATGCCTGGTTAACCATTGGCTAAGTGCTGCTCTCCTCAGTCTTTTTTGCTGCACCTGATGATAACAGTGGCAGCTATACTACTTTAGTTCTTAGTCATATTTGAAGCAATGGGTTTTTTAATTCAGATTGAGGTAGGCCTACACAAAGCAGGCTTCTCTGTATAGAGCAAAATCAATGCCAACTGATATGGCAACGGATTTTATCAGCTAATAAGCTAGCAATATTAGCCAACTCTATTTCAACAAGTTGGTTAAAAATGCTGCTTTCACCTAACTTTTTAATGTGTCAAGCCCACATCGTTTCAAAGCAAAAATTATGTAAAACAGTCTTATATGCTCTTGATGGCCACATACATGTTAGCGTTAGCATGATGGGAGGCAAAGTGAAAGATTTTATTTAATTCTAACATGAACAGAGAGGATTGATTTATGCTTTATTGTTTTTAATTAAGCTTATTTATTTAGGCTTTAGGACTTGCTGGAGTGGAAATTCCCCACATCTAATAAAGGGACAGAGAGACCTGCTAATGTTAGCCTAAACTCTGATACAGTAGCTTCCAGGACCAGCTCCCATTCAGCAGGTAAATAATGCACCATGGACAGAACCATGACCCCATGTGGCTTTGGATGTCATGCTGTATTAGATAGGTTCTGTAGTAAGATAGTAAGCTGGACATGTTAACGATTTCATCTTATTTTAGAACTCTTCACCTCTTGTGTTTTTTGTTATGTAAAGGTTGAAAAAAAGACACCACCCTCCAAACTCTTAATGTGTAGAGTATAGCTCTCACTACAGCCCCATCTACACTGCTTCAACATGTGGTGAAATCCAGTCATTCCTCTATTTTGAGGGGCCACTTGTCTAACAGAACAGCCAGGTTTTTTCTTCATCCTCTTTAAAGGGAAATCAGCATCTCAGTGCACCTAGCGCCTCTTCTCTGATCCCCAAACTAACCATCCACAATGTTAACAAGCTAGTTTCCCACCCTTTTAGCTGGTGATGTGTGAGTGTTTGTGAAGCGGTGAGTGCAGTCATATTGCTGGAACGATGCTTTGGCCCTCTCTCACTCTGCTTTGTAAATCTCCTGTGTGTGATGTGTGGTTTGGCCTCAGGCTGTTGTGGCAGCCTCACAGTTGACGGCTTGAACAAAGTAGGCTGGTCTGATCTCTGACCTTCATCAACATCTTCTTCCATCTCCATATGAGGCCATTCGTTCTAATCAGCCATGGATTATAAAGCTGCAGCATGGCCAGGGATGGAGACGGATGGACGCTGGCTGTGCGGCGAGCTGCATTAGGCAGGCAGCGACTTCATGATGCCACACATACACGCACACTCACACAGCTTCTGGGAGGGAGGCAGGTGAGGCAGAGGTGTTTGGGTGATGAGAGTGTGAAACATTATAGCAGCAGTGTGTGAGGGAGTTCAGGCGTAGAAAGAAGACTGACAGGCTGACTGATACTCATACTGCTGAAGAGAGAGGAGGGCAGAGAGAGCAGAGGAGAGAGGGATGAAGGCAGGGAAGGAGGGACAGAGAGATGGTAGTTAGGGCACACACACACTCACGCACAGAGCAATGCGCTTTAGTGTACTGTGTGTGTCTGAGCCAGTGGCAGCCAGTCTACCATGTGGCCATTAATTTGCCCACAATTACTCTCTGATGTCCTGGCTAGAGGCCTCAGACTGGAGTTTCCCTGACACCAGCTCATTTCGTTTCATGGGTCTGTCTCTGTTCTCTTCTCCTTACACTCCCAAAACTCATGTGTGTAGTCGTGTGACATGGAGCATTTTTACATCAAGAAATAGATCATTTCAGGATCATTTTGAGACATTAATATGGTTGTAGAGTTCTTCCACCTGAGTCCAGCGGGTTCTTGCTCTGTTCTGTTCTTGCAGATTTTTTACATTAAGATGTCAAGTTTGAGTTTGTTCTTCGTTTTTCCCTGTTTATCATTTGATGCTATAAGCTATGTGAGCTTTTCTCTGTGTTTGTGTTTAATTCTGAAGCAACTTCTTTTAACGAGTGTGTGTCTTTGTGTATTGTATGTACAGGCATGAGCATGCATTTGTGCGATAAAGAAAATTCCACAATGTCATTTCTGTTACATTAGTCTTAGGATAGGGACTTTCTTATCCACCTTGTGACAGGTGATTTGAGTGTGAATTCAAGGCTGTGTAGACTTCTAACTGAAAGCCTTTTATCAACCTCTAGACATAAAAATGCATTGTTCATCAACGTAGTCTCACATTGTTTCAAGCCTTAATGGCACAAAACTGGAGTAAGGCGAGGTTCTCCCTGTTTACCTCAATCTACTTCCAAGAAGATGGACACTTTCAGTCCAATGTCAACGGATTTAACCTTTGTTAAATACTTATATAATGCACAAGAATCATTCATGTTTTCAAGATTTTTCATAAAAGAAGGGATATAGAAATGAGGAAAGCACAAAATAATATTTTCCAATACCAAAAAGATCTGTCACAAAACATTAATGAAACCGTTTGGTTTTGTGGAGACATTCACTGTAAAGAGGTGTGGGAGTAAACAACAGCTATTAAATGTTTATTCTCATTCGCAGCCACTGATGCCTGCTTTGTGTTTTGGTGTTGCAGTTCCTTCGACGCCATCAGATGGTGATACAGGCCGACCAGATGAAGATACATTTGGGGTGAGTTTTCTCCTCAATGATGTTGATGAAACGGCTGCTAAAGATGTTGCCCTTGTACTCAACAGAGAGCTGCTGTGTTTCAACACAAATCTAAACTGCTTATTATTTTTCAAAAGACCCTTGTAGGGGTTTGTACTGTGTGTTGACATGCAGCGATGAGGCACAAAAAGTACAATACACCAAAGCCACGTTACAGTCATTTTTTCCAAGTTGTATGTTTGGACACTAATGATGTTGACAATGGTAGTACTATCCTGCAGTTTGTGCTGCTGTTTTGAAAAGTTACATAATATTGGGATGCTTTTGAAACCAGCGCTGGTGAGTTATTCCACTATAGTTCAGTAGATAGAAAGAGAGATTCACACTACCATGTTTAAGGGGCCTTTTTAATGGCAGACATTTTGACATGTCATCGCAGGAGAGACACAGGTGTAATTAATGACATTAATGAAAGCTGCAGTCAGTGAAGTGTGAACGTTTCTGTCCCCTAGTTAAGTGCACGCTGGGGTACCTAGATAGGATTGAGCTACTGTTAGTGTTATTAATTATACCTGTGCTTTTCCTGCTATGGCAAGACCAAATGTCTATGAAATAAATATGCCACAGAAAATACTGATTTATATCACGGAAGTGTGCTGTGGGTAAAACTTTCAGTTTACAGTGGCAATATGTGGGAAGTGGATGCCAGAATTATAGTTTGAAACGTTAAAAAAAAAAAAAACATTAACAGCAGAATGTGAAGAAGTAACACTTCTGATGTTATGTCAGAGACGTCTATGTATCATGTTGCTACTGAAGTTAGGATACTAGCCAGCTACAAGTGAGGTGATGCATGGATTCTAAAATGAACAGGTAGCCAGTTTGATGAAGCTCAACTAAGACTGGCTCTAAATATGTGCTTTGCTACATACATGATGTCGTGCTAAAAGACTAAGACCAAAGCTGCATGTCCCAGGCTGAGAGACAGCATTCTTATCGGTTGATGATGCATGTAGAACACACGTGAATAAAGTGGATTTGCTATAGTTGTGAATGGGGCCTTTTTTATACTTAACCTATAACCCCACAAACAAATCTAATGGAATTAGCTAACTACATTAAGGCTACTCAGCCTTAAATTCATTCATTACACTTGGCACTTCTGTTTTCTGTGTTACAAAGCAAAAAAATACACCACCCTCCAAACTCTTCAAATACGAACTATCTCTGTGCCCCATGCACAGCGCTTTCACATATGAAGAAATGGTATACAGGCCTGCCACGCCTATAGACCTTTGTCATATCAGACATTTTGATGAGTGGTGGTGAATCACATTTCGTTAACAATGGCTGCGTCAAGGGTCCCACTAAGCCATTTTAGCCAGCATGCACAATATAAGGACCCTGGAATTACCCCACCTAAACTGAGTGCAGTCATTTTTAATGTCATCAATAACACCCAAGCTTTTCCTGCTACGATGTCCAAATGTCTGCCTGTAGACAATGATATTTAGATTACATTCTGCTAACTGGATTACATCACAACCAAGACAGGCGCTCAATGTTCTTCCAGACTGCTGTAATCTGGAAGAAAGCAGTAGTAACAATCTAGTGGATTAAACTCTGATTTGCAGTATTTAAGGTTATCAGAAATCTGGAAAGGATTATGATGTGAACAAAGTCCTCTGATCGCTGCCTGAATCTGACACAGCACTTCATTTCTTTCAGGTTTCCATTGCTGTGGGTTTAGCGGGCTTTGCTTGTGTCCTACTCCTCGTCCTTTTTGTTCTCATCAACAAATACGGCCGCCGCTCCAAATTCGGTATGAAAGGTAAGTCTACACAAATAGTCAGACAAGCAAAAAGGCAGACGCACAGTTCGCTTTGTTTATCGCCTTTCTGCCAGTTGCATCATTGTGCGGGATCCATTCCAGCTAATCTTCTCGTCAAAACCTTTGTTCACCAGAAAATGTACATATGCAGCTACTGTAGAAGTCCCACTTTCTTACTGCATGTTTACAGTGCTTCAGTCATATCCCCTTGAGGACTCATTTGGAAAAATAAAGCTTGGTCTTGGTGACTGTTACAGGACACTAGAGTTGTTGCCTTATGCTACATGTGGTTGAGTCCTGCTCCAGGCAATACATTCGTAATCACCCATATACACGCACACGTACAGACAACTAGATCAATACTACAGAGCAGTATGCATGCAAACGAGGTCTATGTGCCGTACATGCGCCTCATACGTTTGCTGTGTCTGCTATGTGGAGCAATCGCAGAAGGGATCCTGAACTAATTAGTGGACTCGGTGCTGTCGATCATGCTGAGGAATTCAATAGGATTAATGTGGCTTTTGTGCATGCTGAGCTTTCATTTTGTGTCGGCTCCAGGTTTTGCTTGTCTCTCTGGCATCGGCGTTGTGGAGGAGGCAAGAGCAGTCATAGCGCTGATCTAGGAATAGAGAGCAGAGCGGAGGGGAGAGGATGATAGTGGCTCAGGTCCTGTGGTTCAGGTTCAAGTGTTTGCCCGCCCAACTACAGCTCTTATCAGCTGGCAGGCCGAGTAGCAGCACCTGCTTGTGTTTAGTGGTTTGCAGTTGGTGAGCTTGTGTATCACAAAACACACATCCCAATGTCCCTTTACGACAAGATGCATTGAATTCAAGCTTATGATCCTAATCCGTACATGTTTCTTCTTCTCTCCTAATTTTGTTTGATTTCAGTCTGTTTGTTTCTGTCAATTTTTTCACATTTTGTCTCTTTTAGTAAAATAACAACATTCAACTGTGACCCAACACCTCAAACTGTACATGTTCTTCATTTCACACCGTAAGCATGGTGTAAAGTAGCATTAGCCGCTGCCAACCCTTAATTAGCTACTTTACAGGATTAGAGTTTGTTACTTACCACGGAAAAGAACTCTCTGCTGTAATTATTTAGGGGGTGGCAATTATTGCATTGACCTAAACCTGGCTCTAATCAAGGATGAGTCTTATGCTTAATGAGGCTTTGCAGGCGTGTTTGTAATGTCAAGGCAAGCCATATGAATTTGTGTGCTGACAAAATGATTTTACACAAAGAAATTGTCACAAATCCTGATATAAAATAAAAGATAATAAAAGCAGGGTATTGCGAATAGATTACAGACAGTGCATCCTAAACTTCATGTCATGAAGGCAGTTTGACTCATTATGTTTGTATGAGATAACTATTGCCACAGCTGCTTTCTAATGATGCATCTATTGTGCAGTAACTTTCTTATTCTTTTTTTTATTTTTATCTAATGCAGCTTTATATGGTAGATGGCAATACATTTGACACAACAGAATAGTATACTATTATAAAATCCATCCACAAACATGTAAAAACCATATAAATCTCAGTCTACCAGGAATCTGTGTTACAGTACTGCCTTATTTTTACACTTGTTATTAAATCAAAGGAGGTAATGCTTCATATTGCTGGCAGCATTGAGAGCTTAGCATGTTTTAATGCTCAGAGCACCCAGCATTACTGTAGGAGTTACTTCAATGTTTTTCAAAAGGGTGCTTCAAATGCAGTTTCAGTACTCTCCAAGCAGGAGTGGTGAAGAGCATAATTTATCTCCTTGCTGGCAAGGTCCAAAGCCCTCTTGGGCACTGCAGGACGTTTTTAAAAAATTGCATCGCGGGGCTATCTCACGGAGTGCCACACGGTTCTCCAGCAACACCCTCCGCTTCATACAATATATTAAGACTGTCCGCTTTGCTCAAGGGTGCCCCTACATTTTCTGTCAAGAGAAGCATTTATCATACAGTTTGCTTGGCTCAGATTTTTTAATTTGAGTTTAGCTGCCTTGTCCAAAGTAATAAATAGTTTATTATCTGCCAGGTGAACGCCTGGAGGAGATCATGCTTGTGGTCATGTGCGTGTGTGTGTGTATCTGTCTTAATTTTACATATTACTGGACCCATCAGCCTTATTTCTTTTGTGCACATTTATGACTGTATGCTCAAGGACCTCTCGTGGTTATGGTTTTGAAAAGCCTATTTTATGGACTGCTCTGTGTTATACTGCCACTGATGACTCCTTGCTCTTCTTAGCCAGCCAGTGGGGACCGCAAGTGATCAACAACTGCTTCACCCATGTGCCCCCAGACACACCTTGTGGAGATCTGCACTCTACTGAGTGCACTCTTGTAGTAATAATCATACTGAAGGTTGAGCACATCACCAGGTTGCTATTACCACTGCTGGTAATTTCAGTCTTTTTTTTTTTTTTTTTACCAGTTTTTACATTAAAGTCAGTGTTATGTGGAGCATATCCTGCAGCATTGTGCAGGATGAAAATTCAAAGCTCTTTCTGCCCTGTTTTACCTCATTGTTGCCATCATGCTTAGCTTTATTTCTTGATGTAACAATTGGCAAATAATATTGTGACGTTAGTGCTGCCATGGTTCCCCCTCTCACTTATGTCATAATTTGACTTTGGTTACTGCACATAAGCCAGTTCAGTTTAAATAGAGATGCTCTTGTCTCCACTGTCACTGTGAGTGATTGAAGGTATAAAGACTTAAAGAGAGGTGATGTCAGTGTGGACTCTTTCAGGACCTCATGCTGTTCTGTACAAAGGCCTGATTTGTCCAGTGTGTGTGTGTATTAGTGTGTGTGTATTAGTGTGTATGTGTTATCCCCTCCCTTTCTTATTCTAGAGAATCAGCTGGAAGGCCTGAAGAAGTCATTACCTTTGGATGGAGCCATAATGGATTTTCGCTCCACTAAATCACCGTGGCTCTTTTGGCTGTTGGAGTTTGATCACCGACCGTTTCTGGGCATCCAATAAAAACTCTGTTTTTTCTTTTTTTCTTTTATGTGGCTGGAATGTGTGTGTGTGTGTGTGTGCGTGTGTGTGTGTGTGTGTGTGTGTGTGTGTGTGTGCGCGCGTGCGTGCGTGCGTGCGTGCGTGCGTGCGTGCGTGCGTGTGTGTGTGTATGAGCTACATTCAATTGATTTGCTAGCAATTCAAGGCCCACCGCCAGGTCTGTCCACTGGCTGCGATGCATTTACAGCTCTGACTGATAGACTGTAGCTCAATTTATGTGGTTGTAATTGCGGTTTTATGAAAGATACTTTGCCTGTCTGCATTTGTTTGTGTGTGCGTGTGTGTGTCTGCATGTGTGTATGCATGAAAATGTACTCATACTGAAGATAACCTGTTGCTCTGATCAATATCTTGTCAACTTACCTCCAAGCTAAAACATCTTGCAGTCTAAGTGGCAGGCTCATCTTTCACATTGTGATTCACACCAGTGGGTTTTGAAGTGTCTTTCACACAGACTTTTGTCAGCAGGGAATCAATAATGCTTCTTCAGAAAAAGAACCTCTGCATGTCAGTAATAAGTATTATGCTCCCTGTCATCTTTTCTTATGTTCAGATAGAAAATTACCCCACCCCTGCTGCTTTAACTGTAACCAATATATAACAAAATGTATATCATCTTGTCACCTTCACTTTCTTCCAGGCCACATGTTTGGCTAGATTTTGTGTTAAGGCCTACTGCACCATCTGCTTTCAGAGTTGGTGCAGCAGACCTGACTTTTAAAACTACATAACTGCGTGCAGAAACATAAAGTGCAGAAAGCAGAGTTTGTGTGAACACAACTGAAAAAAATCTAAGGAGAGGATTAGGAGTCACTATTGCGCCTAATAGTTAATATAATAACAATATTATTAGTATAATACAAAACCAGAATAGTCAGATGCTGAACGTTGTCATGTTTCTGGTGGTATTCTAATTTTCATCTGGCATTTCTCTATCAAATATTTTTGTCATCATAACAATACAGAAACTTAACCAGATCTTAAATTTGAACTAATCCTGAATCGATGCCACACTGTGCTGCATTCTGAGTATTTCTGGGGCTCATACACAATATTTGCTGGCAGCTGCTGTGTTTACATAAGGAGCAGATGATACAGGTGCTATTTTTGGCAACATTTCACAGCGAGTTTAGACTGAAAATATACAGTGAACAAACAAAGGTAGAGGTAACATGTCAGGAGGAAGTGACAACTGATGGAAGAAACAGCATTGAGTGACATTCATTTTAGAAGTCAAGACGCTGGTACTTATTAATCACTGGATGATTTTCTGAACCAGGCAGGCTTTGTTACCTTCATATAGAGCCAAGCTAGCCGTATCCCTCTGTTTCCAGTCTCTATGCTAAGCTAAGCTAACTGGCTGCTGTCTGTAGCTTGCCGTAAAGATATGAGATTGGTATCAATCTTCAATTCTAACTCTTGACAAGGAAGCATACAAGTGAATATCCCCAAATTAAATGTATGATTATAGTGTTTACACTTAGGCTGGTCTCATGTGACAGACAAACTGCATTTTTATACCAGTGTGACTGCTGGATAAATCACACACAAGTCTGTAAGCGCAGAAAGAATTTTGTCCCTCGCCCTTTAACCCCAGTAGTACTATGAGACTGAAAATGCTGAGCGAGACAAATGAATGTCTCATGAATGCTGAGACACCAAGAAGTCAGGGTCAGAGGAAGCAGGGTCATGGGGATCTGGCAGGAGGTTACCTGTAAGTCAAGGTGAGCAGACACTTTTCACATTTAATCAAACCTAGCCATGTAGCCATTAGTTTACACTGTTGCTCAGAGTGCACAGGTAGGGGTCTTTCTCAGTGATCAGTAGAGCATGTTGTGAGGACTGAACCTGACTTAATCAACGTAGACAGTTTTCAAGTCTTTATATATGCAGATAGACAAGTATTTAAATCACAGTGCTGTGATACACAATAACACACACCTACGCCAACACACACACATACTCATACACAAAGTGTACCCCGCGGCAGCCTGCTGGCCTCTGTGATCCAGGCGTGTTTGCAGGGCAGCCTACCCTCCTGTCCGCTACATTACCCGAAACAGGCCTGGGGATGATCAGCCCATACACCCACGTACACGCACGCACGCACTCACACACACACACACACACACACACACACACACACACACACACACACACACACACACTATGCAGCATTAACTGCATCACTGCTTTGCTTGGCCTCCAGTGGCCAGAGTGGGATCTGGCCAAGCAGTGAGACATCTACAGAGAGACAAGCAGACAGACAGACACTCTTTCCATGTGTCTAAACAAATATCAAACACATTTTTGGCAAATGATCTGCAACTTAGATGTGATCTCCATGCCTTCTTAAATGTGGATTTGTTGTTAGGGAAACTAAAAACTGATTCCAACATGAAGTGGTGGAAAGCAACTATGCACCTTTACTCATACTGGACCAGCCAAATCGTTAAAATGCTGCCTAATTGTGAGACATATGTAATAATAATAAAAACCTGATAATCTCGTATATAAACTAATGGATAACATATCTTGTCCCAGTTTTATTAATTTCCATCCTCAAACTAACAGTCAGTTTTGTATGTTGCACAATTAGACTTTATTTTAGCATTTATCTACACATTAGCAAAGGTATTATTATGTGATAATCATTGTATGTTTGTGCAAAAACATCATCAATGATTTTCAATCGTGTGCAGATGGAGACTTTCAAATGGAGGAAACAAATTTGTTTGCCTTTCCTCACTCTGGACAGATGTTTTCAGGACATTAAAAAAAAATGTTTCCATACAATTGTTTTGTTTTCTAATTCCACCTAGAGGTAATTTTATGAATATTTCCCATCTCCATTTTGGTTTTTCTCATTTAAAACATCAAAGCGCATATAAAAACCCTCTGCGTCGTCAGCAGAGGCACAGAGATACACATCACAGACCTCTTGTCTTTCCTGCACAAATGGTGTTTACCCTTTGCACAGTTGCCACAGCACCAGCCATCTTAATTGGCTGTAATTCATTCTTCTGAACACATGCGACAGATGGGGACTTCCAAGAAATCAGCAACAACTAGTGCTTCTTTCTCTCTCTTTTTTCAGTGTACCTCGTTATATCTCTTCCAAGAAAAGAGGGAAGTTTTTTGGAAGTAAAGTTCATTCTCCATCATCTCTGTCGTCACATTGTGTTGTTTTTCAGACAATCTCTGCTGTTAATCTCACAGACCACCAGTGCTTTTAGTAAACCCTAAAAGGATCTGGATACTGTCTGTCTTTGCTCAGTTCTATTTGCACCTTGCATGGAAAATGAAAATACAAAAAAAGGCCCTTTACTTATTTATCTTTCTTAAAAGTTGCATGAGAGCCCTCCCTGGGAGTTTTGTTGTGGTGCTGCCTGTCCCTGGATGGATATGGAGTGCAGGGTGGCCTAGGGTAGTTGCTGTGGACATGATGTTCCTGCTACAAATACGGTTTCTATTTTTTCTTTACTTTTATTTTAGACATCGGATTGTCAGCACAAGACAGCTAATAGCTAAGTGCCTTCTGTCCTCTCTGTGTCTTTCTGCAGAGGTGTTCACTGCTCTGCTGTGCCACGCGTCGTAAAGTAACTCCCAGTAAAAGGCCAGGCTTGCAGAGTGGTCTTGTTGAATGCACTTTGACTGGGTGTTTGGAAGCTTTTAAGTCTTTGCTATCAATAGTTCAGAAGGTTGTCCTCGGTCTTTTGAGTGTAATAATAGCTTAATATAGCATCTTTAAAATTTCAGGTTATGGCAGAATACAGATGTAGGAGTAGAGGACGAAGCTGGCTTTTCTACCGCAGGCTTTCTGAACTGCTGCAGCGGTTCAGCTCCGTCCCCAGGGGGAATTGCTCAGAAAATATCATGTTTGCTCCTTTTTTCAGCCATGTAAAGTTACAAGAGTTAGTGCGTAAGAGACATAAGCGTTTTGTTTTATAATGAATACAAATGTAATTTGCTCTGTAAACAATTTAAAAGGCTGAAGTGTCTTCAGTGCAGCCGAACAATAGGTCCATGAAAATGCATCAGGGACAACTTCTACATTTCCATGTTTCAATTAGTATTGATCTGGAAAACTCCTCAACTGGATTTTTTTCATGGTGTGTTTTATCTCGAATAGAGTAAATAATAGATGTAGTGTGAATCTTGCCATCTCTGTGCTTTTGTCCTGATGCCACTCCAATCAAGTATATCGGTACTGTTTCCATGAGTACAATGCATAATCACTCTTGAATTCTCACACATTTTAAAAACCTTTATGTAGCTCAGTAGCACATTTCCTAATGCGCTTTCTTTTGATGATCTGGTTTTTGCACATTGGCAGTCAGCAAACAAAATGGGCATGTGTATAATTGATTTCCTCCCTAAAATTCTGTGACTGGAATTCTTGAATTGAAACACCTCTCTCATCAAACTGCTTAACCATGTAAATCACATGGTTAGCACCATAGCTGATGTATGATCAATGCAGTTTTTTTTTTTTTTTGTGAAAGGAGAAAGAATGTCTATCAGCTTCATAAACACATTCATTTCTGCCTTGAACTTTCATTCAACCACCTC
Source organism: Chaetodon trifasciatus (assembly GCA_037975065.1). Taxonomy (NCBI): domain Eukaryota; kingdom Metazoa; phylum Chordata; class Actinopteri; order Chaetodontiformes; family Chaetodontidae; genus Chaetodon; species Chaetodon trifasciatus. The sequence goes on along the minus strand of JBBMOE010000001.1, from coordinate 24,770,529 downwards.
TTAATGGTTGAATACCAAATACCTCTGTGTTACCCGTCCTGTAGGACTTTGCTAATGATTATTACAGTCATATTTTCTGCAATTTACAGGAGGCCTTGAAATAGACTCATGCAGTATAGTGCTGATGACTTTCTTCCAAGCTAATGAACATTTAGGGATTGAGTTTCACCGGACAACCCTCTTACAATGCAGTGAACTCAGCTTAGACAGCACTCCTTACACTGTGTTATTATAAATCTGAATGTTCCCTGTTGACCACACAGGGTCAGCAGGAGGTGCTCTTGTAACCGTTAAAAAAGCTATGTTGTAGCCTAGTTTGGGCTAAAAAATAAGATATATGGAAGTCCTAATTGCAGAACGAGAGAAAATTGGCTTCCTCAACCGCTGCAGGCTATAACGACAGTTCAGCTACCAGCTAGCTAACTGGGGAGACAGTAACCTTCACAGTAAAACTAGTCTTAGAAACAGGCTGAGTGAGGAGGTGTGGCTCCGTCATAAACCTCCAGCTTGTGTGGCTTAACATTTCAGCCCTTTGTTCCCATCCAGACACCTTTGGCATGACTCCATTTGGGATTTTCTACTCGTGGAGGGTGATGCTTTGCTTATTATTCCACGAGAGAGCATCCACTCAGAGGTGGGAAGGTGATTTTCAGGGTCTGAGATGATGTTTTTGCCTAATCTTTTTTCAAAACTGAAAAGGAGAAGCATGCTGTGAAGGTTTTTAGCCCCCACTCAAACCACTAGTTAATTCAGTGTGAATTTTAGCCACCGGCCCAGCAAACAGCTCATATTATGTAACAGCCAAATGTAGGGTGCTGCATGCTCACTCCTACGCTGGAGAGGATTGTGATTCTTTTATACTGACAGATACAAAGTACAAGCTATTGCACTGAAATGAATTTCTTTGCTTAAATTAGTGATCACGTTATGTTTGATCATGACAACGCTATACAGTGTGTGTGTGTGTGTGTGTGTGTGTGTGTGTGTGTGAGAGAGTATATTTACTACAATATATCCAAATATAATCATGACATGATAAGTTTAACATTTATATAGTTGACACTGACAGAATTAGACTGTTGTATAACATAAATGTACATATAAGACAACATTGTTCCTTAGGTCGATTGTGAGTGTTCAATCCCCACCCTCCTCCTGTGTCCCTGGGGAAGAAAGTGACGGTATATAGCCACAACATATTATAATATGTGAAATACTGACAGGATTCTACACTTAGAATAAGTGCTGCATAACAGTAGTATTCTGCGCTATGTACAAGAATGACAGTATTGCATCACAGTATAGTGGCAGTTCTATATTAAAGTATATTTTTAGCTGTGACACTGTACTGCTACACTGATAATGACAATTTCTGCTATACATGTAATGTTATCCATATTTTATAATCCAAGCACTTCACATGATAAAAACTGAAACTGAAATGAAACAGATGTACTATTCATTATTATTATTATTATTATTATTATTATTATTATTATTATTATTAGTAGTAGTAGTAGTAGTAGTAGTAGTAGTAGTAGTATTAGTAATAGTAGTAGTAGTAGTAGTAGTAGTATTAGTAATAGTAGTAGTAGTAGTAGTAGTAGTAGTAGTTGTAGTATTGGGATTGCACTTTTTATTAGGCACACATAAGCATGATAATATTGTAATAAACATGTTGTAGTCACAATTTCTATACGTGAAATAATGACAAGATTTTATGCTATATATAAAGCATGTATAATTCTATACTGAATCATATTAGTTGTTTTGATATAATATTAACTATATTCAACAATTTGTATAATAGTGAAAATCTACTACAGCAGTGATTTTAATCTGCTGGCCAGGACCCCCAAGAAAGGGAGAAAGGGGAAAGGAAAAGGAAGGCTTCTAGAAAGGGATCACCAAAGTGGGATGACAAAGAAGAAGATAATTAAGAAACCCATTGTACACAACATGCTGTTAATTTCTTCCTGCTGTTTCTCTGATTTCAGCTCTTTCTTGTGAAATACCACATGAAACAATCTGGGAAGGAAAAAAACAACGTGTTGAAAGTGGTTCTTCATTTTGAGGGTATGAATTCATAAATTGCAGTCCATCTCATTCAGGAGTCCCAGTAAGCCTCAGAACACCTTCCCTCTGTTAATTATAGAGCTGTCCTTCCATCAGCCACGCTTCCCATCTTCCCATATTCCCATCGGCTCATGTTCCCATCAGCCTCTCCCCAGTTTGCATTAACACACCTCTGGGACTGGCAGACCGCAGTGTCTGCGTTATAGATAGAGAACAAGCCTCCATCTTTCATAAGGATGGTTAAAGTTTTAGCTCTTCAGAGTAATTGTTGTGTAATCACAACTAGGGATTAATTATTCATAGAGGCATGCACACACACACACACACACACACACACACACACACACACGCACACCAACGTGTAGACAGAACACATACACAAATTGCTCACTACCTCAGACTGTCTCAGTGTCTCTCTGCCTCTCTCTCCCTGTACCTCGCTTTCCATGTGTCTCTCTATCATCTCATCTCCTTCTCTCTCTTTCTCTCCTTTCTTTCCACTCTAATGGAGTTAGTGAGCACCGAGGATAAAACAATTAAACCAAAATTCATTTGAATGAATTAAAGTGCAGGGAGCTGCAGTAGCTGACACTTCTGAGGCAAGACAAATTATCCTGCATGGCTGGTTTAGCAGCGTTTTGCAGTGGCCTTGTCCCACCTCATTAACCTGTGTATTAACCCGTGGAAAAGCATTGTTAGTACACAATAATGCAAAATTGATGGGAGGATGAATCTCTGAGGAAGGAAACGGTTACCGCCCTGTGCTAGCTTTGCTCTGGACCCTGCTGATCTACTTGGTGGAGAAGCACACACCCGTTACCTGTGAGCCTTCGAAGACTGTGTAGTGAATAAGAAGTCATCTTCAAGCCATCTCCATGCATTTTCCAGTATTTTCCAGTGAACTGCAACAGGAGATGCAGAAGATTTGCAGACTGGCTTACGAAAGACCTCAGAGGCTGTTAAGGAAATGCCAAGGCCATCTGTGCTGCTCTAAGAGGGTGTGAAATGAAGATGGAGTGTGTCACACTGTGATGAGAGGTCATTACTGGCTTCTCAAAGGTAGCAGATTATGTCAATTTTACAGGTCACAGTCTTTTGGGTCACTACATTTTTTATCCTCTTTGCCTCTGTGACACCTTAACACTTGATAATGAGTCCAGAAGTGTCTTGAGTTCAAATGTGCATTATGAGCTGTGATGCTCAGCAGCAGCAGCTAAACGATGCAGCCAGATGGCATCAGGATGTTGCTTCTTGTGCTCTGAGTCACTGCAGCAATCACTTTCTCTCTCTCTCCTGGCTGATTGTCACGTCATGTCTTTATGTTTGGCATAATGACTGTATACACTCTGCAGGTTGTACATCTTGCTAGCTCTAACGCACCATTCTATCTTGTGTTGACCTGCTGAGGCGTTCTTGAGTAAGGCACTGAAACCATTTTCAACTCATGCTGTTCTGCTGCTAACCCTGACCTCTGACCTGTGGAGCGGACCATGAGAAAACAGGATTTCGCAGCAGGCAGCCATATATAGTTTCAGTGAGTTAGCCTTGTGTTAAAAAAGCTCAGCAGGCTCCACTGGTGGACTGATTTTTAAGGTACAACTGAAATGATGAAATATGATCAGTTAGACTAACATTTAAATGCTCATCTGGATTATTGGTCCATTCTTACATGCAATATGATCCACACCTGCTTGTAGGGAACATTGATTTTATCTCTTGTCTAATTTCAAAATAAGCACAACTTACATACTTGTTGTGCAGCATGTTAGTGTATATAGTGCGTATCATCTGGACTATAGGAAGCATCTTCAAATGTATTCTCATGTTTATCTATATTGGGACATGTCCTGTTGTCCCATTCTAGCATGTCCAATGTCCACCTGATGCTACTGCGTTCCTATATTCATGCTGCTCCAGATTTTTCAATGCTGCACCAAGATTCTTGCTTTTCCCTCTGGTTACCAAAATCTGATAAAAAAAAAAAAAAAAATCACATGAAAATAGAGCCCACTTTGTAGAACTGAAACCTTGACCTTTCTGTTATGGAAACAGCTAAGGTTATGCTTGTTCAGCAGTCATTATTTGATTTAAAAGGAAAAAAAAAAAAAACATTCCCAGAGGAGTATCTATCTTTCAGTTTCATTTACAGTGCTTTGGAGAGCCTTCTGAAAATCCAGGTGCTGAAATGTCGTGTTGTCACTGTAATATTGTGTTTCAGCTGCTTGGCAAAGTGGCTTATTTCTGTGTTTGGGCTTTATGGCAGCTAACTGGCAAGCAGATAAACTCCATGTAGCCCAGGGGAGTGTGGTGATGATGAGCTAAACAAACAGCCTAACAGGCTAACGGGGCTACAGTGCTATAGTATAATGCAGTCTACTGAACACAGCATGTTCTTTACGCATGAAGAGGAAAGAGAGAGGAGAAGATGTGAGGTAGGAAAGGAGAGGAGGAACAATGGAGGATAAAGCATCGAATAAGAAGGAGAGAAAAAATGAAAAGAGCAGGAAGAGGTGCTACAGGATCTGACAGGCTGGCTCAGCTGTGTTTTAGCTAATGGGCGAACTGGCTACTCTGCTGACTCTCCTCTGTGACCGCTGGGATGAATATTTCACTGTAGGTTCAATTCTGTCTACCCAGAAGGCAGCTGAAGGTAGTCCTGATGGACATAAGCTCAGCCACAGGTTTAAACATCCAGCAGCATTCTAATGTTTACTACAGCAAAGAAATATACAGTGTGAGTAAAAGTGAAGTCAAAATAAACACACAGAATTTCATTAGTACACCACAGAATGGATTAAACAAACTGAAAACTACATTGTATCATATGCATGATGTACAAAACTGCACTTTCATTCACATCATGTCTACATATTGTTACATATGTATAGGCCTAGACATGCATTTCAGTGCATCTCTAGGGGGGCACACTTGATTTAATACCACCTCCAGGGACTGAGCTTTGATTTAAGAGCTTATTCATAGCGACCACGGCAATAGGCACTTTCTGGGTCATGTGAGAGCTGGCATCAGTAAGATTTATATATCAACCCCTCCCAGTCCTTATACACCCATATATACACACATATACATGTGGATAGCTACAGTGCATGTGACACAAAAAGAGAAGTGAATATAGTTTGTGTTTGTTTGTGTGTATGTGTGTGTGTGTGTGTGTGTGTGTGTGTGTGTGTGTGTGTGTGTGTGTATGTGTCTGTGGAGTACATTTGCTGTCAACAATACGACACAGCTGAAGCTTGTTTCCACTGAGAGAGGGGCAGCAATATGTTTTGGACCAGTGCTGAAGCTAAGATAAGATCCATGCTACTGCAGCCCACTATCTGATCCTGCTGCTGTGCCAGAGGGCAAAATCCAATTTCCTCCACGCTGTGAAGAAAAAAAAAATGCAAAACAAGAAAAGCAAAACATTTTTTAATCAATGATTAATGCTTTGCAAGAGATGACTATTTATCTTTTGCATATTCCAGTAGGACAAAGTGTAGCAGCTAATGTATTGTTTGTGCTCTCAGTAGATTTTTGGGAGAATAATTGTATGATAAGGCCTGGCACATTTTTAACCTGAGCTTTTGTCTCTCCCTGGCCTTCTTCCACCAGTCCATGTTTGCCTTCTTGCAACATGACATTTGGAGCGCAAAATGTCTGGCCTTTGAGAAGGCTGGACTGTCTAGCTCATACTGACAAGGCAGACAAAACAGTCTCTCAGATAACTGCTCCATCCTCAATTATTAGACTTCTTTGAACTGAATGTTCTCTGCACTCTGCATGTCTGTCATCTGCTGAAGATAAGCAGTGGGCCCACAGTGTAGCTACAACTCTGCTGTTGCTTTACTACTGGACTTGGTCAATTTGTCACTCCGGGTGGGGAGAAGCACTTGCTTTGAAACAGTTGGCAATCTGAGGGGGGATGCTATCCCCTTTGTTAGCCAAATGACCAAAATGCATCCCCCTTGTTAACGTGCCATCCCCTCTCTCCATCCTCTAGTAGCACAGAGAGCACAGAGAGAGAGTTGTTGTTTGTTGAGTTTAGTCTGGCCCGCCTGATTCACTGATCCTTTATCTGACTGAGGTCTGAACAAGTTAGAATCTACAGCCCCCGACCACAAAATATCAGCAGCCTAACTGTGCTGCGTATTGATTAACCCACAGTGCTGTCTGTGATCCTGAGGTAGCAGATGGATTTGTAATTGCGCCTTTTTCTCTCAGTCTACCCCTTTGTTAGTTTCATCTTGAATCTGTAATATTCTCTAAACTATGTACTATAAATACTCAATTCTACACTATATTGTTGCCACGTCACCTTCAAGTAGCAATGCCATCAAAGAGCAAGAGGATCATAGAGACACATTGCTGCCTGTAGTATTCCTACAATATTCCTGTAACTTTTCTATTGTCATTCAGTTGCGTGTGTGCTGCTGAAAATACACCCCCAGTCCAAAGAGTGATACTCCACATATGAAGAGTTTGGAAGGTGGTTCCTCCAAAATGAAAAATACTAGCAAAAGTGTAAAGAATTAATTAAATTAGTGGTTGTCTGCTTTAATGTACAGTAAGCTACGTTAGCATTAACATTTCCATCTCAGTAGGTGACCCAGCCTTACTTCCAAAACTAACTAGCATTTCATACAACATTATGTGGTTACAGATTTCATGACTAGCACATCCACCATAGTTTCCCACTGTGTGGGAGCTGGTCCTGAATGCTACTATATCAGAGTTTGTCCAGCTTTACTGGATTTGGGGAAGTTAAATTTCCAGCATCTACAGCTAGCACTCATCATTTTTCTCTTGTAATTTTAAAGTAAAACATGCTGTTTTAAAATACAAGAACACCATAAGCCTAACCTCTGTATTGCTTACATGAGTAGCTAAGCAGTTAAACAGGGTCATGTTAGAATGTAATAATTAAAATATTTCAGAAGGACCACACACTGCAATACAGGAACAATACTGTTTATGTCTATGTCTTCTGTGAATAATCAGTTGGGGAGGATGCTGACTTTGTGCCTGTTACAGGCAACATTAGCAACATGATATCATGTAGCCAAGTACATATTAACGACCCCTTTAAAAGGTGCTGATTTTAAAACGAGTCAGCCAACTTGAAAAAGTGAGTTAGAGACAGCATTTTCAACTCATGGAGCTAAGTAGTGAATTAACTCATTGGGGTGGCTGTGGCTCTGTGGGTAGAGCAGTCATCTGTCAATCAGGAGGTCGGTTGTTCGATCCCTGGCCTCGGCAGTCCACGTGCCAAAGTATTCTTGGGCAAGATACTGAACCCCAAAAAAACTGCTGCGCCATTGGTGTGTGTCATATGTACGTCACATTAGATAAAAGCGTCTGCCAAATGACTAATTGTAATTAACTGCTCGCCACAGTTGTCATTTCAGCTGACAAAATCAACCGCCACTAGCCAGACATGACAAGCTGCTTCTGTCCACCTCAGTCTGAAACAAAGACACATCGTTTCAAAATGTGTTAACTTCCTGCATTAGCATTGTAAGCTGCTTGTGCACCATGTGTGCACAGAAATCTTGATAATTAACTTTAATTGAGGTGGGTGGGGCACAGGGAAAGGTTGTTCTGTATGTTTGTGTTGAAGACAGTTTGGGTGCTTAGCATGTTGTGCTTCGAGTGGTAGTCATTTTAGAAAAACTCACAAGAAACATCACTCCATCATGCACTTTGTCTTTTGTGGATTATTTACAATAGATGTGTTTTATAAAACTCTCCAGCTTCTCAGCAAATAGTTCAATGTAACTTCCAAATGACGATGGTGCAAAAAGAGAGAGGAAAAAAAAACAAATAGGAATTTAAACTATCTCTATTTAGGATCAGCCAAAGTGCATCAGTAGTTCATCAAGCATGCAGCAGGGAGAGGCTGCGCTACAGTAGCACCATTTACATGTAATCCTCTGTTGATTAGCATGTAGCTCTACTGTATATCTCAGCTAGCCAGCTCCTCTTGTTGCCCCCAGAGTCTTAATCCTTCCTCCGCCTGTTGTGTTTCTGCTCCACTAGGGACCAATCGTGCCAATTCCACTCATTGAGCTTGATAATTAGTGACAATTGTAAAAGTAATTTACAAACTCAAGCAATGCCATTGAGCAAATGGTGCCAATTAACTAGAGATACTAATGTGGGCAGAAATGCGGAAAAGCAGCATCCAGCCTCCATTACAGCGAGAGAAGAAGGGCCAGGAAACTGTCCTCTGAGTGTCAGAGAGAATTGTCCAGGGAAGACAGGGGAGGCGACGCACATTGTTGGACTGGGCTTGTCACCATGCTGCAGATTAATCCCACAACACAAGAGGGGTACAAGTATCTTGACCAGGGCAACAATATTTAAATTTACATTTGAAGCAATGAGCTGATGCCCTTATTAAGAGTAACTCCAACCAACCAGTAATTCCAACAGAAGAATATATATCATGAGCATTTCAAACTTTTTGGAAATAATACACCTGTCTTACGTCTTACTGAAATTAAAAGGCTTTGTGCACCAGAAGAGGGCATCACTATTGCAGTGGACTGAGTTGCTGGACATCATCACAAATTGTTGCTGATGTGACATGTGGTTAGTGGTTGAAAATCTTCACCACAAGCATGAGCTTATCAGCTGAACCACGGCGGGCCTTGCATATAGAGTGGCTGGTTCTAAGCCCAGTCAGATGATTTATGGTGTGGAAATGTGCTTTTTTTTTTATCATGAAATAATTAATACCTGCAGCCTGCAGGTTCCTTTCTTTAATTAATCAAGTAAAATAGCCTAGAAACGAAAAATAAGAATCGTTTTGCTTCAAGGTTCATCGTTTGACCATTTCACGTGTTTAAGTCTCCAGTAGGAGGTCATGACCTGAAGTGATATATTTTCAAACCCTTGCTTTGCAATATCAAATTAAACAAACTGTTAAAACCACACTTTTAACGTGATTTTGACAATTTTCTAGTTAGGGTAGCAACATGCTTTATGTTTACCAAATTGTCTTCTTAGCCACGCATGGCTCATGTTATTTCTGTTGGTTGGTCTGTCGACCACTTTGTGCTCAGCACCTATATGAGGTTAGCATTTGTAGTTTTGAGTGAAACCTCTCGACCAGCATTGAATGAATTATCATGATATTTGGTACAGACATTCATTGAATTATAATAATGTTGGTGATTCCTTAACCTTTTTAGCGCCATCATCAGGTCAATATTTTCATTTGTTCACTGCTTTGGTTTATGAGCGTAAAACTGATTTTCACATCAGCTGTACCTTGTCTTTAAACTCAAGTGAGATGATTAACATGGTAAAAATAACACCTGCAAAAGATCATGTTTGCATTGTCTATGCATGACAATGTTAGCATTACAGCCTCACAAATCTGCTATCATGTCTGTAGACTCTTAGTTTTTTTCAGTGCCACTTGGGGCCACATATTCAGCAGTTTTCAAGCTCTGCACATTGTGGCTTTAAGGATTGTTTTTACTTCCTCTGGTTTTCTTTTTTTAAAAAAATTCATATAAACTTCTTTACATGAATCCACATCCACACTTTCCCACCTGAGAGTTGAGCAGTAGAACTACGACTTCTTTTTCTCACTCTTAATATTCCCTCTCTCTACACCAATTTTCCATTTTCTGCTTGGTATTTAAACTAACAACTGTTCATTGCTACACTACCCTGTGTAACTTCTCTGAGTTTCAGGATACCTCTCTCTTTATTCCATGACTCCAAAGATCTGCTGGCGAATGGGAGCATGTATTGTTGATGATGTGGACAGATTAAATTTTGGTCTGCTTGTGTCTTTGCAAAATAATGTCTGGAAGAGGCTCGTTATTTGAAGTCAAGGCCCCGCTGTCTCATTATGATTAGTGTAATTGTTTCTTGGTTCAATGCTTCCAGCTTTCCCAGACCTGAAAAAGAATCAGTAATGTGACTAATCCATTGTAAGCAGGAAGTTGATAGTACAGTTTGCCCTTTGTAGAAACCTCTCCTTTCCTTTCCTCTCCTCTCCTTTTCTCTCCTCTCCTCCTTCCCTTCATCTCCCCCTTTCTCTGGAATTCTAAACAGGAGGTGTATTCCCATTCTGTCAGTCACCGCTCTGCCTCCTAGGCCTCAGCCTCTATCAGTGTAAACAGAAGAGGGGAAGCAGTGTTTTCTCCTGTCTAAAAACCTCCTTTTGGTGTCTCTTTGATCCCAAGTGCCGGAATAGTAATTGCTATCGCTTATGAAACAAAATGACAAGCGGTGCCAACAGCTTAGTAATGCAAATACAAAAGGAGTGAGAAGAGAGAGTGGTGGGCATAGAGAGGTTTATGAAGAAGAGTTGTTTCAATTAGCTTGGGCTGTGTGGAGGTCCTGAGCTCGCAGATGATGCTTTTGATTGATTTTAGACCATAAGATTATTTATGTGTGAAAGAGAAATATTTTCATCTTTATACATATATTAGTAGTCATTGCTGTTTTTTCTGCACAATTTCTAAGTAGAGCCACAGACAACTCAATGCTTTCAATGGAAGCTGCCTTTTTTATTATGTCCTTATACATAAATAATGACAGGTGGTCATTAGTAAGTGGTGAACATAAAACAGTCTTAGTTTGGGTAGTTTTACACACCAAAACTACCTGATTATGTTTAGGAAAAGATTACATTAGCATTAGCACATTATTTACATACGTAAGATAACGTCAATGTGACGTTGACCTTATGTGAGTAAAACAGTCCAGATTGAATTTTGGTTTCACAGGGGACAGGAACTGCATTCACCTGTCTGACAGCACTGTGTTTGATCCATCCACCTTCTCCCTAGGAAGACTTTGTCACTCTTTATACTACATCACTTGCAAAATCTACTGCATACCATGGTATATATAGTGTTGTATACTCACATGTACTACATTTAAGTGCTCGTAGTCAAATTTGGCTTTTCTGTGTTGTCAATCTTTCACAATTGCAATTAACCAAGCGTCAAAGCATGGCACTGAGCCTGAGAAAAAAAAGTCCATATTATAAGAAATCCTTCCAGGAGAGCAGAGAGCCAGCCCTACCGGGAGCTGAAGTCTGGCCTTTCTGGCTTACATTAAGTGGACACAGCCAAAGCAGCCATGGCTGGATGCTACAGCATACAGAAAGAGAGAAATGAAGGAACTGGATGACTCCTCTTCTATCTTTAAAGCTGTGGTAGTGGATAAGCCTCTGGTGTTATTCACAGGCTCCTCCTGACATCTTCTGTTGATGTTTATTTAAATGGCGCTCAGATCTGTGTGGAAATCGTCCCATTGCAAATGCCCAGCAGGACACAAAACAGCTGGGCTCTGGAAGGGAAACACAGAAAGAAAGAGAAATAGATATACTTCTGAAAGTACAGAGGGAACTTGAGGGTTTTATGTAAAGGAAGGGATTTGTGTGAAATATATTTTGTGTAATGAGACACCCCAATTCTGCTCTTTGAAAAAGTGTTACCTGGAGCTGGAAAATAAAAATCTCTCCTCTTGCCTGTCCCTCATGGAGCTGGCTGTTCTCAGCTAACACTGAGCCTATCCTCCATTTCACAAAAACACCCCAGCTCTGTATTTTTTCAGATTTAGTTGTCAGGCTGGTCATCAGGAGAGGTGTCATTTCAGGGTTCCTGCTGAGAGATTGCTCTTTCCTTGAGGACATTGTGACATAGTACGTTAATAATGTAGCCTTCCTTTCATACCACTCACAAACACGGGCATCGACCCTATTGGCCATCAACAGAAATGTCCATTCACTGAGTAAGCTGCTGCTTTCTGCTGTATTTGTTGGTGTATTTCTCTAGACTCCGTGTTGCCTCTGCATGGAAGGTGTTGGACAGCCATTTTGCTCTTTCGACATGGGAATACTGTTTTCTCAATGTGATGAGCATCATTTGACAGTCCCCTGCCTTAGCATCCTCAGTGTCTAAGCCCATTTACAGCCAGCTCATTCACTTTATTGCCATTCGCTGATGGCAGCACTTTGAAGTGTTTGCTAAGGGAGGGTGGGGGTGGTGTGGGGGCAGGGGAAGTTTAATTGGCTGCATTAGTTGGTTTGCTTCTCTTCTTCTTTCTTGGTGCCCCCCAGCCACAGTGAGCCAGATTAGGCGTCCTACATTTTAGTTTAGCTTTTTTCCCCATCTTGATTCAGTGCTACCAGTCCTCCTTATGTCGTGTTTTTGGTTTCTTTGAAGGATCCCAGTTCATACCAGCTTCTCGTAAAATGAGTTTTGGTTGTTTGATTGGAATAAAACATCAGACAATAAGATGAGCTCAGGTCTACAGTTCTCTGTGTTTACATTGACAAGGATGTGTTCACACGGACTACAGGGAAAGTTAAATTTAGCAACTTTATCCCTATGTACATGACACTGATTGACAGCCTGCTGTGGGTAATGATGTGTTCCGTTTCACAACATGTCGCCCACAGCAGTCGCCCTCGGAGAAGTTTTGATGTTTGTTTTGTTTGAAATGTCTATACGCTCTTGTACATCCAGTGTGACATCTCCTGCAGTATGTTTAGGCTGGATGAAGCGTTCATGTGGAGAAAGACAGACGAATCATTCATTTTAAGGGCTTGAAAGTTTTTGAGAATAAGTTGTTGATCTATCCCAGAACTATTTTTTATTTATTTTCTTATTTTCTTAGTGCTTCAGTTTCTGTGCTGAAGCCTTGCATGAGATGTGATTTGTAAATGAAACACGTTAATTACTGTAAAACTCTTTATTGTGCTATAACAGACATGTTTTAGAAAGGTACTAGATTATATTTAATCAATATAGTGGAAATAAGCATTGACCCTCTTCAGTGAAAAGAAACAAAATCACCAAATTCAATATATGTGTAAGGTGTAGCATTTTCTATCCATTTATTTTTGACCCCACTTAATAAAAAACACTTAATTTAATACTTAACCCAGTGCTCTAAATTGCACTGTCACATGTACTCACATGGCTCCACGTGTACTCCTTATGGTGCTGTAAGGTCCCATTTAACAACAAACAGAATACTTGATCCTTTTACCAGCTATGTTTTAGATTTGAGGCATTATGTAATATGGAACTCGAACCAAAAGAACCCCTGAAGAAGGGTCCTTTCTCGGGGCATAGTAGTACAGTGATCAGGTTCAAATGAAGGAAGGCTGATATTACAGCTAACCTTGGCTATGCGCCCTGCATGGCTGCACCTGCAAGCCATCAGTCTGCAGGGAGTCTGACTGAAATATTAAAGAGCTTGTCTGCTCAATTGCTACAGCACCTCACCACGGAGCAACCAGAGAGTATGGCACAGCATATGTCATAGGTACAGTAGATATGTAATGGATGGACGCCAAAGTAAAACAAGAGCAGAAGATTGTTTTCAGTTTAGTTGACATGCGCATTACTATCGGTTCTTTGATAGGTCCATCTATCCATACATTCAGGACTGACATTACCTGCCTGTGGCACACTATGTTTGACAGGACAGACAGGATCTAACAACTCTGGGAAGTTGTCAGAGCATGAACTATTTTTATCTCCCATAACAACAGTCACAGGGTAAACAGTAGAAGTACGCTTTGCATATTAAATAGCAATCCACCAGAAATGTACACTTGCAGGTATGCCTGTTTTTGATTAGGCAATACAGCGTCTTGCCAAATGATGTCACATTGTGTTGCAGCAAAAGTTCAGCGTAGTTCAGCTTTGTGTCTGATGACCCAGCTTTGTTTTGCCAGAGTCCCCTGCGTTGGCACCCCTGCTGCGCTGCCAGACAGGCTCCTTTCAAATGAATGAGAGGGCTGCATTTTTTGTTTCATGCAGGGCTACTGTTGGTCACTTTTGAATTCATCCATTTTTTTTTTTTTTTTACCAAGATGAAGATCTGAGTGCCCTTACACAACCCAGAAAAGTCTAATAACACTTCACTTGCTACAAGTGGACATTGTATTGATGAGGCAGCTGGTTGTAATGTTTTTCAGCCAGTCAGTTGTTAATTATGCAATGAATTGATACGCAGTTATTTGCATTATTTTCTATTTGCACATAAGTTCATAAGCCAAGCTGTCAGGCCAGACCCTGTATGGCTGTATCACACTCTTAACAACAGATATAGTACAGAGCAGAGATGGTGCCCAGGATGTATGTATTAGCCAGGGGAGTGTGAAGGTTGATTAACATTCATATGTCTTGCTTAGATAGATGTAATTAGACTGACACACACACACACACACACATACACACACACTCTTTCCTGCCTCCTCCTTCTTCTCTCCCTCCTCCACCTCCTGGGCTAACAAATCTGTTTGGTGGAGGGAGGCAGTTGTGAAAGAAGTGAGGCAGGAATAAAGACCCTTGGGGCTAGAAACAAGAAAGAGGAAAAGAAAGAGGCAGAGACAGAAAGCGACAACGGAGAGAAATGAAATCTTTTTAAAACTGCTTTTAAGTTGTGATGAAACAGCAGCTCTTCGAATAAAACATGCTAATAGAGGGATTTAGGTTTTGATCAATTGCTGTCACTGTCATTTTGGAGCTATTTTATTTCTTCTCATTATTAGTATGATTGCTAGTATTTTGACTCACTTTGGCAACATGTTAAACATCCTGACAACAAAGGCCATAGAATTGAAATAAAGTAATTGGGGAAACTGTGGAAAGAAAACAAAGGAAAGTGAGTGAATGCGAGAGAGAGAGCTACAACAGAAAAAAGAGGAGAACACTGGCACCTGATTGATTGATATCCCCAGTGGGTCAGTCATTAAACTGTGTGTGTGTGTGCGTGTGTGTGTGTGTGTGTGTGTGTGTGTGTGTGTGTGTGTGTGTGTGTGTGTGTGTGTGTGTTTGTGTGTTTGTGTCTGTGTGTGTGTCTGTGTGGCTAAGACTGAATAAACGCTAAGGAAATGACACTTGAATGCACTAAGTGCAGAAAACATTGTTAAGAATGACCTTAATGAAACAGTTCACATGCTGAAGTATCCTTGAGCAAGATACTGAACCCCAAAACTGCCCCTGATGATGCGCCATCGGTGTGTGAATTCATACGTATGTCGCTTTGGATAAAAGCGGCTGCCAAATGACTAATTGTATTGTAATTGCATCATAAGTTCAAAATAATACTTTATTTTTTGCAGAACTAATAACATTCCCATCAGCCTCAGCTGTACTGTAGAAAATGTTAGCATGGTAATACACAAAATTAAGATGGTGAACATGGTCAGCATTATACCTGCTAAACAATAGCATGTTCGCATTTTCACTGTGAATCTCATCTACCACATTAAGGTCAGTCCATCACTATGGTCTGGGATGAAATATCTCGATAACTATTGGGTGTATTGCCAGGAAATCTTATATAGACCCTCATGGTTCCCAAGGGATAATGCCTGCTCACTTTACCAATCACCTGTTTTCCTTCTAGTACCATTAACTTGACAGCTTGGCTTTTGAGTAAAAGGGCTTGATTACTGTTGGTTGGATTACGATGAAATTTAGTACAAATAGTCAAGGTCTTCAGCAAATGAATCCTAGTGCTAAACTAACATGTAGAACAAGTAAACATTACTCTAAAGATTAGCATGTTAGCATTGTCATTGTGAGCATGTTAGCTTACTTATGTGAGCATGTAGCTCAAAGCCCCAGCGGCACTAGAATGTCTGTGGACTCTTAAAGCGGACTCAGACTACAGGAGTTTTGGCACAATTTATCACCTATTCACCCCTCCCGATCTGGTTTTCAACCTACCAAACTGCTCACTGTCTTTGGGGCTGCCCCGATGATTTCAAACATCTTTCATATGTAGGCATTAAAATCCGGATGATTATGTCAGTACTTGCGAAGAGGGACCATAATAGCCAATGAGAGACACAAGTTTATGAGCTCCGGAGCAACTGACAGTGGAGCCGTCAGCACTTGAGGCTAACGTTAGCTATCATACTACTGGTGACAGATATTAAAACTGACACAACCCGTGCTGACCACGTCTCCCTAACCATTTTCTCATCCCAACTCGTTTAACCCTCTGCCTTTTTTTTCTCACTGTAAAGCATTACTACAGGAAGTTGTTTACTTCTGCTTCCCCATGAGATCACGTGAGATTACTTGTAGTATGTGAATTGAATTGAGATTAGAAAGATGAACAATTGTGAAGTTTCATGTGTGTGATGAAACCCTAATTTCAAAATCAGTTAGGATTTTAAAACTCTGTAGTCTGAGCCCAGCCTTAGTCTCATTTTCCTGCAATGTACATACGGTAAGAGTTGCACTGTTCCTCACGTACAGCCAGAGCTTTGCAGAGAAATTGGTTTGGCTTTTTGTGTTTTTTAGGTACTCAGCTACACACTGTTCATGTTCCACGTGCAGACTGTGACAACATTTTTTTCTCTTGGGAGTCACAGTGAAGTAGCTGTCTGTCTAGCTACTGAGCCAGTTATAAATATTTATAGATTGGGAATCATTCAGCTTCAGTCCTTTGAACTGATTCAATTTGGTAATATGTGTCTGTTAAGCAGGCGCCGAAAACAAATTTTCACCACATTTTATCACAATGAAGAAATCCTAATCCACCCCTCTGACTAATAATTTACCCCCCTCGTCACCTCTAGCACACTTGTTGCGCCCCAGTAGGATGATGGGACACATTAGCATGCAGAGGCTTCATCCGCAGCACTGATGTGCACAATCATCAAGCCATTTTGTGTGCTGCAGTGGCCGAATATGGCTCTCCTTTGTGATTTACGTGCAAGCCATGCCAGATGCTCGACATTAGGGAATCGTTTCATATTCTAATGCCACGATAAGAAATATAGCCATCGAGTGTGTGGATGCTGCTGTGCATGTGTTTGTACTATATGTGTGTGTGCATGCGCTGTTACCTTTACTGCAGAGTTTATCATGCAAACTAGTTTCTGTAACAATGCCACCACAAGCATTTCATTTGGCCCTTTCTGATTACATTTCCGTGAGAGAAGAATGAAACCCCAAACAGAGTGGAGACTGGTATGGATCTGAATACATTCTCAGATCGCTGTGTATTTTGTTTTCAATTTGTGTTTGGGCACACAACAGGTAATAAAACATAGGTCCTGGTTTTGGTAAAGATCCTAACTCTGTCATAGTCATAAATCAAGGAACAGACCCAGGACAGCCCGACTGTTGGATGATGTCATTCCCCATCACTTTTCAGACTTGTGTAAAATTGCTTCGTCTGTCTTCAGGGAGCTTACAGGGTAATGTGCTGTCAAAGATATAAAAGCTGATAGGGCACTGAGGGAGCAGAGTCAGAATAACAATCTCAGTGTTTTGTTTTATTATCATTCTGAGCATCAAGACCACAGCAACACAAACTGTAATTGGTTCAGTCCTGTGTCATTGCAGATAATGTTCAGCATGGTGTAGACGCTTGATTTCAGAGGACGCACAAGTGGCCTCAGATGCAATGACTGATAGGTTTACAGCAGATTTCAAATGCATGTTTTTTTCTGTCTTGACTCGGCCGTCCTTCCCCTCAGTGCTCAGCATTGTTTATACCACAATAAAGAGAGAGCACATTGAGCTGTGTGGGACAACTATAAATTGTCGATAGCCTACATCACAGAGGAGAATAAACATTAGCTGTCCAAGTGCTCAATATTTGCCACTGTTGGTCACCATCAACTGGGGAGGAAACATCACACAGTCCAGGGGTGTATAACTGTACAGATGCCACTATTTGGATACCGTGCAAAATGGAGTCAGTGTGCGTTTGCTGCGGGCCTGCCCGTCTGTCACATGTTCACCATGCTCATCTGTGGGTGGAAGGTTGAGTGAGCAGGTTGTGGCCATTTGTCAGAAGAGCTATTTTCATGTCTTCTTCAGTGCTGTCGTTTGAGCTTTGCACATAACCTCAAGGCCTCTTCAATTGATAGTGGCATTTGGCAATTAGCTGGCCTTTTTATAGCACTAACACTGTACTTGCTGTGTGGATTTGCATATTTGCTACTCCAAAGCTAGCGGTCGCAACGTCAGATGGTTTTCAATAATCATGGGAGGTGGTTTATTTTAGCATCAACAGTTCTTGAGATTTAAGTTTAAGGTTCTTGTTTGGAAGCCGGTGTTTAGCGAAATGAGTGAATTAACCCGGTGTACAGTCACAGCACTGAATAGCAAAATACTGTCTTTGATAGATTTATCAATAAATCTATAACTATGACAAGTGGTTGCAAATCCATTGTCTTCACATCACAAGCAAGATGTCTGCCTTGATTTCACTGTTTTCGACCCTTCCCACGTATGGATTTAATTTGTTTCAAATCTATCGTGAACTAGAAGTGGGGCCTTGCCTCAGTGAGTTATCCTTCCTGTGTTCTCCTGCTCATTTTACATGTCCTCAAGTTAATTCCAGTCCTAATTAACTACCTTTGAAAGGAATCTGTGTGATAATTACCACAAGGAGGTGGAACGGAAGCAATCACACTCTGCACAATTTATTCCCCACCACTGGGAAAACCCTACAGAGTCACCCACTGCCTTTATTTTATTTTATTTTTTTTTTTGTCCTGAGAATCACCTTCAGCACTCACTTTGCAGCAGAGAAACAAAAGGTGGCTATACTGACAAACACCCCTGTTGGTTTTTCGTCTGGTGTCGTATATTTGCACAAATAATTCCTAAAATAAAAACACAGTGAAAACAGAATTGAGAGATGGAATAAATAAATTGTGTAGGTGAGACCAGAAAACCCAGAGGCTGTTGTAAAAAATAGCCCACGCAGAAGAGAGCGAGGAGGAAGAATGATGAATGGGCATATTGATAACATCTTTTGTCACCAATGAGGAGAATAATGCATAAATGAGGACACACAGTATCATTGATGCAAAGCACCCAAAACCAGGGCTGGCCAGTGTGGTGCAGTTCCATAGACTCAATACCAGAATTTTCAAAAGCCATTCCAGTCCAACCTGTGGCACCTACAGCCAAAAAGGCAACAGCAGCAGTGATGTTCCACATTTACATCTCTTGAAAAGGACAATACTAACTGTGTGTTAGTCCATATCACTACTGTCTGAGTTCCCTACCACATCTGTGGCATTCAACTCTGGGGTTATTGGTTCCCTCTGAAGATGTAAAATGTAAATGTAAAAAACATTTTTCAAAAAAGCTTTTTTTTTTTTTTAGCAAAAAGGAGTAAATTGTGGATTTGTTGGGGACTATTTTCAGTTACGGATTAGTACACTCTTACTTCACAAGTGAGTATTTAGAGGCACAGGACAATGTGTGTGGGATTGATTCAAAATAAACTATAGTGTGTGTTCATAGTAGAGAAGGAGGATGCCAACCAGTGCTACAGCTGATGTGTTTTTATTGATTTTGACAAGAACAAAAATCTGTGGCACGAAAACATTAGATAGGTTAAGAAGAAGAAGAAGAAGAAACGTAATTTTATTTATCACACACTACATGCACAAATACATGCACACGCCATGCTTGGTGAAATTATTTCTCCGCATTTGACCCATCCATCGTCCGTCCTTCCTCTGCGGCAGACTTGGAGCGGTGGGCTGCCAGCCGACAGCGGCGCCCAGGGACCCAGTTCTTTTCGTCACCATTGGTCAGGTGGTGATCTTCTTGCATGTTTTTAGTAGGGAGATATTTTTTTTATGGAGGATACCCCAGGTGAAAAATGGGGGAACATGCAAACTCCAGTTTGACACAGACCGTGCCTGTTCGCTGAATGCATTCATTGCTGGTTTTGGTCTTTTCATGGGATTTTCTGGATGATAAGATAAATGTGGAATATCAAGCAGGTGCTGACATGCTAATGTGTGAAAGCTACAGACAAGAAAAGTAATAGCTTCTTTGATTTAGATGCTTTTGCCACCTGCAGACAGTGTTTTTCCATGTATGTTGTCGCAGTTTGTGATGTTTGTGTGTGTGTGTGTGTGTGTGTGTGTGTGTGTGTGTGTGTGTGTGTGTGTTTTTCAGGTTTTACAATTTTACATTTAAACCTGTAAAAATGATTGGAACATATTTTCTCTTGAATACTGAATACTCTGACTAGTATGGAGTATTTGACCAAACGTATCCTCAGCCCAGAGAAGGAATTCTTTTCAGATTGTGTACAATCGCAACGACCCTCACCAATAAGATAGATAAGGCAGGTGCTGCATGTGGCATGAAAGGCAAAACCCAGGGCAAAAGAAAGTCCACGCAGCACCCTCTGTTCACTACTCACTGCTGAGCGTACACTAATAACTGAAGGTGACTCAAGAAGGTGCATCAACATTTTTATCATCTCAGATCATCTGTCATCTGGATTATGGAGGCAGGAGAATAAGAGTGAGAAAATAAAAAACAAATAAAAACAATAAAAGTGACAGGAGCAAAAATAGGAGGTGGACATGCTCCCCCCATCCCCAGTGGAAAATTACGCCTTTGTCATTTTGTTTATTGCAGGCATGAGAGGGTCTTAACCAGATTTTATTGTCCAGATGAAGAAAAAACAAGATGCCCATCAGATCTGACCAAGCTTAATACTATGTATGTTTCATAGATATTTAAGAGGAGAAATAAATGATTTATACAACCTAGTAAAATCTTTGGTCTTTGGGATTTTCAGCCAGAAGATTAATTGTACTCGTAGAGGTTAGAGTGACACATGACACAGCACATATACACACATGCTAACACACAAACAAGGAAAAAGGAAAGGCAAAGTGCAGCAGTGGCACTTATTTCCTTCCCAGTGAAAGTGTTAAATTCACAGCTGCTTTCTTTGCCTGTGGGTGATGACCAAACAGCCACCACTTAACCAAACAGCTGAATGTGACAGTGAGTTTGTGAGTTTCCATGAGGCCACAAAGTGCCACTCATTCAATTACAGCAAAATGTGTGAATAGCTAGCAATCTGAATGAAATAAATTCTGTAGTCATGAGTTAGAGTGCGTGCAGGATTAGAGGTGTTTCAAGAAAAAAGGGTTGTCTGTCACACTTTTTTCAAAGTACTGTTAAAAAGGTTTGGGGTTTAATTCATAGTGATTATGCAAGGTGGAAGAGAACAAAGCCTCGAGATAAAAGTCGGCTTGTGTCTGAAAGGTGGCGGGTTCAAAGGTTTGTATGCTCTTTAATTCATCACTGAGGCCTGGTCCACAGATGGACCTGCTGGCCCAGCACTTGTACAGTTGCTTAATGAACGAGTCCATTTTAAAACCCAGGAGAGGAAGGCAGCAATGTCTCTGCTCCTGTAGGGTAAATTAGATTGACTTCTAAACTCAGAGAAACAGATGATGCAAATGTCACACTTGATCAATTGATTTGACTGAATTAGCTAATGCACCTGCAAACTGCACCTTACATAAACATAAAACATTTGCTGCACCAGGATTGCACAAGGTTAAGTGAAAGAACATTGAATAATACCAACTGGAGTGATGTGCCTCTTGAAAACAATAGGGGAATTTAAGCAGGAGTGACATATTACTTACAAAAAACTAAAAGGATGTTTGCTGGAGATTTTTATTGGCTGGCAAAGTGTATAAAGATGTGAGCAAAGAGATTTAACTAAACCTCAAACAGCAGCAAGACACAGCAATCTGAGACTTTTCCAGAAGGAATCCCTGGTTAAACTGGTGTCTGCTACTCTGAATATGTTAGATGAATGATTTTTTTGCTGATGATGGTGTATCCTTTGATGATCAGTTGCATTCTTGCCAATTTGCTTGTTGTGGGAAGGGGCTTTAAGTTGGGGGTGCTGTAGCGGGAGGTGCATTCAGTGAAGCCAGCCATATGCCATATGCCAGCCTTAGTCCCATTGCACAGAGAGGACAAGAACATATCACAAATATGCACACTATTTTAGCCGGCCCAAATTTGCACAGCGAACAACATAGGCAACACATTTTTTGTAATAAGACCAGTGTAGTATTACTGTTTAATGATAGTGTGAAACGGCTTGGGGGCAGCTCATAAGGCTTTATCCTTGACCTGAGTTCTCCAGTTATATTCTGCTCATGTCTGTTCAGTAAATATGAAGCCTCTATGAGCAGCTGGTTAGCTCAGCTTAGCTTAGAGGCTGGAAAGTGAAACAACTAGTCTGATTCTATCTAAAGGTAAACAGAAGCTGCCTGTGCATGTTATTTAAACTCAAAGTCTCAAACTCAAAGGACTAAATGTGAGATACAGTGTGTTCATTAGTGAGCTGAGAGGTGCTGGTTGTTGGCTTTGGCTACCTTTGGACAGAGCCAAGCTAGCTGTTTCCCTATTCTGCTGTTGCTTCATTTTTACTCTGCTGACATGAGAGTAGAGATGTGACTGTATACCATATACCACAATGTAACATTCTGAGCCATTTCTCATACCGTCATGACCGTGATTATCAGTGTTTTCATGGGATGTTGTGAACACAGCATGGCTCTCCAGTCTTTATTAGGAGTTTCAGTTTGATTAGCCACAAGAGTGCACCTTTCTCCTGGTCAAATGGTGACAACCATGGCAGGACCACAGAACCCGGGGTCTCAGTCTGTCAGGCTTCTCTGGTCGTGACTCGCAGTACTAACATTAGTCAGTCGTCCTGCTGAAGTGCGGTTACTTTATGGGCGCTCAGGTGTTTTATTTGACTTGCAAAGAGGAAACCCACTTCAAGATTGCACACATAACATTCCTCCTGACAGGTCAGCTTCATTCTGTTGTGTATGTCACAGTGTGGAGATTGTGTGCAGCTAATGGATTATAGGACCAATCAAAAGGCCAGTTATGTTCTGTGCAAGATTACAAACACTTTTCTATCTTAAAATGATTTCAACTACCCTGCAGGTACAGTTGTGCTTACTACAAATACCACAATAACAGTCTTTAGCATGATATTTTGGCCCCAATAATCATAGTGTAAATATTTGACACTGGCACATCTTTATATGAAAGTGGTATCAATTTTCTTATCTAGATATTGGCAAGAAAGCGAATAATACCCAAAATGCTGAACTATTTCTTTAAAATGACAACGGCCTGCTTTACATCATGAAGCTGATAGTGCCAGACATGTTGTAGGGTTTAGATGGCTACAAACAAACTGACTTTGGCATCTATATATAATAAGCCGATTTAAAGTTAGATGTGGATTTTACATATTTATTATCACACATGTCATAAGATAAGACACATAACTTGAGGACTAGACAAATTAGAACCGTTGTGAAAAGGATGAGACATGAAAAGAATTGAAAAATAGCCGAAAGTCAGCTCATTTCATTTTCCAGGTCTCCTGAATAAATCAAAGTTGGTTTAATGGAGAGGAACTTTACCCTCAGATAGACTTTTCAGGGAAAATGTCCAGTGCTGAATTCCATTCTGTGCACAGGAAACGTCTCAGATGATAAAAACCCTCTCACAGGCTAGTGGGCCTTTTCATCACTCAGGTAACATAAATACAATTTTTGGGATGTTCTGAAGTCAAGAAGTCCAATTTCCCCTTCACTCATCAGAAAACCTTCATCTCCCAAAGAATCAAGTTGGAGGTTTTTGTGTAGTTTTGAGTGCTGCAGTTTGGAGGTTCCCTGAGGCCACATTGATCTGGCTCTGCACTCTGATCAGATGGGTTTTCATTCCATTTCATGTTGTATTAAAAAGCACAAAAAAATCATCCTTTTGAGGTATCTTTTCTCATTTTTAAAGACTTTTATTCATCTTACTCATAATGACTTTGCATGCAATGATTTTATTTCAAGTGTAGTGATATTTCGCGCAGGATAGTGCACATATATCTGACTGCCTATGCTGTGTAGTAGAGGGTCAGAGGCATCAGCAGGGATTTAGAGCTGTAGTGTGCCACTCATCCCCAGTGGTTGGGTAAGCAGCCGCCCAGTGAAGGCCCGGGACTCTGCTGTGCACATCCTTCCAATAAAAAAGGTGCTCAGGTATGAAAGCCCTGCGTAAGAGCAAATGTTGTAAATAAATTGCTACTCATGTGTCACCCTCCCCTCCCCCCACAACCGCAGCTCAGGGTCTATAATTTGATATGACTGGGTCTTCATTACTATTTACTGTGTTGTCAAGGTGAGCGAGACACTCAGCATTGTGGGTAAACAGATTCACTGTCACAGCTCCACTGCATCAGCCACTGGTGGCTGTTGACTTTATATCCACTTGCTGTTTCCCATCCCTCCCTCCCCCCTTCTTTCCTCCCTCCCCTCTGAAGATTGCAGTTGTCGAGTTGCTTTTCACGCAAGGTGATAGAACAGGAAAGTGAATCACATCAGCTGACAGTAACTCATGTTGTTTTTTTTTTTTTGTTTTTTTTTTGAAAGGAAAGGAAGAAATGAAAGGAAATTACTGCTGGTTGACAGGAATTTGTTGTATGACACTCTAAATTCAACCAGCAGAGAACTACTAACATATAGAAGTATTTTGATGTGGTAACTAATATTGTTTACTGAAACATGAAAGAAGGGATGAAAGGATGTTTTAATGAATCTATGAATAAACTAATGACTATTTCATTATTGATTGATCTGCAAATTACTTATTTTTGATTAATCAATTTATTGTTTTTATGTAAACTACGTACAAAATTACAGTTGCCCAGAACTGATTGGTTTACCATCATACATGAACAACAACAGCAGCAGCAACAACAAAAAAGCATCAAATAATAACATTTGACAAGCTGGAACCAGAGAAAATTGGGCATTTTTGCTTGAAAATTTACTGGATTAGTCAACTCCGCAGATAGCTGCAGGTTAATTTTCTGTCAGGCTTTAAAACAAACAAAATAATGTTTTCCGTACATGTGACAAATGTGACTTGGGATTTTGACATCACTTGCGGTGGTTGTTTAGTTACTTCATTTGCATATATTACATTAGTTTGAGTTATTATCTGTAACTACACATCTTTTCAGACTCACATTAATAATTGCAAATGCGCTAACTTATTTTCATTGGCCTGTGGCCGAAACCTGCCACAAACCAGCCAACAGTTGCCCATAAGTCATCTGATTAAGATGGCACATGGACTGTTCGTTAAATATCCCCTCCAGACTTGTTTTAAGACATTCAAAATAGTGATTAATGTGAAAACAAGCCTCTAGAGTCAAACTCTATATATACATCATTCTGCACAGTGAAGCTTAAACATCCAAGTGAAATCACAATAATAAAAACACATTTTAAGTGGAGGTGGAGTTAAACTGCATGATTTCCATGTATGATACCTCAGGCAGTCGTGTTATATTTCAGTATGTTCTCCTATGTAACAATGAGACTGACCAACAGACTCAAAAGTCAGATAAACTGAAGTAACATTTGCCGGTTCGATCCCCGGGTCGGGGCCTTTCTGTGTGAAGTTTGCATGTGCTTGCGTGGGTTCTCTCCAGACACAGACCAAAAACATGCTCATTAGGTTAATTGGTGACTCTAAATTGTCCCTAGGTGTGAATGTGAGAGTGAATGGTGAATGGTTGCGTGTGTGTTGCCCTGCAGTCGGCTGGCGACCGGCTTAGGGTGTACCCCGCCTCTCGCCCATTGACAGCTGGGATAGGCTCCAGCCCCCCCCCTTCTAATCAGGCATAGAAGATGAATGAATGAATAACTCACCTTCCCTCTGTCTCCTTCCAGGTCCAGTAGCTGTGATCAGTGGTGAGGAAGACTCTGCCAGCCCTCTTCATCATGTCAACCATGGGATTATTACCCCCTGTACTCTGGATGCGGGTCCTGATGCGGTCGTCATAGGGATGACTCGTATTCCTGTGGTGGAGAATCCTCAGTATTTTAGACATGGACACAATTGCAACAAGCCAGCCACCTGTAAGTCCCTGTAAAGTTTCTGTATTAGCGCTCGTCCACCACGGTGATGCATCCCTCTTTACTATGGGGAACCATTAGACACCACTGTTAGACTCTGTGACACATGATTTGACTTTCTTTTATGGAGATACAAAGGCACCCATGAACCACTGTTCAAGCATGAGGCAAAGTGAGACTGTTGGCACTTAAGAAACTCTAAAGAATATAATGCACTGCAAAGAAAAGACCAGCATGTGGTCAGAGAGCCAGATATCAAACACTATGTCCTCTCAAGGCTCATTTCGACCGTTGCATTTCCATTATAATTTGCTGTGCGCTGGGACCCTCGGGGCAATCATCTAATTTAGTGTCATCCACAGAGTCAGTGTGATCATATGGTGTTAGCATCTGGTGGCACTGTTCCAGGCGCTTCGTATAGGATCTGTTTAGACAAAAGCAGCCTTCTGTATTGGTGTTCAGACAGCCCCTCTCCACCTCACTCACTCACTCTCCCTTGGGACTCATGTTCCAGGTTGGGGGAAAGACAAGACCACTTTAAGGCCTAATTACTCACAATTACATTAACTGCTCAAGAGAATGAGCAGAAAACAACTGTGCCAGCAGCCAGCCGCAGCCTGGTGCCTGCTGCTTCCCTTCCAGATGATACAGTCAAACCAGCCGAATTCAGTCAGGGAAAAGACTCTCCTCCTGTGTGAATGGCAGCACATGGGACCGGGCTATCCTGGTCCCTTTTGGTTTAGATCTGCATTGTTACATCTTGGCTTGCTCTCAAAATGGCTGTGGTCAGGCTAACAGAAGTTGACTTCTGAGTGGGAGCCAATGAGAGGGAAGGAAATCCCATTTAGAGGTGATAAATAAATAAATGACAGCTCTTATGTATTATGAATTACATGAATTGTTAATGGCCAGCCAGTGACTGATTTATAACGTCTCATGCCTTGCACAGGAGATCTGATTGCGAGCTAATGAATAAATGACAGTGGGCGCAAATGAAACTTTCTCCCGATTACCGTGCACCTGGAATTGAAAGTTAGACTGTGGATGTGCATGATGGCAGCTTTGACATAGGCTTTACAGACTCTTCTGTCTCTCTGCATGCTGCATCCCTTGTCTTTTTTTAGATATAGTTCTATGTGCGTGCATTAAAACGGAAACTGTAGGAAATGAACCTTCAATTCATCACAGGGTCTTAATGGGCACTGCTTTCTGCCATCCGCTGGAAAAACAAAATGGCTCCAGACTGCCTCTGCTGATCATTCACTGAATACGAATGTTTTCTTTACCCTCAGGATACACAAGGAAAGGAAATGTTTGTGTATCCATGTGTACATCTACTGTATGTGTGTAGGTATATGACAGTGAAAATGAGTCTCTGCATGTATGTGGATGTAGGCGTGCTTTCCTCTACCTCCTCTATGGCTTGATATGTGACTTCAGTCAGGGTCCCTTGAGTCCCCATTGTCCTCGCTCAGCCTGATCGTCCTGCAGCTTCACGTGTCAACCAAAGAGCTCAGATACAGCATGGCTGCTTTATTGATGCTCGGCCGCCAAACCATTATGTATTCATTCATTTACTTGAAAGCTTCTTGTCCAGGAGAACAGCTTGCTGCCAGCATATCACACACACATGCATGCACACACACACACACACACACACACACACACACACACACACACACACACACACACACACCTCTCTCTAGTTCTGTCCAGCAGTAGTGACACTAGGACACATAAATTTGAACACACCCACACTTACCTGCGTCCATCAGGAGTCCACTAATGTGGTGTCTGCTTCCACCACCAGTTCTCTGGGTAATTTATAGTGTTCCCCACTGTGCATTTTCAAATCAGCTCCAACAATAACAGTAGAGTGGAGGAGGAGGAGGAGGAGGAAGAGGAGGAGGAGGAGGAGGAGGAGGACGAGGACGAGGAACAGTTTGTTGCTGCTCTCTGCCATGCTGGCTTCTGTTAAAACAGCTGCATGTGATGGGAAATCACCTGCTGCAGAGCTCACACCAGTGATTCCAGTGTGCCGTAACAGATGCATTATTCATGTGTTTGATCTTCAAGTCAATCCTGGCAAAAAATTATACTATTGTGCCATCAGTTTAATAGTTCTAGAGGAAGGACTGAGCACACAGTAGCTTGGCTGTCAGGAAAACAGTGGAAGTGCTGCTGTCATTCCTCACTGCAGGAAAAAACCTGATCAAATAACATAAATATCATCCAATTGTAGTTGCCCTCTAGTTGAACCTGTACACATGCAGTTGTAAACAGCTCGAAAGATTGGGGGCATTGCAAGAAAAGTGGAGGCACAGTTGCTGCTCTGATGCCAATTTAAAAACATGAAGTGCTGTCATGCAATTGGTTCATCTTCTAGATGAACCGGTGGCCTGGACTTTCGCTGCAGTAAACAGGCGAGCCGTGACTGATTAGGATGTTCGTTGAGATCAGCTTTTTTTTTTCCACGCCAAGCTGAAAAGGGCCAATCCTGGGGAAATGTAGCGCATTAGGGAGATAAGGGCAGAAAAGGCAAAGGACAATTCTTTAGCCTAATGACAGATTCATATCTAGCCGGATCCGCTGTCTCCCAGCAAGTGGCTTTGTTTTATCACTCAGCTTGCTATTTTAATTACGGATTTGTCACATCCCGCTGGCCAAATTTAGACAATAGCTTTTGATGTTGGAGTATAACGCGTAGCCTTTCATTATACCCATGTTATTAGGGATATCACACGTGGGCACAGCTCGGACAAATCCCCACTCTGCCCCTCTGCTTTTGGTATAGCAGAGACATAATTATGCTCAAGGTGATGTTTTTGAAGATTAAAATGTTACCAGCAGAGACAAGGAGTGAGTAATTTGTCAGCTTGAAAACTCAGCAAATGAATGGAAATGCAGAAAAGATTGAGTGAAAGGCAGTTTTCGTGTTCCAAGGCTGTGATTCCTTGAATTATAGTTTGAAACAGAACAGCCCCACAGGCTAGCCAGTTGTGAATTCAAACAACCTGCTTTAATTTGTTACTCAAGAAGTCCAAGATGAGTTCCTTTCAGCTCAGAGCAGAAAGGAGCCAAATAGAAACTTTGTGGTATAAAGAGCTCTTAAAAGATGCTTGTTGATGCCAGGTGCAGTCCCGTGAAAACTATATCCAGATAGACCAAAATCCCATCAAAACTCACCGGAGATCCAATCAGAGAAGCCTCCAGACGTGATGACAGGCACAGTAAAGATCAAATGCAGCTGCCTTTTTCAATCCATGTACAACCACATACACAAAACAGTAAGCAATGGAAATGAAAGTAAATTGAAGAGTAAATTAAAAACGCTTCAGCAAACACATTTAAATGGTTTATAAAACTTTTGCAAAATAAAGAAGTGACAAGAAGCTGCATCTAAGCCAGAGTCAATTAAGATATTAAAGTATTTCTCCACATTTCTTGTTTCCTGCCGCTGTAAACTAAGACTAAGTGCCTGTCATTGTATAACTGGCCATTTTCAGACAAATGTGAGAGCAGGTGGTGTGTACAAAAACATGTGACAAATTCTGTTTTAGCATTAACACTGGACCAACATTCTCATGTGTGTTGACTGGTCAACACTGCCATGAACAGTTCCTTCCATCACTCAGTGAAACAAATCCTGAATATTTCATATAATATTTAATAACATTTTGCCAAGCACACTTACATGAATGTATTTTCTGCTTCTATAAACATTTTGTGCTCTGCTGGGACGACAGCTCAAGGTGGATAGCATGCCTCTCCTCTAAGATGTCAGATATTGCTATTTTATTTTGCTGGATTTATAAAGTACCTCCCCTGAGCAGCAAATGTAAAGTACTTACTGCTTAAGTGTACTTAATGCTTTAACTTTAATCCAACAGTAACACTGAGGGCTCTATTTTCAATTCTGCCGCGGCGTAAAGTCACGTCTGCTGCGCTGATGGGACGTGGCGGTGCAGACTTTGGTATTTTCGTGCACTGCGCTGCCGGCGCAACTACTCCCCCTTCTCATCTCAGTCCCACCCAGTGGTGCAACTCGGAAGGAGGGAGGGGAGAAGGCGTGGAGTGGGTTTGACACAGCCAAGTCCAACCTTCACCAATCACACCAGCTCCTCGCCTCACCTTTAAAAACGCCGCTGGCAAGGTGCATGGCAAGTTTCGAGGATGACTGAGCCCGCGCAGGAAACTGTCCGACGCCCAAACTTCTCCCAGGAGGAGGTCCTTAGATGGTAAATCCTCGGCCTCCTCCTCCTCCTCCTCATCCTCCTCAAAGCAATGATGTACTCCATCTTTGTAGATAACGTTAAGCATTACAATGATAACATTTGTATTTGGAATGAAATGATGTGGGAAATAGCGGACAACGATCATCACGTACATTTTTTCCGTGTGTCTGTCTCTCTCTGTCTCTCGAGTGCTCTGAGACAGATGCAGTATATTTGCTCTGTAGGATGCGATGGCTGCTTCTGGTTGGCACAGCGACGTTAATTGATTAGTTTGCATCCCTGTTTCACCCGTGTACATTCGGTTAGGTTGAGTGACCATTACACGTGTCGAACGCGCTTGCAGCGTGGTCAGATGAGATACTGATCAAAATATATAAATTTAGGTCTGACTGTATGTGCTGACTCAGATAGTTGCATTGAATTGTGGCTGTTGCTAATTATTGATCACAGTGAAATACCAGACACTGTGGAAACCTGCCTGTGAGGTATTGGTGACGTGGGTGCACAACGAAAATCCACTTGCCCAGCGGTGTGCTGCTGGTGCACAGAGTTGACCAGGTCTGGGGTAGTGAGCTTTCAGCGCACTGTTACGCCGCCGGCGTGGACCGAAATGGACCGAAAATCCAAATCCGCCGGCTGATTATGCCGACTCCTCCCCCTACTGCGCTGCAACGCCCATCCTGGCGTACCTCTGTGTGCCTCGGTTTACCAAAATACCAAGTGCGCTGCGTGCCTGCCTGCGCTGCACAAAAATACTACTGTGCAGGGTGCGCACCCTGCGCCCCACCAGCGGTGGGGACGAAAATAGAGCCCTGAGGGTGAGTTTAGGGAGAAGCCGTTGTCTCAAGAAAGTCAATCACAATTTTGTCTCTCTATGTAAGTGTTGTTGTATGGTGCCACACAAGTGTTGAATATTAAATTAATAAGTACGAAATAAATGCACATTCAATCAAATTGTAGGAAATATTTAAATAAACTGGTTGTAAATTCTGAAATAATTTAGAAAACCCTTATTTTGAAATGCTATTTCATTACTCTCACTTTCATTCAATAGAATTCTGTTGGAGTTTCTTTTTGATTTAATGATAGAAATGTTTATTTCATAATGACACTGTTTTCATGTTGTAAATCGTCACCAATCACCACCCTCTCATCTTTCAGCCAATCACATGGCCCCTGCCTTTGTTAGCTAGACCAGCAACAATGCCAGCGTTAGTCTGAGTCAACCAACAGTTTCTGCTGTAAATGACCACAACACACAGACACTAATATAACTAACTGTTTAGCTTAACAAGGTTGCATATGCTAAGCTCTGACTCATCTGTAGCTAGGCTGCCCTGCTGGAGTTTATTACTCAGCATCAGAGTGAAGAGCCAGTTTGAACTGATTGATGTGAGTTACCTCTGCAGCGTTGGGATTCTAACGATGTCCCTCCGACAAAGACACACAGCTGATGAGCAAAAAGACAATCTAAACCAGTTGGTGGGGAGTAAAGGGTTTCAGCAGAAGTGTTTTTTCAAATGGTTGAACAACGTCCAAAAATTCAGTAACAACAATCCAACATCAACTTCACACCGTGATTCCAGATGTGTGTAGATGAGAACGCAGGCAGACTTTCATTCTCTGAAGTGACCTTGCAGGATGACCCTGATGAAGGCCACAAGCTGAAACATGTTGGACTGACAATAAAGATGTTCTTTACACTACAGCACAAGTCTTGTTGGAGATTTGACCTATTCAGGGTTTTGGAATTCTCCCCTCAGTCCTCTTTTTCCATTCTTTATGCATCTATTTTAATTATTTTTGAGCAAAAACGGAGACATGGGATTGGCTGAAAGATGATGGGGTTGGCATTGTTTACAACTGCACTGTCCTAGATGACACTTTATGAAATGAAATGTGTCATTATGAGATACAATGTCATTCAAAAAAGTGACATTTAAAAAAAAAAAAAATATTAGTGCCATTGATAAATAACAATAACTACATTAAAATAAAAATAAACCCCAATCAAGCCTTGTTACTACGAAAATGACAATGATGAAATAACATCATTTTTAACATTTATTTTTATTTCATGATGCATTTATATACTTGACACAGTTAAATTATATGGTTATTTATCTCATAATGCTTGTGTATGTCTCTGAACTTCTATCATGGGCCTGGCCTGGTCTTTGTTTCCAGAAATCTCTGAAGAAGACTTATGTTAAGCGCATTCAAGATGATTGATGATGCATGTTCGTTGTTAAAGCTTAGCCAGGCATAAGTGGTTCTTCATACAAGCCACAGTGTTCACCAAGGCTGGGCAGGAGTGACAGAAACATGGGCCGGCAGTCAGCCAGCTGCAGCAGGTTAGGTGGAGGTACCTACTGAGAGTCAACAGTAATGCTGGTGTTCATGTCGCAGTCGCCCAATGATGCCAACAGACACAGAGGCCCTGTGCTACAGTGAATTTAATGGCAGAGAGCAGTTTGCATGCTATTAGCTGCTGGATGAGTACCTCTCACCTAACTATTAAGATCCTGTGGCACCCTTTATAGACAAGCTAAACTAGAAGTACATTTCAGTGATCTCATTAAAAAGACTTTCTTTTTGATTTCCTTTTAAGTGTCAGAGACAAAATCTCAGAGGGGAGTGAAAAAAAATGATATGAGAGGTTTTTAATATCGATAAATTCTTCTTAAAATCCTTTGTGTTTGTAGCATGAATCACAAAAATGTGTGGCTGATAAGCAGTCATAAACATTCATGAGATACTTTGAGTTTTAATACGTTATAATTTAACATCATAGTGGTAATGTTTTATGAGTGCAGACCTAATGTGGCAGTCTTGTAAAAATGTCCCCAAGAAGAAACTGTGTGAGTGAATTGTAATTCCTGACAAGTGGCTGAATGTAGACCTGAGCTGAGATTGGGAGGATGTCCTCAGCATTTTTGATACTCAATGTTAAAGCATCCACCCTGCAAAAGACATGTTGTCAGTGACCAGAAGACATGCATCATTGACCCACCACACACACAGGAAAGCTGTCAGGCACAAAAATACTCACACACACCTGTGAGGGACAAACACACACATAAATGCACAAAGTTCAGGTAGTTGGAGAGAACACACCCTCAAAATGTATACACAGACACACACTGAAACTGGGGAAAGTTGGCAGGTATTTGTGGTGAAAAGCACACACACACACACACACACACACACACACACACACACACACACACACACACACACACATACGTTTTTATCACTTGTGGGGACATTACATAGACTTACATTCATTTCCTAGAGCTTTACCCTAACCCTGACTCTAACCATAACCACTATCTGCCTATTCCTAACCCTAAACCTAATCTTACTTAATCCGTAACCCTGTCCTCAGTCTTCACCCTACAATTTAATGATTTACATTAAGGGGACCTGCATTTTGTCCCCACAAGGCAGGTGAGTCCCTACAACGTGACTACAGATTTTTTGTCCCCACAACGTGATAAATACCTGGTCACACACACACACACACACACACACACACACACACACACACCTCGACAGACATAGGTACAGAACAAAGCCATCCAAACATCTGTGCTCCCCCAGCAGCCTGACCTGACTAGCTGAGTAAATCCTGGTGCTGCGTTGTCTCTTGGCCTCCAGGGAGAATGTTTGCTGGCATCGAGGCCTCAGGTGAGCCAGGACAAATGAATGATGCTGAGCTGCGAGATGGAGATTTAATCTCAGGGCTTTTCAGCGTGCCACTCTGGGTAAATAGGCTGTAGGATGCAGCCTGAGTCTGCCTGCAGAGGAAACTGAAGGTTAAAGTAACTTGTCCTCTCCACTGTTGGCATGCTCCATAATAGCTGCTTCACTCCCATCAGTGGGAAGGAATGAATGCTGAATACAACAAACCTAGATGGAATATTTACATCAAGGAAATAAGGAAGTGGGGGCAACTGGTACGAATGGAGAGTTAAACAGTTTTTCGATGTTGCGGCTTTAGTAGCGGGCATTGTGATATTTTCTGGAAAATGCCCCATTTTTGTATTTTATTTGCAGAGAGTGGAGGAAAGAAACAATGACATCACTCACAAAGGATTAAGGATAATTTAGTTTTGTTTTAAAGAGGAGCTCCTCTGATTTTACACATCAAAGTATATTTTTACAGGTCTTGCAGAGTACTACTGCATATGTGGAAAAAGGTGTATAAAATGTGTTGTGCAAACTCCAATGCATTGACTCAAGTGATGTCAGTTAAGTCAGCTTGAATTGGGAAAAATGGAACAATCTTCTTGTAATCCTAACCAAGCTATGACCATTTCAAAACAAACACAAAGTTAGGCTTGCCGTAGAGTTGCAACAAGGCTAAAGTATGGAGAAGGTTTTGACAAGGAAGAAGAATACCTGCAATAAAATAGATGATATCTCTGGCTCTGCTGCACTGATTTTGCTCCTGGTGGTTTTAAACTGTCCATTGTGAGTCCGACAGTGTGCAATGCTGCATTACGTTGAGTTTTTTAAATCAATTACTGGCTAAACAGTGGACAGTTGACTTAAGGAAAGTGAGTTCTTCAGGATGATGAAAATGAAAATAAAAGGACTTTTTCTCTGGTATGTCAAATGCAATGTAAACACTGAGATGAATAAAACGTGAGGGTTGAGTTGAGCATGACCCACTCTGACAGATGAAATAAGCCACTGCAAAGGTGTTTTTTTTTAGCCTCATAAGCTTAGTTTGTAAATAGTTCTGAAAGCTTTCAGAAAAAATGACCATTTTTGTCCGATCTTCCCAGCCTGGATGAAGAAGTTCTGAAGAACTAAGCCAGCATTACTTAAAACAAAAACAAACTTGCACTCTACGATTTCTTGCATTCTGATCAGATGAATGACATCATTTATTAAAAGTCCCACACACTTACAATGGTAAAAGTCAAATTTTGGCCAGGAAACATGGACAGAGAACAGGAGATTAATTAGGCTGAAATTAATTTCAGGTATCGGAGGCTTGCAGATTTTTCCTGTGCTGATAACAGCACAGCCGAGTCCGTGCGATTTGGTGATTTGGAGGTGCAAAGACCTCTTGCAGTCTACTGACACTGAATTCAGCTGAAAACTGTGTTTAAATTATAACCTTTATTTCAATAGCATTTCAATGACTATATTTTTCAGTATGTAACAGGTGTTAAAGTGTGCCCAGGTCATATTTTTATTTGCAAAAACGGCCACAAAGTGAAATCTCTGAAATTATAGTGGTGCGGGTTTGTGAGTGAAAAGCGAGATGCCAACACAGTAACAGCAGCTTGTTTACATCCCCCCTAAACCTGCACTCATCTATATGGAAACCTCTAGATGCAATCAGTGATGGGTGGGTTCATTTTATATCAGTATCGCTCTTACTCTTACAACGTACAGTATCCTTGTGTCGTCTTAGATTGTAAGCAGTGTGTGTTAGTGTGCTTGAGTGTGCCTGCCTGCTTACTAGTGTACACAGTGTAAACCCGTTTACCAGTTTGACATGTTTCCAAAGCTGGTGACAATGTTGTTAAATCAGCAGTGATGGTCATCTCACCGGAAGAAAAGTGACACTAGTGTTCAAGCTGGTCAAGCATGAGAGAGTTCTGCCTGGCTCATCAGTTCTTCTACTCAGTTACATTTACTTATTTGTTGTCTTGACATGTGTTGATACCTAGCCTACAATTTAAGTCACATTTTGACAGCTTGTAACTTCTAATGTGTTAAAGAGAGTATAAGTGCAGAAGGAGTTCATTGAAGGTGGACTGCCTGTGTGTGATATCAGCAAAGTGTAGCAACTGAGGCAAACATGTCAGACAGAAGAGTGGATTGATAAAATAGTGAAGTTAAATTAACAATGACCGTGCTTCAGTTAATTTACATATGAAACAACAAAGATAGAAGTCTAGAGATTCTGATAAAACTGATAAAGTGTGATTAAAACTGGCGGAAATTCACAATTTGCACACGGCGATAAGAAATCCATCTATGAAATACCACGTCACTCCACTGCAAAGGAGAGAATAAATGAAGTAAAAGTCAAGATAACAATCAAAAACTAACTTCTGAAAAAAAGTTGGACAAAGAAATATACTGCATATGTGTTTTAAAGAGTTTCTGAGCCTGCTGATAAATGACAACCTTCACAATTTTACATTTTTGTCATTTCACCAACTATCTCATCTGGAGAAGCTTAATGATGGGTGCAACAATAGAATAAGCTTCAATAGCTGGATCTTCAGCATGACAGGTGATAGTAAGGCGAACATTGATCCTCTAATGATTATGAATGATGATCAGGAGTGGTGCATCGAAAAGGATTAAAGCAAAAGATAAGGATAAAGATTATTCATGATTATTAAAGGGAGTACAGCAGAGGAAAAATAGAGATAGGATTCAGTGGGAAATAGATGTTCAGTCTCTTCAGATTTGAAAAACAAAAATTCACTGTTCTTTTATCAGCTGGGAAAGTGTCAGAGACGTTTGGCCTACGAAATCCAGTCAAAACACATTTTGAATTAAAATGTATGTGTATCGACCTGAGGATGTTTTTCTCAACTCTTGGAAAGCAGATTTTAGAGGATGAAGCTTTGACAGCAGTGATGTGTTAGTGTCCCTGGTGGGGCTCTCACCCGGCAAACTGGCTGCCAGTTTCTGCCGACACTTCTGTTCTGATCTACTTTAAAACTGGGACATTTCTTCATATTTAACACTGTCTTCAGAAATGGTGGTTAAAATGTCGTCTGATGGAAACACCAGAGGAGCAGGTGATATTTTTTATAAATCACCTTCTCAACATGTTTATGACCAGATGGTCTGCAGAAATTACAGAGAAAGACTCAGAGGAATGGTCACAATGAACTCGATATCTGCGCCTATGAATGAGGAAACATTTCAGAGATTACACCATTTGGTGAACTCCTTTTGGGTAAAGCTCCGACGAACACTACAAGAAATAAGTGCCTCCCATTTATTATCACAAGTTACATAACAGATTCAGCAGTGGCAAATGTTCAGCAAGAAGCATGAAGGGAAAAGTCCAAACACATAAACTGTGACCTGGAGGAGGAGGAAAATAGCCAATCACAACTTTGATACAGCATGTATGAATTACAGTGACTGTTTGATAAACCCCTCCCCAAACAGCAGCTGTCCAATCAGTAATTAGCAACCATACCTTGGCAGTGCAGCCTGTCTTTTCTCAGCTTCTCAAAGCAATGTGCATGAGGCTGTAGTAAGAGAGAGGGACTCTGTATTGACAGAGTTTTGATGGTCGAGTCGTTTTTCCCTCTCCAAAACCGAAAACTCCTGAGCGAAACTGTGAGGAATGAATTAAACTGTGTGTTTGTCTGCTTTAACGTAAACTGCAAATTTTAGCATGTCTGGATAATGAGCTTACTGCCTACAGTAGAAACCTAACCCAGTGTTACCTTAAGGCCAAGAAGCATTTCATACTACATTTTGTGGGGTTATCAAGCAGCAACCTCCGGGGCTAAAAAATGAAGCCAAAGTGGAAGTGCCAAAAACTGCAGTTTTCCACTCCAAAAGTGAGTCC
The DNA here is from genome assembly GCA_037975065.1 of Chaetodon trifasciatus. Classification (NCBI taxonomy): domain Eukaryota; kingdom Metazoa; phylum Chordata; class Actinopteri; order Chaetodontiformes; family Chaetodontidae; genus Chaetodon; species Chaetodon trifasciatus. Next base: position 24,732,905 of record JBBMOE010000001.1, on the reverse strand, counting down.
ATCCCCATAGACCCCATGTTTACAGCCTGGTACAAAAAACAGTTTTGTTCTCTATAGCTGTTTCCCCCATTCATGACAACTGTATTGAGATGAATTTTTATATAACTCACCCGCTTAAATTACATTAAGGCTGAAAGCTCTGCATAATTACGAGCAGGTAGCTGCAAGGTTTCAGCAACCAGCCTTCATTCGGCTGTTTTAGCTCCACCCATGCTCCACCCATTTGGAGTTAGTCAGGCACCATCTTTGAAGCCATCTTCACAGAGCCAGCATCATAATGAAACCTATGGGTGACGTCACGGAGGCTACATCCATGTTTAATACCTTTATGTGGAGGCTTTAAGTGAAGGAGCAGTACACCTGCAGAGTAGCCTTGCACGGCCAAGCAGTTATTTTAGAATGAAAACTCTCCACTGCAACATAAGTGCGATGCTATTCTTTTATTTCCATGTCTTCTGAACTTGTTAGAAATGAGAAGCTGCTTTCGTTTACCTCTGTCTGAAGTGAAGGACCTGCTGCTTCTCAAAGCACTAAGAATTTGGAATGGTAATTCCAGCACTTCCAACTCTCACGCGTTGACTGGGAGACTCATGCAGTTGACACTTTTCACACACTTTCACGCCACACACATCTATTTTCTCACGCAGTGAAATACAAATTCAGAACAGATAATGTCACGGTGCAAAGAGCGGATGCTGACGGCACATTGACAGACAAGACAGAGCGACACAGCGCAGCAGCAGGGCTGTGCAGCACGGACTTATTCAGACCATCAGGACCAAAGTGAGAAATAAACACAAATCTATTATACTGTCGCTTGTTCCCATGCATGCTGTAATGTCAGTCAGAGGCTCATCTGGCAGGAGTGTCTCCCCCTGTCCTCTCACAGGCAGAGTGACAGAGTTACTATGGTTACAACCTGTGTCTCTGTCACCCTGGAACTTTCTCATGATTCCCAATAAGAGGTTTGTGCTAAATAGGCTTTCTGTGCACCCAGGACAAAAGCTGAACATCAGGCTATTCGTGTGGCTTTAGCGGCACACATGCATACTTCTCTGTCATCAAGTTAAACAAGTTAATTTCACATTTATGACAAATTGAAATGTTCAGAAAAAAGGTAAACAAGCTAAATTAATTAATCAGGCTCACCGATAATGTGACGCTAAAACCACCTCAAGGGCTGAGTAGCCTCCTACAAAGTTGAAAATCATGCATAGGTCATTATCCTAGCTCTTACTCGTCAGACAGTGCCATTGGTTAATAGGTTCATTTAGGTGCCAGGGTGTCAGAAGATGAACTGCCTTTGTAGTCTTATCAGTATATACTGTATGTGTGAAAGCACCTCTGACATGATCAATAAGAAAAATATGACAAATCCAAACAAACTAGTTCAGCTAAGAACGTCTCCCCTGTCTTCTTTTTCTAGGATGGCCTTCTTGTTTAATAAAATCTAGTTTATTTGTTTTCAGAATTATTCTGTGGGATCCACTGTCTTTCAACATTTTGTTTTTTCATACAATGTCACTGTTTGCAGATGTAACGACTTGCCAACCTTCCAGATTCCTCCCGAGAGTCCCATTTCTCCATGCCCCTTCAACCCTGTCCTTCCGACTGCACATTTCAGTGACAAAATTGCTTCATAAATTCACTTGAATGCAGGATAGCAGTTTCTGAAGTTAACAGTTTTCTGGGGGAAGATTCCCAGATACCCTGGTTAGGTTTGGTCTCCTCTGTTAGGATGTCATGCTGATCTACCTTGCTTATTCATCACTGACCGTGATTATTGGCTTGGCTTTAAATCTATAAATGCTTTAAAATTGTGAATTTGGCTGCTGAACTTTTTAAACAAAATTTATGGGCTATGATGAGTGATGACCCCGACTCGTGCTGTGGGTACTGTCACAAAAGGCATACTCATGGCATGCCCCATCTTCACCCATACTGAATCTCTCTCCAAACTAAATTGAAAAGTTGGCTGCCCTGTAATTCTGCCACCATTATCGTGGTAAACTGCATATGTGGGGTGCACAAACAGAAAGCTTGACAGGCGAAGCAACATAAAGGGGGGCAGGGCTACTTGAAAGGTCAACTGCAAATTGTGGGATAAATTAACTGCTTCATCTGCAAAAGAGATTAAATAGCATCGGATCTTGCAAGACGCTGAACAACACTGACCTGCTTCAGCGTTTCAGGCTGCCTCTCTTTTATGTTTGCTGATGAGGAACAGATCCAACAGCTCAAGAGCTCCTGCTGCAGTTATTTACTGTCCCCGGTACAGTGAGATCTTGAGCAGAGAAAGGTTTGTGTCAGATTAAGAGAAGAGTGGTTTACAAATATCGAACAATGTGTCTGAATAATTCAATTATGAATAGATATTAAATTCAGTGCCTTCCCCTGTATGTACTATTGAAGTGGTTTGATTGCAATTACAAGTGAATTTGATGTGAAGGTCCCATTCATTTATAAATTGTGATTTGACTGAATATTTGATAACTTTCTTTTGGCCCTCCACCTATGCTTTGTTTCCTGTTGTTAAGAATTAAACATGCTCCCTTCATTTAATTCACGTTTTAAGCAGAGAGCTGCTGTGCACCTTGAGCTGTGACATCCAGCCCTGTAAATTGTAGTGATGAGCACTCATCTTTATCTAAGTGTGTTGCTGTATAAATGTACAAGTGAACATTTATAGAAGCAGTGGAGTTTTCATGGTAAGCCTACAAGCTGCTGTGTGTTATTCAGAGTGAGGCATGAAGAGCAGTTCTGTTCAGTAGTCAGCAACTCCTACACCTCCCTAACTCTTTCAACCTGAGCCTGGAAGGTATCGAGGGTAAAAGGTGCCCTGATACCTACCAGACTCCACACTTTGTCTCACTCCTTCTCTTTTTTCCTCTATTCCTGTCTTTCTCACTTATTCTGCCCCTTACTCTTGTGGGTGTTGTTAACTTGCAAGATTCGTTGCATTTGTTAGGGTAATTACTCAAAGAATGAGCTTCAATCCTGTGATCACAAACAATGCAAGCAATAACAAGATGGGAGGGAAAATATTGAAGGTCACAATATCCAAAAAAGAAAGACTTAACTGTCCAGTGAGTCTTCAACGGTCCTGTTAGAGAGAGATATTAGGAAAAATAGAATAAGAAGTATAGAGAGAGACAGAGTGACTGTTTTTTTTTTTCACTCTGCTCAGCTAGTTGTTTTATTTCCCTCAGAAATGGACATTTTACAATTCTTTTCTCATTCGAAAACATCCCTCCATGTTGCTACAATGGCAACAGTACAACCAGGGAATCCAGATAAGAGATTTGAAGCATGGCAGGCCCAATGTCATCTCACCATTTATTTGCACTTTGGAGATTTAAAACATCTTGAACCTTAATTTTCCCAATATTTTCTCTTAAGTAGCTCCAGAGTCAGATGAAACATTTTTTACAGTTTGACAGTATCACATATTCCTTTTCCCAGACTTCACACTTATATTAAAAGAAATATTCAAATATTCAAGATCTTTTTATTGATTCAACATTACATCAAAGAGAGAATATGAGAGTCTTGTGCATCATTTTGCACACACTTTCTTGTATGAAATATTGTGTACTGTATCTTTAGAAACTTCAAATCTTGACTAGAATTTTAAATACTACAAGTAGCTGCACCCAAAGTGCAGCAGCTACCAGTACACTGTATCTCTCTGTCTCCTTGCATGTACTCTGACAGCATCAGACTTTCACTTGTTCATGTTCTCTCTCTCCTTTTCTTCTTTTTCTCTTTTGCATTTCTTCAGTCCTCGGTTTTAGAAATACAGAAAAAAATATTATTAGTCTCCTTCTAAACATGTTTTTCTGCAAATCCAGCATGGTTTTCTGTCCCATAAAAATGTACAAAAGTTTAATATCTGAGGTAAGGTTTTCTAAAATGACTCTCTGTTTTCCCTCTGCCCCTCTTTTCTCTCCTTGTCTGTCTGTGGTTTAGTTGTCCAGCATATAAAGCGGAGAGACATCATCCTGAAAAGGGAGTTGGGTGAAGGAGCTTTCGGTAAAGTCTTCCTGGCAGAGTGTTACAACCTCAGCCCTACCAAGGACAAGATGCTGGTGGCTGTCAAGGTACATTTTCACTGTGTGGTTGTGTGCGTGCGTATGTGTGTTTTAAACAGCGTACAAGGAATCTTTTGACAATTTGTGTATCATTCACTTTCTTTCTGGAGAGTTAGATGAGAAGATTGACATTACTTTTACGTCTTTCAGATAATTCAGTGGTAATTGGACTGCATGTATAGCACTTTTTTGTATGATCACTCAAAGTTCTTTTTTACATCACAAGTCTGCATTCACCCATACATTCAGCTAGGCTAGGCCACGTGCTCACTCGCTCACTCACTCTCATGCTTCATCATGGCTGAGGCCAGGGATCGAACCGCCAACCTTCTGATAAGTGGATGATCGTTCTACCTGCTGAGCCACAGCTGCATAAGCTAAAAGTAGAAATGGGGAAACAGCTCGCCAACCTGGTTCTCTCCAAAAGTAACAAAATCTTTCTGCCAGCCACCTCTAAAGCTCACTGATTAACATATTCTATCTTGTTTATTTAATCCTTACAGACACTTAAGTGTGTGATATAACAGGGGGTTATGTGCCAGGTGTGGATGTGTCCAAAATCACTCCCTATTTACTATGAAACCATAATGGTAATAATCACAATAATGAAAAAAAAAAATGTAATGTCCATGTTATGCACACAACTTTCTGCAAACAACCCTACAACATTATGCCTCTCTTTGTATAGACACGAGACTACTGTTGTGCAGGTAATTGTTAATACACAGTAAAATGTAGCAAAGGATGGATGAGCATTCCTATTGTATTCATGTTAAATGCTGTTTTGACCTATCACCAGGCCCTGCAGCTGCAGACTGTGCCATCACAAGTGTACTGATCCTTCTGGCAGGCGACACCATTCTCAAGCCCTGACCTAACTTACCGTTAAACTGCTGTTAAATCCTATTCTCACTCAAGCAAAGAGCAGATACACAGCAGCTTGACCCGGTTTTATATCTACATTATGTCTGCTTTGGCTAAACTGGTATGGCTGGCCCCTCTGGCAATAGCTACTAGTTAGCAACCCCTCTGGTATTAACAACTCTGCAGCTGGAATGGTTGGAGTGATTTCAGACACACAGCCACAATCTGACACATAAGCTCAGCTAAGATAACTGTCTCTGATTGTGGCTTCATAGTTAATGGACACATACGAGAGTGGTATCGATCTTCTTATCCCACTCCCAGCATGAAGTGAGCATATTTCTCAAAATATCAAACTATTCCTCAGAATGACAGTAAGAGAAGCAGGATGTACCATTGTTTTTCCGCCCATGAACCAGGCACAAGTTGAATCACTACAATGTTATACAGTATTTGCCACTGATTGCCATGAGCAAAACAGACATTTACCAATATGAAATTGTCATGAATGAATATTGTCGGTTAGAGGGCTTTGACATCTGTAACCTGATGCACAATATAGACAAAAAGATATCAAAAAAAGTGTTCTGTTTGGTGGATGAGGCTTCTCCCAACCTCTATCTGTCTTTGTACCCATTCTGAACCTGTCTAAATATCAGCCAAGGGACTAGCAATTACCATGAAGCAAAGTTAATACCCCAGTGAACTTGATGCTTTGTTTTAAAGCACCTGAAGCATTGAGAACCGTCGGCCCTGTGTGCTGGCTATCAGTGCTTTCACAGTGTTCACATTAAGTTGTGCTTGGCAGCTTCCAGTGTGAATACCAGGAAGTGCATAAATGTGAAGCAGGGTGATGCTGAATATGAGGTTGCAGACTCAGCAAACCTACCCAGGAAAAAGAAATTACAGTCAGAAAACCACCACGACCTTGACAACAGGAGAAGTTAGTGTAAGAATTAAGGTGGTGATGACGGAGTGTCTGGCTGTCACTTCCTTTTCTTGCTATTATAGGATTAACAAAAAGAATCTCAGAGAACTTGAATCTGTTTTGTAATAAGCCTGCTATACAATGTCCTTTTAAAGACAATGCAATGTGCATTTTCATCTGAACATGTTTCTGTCTGCGATAAAGCAGGAAGGAGCTCTCTGAATACATTTAAAGGTCAACAAAGGGAAAATTCATTGCAGCTCTTTCCTTCAATTTATTGTAGTCGAGCACTTGAAGGTATTGTTTTGGAGGGACGCCCAGACAAGAAACATTTCCTTAAGAGTGCGGTTTGATTTGGTAATAGAATTTTATGGCCATTTTACCTACTCTGCCGTACATCTCAACCACCTCCAGCACTTCACTGCAAGAAGAGCACATACAGTATGAGTGCATGTATTTCTATCCCAAGGTCTTTCCATCTGTAATAATGTCAACGGCAAGTTGGTGGTGTGGTGTTTGTGGTGGTGTTTTCTTGTTGCTGATTAAGTGTCAAGAGCTTTTTTTCTTTCAGTGCTGCCTGCTGTAAGGCTCATTATTGCTGCTATTTATTTTTTTAATGCTTTTTGATACTCTTCAACTGATATCCCATCAAGATCCAATATTTCATGTGAGTTCCACTTCCGGCAGAGTTCATTGCAGTCCCTACTTGATTATTTTTCCAATCAGATCAATTTGTTATGGGTACAGTTGTTCCAGTCAGCTGCACCTGTCCTCCCCGAGCTTTACAGCTGTGGTGATTTCTGGCCTGAAAAAAGCTATGTACAAGACTATTAGGTTGATATAGTGCATAGCCACCTACTGTATACCGTACAACAAATGAACAATGAACAATTCATGCATTATTAGAAAGATAGTACTTCCATTTAACTGTTATCCCTGGCATCCATGAACAATCACTGTAATTTACCATCAGACAGATGACTAACAAAATGAATTGTAAGATATTAAGCCACAGGTTGATTCAGAAGTCAGAGAAAAAGGAGGCTGGGTTTTCTGAGCATTTGGACTGGCCTTGTCAGCTCATTACAAGTGTTCATCCACAACCATCCATTCTAATGTTTTCCCGTTCTGAATGCATAAATCTGACTTCTTATTTTCCCTTAAAGACACTTAAAGATCCCAACTTGTCGGCAAGAAAGGACTTCCAGAGGGAGGCAGAGCTGCTGACCAATCTGCAGCACGACCACATTGTTAAATTCTACGGAGTGTGTGTAGATGGAGACCCTCTCATCATGGTGTTCGAATACATGAAGCATGGAGACCTTAACAAATTCCTCAGGTCAGTTCTTCCCTGATGGTTAAGTCAATTTATTCAACCTTAACATACCAGGCTAGGGCTGGCTAAGCAAATTAGAAATTCATCATACTGTGAACAGACAGTAGTAATCTGAACTGAATTCCACTGCCATTGTCTGTTTGTGTGTGCTTATCTGTACCTGCCAGCCTGGCTGGATTTTAGATAGAAGTGCTCACTATCTTATTGACTGTATGTGAATGTAAAACTTAAAGGGGTAGCTTGGATTTTTCTCAACTGTAGAATTTCCTATGCATGCCACGCACTGTATTATGGCCTAGATCAGTTGTTTGGGTCAGAGGTTTAGAGGTTTATGGAAGAGACAACAAATATAAGACAAAAAAATGAGGGCTTGCAAGTATACAATATAGAAGTATACAGAAGAAGACCTTTTGCAGGTGGAGACTGAATGGACTGAAAGAGACTGCATTTCTGTACTGGTTGTTTGGTAAGTCGTTGCATCTTTTGTAGGTGTTTAGCATTATATTACCTGATGGTTGAGTACAGTAGTTGTCTTTCGCAAGCGTCTACATAGCTTATTTAGCTGTGGTTTTGCATAATCCTCTTCAGAAAAATGATCACTGCAAACATTGTCACAATGTTATGTGTTCAGTGTTGTTTATGGTTGAGAAAATATAGTGCAAGAGGAAAGAGCTGTCTGATGGCAAGGTAAAGTGCTGAAAATATACTAAATATAGCAAATTCTTTTAGGTGGCTAAAATATGTTTTGCTGCCACTCCTGACAGTAGTACATTGCTTTGCTTTCTACACCAGTGCTTCTGCTGCTTCTCCAAACTTGGGGCATGCTGACAGTGGGTAATACACTAACTATGGATAAGTTTCTCATACAACCCCACGTCAGAAATCCTGAACTATCCCTTTAAGTAAGTCCAAAAAAAAAAAAAAATAGAATTCTTTGTCAAATTCCAGCTGCAGAAACAATATCCAGCCAACTTCACAGCTTTCTGGGTTAGCAAACGTGAGCGCTCTAGTGCTTTTGTTCCCTAATGTCAGACTGTACCGAGGGAAGTGACCTCCGATAAGCCTCAACAAAAGCGACACGATGCCGGTACAGCGAGCGCTTTGGTAATGGGAAGCTTCAGTGGGGTTGATGTCAGTGTGCATAGGAGGAGTCTGGGATAGAAGTGTGTTGTTTCAAGTGCGCTGACAGTGGCAGTGTGTGTGCGGTCTATCTCGTTTTTGAAGTTTGAGCAATAGTTGAAAAGATGACATGTTACGATTGACTGTGAGTGTGTGTGTATGTGTGTGTGGGTGTGTGGATTCAAGTGTGCGTGAAGACTTTCTGTTGGGAAATCATTCCTGAAATGAAAGGCAATGTCGCGAATGATGAAATTCTTTCATGCAAGGTGCAAGATGTGGCTGATTTTTGGTGTATTGGTCCTGTTGGTCACACTTAACAAATGAGATGTGTGGAGAATCCTTAGGAATGAATAGAGTATCTGATGTGTGGGTCCAGTTCAACCTTCAGATAATTGGAGGGCAGCCTGCACTCAGTCAGCCACTATGAGATGTCTGTGAAGTAAAATAGAGACAAAAAGACACATGCTTTAAAAAGGTACTAATCCCTCTACAGTGGAGCTGAATTATTACGCACACGCTTCTTAAACAAAGATCATTGAATTGCCCGAGAGAACTTGTTCTGGTTAATGTAAAACCTAAAGTTAATAGACTGGAATACATGATTATCACCACACCGCTCTAAAATCACCCAGAACTCATGTTACGGCTACAGAATTAATAAAAACAGTGCAAACACTTTACAATTAATCATCACAATTAAAGTTGCTTGCAGGTTATTGTTATTTTTAAATAAAAGTCTCTCTTTATTATGCTAATTGTTCTCAATAGGTAGAAAAAGGCACCAATACTGCCAGTATGAGGGTTTTCTACCACTGTAAGGAGCTTTGGGTTACTTATTAAAGGAGCTGTCAGGTTATTGACAGGTTACTTAAAGGTTTCTACATGCAGCCGTTAAAGTAAGAGTATGCAATTTTTAAAAAATTAAACAACAGAAATATCCTCTTAAAAGTGAAAAGTTTAATTCTTAAGTGATATTACTCACCTTTGCTTAATTCAGTACACTCAGTGGTGTTGCTGCTACAGTCTTACTCTGTCTGGTATGACCAGAGGCTTATGGTGTTGTCGCTTCATGACTGACATTGCTGAGTCAGTTCGCTGTAATAATGACTTCTCTGTACTTGTGTGACTGTTACTCTGTTTTATGATGCCTTAAATAAACATTTAATTATTCCGTAATTACCACTTCCGGCTACCGCAAAAGTTACCCTTGAAAACATAGACTAGATAACATTATATAGATAGTATTATAATCAACATTATTTTTTTGTCACCCAGAGCCCACGGCCCAGACGCCATGATCCTGGTGGACGGTCAGCCACTGCAGTCCAACGGAGAGCTGGGCCTTTCCCAGATGCTGCACATCGCCACCCAGATTGCCTCGGGTATGGTCTACCTGGCCTCCCAGCACTTTGTCCACAGAGATCTGGCAACCCGTAATTGCCTGGTGGGCAATGGTCTGCTGGTCAAGATTGGAGACTTCGGCATGTCCAGGGACATCTACAGCAGTGACTACTACAGGGTAAGACTTCACCAGGATCCTTATTTATGCTTGTCCTTTGCTATCAAAATATGTTTAATATACGTTAAATGTGCATTTTAACGTAAGGCACAGATGTGACATAAGCATTAGCAGAGTTCACCTGACACAAAAAGTACATTTTAGTTAAGGATGTTCACCATACTTGGTTTATTATTGGGTCCAGAACATCCTTAAATAAATCCCTCTGGGCTGTTAACCAAAACAATATTTCAAAGGGATGAAGACTGATGCTCTCTCTGGGGTCATTTTTTATATGTTTTTGTTTCCTTCTTTTCTTTTCAAAGGAGAGATAACAGCTCTCCTTCTCCAGTGCAGCCCTCATACATTCATACTTGGATGGAGAGGTTTAGCCGTATGGCAGGAGATGAGCCTGCTGAGCCTCCAGCCTGATGCTTAGAGGCTTGTTTACGTTGTATATAGCTCGCCATTCATGTCCTCTACTGTTTAACACGATTAGCAACTCTGAACACAGCAAACCAGGCAGCAACTGCTGGACTGAAGAATTTAGTATTTTGCTGAGTAAATAAGTGGATATTATGGAGTGATGGCTGCTACTGATCTGGATTCCTTAAACAGAATGGTCTTGTGAAATGACTTTAGGTGTGCCTGATTCTGTTTTCCCAGCGTGACAGCTGGGCCGGTTCTGACTTTGCTGGGGGCAATGCCAGCAGTTATGAAGTACTTGCCTGCTGGGTGAGCAGCTCTGCACACATAAAATAATTTGTAAGGAAATTTGAGCAAGATGTGTTTAGTGTTTGGTACATGGCTCCTCCGTGTATATTATCAAAATCAGAATATTTTGTTTTGGTTGTTAAAGAATAATATGGGACAATTGTATGTGTGTGTGTGTGTGTGTGTGTGTGTGTGTGTGTGTGTATTGTTCAGAGCAGACTGTAGATATGGTTCTGTGTGTGTCAGTATAACCTTACTAACTCTTTTGGCCCTCAGTGGGTTGAAAATTGTCAGGTTGTGTCAGTGGAAACAGAAAATCAGTAGTCTGACTTTTTAAAAATGGTCATGCATAATTCTCTTTAAAGATCTCTGATCACAACAGCAGCAGTGTCGGCGGAGGCTGTTAAGACCAAACATAAAACATATAGATACAGTATGTACATCTCATGTACATGTAAACAATGCTGTCTTCGTTTCACAGCTAAATTGAATTTTGTACTGCAAATGTGAAACTATTTGAATTACAGAATATCAAAGCCCTTTCTCGTGCTCTGTAACATAATGACACATTCATTTTCCAGCCACACTTCTGAAATATGATATTCAAAGCTTATTGTTGGTTTAGTATCAAGGGTATATAAATACTCTCCTTACAGTCTTGAACACTCATTATAAGCTCTTTGTGGAGGAGAATAATTGGATGTTTAAACATTGGCGGCTTTGTGCAGGCCAGCTTTATGGTAACCATAGCAGATCTTGTGCTCTGCATGTAGGTTGTACACATTTTTCAGCGTCAAGTCTGCCTGTTACAGTAGTGGGAGTATGTATGCGTGGATTTTGTGTGTGTCATTCCCATTTTGAGTGTGTCATCTACATAGGGATCATTCCACAACTACCTCTGAGTTCATGTTAGTCGTCATTGTATTAGTCTGAATTCGACTTTGGAATAGCAGCTTTTAGTTTTGATTTCTGAACTGACTTGATTTAAGATCAATTATGAAAGACAATGTGTGTTTATGTTGAAGTCAATATCATACTTAAAGTTCGTTTGAACCCACTATCATGAAATTTTGACAGTTGAATGAAATGTCCTCTTCTTTGCAGATAGTTCTGTAATTCTCCTCTGCTTTTGGTATTCAAAAACTAAAATAAATAGTTAAAATTGGGTAAAGAGAGAAAGAACAGACAGATAACATACAGATATCACCAGGCAAGCTAACAAGCACGACTACTCCACTTGATGCCAGTGACAACCAGTATGGCTGTGGGTGTACAGGGAGCAGTGAGAGCTCAGGCCCCTCTGGACAAATAAAAGACAAAACTCTGTGTTTCCTTGTTGTGGCCCAAATAACAGTTCATCTAATTGTCTGTGAAGACCAAGTCACAGCTGATTTAGCAAGCAGACACTGCTCAGCTGAAAGATTAAATGGCTCAGCTGACTGTTCTTGTGTGAACAATTATAAGCCTATTATACTGTATAGGTGCAGTGAGTTAACTGTTCAGTCAAACGACAGACAGAGAGGAGCTGCAAGAGGCTTTAGTAGATATAAGACCTAACCAGACAACAAGGAACTGTGTGAGCCAGGCTTTGTGCTGTTCTTAGATAAATTATTAATTATGTTAGAGTACGTATCTGTGAGTAAAAGATATAGTATAGTCAAAAGGGAATCTCAGGGCGGTGTGGGGTAAAAGCACTCAGGGACCCAGCTTCAGTCCTGGACTGCAGTGCACAACAGAGGCAGTGTTCATAAATGGGAAGCCAGCGAGGGATCATGTCCTTGACACTACACTATGAGACTCATGCTGGTTGGTCAAGTTTCTATACAGAGGGGGGTGGACCTGCGAGTGAAAAGATGGACCTCCATGCACATTATACTCCTTGGTGACAGGTGAAAAGCAGCTGCTGACTCCACGTGTATTTACATTCTGCCTCTGTTAATAATGGAGGTAGAAGTGAAAAGGACTGCAGTGTCAGGGGAAGTGGCCCATTGAAACTGGAAAAAAATGGGATAAGGAAGAACGATACTTAGTAAAAATGTGCCCAAAAACCCACTCAAAATTGATTTATATGCCATAAACAATTTCCCCGGGGATCAATAAAGTATATCTGATTTATTTGCTTACCAGAATGGGTGCTTGTGTGCATGTGTCCGACACTCAAAAACAAGTTCTGTGATTACAATGTATGTGAAGAAAAGAATTAATAGCCCTCAGAGCAACAATGTATTAAAGAGAAGTGGGCCAGTATGAGGTTCACAGTATGAGTATTTTGCAGTCAAATGCTGGTTCCGTCGAGCAAACTCAGTGGTGAATTTACTGAGGAAATTTGAGAGTTGAATAATTTATCAAATAATTTACTGATTCAGTGACACAAAGACACACACACACACGCACACACAGAGTACAGTGAGGAGGGGAGAATAGTTCTCGCAAATCTGTACTGTACTGTATGTTGGATTAGGCAAGAACCAGAGAAATTTTTTGTGAAAAAAGACAGTTTAAATTCAGGGTGGTGTTTGCGAGTGTGTGTGTGTGTGTGTGTGTGTGTGTGTGTGTGTGTGTGTGTGTGTGTGTGTGTGTGTGTGTGCATGCGCATGCTGTATGCCTTGTGTGAAGATGCTGTGTGGTGCGTTGTGATAGCATCACTGCCCGCCTACACAGAGGAATATTGACAGAGCCCAGAGATAAGGAGCTACTAACAGTATTGGACACTTTCCCTGTGTTGAGTGATTATAAATAGCAGCGCCCTGCCAAGAACACAATCCTCCCATCGCTGACTAGTCGTATTGACGTGTGTTGCCCTTTGGGACTCCCGAGACACTTTGCAGCAGGAGGGAACAACTTCAAGCAAGAGATGAATATTGTCCTAAATCACATCCATCTGTCATATCCTCCTGCTCCCCTTGCACTGAATACGCTTTTGTGTTGTTTCAAAAGAGACAACTGCAGAACCTGCACAGGCCGGCGGCAGCAGAGTGCCACTATGTAGGTGTTTTATACCGCTGCCTCACGATATATCAGGTAATGTTTTCTTGAGTTCAGAGAGTGAAGCACTGAATTATGCATGTTTAGGTAGGTATAAATGACAGTGAATGGTCTAAAGGTGCCTCTGCATTAGAGGTAGCTAGATGGGATAAAATACTGTGTTTTTATGAGAAATGTTCAGGAACAGCATCCAGAGGACAGATGGAGGAGGTCATGCAGGGTCTCTGTCAGTCTGCAGGTCTTTATATCATTATCAGATGTATTATTTTCTCACAGTGTAATGACAGGTTTCTTTACATGTCTTCTTTAATACAGAACAAGAGTGATGAGAACAATATGCATTGCAGTAATTTTGATGGCCCTTGAGAGCTTATTTTTCTTGTATTACCCAGTTATAGTACATTTGTACAATGGTTATTGGATATGTTGAATCGGGGGTCCAGGAAAGCTGCTTCCTGATTTGTTAGGATAATTATTCGTATTTTTGTCATTTCAGTCAATTTCAATTTCTGTTGACATGAGAGCAAGTTCTGCAAAAGTTTTAAGTTTGGTTTTCTGGAAGCTGCACGTAGATTGCAATGTTGCACACTGGTTTGTCTAGACTAGGAGAAAAAATGCTTCAAAACAGCTCATTGCAGCCAAATTATGAACAGTGACATGCAGTATAGGTTCCTGTCAGGGGATAAGATGCAGAGGCAGTTTCTACTTTTTTGGTGGAGAATATTACAAATTCTTCAGACTTTCCCCCAGAGGCTTGCTTGCATTGTGAGTGTTTTCATTTAGCAGTGGCAGGGTTTTGTTGTTCATGTCAATGAGCATAACATTGTCTGAATGTTAAGAAGGACGGTGCTGAGATGAAGAAAGCATGGGTCAAGTAAAAATGTGTTCGGCAAAAGAGGCAGCAATTCCAATGTTACCTTTAACATATGAGTCACCAAAAAATAAATAAATTAGTAAATAAATTAAAGCCAGAATCTGAATTTTTGAATCAGGGACTAATGACTATCAAATACTCTATAACAATGTTATAATCTAATGACTCAGTTTCAAGGACTTAGTGTTCTTTGTGCCTCAGCTAGGAAGCCTCTGCCTACCTGCACTGCTTGGCTTTGAAGAAAAATGGTCCCCAGGTTTCTACTGTTTCAAGGATCAAACAGACACACCTTTGCTGCATTATTTATCAAGCACAAGCTTCTCAAAACTGTATGCAGCTTGGTGCTAATGAGTACACGGGCCATATTTATTACTGCTGTATGAAGGGATGAAAAAAAAACTGTTCTGCCTCTCCCCTTGAGTCTTGTTTTTTCTCTCTCTTAGCTTAACACTCCTGTCTTACATGATCTAAGAAATGAAGGCAATGCTACTGTTGACCTCAAAGGAAGTCTGGCTTTAGACAGACATACAGTTTTCTGAATTCTTTAGTTGCATATTTTGGGAAATATGTTTAGTCTCTTCCTTGTTCGAGTTAGAAGATTGATACCCCTCAAACGTCTACTAAGCTAATGTCAGCAGCTTAGCTTTGCTCAGCATAAAGACAGGAAGCATGGGGAAAAAGCTGGCTATGCTCAAAGTTAACAAAATCTATTTAGCAGCACCTCTAAAGCTCACTAATGAACATGTTACATAGTATTTCTTTAATCCACACAAAAATCAAAGTGTAAAATTGTCAGGTTGCAGTTTTACAAGGGCTCTCATGCAATACGAAGTTGTCATTTTGTTTCTTCCATTTTATCCAGCATTGCTCAGTGAAAACATTTGGGCTGCAAACAAACCTGTAGAAAAACATCTCATAACATGTCATGCAGTTAACTGAATGATAGGCAGATGTTGTTACTTTTAAGCAGAGCCAGTCTGTTTCCTCAATTAATAAGAACTTGGCTTGGGGACTGGTTAGTGGCTGGTTAGAGTCCAGCATGGACTAGTCGATACAGACATGGACTGGTAGCTGGAGATGTGCTAGTTCACATCCAGGGATCTTATTGAATCCATGAATCTTATTATCTGAATATCTACTTTATGGAATGGTACACAATTTGGTACAGATATCCATGGTGTCCATGTGATGCATACTACTATCTATGATGCCTTGACTTTTCCTTGTGAGAAGTCAAGGTCAGGAAGGTCAATACTTTGGTCTATGACCAAATATTTGCAAAAATTAATGGTGCTCAAATCAACATTAGCTGTGTTTTGTGGTTACTAGCAAATTTCAGCACTCAACACTAGCATTTAGCTCAAAGCCTCGAATAACTGTGTCTTGTTATTAAATTATCCCCAAATATAACACGTGTAGAGGGCTCTCCAATGCATGGTGTTCCAAAGACATGATTCAACAACATCACAGGGCTGCACTGCTAATAATTTCATAATCAGATTGCAGTTACAAAGTCTGCAGCAACACTGAGGAGCTACCTATCTACACATTGTATTGTGCAAGTTGGTATAGAGAGCTAAATACTGAAAAATGTGAATGTAAAATTGCATGATAGCAATAGTGCAGTGTGTGTGTTTTGAAAACCTTCAGAAACTTTCACCACCCACTGGCATGCAGCAGCCAGAGTAGATACCACTTTATCTCCACTTGGCAGCAGCACAGCAGGTAGAAACCTAACGGACATCACAGCCTCTAAAAGTGAACTTGTGTTCATTTCTGTTTGAGCTGGGAGAGCAAAGATAGCAGCATGGTTAGAGCAGGGAGAGAGAGTGTATAGATGGTTATCGGGGCCCTTTAAGATGTCTGGGGCCTCCCAGGGCTCCCTGCAGGCCGTGGAGCGCCCATCGAAGAGCCCAACTGGGCCAGTAATCTATCCCCATGCCATGCTGCTGTGCTCTCCACGCCGTTAATCCAATCAGTCCCCTGCCACGGTGGGACAGGCAGAGCACTAATCCAGTTTACACAGCAACAAAAAAACAGCCCTAGACTCATTCCTCACTCCCCGCAGAGCATTGCCAGCTTCTCGATGTGACATTGAGTGAGAAAGATGAGGATAATTACAGGGACAATTATTTTATTTTTATTATGTGTTCAGCCTTTTTTTTTCTTCTTTTTCCCCCATGTTCTAAGCTAATTGCCATGGCCTTGTCACAAAAACCCAAGGTGATAGCATGCAATCATTTGGGAAGCAGAGAGTCAGCCAGTTTTAATACCCCTCGCCACAGCAGCAGCAGTGGAATCATTAGTATGCATCTGATGAGGTTTAGCCTTGCGTGCAATGGGTTGGGTGGACCTCAGATAAGTCATTTAGACTAACAGGAACTTAATTAATTTTGTTTAATCTTTATAAAGCTCCACAGGGGGACAGATTGGCATACAGCCCCTCGCTGACTCCTTTGCCTCATTTTCGGCCCACCTAGCTTGGCACAGCCCAGAGGTTTTACACAACGGGGGCGAATGGTCTCAGCATCAATATTGACTTAATGTTGTGCACAATGCTAAAATCTAGCATGTCTAATGAGACCAGGTGGGGTATAAGTCAGTGTTCATTTGCCCATCACCTTGCAGTGGAACCCTGGCAAATGACGTTGAAGGTGAGGGAAAACTACTGCCAACCTTCTCGCAACCACAAAATTCACCCTGGAGCTGTCGGTAAATACTGTGTATGATCAAGATGTAGAGAAAGGGCACCTTACTTAAAACACACCTCAGATTTATATTTACCTTAATCACTATTTTCTCAGCCCTACCACTGAGGAAAAAGCACCAGCAGCTTCGACTGTCTTCCAGGGGGTGGTGGATAATGCTTGTTTAGTTTGGGACTCAGCCAGAGAGTAAACTGGCAGGAAAGAGTTGGAAAAATTAGGAATTAAAGGATGTTTCTGTCTTCGAGATTCTGCTAATACCTCAGATGCCCTTGGGCAAGTTACAGAGAAGCAGAATTGTGACGGGGGGATCCACGAAAAAGGACACCAAAGTGTTCTGTCCTCACTTTCCAACTGAGATGCAGTTGAGCAGAGTATTTAACCCCTGGTGAGATTAGCGAAAGACTGTGGTTGCACTGGGCAGCTCTGAGGTGTAAATGTGTGCAAATGTATTAATGTGAAGCAGGACGGAGCTGAAAAACAAGTGTGTGCTCAGCAAACCCTCTGCGGACTTTTAGATAAGCTAAATGTAAGAAAATAAAAGTTTTTCAAACACAGTGTGCTGAGGAGTAAAAAAATTCAACATAGTCCCTTTTTGCTAAACTCCATTATAACGAATATGATTTCAAAGTACAAATTATCCTTGAAGTACACTTATTTTGATGTGTTTCAAGACAATTTCTAAAGTCACATTTTTTTAGTTCCATTTGCATCTAATCACTTGTTCAAAGAGAAAAAAAGTTTGACTGGCTACACTATTAAATGATTTTTATTTTTTTAGATAGATTAGATTAGATTTTTCAGTGAGGAGGGGAGTAGAAGTGAAATGATGCCCTTCATTTGTTTTGCTGAAACGCTACTAAAGCAAAAAGTTGGGAATTCTTGAGGTTAATGTAGTGTGATTTTGATTCACAGTCAGCATAAAGGTGTTCTTGTACTGTCTCTAATGGTCTTGTTGACCTCCAGGCCATGTGTACAAGTATTGCTTTGTGTTAAGAATGGCATACAGCATTCTGATATCACTGCACAGTCAATGCTCACCACACAGCAGTTATCAACGTGTTTAAGACACTCAAAACAAGGTATTACACTGAGGAGCATCAAGGTCCAGAATGGCACAAAAGACTTGTAATCTTACCGTAGATCCAATATCCAGAGGACACTCTTTACAATTTACTGTACAAGTTCCTTTAGGAGACCATTGGTTGACTCCTGCAGCCCTCAGGAGCCAGTGGCATCAGCTTCTCCTAAATACGTAACTCTTGCTGAACAGCAGTCACTGTGGCCACAAGTGGTCATTACAGGATGACGATCTTTTCATTTCCCAGCATTCTCCAATCAGTTGTTTTGAAGACACATCAGGGTATCTGACCTGACTGTTGTGTGGCTACAGAACAAATACAGAAGAGTCATGAAGTCACTTTGCTAAAATTACCCAGGATAGGCTACTGGTCATAGCAAACCATCCAGTGTGGCTTTTGCCAATTACAAATGAACATTTATTTTTTAAAATGAAGTTTATATTATTTATTCTTATCAAATATACATAATTTCACTTTAAGTTCAAAAGCAGCCTATTTATAACATAAGTATTTACTGTGGGGATTTAAGCATCACTAATTTAAAACATGTTGCACCATAAAAGCAATTTATGTATAGGTTAGCTGTTAGCAAAAGCGTACACACATCAAATGGAAGATGTAACTGTTATAGCTAACTGAACAAGGTAATGTTAGTAATTAATAATATTTTATGGCTCTTTCAGCTGGATTGAAGACTACAAGAGATGCTGTAATGGAATATCATCAACGCATCTGACCTGACAAAGGACCAAAATGCTGATTAATAATGTAAAAATTAGATTTTAAATTCTACCAAATAAAATTGGTTAGGTCAGCATAACCTGATATGTCTCATTTATTTTGAACTGCATGAATATGAAATACCAATTTCTACAAATACAGTTAAAACTAAGTCAAATCTACATTTGCAAAACATTGGCAGTTAAACTGGCAATAGTTTTTAGCTTTAACTTATCAATATGAAGTAAAGGCTGATTATAGAATCTAATGGCTGAGCAATAATGACACCATCTGCATTTCAGTTGGTTCCCTGTAAGGCTGGCTTTCACTGTGCAGTGCTGTTTGCCACTGGGTCCTATCCCCTGGGAAAACAAAGGCTTGATTTACAGCACAAAGGATGGTCATCAACCATAGTTTATTGTTCATATGAAAATGAACGGACAGAGAGTGTGTTACCACCATCCCCACTGTGCAGTTTCTTTCATTTTGTAAAAACATGAAATAGCATATATTCCAACCCAGCTTGCCTTTTTCAACACATGCTAAAGAGTTTTTATCTCATGTTTAGACTAAATGACTAAATGAATTGACTAAGTGAGTGAACATACTGTTGTAACACAATCCAGGACTTAAGGGAAAGTTATAGATGAAGCACAGGGCAAACAAACAGAGGCCTCATACTCAGCAACTAAATTTGAAGTAGACAAACTAGAGGACGTTCTGAATAAATGCCCAGGAAGCAGCGGCCTTTTGGCAGATTGACGAATCTCATCTCATATTTCTTTGAAACATCCAGAAGATTCATCTGCTGCCTCAAGCTGACACACAGAGATTGTGTTTGACTTTTACAAGAAATGTGCAATGAGCGTGCTACGGAACTAGGAGATAATTAGTAAGACGTGAGTTGATTTTTTTTTCTGATACTTAGAATGCCACACAGTGCTCACAGCTGAAGGCTCACAGATGTTGGAGCTAGTAAATGGAGTTTGGAGAAGAGCTTATTATGATTAAATGAATCTGATTGTTTTGCAACCCAGAGGTACAGAGCAGAGGAACCATCTGAGGGTGAATGCCGGTACAGCGAGAGGCTGTCCTAATGATGATTTCAGAGCTTATGCTATATGTGTGACTGTGTTTTTGATATTGCATTGTCCTTAAGCACAGGAAATTAGCTAAGAAGGATTGATGGATGCATGCTGGATGGTTGGATAGATGTATCAGTGAATGCCTCCATGATAGATGTGTGTCCAATATGCTGCAGAAGCACTTCCACTGACTTTGAGATAAAAACCTCAAAGAGGCTTAGAAATCTATCTTGTTGGTATCTTGACAAAAATGTCAAAATAACAATATCAACAGCAGAACTGCACCAGATATCAAAAACTAAACAACAGCAAAAATCACAAAGGAAGGAAGTGATAAGACAACAAATTTCATACAACAAGAATTGTTAGTATTGCAATGTTGCCTAAAAACACTGGGAATTAAAAATATTTATACTATTGTCTGAATACTCGATTCTGATTGGCTGGACACAGTCAAAGCCTCCATGTATTGTAACATGTCAACAAGCTAACATCTAATTACAATACGGAGTGACCTCAACATTTCTTTTTACGAATTTGGAGAATGTGACAACTTTGGTGAGCGGGATCCAGCCAGACAAAGAGGAGACAAAGAGAAACTGGGGGGGGGGGGACTTATTTTCTTTTATTTGCTGAGGAAAATTCTCCACCTTTCAACCGCATCCCATGACCTTCATCAGCAGATGTAGTTTCACACTCAGTGTTCAACAATTCTGCTCATTTGTGATCATGTCATCTAAGTATGGACCTTCATCTATCGCATGTTAACACGTGTTCGTGCACGGTCATGATGATTATACAGTTATGCAGTTAAAAGCGCTGGAAAAGTGAGTAAGCAGAACTTGCTTTAAAATCTTTTCATCAAATGATTTTGTTTTTGGCATTTAGGTGTCTTTTCAGGCAATCTGTTGTACCTTCAAACACTTCTCTTGGGATAGAAGCATATCACAGCAGCAGTTCAGTCTGCTGTAACAACTACAGTGGCTCCAGCAGGCGCCACATCAAATAACAGCAGCACGTCAATAACATTATGTGTCAATAGTGTACTTTGACTCCTGAGCTCCACAGTAATCACTGTAATTAATACTGCCGGAGGATTCTGATCTGAAACTTGCAATACTTTGCCGCTCATTCCCACATCAGTCTTGTCCAGCTCATCACCGCCATGATTAAAGCACAGCCACCGACATGAATGGGAAATAGATTTTAAAACAATGCCTGCTAATGGAAGCTGAGAGGAAGGATGATTAATGGATGATTGTTTAATCGATTAATATCCAGCCTCTGAGGATTTGCAAAGGAGACTTCATTTCATGTTCTGCTGGTTTGAGGACATTAAAGAGCTTACAGCTTATATCTTCCCTGCCTTTGCTGGTACTCTGCCCCATGCAAACCTTCTTATGAATGCAGTGGTTTACATGTAGATATGTGAAGAGAAAAATACAGTAGAATTTAAATATTTGCATTTCCATGAGAAGCTATACAAACTTTCTATACTATGAGGGTCCTTTCAGCAGTTTTCTTACCCTTTGGTTGAAACCGATTCATTTAAAAACTAATTAGAGCACATTCAATTCCATGCTTTGAGACTCTGATCCTCTGCTTAATAGTAGTCCTTCTGCAGAGAGAGGATTGCAGATTGCTATTTTTCATCATGAACAAAGGGGCAGTTTAATACCATAACCTAAAGAATTTCACATCCTCAGATTCAATACATACAGAGAAGGTGGCAAATAAGTCAGCATTTTCCTGCACTGCATCAGTGTCAACATCCAGCAGCACAGCAGACATTCATGAGACATTAAGCCCATCGTATCAGTTACATGGACAGCTAATCCCCAGGTGCCTGGGAGTTGTGTTGATGACTACATTTTCTAATCTGTGTTTTAGCTACAACATTTCATTTGCAATAAAGATCCCCTTTCTTTTTCTACTCTTCTCTTCAGGTTGGAGGACACACTATGCTACCTATTCGCTGGATGCCTCCAGAGAGCATCATGTACAGGAAATTCTCCACGGAAAGCGACGTCTGGAGCTTCGGAGTCATCTTGTGGGAGATCTTTACCTATGGGAAGCAGCCTTGGTTTCAGCTGGGGAATAACGAGGTACAAGATACAAAAAGAGAAAATACATATTACAGATATATTATCAAAGGCTGTACTGCAGGCCTTTGTATATACACAAAATGATAGCTCTCGGTTATCCAGTGGTGAATGTTGACATCTTTTTTATTTTTTAACATTTCATGGGTGGTACAAGCGAGGATACATATAAAATCGCAGTACAAACAGCAGCAGTTGTGGCAGTTGTTATTAAACAGGAAAGAAGTAGGAGTTGAATTGATTTGCCGTCCCTCACAGAGCATCAAGGGCTAAAACATGAGCTTTCTAATAGCGGATTTGAATAAACACTGCCATTTTGGATCTTTATGTACTGCCTTATGTTATTTCTTCTCTCTTTCTGAGACTTGCGGTGGCCCAACAAAGTGATAAATTGATGCCGCTTTGCCACCAGACGAGACACAGCATTACATAACACCCATGATTGGTTTGTTTTTTCATTGGAGGCTCTGCTTTGAATCAATAAAATTCAATTAGGATTACTCTTGTAAAGCAAGCATATTGAGAAAATTAAATTGACCTAAAAGAATAACCTGGCTTTTCAAGTATTTCAGTTGAAACATCAATATGCTCTTGGGCTTGACACAAATTGGGATTTCCACATTTCAATGTATCTTATTCAGAGATGTTTTTGAGACACTCTAAATGAAACACTCAGCTGTTTAAATTACGTTCCTGAAAGCTTATGGCAGTGTAACACGATGAGCATCGTATTATGTCATAAGCAAAAAAGTGAAAATCCATTATCTGTTCCTGTAATGTAATTTTGTCTTCAGGTAGTGTTAGGTGGGAATGTTGTACGTGTTATTCAGTTATTCTGATTTGTCTAACACATTACACAAAGATACATTACAGCAGCAATTATAAATGAGTATCAGTGACAGTTAACACCTTGATACTGTAGGAACTTGTTTCAAACAGGCCTCAGTCTCCACTGGGCTCAATAGGCCGTTTTTCTCTACTTTTATCCAGAAAAAAAGTGCAACAGAGAAAAACTAGATTCTTGGTGAGTTTGTATAGTTCACTGAAGCTACTTCAGATGAAATCAATATATATAATCAATTGGGAAAATATATGGTAACATTTTGCTGAGATACTACTGCTACCAAAGAGGTGAAGCAGTGCCCTGTACTTTTTAAGTTTTAGGTAATCACTCAGGACCCAAAAGCAGAAATCAGACCCAAGAGAGACCACATACAAATTCAACTAACAGCAGTTTATTATAAGATTAGTTAGTGTTAGAAATCCAGAGCAATGGAGTGGAGCCGGCTGGATTGTGTATTGTGAATTAGAGGCAAACATCAGTGCAGGACAGACAATAGAAACCTGATGCACAGGTAAAATGGGATTCGGCAAATTCAAAGACAGCATCAGGAAACTGCAGAGAACTAGAAGGGTTGGTCGAATATAGCACCACAATGAACCCCAGAACAATCAGGTGAAGAATAGAGTGAATGGCCAGGATTTATGTACTGCAGGCTACAGGTGTAATTGACGACAGCATCGGCAGCAGGTGTACAGGTGAGCAGGCAGGAGGAGGAAATTAGGTCACCACACCCAGAATGAAACAGACACATCGTACACACAAATACAACACACCGAGGAGGAGATAATCTCAGAAACATTAGGGATGAGGGAGGAATCCTGCTATACCCCAACAGCACTGCCTCCTGTTGTAGCTGATCCACATCCAGGCCACATCCTACACCTCCCTGCAGCTGAGACTCCCCTGCTTTTCTGCCCATCTAAGGTTCTTGTTTGGCACAGCTCCATGATTCAAGGGTGGAATCACAGAGCTAGGGTGACAAAATACCATGTTTTTACTCCCCCTTTCCATCACAGAAAGTCATGTTACTTGATCTTTAGCCAAAACATTTGCTGCTTTTTTATACATATTTAAATACATTTTCTATTAAAATCTTAAAGCCCCTTATAGTGCCTCCACTTGCTGCCTTGTTAGACCTCTTCGCAGGATAACATGGACGTGCACAAACACCTCTTTCACTCTTCTGCTGGCTTTGTTGTACCTGTTTGAGTAGGACAACTGTTGTCATTCTTATTAGCTCCTCAGAGTTTGGTGACATTGGATACAATCATATGTCATTTTTTTGCAAGTTCACGTCAAGTCTCAAGACTCTTATCATTGCAATGAGTTGTCTGTCATCTGCTCCATGCAATCCAGTCTGCTTAAAACACTGCATAGCTATATCTAAGGGATTCAAAGCATGATCTACTGTATTATTTATTCTCACTGCAAAGCCTGCACTCTGTGTGTACAAGTGTGGCAAGCAAACAAAAACTTACTCACTCATCTTTTCAAAATATTCAATGAATGACACTCTAATCAAATGAACCTTTAGCTACAAAGCAAGTAGTGAGCTAATGTTAGATTATTGATACTGAGCTAAACATGTTTGCTAATCCTGTACACACTAACATTACAATTACATTACAAAATCACTGACCTGTCCAGGTACATTTTCACCTGTCTGATAAAGTTTGATGTTGTTGATTACATTTAGCGATTCTTTGGTTGGGCCTTGTGTGAAGTTATCATAGCCAAATTTTTACTCCATGCTATCGTTGCTGAAGCTTATAGTCATCTGTAGCCACGTGCACTGGATAAGGGAGGGAATGACATTTAGCTCGTCAGACATTTCCTTCATGTTAATGGGCCAAAAATAAATAAAAATTAAGATTGCTCACAAGTCCTGAGTCAGAGTCAAGCCTTTTGAAGACGAGTCTCAAGTCAAGTATCAAGTCACTGTGTATGTGACCTACAGTAACTCCAACTCAAGTCCATGTCTCGAATCACTGTCTCTCTCTGGGTGACATCAGTTATTTGCAGCATAACTCCTCTCACTTACAGCTGACTACAGGTCTAATCAGCCAGGGTAATTCGGAACACTTGTGGGGCCACTGCAGTGTCTTTAATTTGCAAATTAACCAGTAAATAAAGCTGTCAATTAAATGAAGTGGAGTAAAATGTACCAATATGTACCTCAATAGTACCAAAATAGTCAAGTAGCTGAAAGTAGAAATGAGCCTAAAATGGAGATAAAAATCAGACATGATGCAAAGCAATATTATCTTCAAACAAAGGGCTAAGTTAGCCAAGTAAAGGGGAACTCTTGGGGAATATTACTGCATATGTGAAAAAAGTTGTACCAGTCATTTGTGGCTCCAGATGTCACTTGCCTCAGCATTGTTTGAGTCTACAAGATTACAATTTAGAAAATAAAGAAAAAATTCTGGGTGTGAGAAGTTCTGCAGTCAGCTCCTCATCTTTGCTTGAATCTGGCAGCCTGTGGATACCAGAGCCACTCACAGCAGAATAGCCAACTGTTGGCAGTGGAGATGCATTGTGGGTAATGTAGGTGCCAGGTCTGGACAAAGAGGGAGAATGTGTGGAATAAAAAAGAGGGAGAATGTGTGGAATAAAAAAGACCATATCTCTAGTTCTGTGGAATCAGTTTTGGTCCTTTCTTGGGACCCAAAGAGAGTCCCCATGTCTTTGCAGGAGTTGATGCTCTGTCTCTTCACTCTCACTCTCAACACAGTGTGTGTGCCAGGCCTCTCATCCTTTGGGGACAGTACATGAGAAACAGAATGTAACAGTAGCAAGAAAGCAGGGCTTTACTGTTGTAAACAGATGCAACAGGTGGAAGAATAGAGCAGGTTTTTTCACTGGTTTGTTCTAATATTTTGTTTTGGTTCACCTTTTTACTGTTGTTGACAGTCATGAGTATAAACACAGATTTATTTAAACACAGATTAGGTTTGACGTACATTCTTTCCAGAAAATTAGGCTTCAGATAGCAGTAGATTATCAAAGGCTTTGTTCTGACACCGTGCTGTTGTGCTGCTAGCTTGCAAGAGCATGAAATTGCATGACATCATAATATGTCTTAGGGGGAGAGTTTCCATTTTTCCTCTTCAGCTGTGTTGGTAATTATTCTTCACCTTAATAACTGAGACACGTGTAAAAAAAAAAAAAAAAAAAAAAAAAAGAACAAACATCGAGCTGGTATCAGTGCCTAAGTTTGAAGAGTGAAGAAATGGTTTATGGTGGCAGTGCTAAAAGAAAAAGTTCAAAAAAGAAAAGCAGAAATCGACACTTTTCTGTGCAGCCACAGTCATTACACAGTAATAGACCCCTATCCATTCTTTTAAGCTACAGTGGCCTGGAATTGACACAAATAACAAAGTCAAATAGTCAGAACAGCAATGAATCATCTCGCTAATTAGAGCACAAGACCAACAAAGAAATGATCAATCACCCTTTTAGCAGCATCTCAAACATCCACCCACAAATATTCAGGATTATTGTTATTTTGTGCTGCGGAAGAGAGAAAAAAAATCCAGTCTTGTTTTTCATTCAATATTGGACAAATTTAAGACTGAATGCATACTGTTTACTTCTTTCATCTTGGTTTCATTAGTTCAAACCTCAAAGGACAGCCCGCTCAGTGTCACTGGTTTCTCATTATGAACAAACCAAAGCAATCAGTCATTGAAAATCGTCTGTTTCACTCCACTGCCCTCTGTTCTCTGCAGGTTATTGAGTGCATAACCCAGGGCCGGGTTCTGGAGAGGCCACGGATTTGTCCTAAGGAGGTGTATGACATCATGCTGGGCTGTTGGCAGAGGGAACCACAGCAGCGACTGAACATTAAGGACATTCAGAAGGTCCTGTTCGCCATGGGAAAAGCCACGCCGGTATACCTGGACATCCTGGGCTAGCAGCGGCCCAGGGTGGCCCGTTCCTCGCCAGACAGATCGACAGAGACAAACAGACAGACCGACCCACCCGAATCCAGGAATAACCAAACCAACCTGCTCCACTGTCGAAAAACACCTACAATGTTTGGGAAGGACTTAAGTGCCTGCAACACTTTTGGATATAGTGGATAAAACGTATTCAAAAAAACACGCACTTTTACATTTTGTTTACTTGCGTATAAGATGTACAGGTTTGAAGAAGACTTTTTTTTTCCCTCGAAAAACTGCAAAAAATACACAAAAATGGAGATGAAAAGAGAAGTAAAGTGGACTGGCAATAGGAAAATGGCCACCGTTTTATTATATTATGGAGAGAACACATCAGAGTTAAAATCTATTCTGGGTTTGGTTTTATGAATATATATAGAAATATTACATATATTTTATATTTATTTCTTTTTGTCAGGGTGTTGAAAGGTCTGCCATGTGTGTTGCTAAGGGCTCCGCCCTGTCTGAAGACATCACTGACAAACTATTGGCAGGGACTTGATGATGGTAGCCTTACTTGCACTCTGATTGGCTGGCGCTGAGCTTTTAATGGGAACTCTGCTTCTGTGGAATAACACTGGATGGTTGAAAAAAGGGAGTGCTCTGTAGTGGACCTACCCAATCAGACAACCAACAAATCTATTTTAATTTAAAAATAATGTACATATTGTAAAATTCTATGTGTCAAAATTATGTTAACTTATTTTTTTGGGTGTCATTTTGGTTCCTTTTTCTGACTGTGATCTGGGTGGCTAAAGTATAAAGCTATGGTATTTGTTCTCATCCTAATCTAGAGGAGATTTCTCTTGGGAATTACCTGTGTCAGTGCTGGTAAGTTGTCTTATGTGGTGAAGGTGAATGACAGTGAATACAGTTTGGAAAGTCTGCTGACATTGAATCACAGAGACTCTGGAGAACGGGGGACAACTCAGAGCCATCAACACAACACTTTTCCAAAGAGGTGATGAAGCCTCACATTCACTTTCCAGTTCATTTGCTTTTTATGGAAAGAATAGTGCGTTGCTAAATAGTATCTTACACCACATTTCCAAACTCATACACATGCTTTGAGAAACTGTTCTGTCATTTTCAGGCTTTTTGGTGTGAAGCTGCTTTTCCACTCTAAAGAAAACATTTTTGTAACTGAAAGCGTAAGTCACATGTTAGCTGCAGGTGTATTTCTAGTATATACACCCTAAGACAAGTCTGTAATTTAAGGGGATAGTTAGACATTTTGCGGAATACGTTTATTCACTTTTTTGCCGAGAGGAAGATGAGGAGATTCCACTCTCATATCTCTCAGCTAAATATGAAGCCACAGCCAGGAGACAGTTAGCTTAGCTTGGCATAAAGAAGAAGACGGAAACAGCTAGCTTGGCTCTGTTCAAAGGTAACAAAATATACCAACCAGCATTCTACAGTTCACTAATTGATATGTTTAATCACATTCATTTAAAATGAACGCAAAAAAACTAAAAATGCAGTCTTGGCCCAAAGCCTTAATCAAGAGTAAGTAATGTGTCTCATACTTTGGGCCAGAATTGCTTTTGCGCCTGTTTTTCACAGGTGCCGTGTTTATCAAACAGATGCACCTGGCTGGAGTCGCAGTTTGCATGTCATGTGTGCAAGTTTCTGCAAAATGACCCTCTCTCCTCATGGCACATGGTTTTAAGGGAGGATCGCACAAATAACAGGAGACATGATAACAGGGGGTGATTATGTGTTCTGCTTACATTGACCAGGATAGTCCTGGTTTGTCCGGGTTTGTCCCAGTTTGTCCCAGTTTGTCCAGGATTGTCCCGGTTTCAAGCTGGGTGTCCTGAGTACCAACAAATATTTGTAAAATACTTGTCTCAGTTTTTAGCTTTCACTGTCAAAATGTCCCTATTTTCACCACAAATAGCATAATAATAATAATAATAAGTATAATATTTAATTGTTTCAGCGCTTACCTGGACGTTTATCATGTTCTGTTCCAATTATTATCACCTAACCCAATATAAAAACATAAACAATGCACCGTGCATCTGAATTCAACACTGATTTGTCTGTATGTTTGTCGTTCAATCAATGTGCTGCTGTCAAGGCTGTTACCAGCCTATGAGTCATAGGCAAGCCTCTAAAGGCAATGACCCTTGTGACTCATTCTGACAGAACCAGTCAGCAGGCCTGTGGTTTAGCTGTCATGCCAAACAGAAAGTCAGTCTTTTTTAAGTGCTCCAGGGTACTCTGTAAAGTACCAGCAATGAAAATGCTGTGTTCATGGCATCCATGCTGTTGAAAGGTGCATTCCGTAGGTGCGCTTATGCATGCACTATAGACTTGTTCATTGCGCCTATAGTGTGTGCATAAGCGCATACATGTGCGCGTGCACAAATATGCAGCACACTCAAGGGTCTCGTTTTGGGGCATTAAAAATATGGCCACCTTATTTCCACTGGATTGACTGAGCTTGTTGAGCTATTTGGGGGAAAATTCTCCACCTCTGACTAAAGGTGTAAATGCAGCACAGATGAGATATACAAGAGCAAGTTGTAGTGGCAGAAATAAACATGCTTTACAATATATTGTCACCTGGTAAATTACTTTTTAAAGGGAGCTGTAGTTTTTCGTATGCTAATAAATTAATTGTTGTTCAAACTGGCAATAGACAAGTTTTTTTTTCTTTATCAATATGAAGTACATACTGATTGCACAATTGGTTCCCTATAAGTATAAGGAAAATGAAGGCTGACTGGTGAGTCAAGCTGACACCATTTCTATCTGCTTTGATGTCTCTTTTATAGACCAAATGACTGAATGAACTTGCACTTTTTCTCTTTATGTTTTCTTGTGCTGCCCCCTGACACCAACCCCTGTTGTAGTTACTTGTTTGCGTGAAGCTTTCACTTTGACTTTGCCTTTATGGTTCCTTCTTTTCCCTTATTTCAAAAAGGCTGGTGATCATTTCTTCACAGAAATTTGGAAACAAATGTTGTTTTTAGTAGTTACTCACCTTTGAGGAAAACAGCAAGTGATTCACTTGTCTTTGCAAAAGTAGCAACAACAATAATACCACTTGAAAATGCTAGGAGGGGTTGAAAAGCTGTCTGTTCCTACTTTAACTTTGTTAAATCACAAAGATTTCAGCTTCTAATAACAAATTCTCTAGTGGAATAAACCCCAGGATCTCAAGTCATTTTTCATAAAGACAGATAAAGATGCAGACGCATGGTACAGAGGCTAGCCTGCATTTGATCAGCCAACTAGCTTCAGCGCTCTATGTCCAGTTTGTCTTATCTGTACATACACCAAAATGTAAAAAGTAACTTGTGTAAAGACTTGTCGTCACTATAAGGTTGCCAAGCAACGCAGGAGAGAAGCTCCCAGACATGAAATGGTCAAATACATAAGCCTGGTAACACTGCAACTGCTACAGCACTCTAACAAATGAGACATAACGTGTTAATTTGTTGCATGAGCTGGTGGGCAAATTTTGTTACCTTCGGACCTGTGCTAACTTGCCAGTCTGCATGTCAAGCTAAGTTGACCAGCTGCTGGAGGCACGGCAGGATTTTCTAAATCAGGGCCACAAAAGGGCCATACTTTACACAGTAGGGTGGTATGGGGGTCATCCTACCAGAAAATTTAAATATTAGACTTCATTCCCTGCATTCTGGTGAGTTTTATACGCAGAAATAACCACATACTTAACAGCAAGTCAACTTGAGGTGGAACTGTCCTTGAAAAGGCAAACATAAAATTTAGGCTCTAGTCAACATTGTTATCTACTGAGAAGAACAAATTCCCCCTAAACTTTATTCTGCTAAACTGTGTTTTGGCCTGACCATCACCAATACATTAGATAACATTACCTTACAGCCAGCTAGTTCTAGCAAGCTACCATTAGCTAGCTATGAAGTGATCTGAAGTGAGCAGGGGCAGTTCAGGGGCCAATTGGATCTCAGCTGCAGCCCAAGCCCCTGTGGCCCTGCCCCTGGTTCCAACCATGGCTGGCAGCAGCTTCAGATTTACTGTAAAGAAATGGGAGGTATCAATCTTTTCATCCAACTCTCTACGAGAAAGCAAGTTTCCCAACTGTATTTCCCAAAATGTTGATTTAAATCACTTGATGTCTGAGGAGATCTTGAGGAGATCTTGTCATTCACAAGCCAGGGAAAGAAACAACAGGGGGGCTTCTTTCCTGGCATTTCCTTTACAACAACAAAATAAAAAACCTTTCTTTTTCATCATTTTGATTTCATTTTCATCAGCTGTACATGACTCACAATCACTCTTTTCTTCCTCACACTCGTGGCCTTTCCATGTTTTGCAATGATGAAGTTTTACACCCATTTATTGCTCTGATAAAAACCTCTTATGTTATGACCAGAGAGGAGCCACTGAAGCAGGTGGATACTAGTGTTAACTTATGGACGTACATCAAAAATAATAATCACTCAAGTGGATCAGCTAATTGTGTGGTATTACGCGTTCCATATTTTTGATGATTACGATATTTAATGAACTGGAAAACATGAAGAGTTTTGTTCCAAAGTGTGAAAAACATGACCCTTAAAAAGCTTAACAGCAAAATAAATAAATAAAACAACTCAAACCAAATGATATTACTTTTGAAAAATCATTCATAATTAAGTGCTTAGCAGACCAAATGAGCTCAGTTTTACAGTGTGGAACCTGTTGATTTCTCAGAGACTGAATGATAAACCTCAGGCAACGATTTTATGTTGTATCTGGAAATACAGCATTTTGGAGTGGAACTCTTCACATCTCTTCCTTATTATCTTGACATGAATTCTCACAGTATCACAGTGTTGTCTCTGTTCCCCTTGGGACTATGTAAATCATTAATGAGCATTCAGTTATTTCAAGTGTTTTATATGAAAGGCAGGATCAATTCCAACGAGTTACCCAAAGCATTGAGTTTTTGTGTATTCTCTTGTGGTAATGATAAAACGCTTAAAGACATTATGACACAGACCGTGAGCATTTGCAGGGTATTGTAATCCTTTCATGGTGAGTTGAATATTGTTTAAAAAGTTTTCTTTTCCTTTTTTTTTTCTTTTCTTGGATGAACTAACTGAACACTTTTGAAGCAAAGTTGGCATATTACCATGTACACATGTTACAGAATATAAAAATGTGGTATAACAACCGCAGTATATAAAATACTGGTATTCCATGATAGATCTTTGTATTAATGTGACTCTCTTAAGAAAATGTCTTCAAACAATCAGATGATCTCCTTTTCCATTTTGTCCTGTCTTATAAAGATGTGTAAATTTGACAGAATCTTGTCTTCATCGAAGTCTCTCAGAAAGCTGAACTGCATGTGTTCAGTGTGTGTTCACAGTTATCAGCTCCTCTTCTGTCCACTCCAGAAGTGATCAGCGGCTGTAAAGTGTGTCTAGATTTAGTGTTTTTCTACTTCAGTAGGACAACACTACAGAATATTTACCATCTCTTTTTGTTTATGTGGCGCGATCAATGCGTGTGTTTCTTTCTTGTGTTTTCTCTTTTTTATTGTGTTTGGTTATTTCTGAACACAGAAATCAGACTCATAGTGCACAAATCAGCACAAATCACTTTGTCCAGTGATGATGATACCATCATGTCAATCATGGATAAACATGCATAAATCTGTTTAAAAATCATACAAATATACAGTGTGCCTGTGCAGACCACAGCAAGAACGTCTAGTAACCAAAGCAGAAAGACTTTTCATAGTGCAGATTCAGTAAAATGTAAACAAACAGGAGATGCAGCTGCAAAGGTTTTGTAGTATAAAGTTAATATTCTAAGACACTAGAATCAAACACCGGTAAAAAGGCAGTAAAGCACAGAGTAGTCTGTTGTAACACCGCAAATGCAATATAATCCTAAGGATCAGGTCTCTGTCATGGAAACTAAATGTGATTTAGATTAAGGTTAGTGCATTTATTAGGGTTTCCCTTTTTCAGACTAGATCAATCAATCAATAATACAGGGGTTTAAATTACCATCATAATCATTGCCTGTTGTCTGTTTTGTAACTACTGGTGTTGTGGAAAACACAATAACCAGTATCATCTCTTTCTTTCTATCTTCTCTGTGGTTGTTACTTAACTTTAAATCCAAACCTACGCCCTTGTGCCCACACCCACTGCACTGTAAATCACTGTCTCCGTGGCAACATAACACCTAATGCATAATCTGAACTACAGTCCCAAAACTCAGAACATGTTTATTCTAAAAAGAAAGAAAAAGAAATATGGTAGGACAATAGGCATGAATATTAAGTTTTTGTTTTTGTTGCTGTTCTTGTTATTTTACATTTTCAGGAATTTATTTACAGTATTAGGGCTCAGAATGTCCCATCAACACAGTCCCTCCATCTAAATCTCTCTCCTCCGTCCATTCTCACAGAGGGTAAACAATATGTACAGTAACTACCACTCACATACAGCTTGATCATTTCCAAGAAACCCAACTTCTCGTGACTCAGGGAGAGAAAAACCAAGAAAAAAAAGAAGAAATACTTGTGGTTCAAAGTGCAGCTTTACCCCCTTTTTGAGGCACTATTTGACCATTGCTAACAGCAGAATTAGCACAATATTAATGTGTACATGCTACAAGATGATCCAGGCCAAAAAAACAGCACTTTATATATATGACTGGCCAGCTTGGTGCATAGAGAGATGATATTAGAATATGCTACAGTAAAGGTTAGACCAGGATATCTTGTGTGCCCAGCATTTTAATGATCTATTTGCCTTCATCTCTTTTAAAGCAACCCCTGCCTCACCAATGCAGTGGTCTTCCTGAAATAACACCTACCTGCTCCTCAAAATTCAAAATTAAAAAAACACATAGCTGCTCCCCACGTCTGATGTGCTAGCAGTGGCGATTCAAGAGTGTGTAGAATCTTCAGGCTAAAATTACCACAGGCTCCCTCCACACAGCATTCATCATCATCATGTTAGAAATAACCTTATGCCAACAAAAATTGTACGAAATCTAATCATTTTTATATTTCAAATGTCCACAATAGTAGAATTTTCAAAATATGAACATTAAAAATCTTGCAATTTTCAAAATTAAAATAGAAAGAACAATTAAGACCAGAACAATAAAAATCTATTTTTTTACCCAATATCTTCACATTAAGGAGCTCATCGGCACTTAAAGCATCGATTTTGCAGATGCTGCCATTCTGTCCTCACATCAAAAAACTGAGCTTAGAAAATATGGAGGAGTGATCACAGGCATGACAGAGGGAGGAGAGTCCTGAGAGAGGGATACTGTCCATCTGTTTCGATGTGACTTTACAGTGAACTGCTCAGGGTATTTAGTTTATCTCTCTAACAACTCTGCCTGTCACACTTCAGTTAGCACAGTTGCTGGCTGAACTTATTAGTTAAAGCTAGACTGAATATCAGCATTCAATTATTCACTGTTATGCTTGATTGTCATTATCTGCTCTGTGTTCAAATGTCTAGCTGCTTTTTTTGTTTCTCATCGTCTTTTTATCTTTCTTTTTATCTCACTTCCGGATGAGTACCTCCCTTTCATTTTCCTTCACTGACTTTTGAACAAACTCGGAGAACGTTACATAAGCGGATGACATGGGGCTCCTTTTGGGAGGTTTCCTGCTGAGATGTCATTGCAAATTGTACATTGGTTGTTGATAGGGGAGTGGGTGGCGATTGCTGCGGTTGCAGCATTTTGAGACACTGCTGCGGAGTGAAGTTTGTCATCACTCAGGCCCCTGCTAATGGTCTGGAGCCCCAAGCCGTTGTCTGCTTGCCTATTCACAAACTGTGAGTCTGTCTGCCAGATGATTCACTCTAAAAATGTAACTCCAGCAGTGTTGAGCAGTAACGTTACTGTACTTACTAGAAGCAGTAATAATGTTACTTTCCCCAGTAACAAGGAGTGTAACAAATTACCAAGAAATTTTTAGTAATATATTACAGTTACCCGTAAAAAAAATTTCACTTCTGATTTTAAATCTAGGATTCATTTTCGTAATCTTTGCACATGCATGTCAGCAAGCAGCAAGCTAGCTTAGAAGATGGGAATACTTTGATTCAGTGGATGGAAATATTCCCATTATTTTGATTTTGGTGGGAGAAAAGATGAAAAGAACATTGTTGTGAAATGTAAATTGTGTGTAGGTAGAGATATTAAGACTGTCCACTGTGGAGGACACAACCTCAAAACTCTTGAAACACCACAATGATAGCACAACGATGGGAAGCTCATGGAAATAAGTTACACCCTACAAAATAAGAGCCCTCTGTGACCATGGAGGTTGGCTGTAGCCCAACAATGGCTACACAGCCAGAACTGGATTTTAACTGTGGGCAGCAGGTTACAAGCAACAAGAACTAATGAACCTTGTGGCTGGATATCTGGTGGATAAAATGTTGCCTGTCTCCATGGCTGACTCTCCATGTTTGAGACCATGGGCGTAATGGACGCGGGGTACACAGGGGACATGTCCCCCGCACTTCCCATATCTGTGCCCTCTGTCTCCCGCAATTTTTACAGCCATAACAACCGCTTAATTCATTTTTAACATGTTAAAAAATGCGTTTTTCCGAGCTGCCTTTAAACACATCATGAGTAGGAGCTAAACAGCAGCAAACAAACGCTGCTGCCCTGTGTCATCAGAGACAGAGGTTGTGCTTCATTCAAACATGTTCAGCAAACCAACCTAGAAGCAAAAAACTTTAGACAGTTTTTTCCAAACAAACCGTGCAAACTGAGTAACGCTGTTATATGTAGATAATGTTTAGCTAAAACAAGGACAATTTGTCCCCCCCACTTCTACTGCTACGCCCCTGTTTGAGAAATGTTTGAAAATACCGGTCACAAGCAACAGTATAGATTCATAGGCTGCTAGTTTGGAGCCTTACCTGTGCCTTCTAGAGATTACCCTGACAGTAATAAGTTAAGTAATAATATTACTTTCAAAAAGTGTAGCCACTAATCAGTAATTACATGTTTTTGAGTAATGAGGCCAACACCGAACACCAGTGGTAAATTATGGGGAACAGTGAGATCAGGCTCTGTCTCCATCTAACTAGGTAGACAATAGAACAACTGCAGATTGAGTGGCTTGCTCTGTGGCACATTACACATAATTCTTGAGGGAAATGAAAATGTTGCTTGTTTAGTTATTTAAACGTTTTGCCTTTATTAGACAGCTGATAATAAGGAGACAGACAGAAAATGAAGAGGGTGCTATGACATGCAGCAAAGGTCCAATGCTGGAATCTGACTAGAAACGTTGCAGTAAGATAGCACACATCTCAGCCATTTGGTACCAAAACACTCCAAAAAACCTCAGATGAGACCACACCATCATGAGAGAAACATACAACTCTGTACCCATAATAATGAACATGATCTTCGAATTGCTTGGGATAAATAATCCATCACAGTGAAATGTAACTTCACAGCCTGACGAAGCACAAAAAGACACATAGACACTGAAGCTTTATCGTTGCTACATGCTTCTTTGGCAAGTGTCCACATATTAGTCAACAGCCATCCCATTATTGTTTAGCTGGCCTCTTACAAACAACAGGAAAATGGAGACACAGTCAGCACTGAGGGATTTGAGGTCAGTAAGCAGTGTGTTATGATGGCGCTACCTTAATTGTTTATTGATTTACAATTACACAGTGTTTTGTGTGTTGAGGTTTCTCTGTGAGCGTGTGTGTGTGTGTGTGTGTGTGTGTGTGTGTGTGTGTGTGTGTGCGCACGTGTGTGTGTCCTCATATTTATGTTTGAGTCTGGAGTGTCTCAAGTGTCCAGTTCCAACTTGTGTGTGTAGGGGTAGACAAAATGTAAACACATAATGGCCAAGCATTTGAACTCAAAGTCACGTATATACAGTTACTACTGAAGAGCTTTCTTAGCCCAGTTTTCAAATATTCAGTATAAGACAACCAACTGAGTGTCACAAAGGTTAAATTGTCAGTTCCCAAACAAAGAGAAACACTGATCACAAGTTAAAAGGAAAAAGACAGACAATGATGATGTTACTTCTGAGTTTATGTTTTTCATAATTTATTACCGTTTCAGAATTTGTGTTTTTGTATTTACCCAATGTTCTCTTTTTAATGAGGTCTGGTCCGTGAGTCACAACTTGCAACTTGCACTTGCATTTAGCTCATTGACAGAGTTGTATAGATTATCACTTTAAACTCTTTATATTCTAAACTTTTGAATCAAAAAATGAAAATAATTTTTTTTTCTTCAGTCATAATTAAATTTATAATGATTTGGCAGCACAAAAGTATCAATCACCTATTTTTAATCATTTCTAAGCAACACCCTCAAAGGCTCAGAGGTAGTTTTATATGTTTTTGGCTATTTTCTGATGACTAAACAAGCCTAGCGGGTTCATACTAATGTGTCCAATATGTGAAAACTGTCAGGAAATCAGGTGTGATGAGTTCAAGGATCATATCCATGCTTCTGCATGTTGAATGTAAGCCATGTATACTTGATGTTGCTGCTGACACCTATCCAAAGTGCATTACAGGATTGTCGCCATCAGCGTCCATTTGTTTCACTGCAGTTTTTTTCAAATAACTCGAGTTAGAAAATCTGTCACAGTGACTGTTGAGTTGACTTTTTCTGGGTAGGTTCTTCTATCATTCATTGTGTTGTGTGTGGACTTGTTTGACTCCTTGTTTTGGGTTGTGTGCCGAGCTAGGAATCCAAACACCACTATCTCTGTAAAGAAGAGGCGTTTTATAGCCTGCGATTATAAAATATGAAGTGGCTCATTCAATTTTAGATTTTCAATTATATGTAGCTGAGCATATTTCATGTGAAATCATGTTTCTTAAAACACAGAATGATAGAAAGATGAAAAAAAAAGCAATATTGAGCCATATCATCCAATAAAGCACTCCAGTGTGTGTGTGTGTGTGTGTGTGTGTGTGTGTGTGTGTGTGTGTATAGGTGTGTGTAGGGGGTGGCTGCATGATTATAAAAAATCTTAATCAGTTTTTAATAAATTACCGTTTTGTGACAGGCAATTCAAAGCAGACTGGCTGTGTCTCCATAGCAACGGTGGCTGAGGCTCATGCGTAATATGGCTTTCTGCTGTCCAAAACTGACGAGGAAAAAGCACTAACCCTAACCCATTTCTCAGAATCTAAGGAGAAATAATCAGTTGATGACCATAACAAAAACCTATTGCACTGTTGAATTATCAAGGACATTTTGGTGTTTTTGTGTTGAGGATATCGTTAATGGAAAACCTGAACATGGGAGCTCACAATACTTCTGGGCAGCAGGTCCTTGGTTATCTAATTGGACTGATGCACACAGCATCTAATGTCCTGCGATCGGGTTAATATTGGAGTGAATGGAGGCAAGAGCAGTTGCTCTCAGAAACTAATATTGCCATTGCTGGATTTACAGTGGAGTTAGTAATGTTTCTGTAATAATACATATATTATAGCAGGAGGAGACATGATGCAAAGATACTGGGTGAGGGGAAAAGGACAAGTGCATGTGAGTGCATTGGAAACGGAAAGTTTGTTGTTGTAGTTTGGTTCACTGATTTGGCCGCTTACTTATCAATATGGTCAGCAGTTGGAGCTGAAGCAGTCGCTGTGACACACAGCTCATGGAGGCAATTAAAGTACATTAAAACCATTAGTGCCCAATTTTCACAATTAGTGACAAAATCATACTCCTTCCAAGCCCTAACTGAGTCAGATTTGAACATGCAGTAGTTTCTGAGGATATCATTACAGCCAATGGACATTGCAAATAAGTACATTCAAATAATAAATAAGTAAATTAGTTCATCTTCATGACTCCAGAATTGGCTTGACAATCATTATGTCTTTAAGTTTCCTTCGGTATGAAAGTAATCCAGTGACAGTTGTCACACTACTGTCATGGACTCTGCTGGAGCTTCTTAGCCCCACCCTCCTGCTCACACCCCTCTGCTCATTCCTCCACTCAGCCCTGCCAGCTTTTCCCGCCAGTGCTTTGCCCACACCCTACTGCACTCCCCCTGCATTGACTGTCAGCCAATCCGTGACCAGCCTGTTCTGCCACCACACACCTGCTTCTCATCTGCTCATTTGCTCCTCAGTATTTACACCAGTCAGTGTCCCTTTGTTCTCTGCCAGATCGTTGTTAGTGCCTATGCCTGCTTCGTATCCCGCCTGTTTCTCTGTTCTGCCTTCTTGGATTTTTGACCTGTGCCTGTTACCTGACTCTTGTTTTTGCCTGCCGACTCTGTACCTCTGCCTGATCAACCTGCTTTCTGGTTTTGACCTAGTTACGAACGGTATTTTGCCCTGCTTGAAAAACCCAGTAAACTTGCTGTTTTCTGCCATATATCTGTCTCTGGCTGCTGTTTCTTCTTGTGGATTCTCTCTGACCTCTGACAACTACATCCATGGGTACATTGCAACCAGGAACTACTGATAGATAATTTAGCAAACTTTTAATGGTGCCAGTTTGTCAAAATAGGGTCAAGTATACATGTAGGCTATAAAAAAAAAGAAGAAACGGAGTGATGCAGCCAACAGCTAAGTAACTGTCTCCACAGTAAGATTGTACTTCCGGTCTACATCGCACATGGGAGAAGTCTGACTTCAGAGCTTTCTGCCAGAAAGCCTTTCTAACCTACCCCTGTCATGACCCCTTTATTAAGCACCAGCCCCCTTTAAAGGCTTTCTGGAAGAAGGGTCTGAAGCTTTCTGGCAGAAATCCCCAAAGGCAAACTTCTCCCACAAGCATCTACATCGCATAAAGCCCACAGATTACGGGAAGTGTAGTTTCAAAATTTAGAGCATGGTTATATCCCAAATAGGTGTAGGACTAAGAATAATAATAGAAGACATTTTTTTTTTTTTTTCTATGTTGCTCTATGAACATGTACTGAAGCTTAGACTGTCCCATAGAAATTGCATGTATGTGTTTGTGAAGGGGCGCTTTTCAATGAAGGATGTTGGGGGCGGCACTACTCTCAATTTTGTCTGGGGGGGCACAGTATCAGACCAGTGTGATGAAAATTGTTAATATCATGTTATCTATAAATATCACTATGCTATACACATCACCAATATTAGCACTGGGATTTCAAAATAAGGCAAAATTTCTGGCACCCCACCACAAATGTCCACATTCCTCTGACATTTAAAAAAGGGAACACAGCTAATCCTAAAATTACTACGAGGCAGCAAGCAGTTTCATATATGAACTATTTTAAAATATCAAAGCAACAAGGATTTGGGTTAACCAGTTCCTACAGTAAGTGACTACAGTCAGGTGGTCAGAGTCAGATACCTGGTTGAAAGTGAGATGCTGTGAACATCCCTGCATTATAATGAAAACACTAAAGGGCAGATACTTTCGCGCTTAGTTTAAATATGTATTACTTGAAGGAAATGCACACATCACTGACACATTATGATTCAGTGATTTCGAGTGAGGCTACTGACAAGACGACAGAATTGGTAGAAGAGGGTGATTATGAAAATCGACTGCAGAGATGGAATGAATTCAGTCAATGATGGAACATATTTCTGCTTATGCTTGGCAGATGTGTCACTTTTCCCTCTGTATGATCCACTAAAATCCATGTGACATATTTTAAAGCATGGCAAACTTTGCTGGTAAGCCTGTTCCCATTTGGAACAGGCTTCTTCTTCTTCTTCTTCTTCTTCTTCTTCTTCTTCTTCTTCTTCTTCTTCTTCTTCTTCTTCGTGTTTGTGACTTCTTGTCACTAGATGTTACAGTTAGTGTTTTTCATACTGCCACCTGCTGTACCATGGGTAATGCAGCAAACATATCAAATAGGCATTTACATATTGATATATCTTAATAATATGATGACAGCAGGGGAGAAAACTGGAGAGTCCCAGAAAAGATAGGAAGGCAGACAGATCTGCAAACAGTATTTATTTGCTGAACTTGGGGTGATTAGTATTTTCTTCTCATATATGCCATCTGACTGCAGTGGTGAACGGTCTCCCATGCAAGCTCTTGCTGAGAGTGTATTTAGAGTGAAAACGCTGTGTTTTTCAGCCAGATTGCTTCTCGGTTTTCCAGTATTGCTTGTCAGCATCAAGTGCTGCAACACAGCCAAGTCATTTGAGCGACAATCCAAACATATACAGAAAAGGCATCATTTCTAAATTGCTTTAAAAAGTGCATTCACCTTCAAGTGTTCAGTCTCTGACTCACCCTCATCTGTGTCTTTCAAAAACACAAAATGACTACAAGGAAATGATTCACACTCCACACTGAAGATGGTCTGTCTTATTCCACCAAAATAATCCTGAACTGTAGTCATCTGTGTCAGCTTGCCATGGATAAAAGCAGGTATAGAACTTCATTGATAACTGTGATGGCTTTATAGAAAACACAAGGACATGAAATGGGGGCTGAGAGTTCCCTGCATCTGGTCTTTTATTGCAAAGATGAGGAGGCAAGCTCATTTGTGAGGAAGAGGTTGTACAAACAAAAAGAGAAGATCGACTGAAGCTCATTATATGTATAATCCAATACCTTGCTGTTTTCTTACCAACAGACATGCAAGCAAATGTACTGACCTTGAATTCAAAATTGCTCACTGCAGTTTGATCAAAAATGGTTCTTTCCTTATAATAAGTTGAGAAATCATAATCTTCCATTCTGCCTCAAAGCAGTTTTCGGTGCTATCGCACTGTAAACAGTGTTTTTGTTGAGTACCTGAACCCAGAGCTGCCTTCTCACCACCCAGGGAGAATGCCTTTGACTAATCCCCAAGGCTTTCTTATCAAGTGTGATTGAATAGAGCCTTCAGTCCCCAGAAGACAGGCTAACCTTTATCTTGCCTATTTTCTATTTCTGCATCTCTTTCTTTTCTCTCCACAAGGCGTTTGTGGGAAAAGGAGACCTGTTAACTGTTTACACCCTCCAATATGCACATTGTTTCCCCAATGGGCGTGCGTTTGAAACATGAAAGGCTCCCAACAAAATGGAAAATTTCCACTCCATTAGCCATGCAGCCAATCAGCGCGCAGTGACCCAGATAAGGAGCTTGATATTGATGATGACAGCAATAAAGACGTATTTTCACCACAAGCCTTCCTTCTAATTAGGTTGATCTGCGGAGAAAATAAATGAATTTTGACAAAATGCAAAAGAGGTGGTGTGCAGGGAGAATTAGACAAGCAAGTGTGACAGGAAGAAGGGGGGTGAGATTCAGGAGGTTTCTGGGGGTTAAGTGACTCCACTGTCGGGGAATGGGTGACAATTACCAGTGAAATGAGATTTCGTGGTTTCAGGTGCCTCCTAAATACGGTGTTTGGTCATAGTAATTGTTCAGGGTCAAATGGGAAATACTCCTTGATAATGCTTTAGCTGTTTTTGACAAGCCTGTGCACTCTGGACAATCTACAGTGTGTACAGTATTAGAAGTGTGTCTACTACCTTTTCAAGCTGTACATTAACTGCTGATGTGCTGAAAGGAGGTGGTAGTGTAGAGGGCTTGTGTTGATGCTGATTTGAATAACAGAATCTTGTACAATCATTTTGTATAATTAACTTTGTTTTGTTGTTGAGTCATCAATAATTATTTTCAAGTTAGTCCGTGTGAGGAAGAAGGTAAAAATGACATGATGAGATAAGATGAAACTTTATTATTCCCATGCCAAATTAAATTGTTAAAGCCGTATATAATGTCTAAATTCTCTGAGGCAACCAGTTTTTTGAAGTGTGTTACTTACAGATGGTGATCTGCCCGTCCAGTGGAGAAAATGTGATTCAGTGCCATATTAGCTGCCCCACAGGCTAGAAAGTTGGCCTCTATGTGCCTCTAAATACATAAATAATTAGTTAATAGTTCCCTGTGTATTTTCATTATGGAGCTGTAGTAGTTAAACTTTTAATTTTCACTAGGATTTGGAACTGTTTCACCAGAAAGTGCATCACTACTGTCTGACGCTCTGATTAAGCTGTTCATTTTGGAAAAGATGCATATGGAAATTGATATTGAATCGCATAATAATTACATGGATGCCCTGCAGTAATGCAAGTTGCATAGGACACTTATTAAAGTTGTAATCCTGAAGATTTTCATCATATTACTCCCAATGATACCGCTATTTCTGAAATTGATTCTGCCATTAAAATGTATTCACAGTCATCAAACTTTTTTGCCAAAATGGCCATATTTTGAAAA
The DNA here is from genome assembly GCA_037975065.1 of Chaetodon trifasciatus. Taxonomy (NCBI): domain Eukaryota; kingdom Metazoa; phylum Chordata; class Actinopteri; order Chaetodontiformes; family Chaetodontidae; genus Chaetodon; species Chaetodon trifasciatus. The sequence goes on along the minus strand of JBBMOE010000001.1, from coordinate 24,689,819 downwards.
AATATGCTTACAATTTATGGTTGAATTTAACACTAACTTGCCATGCCACAGTTTCCTATATGCTACTGTATATGTTTTTAAAGAATGGACAACAGGTGGTAATAATGTTCCTGTTTTCATCCTAAATTTATTTATGCCATGCTACACATATTTTTGAGACTGCCACAGAGGAGGGTGGGAGTATGGCCAGAGTGGGTAGGGAGCAATCAAGCAAGCAGCAGAAGGTCAGCAGCCAAAGTGCCAGGAGGAACAGTCATGCACGGCAGCACTGCAATACTAACCTCTACACCTCCTCCTGGAGGGAGGGTGGTATCAGTTGCAACATTAAGCTTCCACAGCAGACGAGAAGATGGGGGATGTCACCCCACAGCAATCCGCTACACACTCAGCAGGTGTTGACATCTAGATTAACCTTGGACCGCTGTGAGTCCAATTCCTCTGGAAGGCAGTGTCTTATTAGAATGCACACAGACAGCTTGTATCCAATTCCTGGCTTCTGAGGCTCCCAGGTACTTCCCCTCATTCGCTGGCCTGTCAGTCAAAGGGTCATCAGAGCATTGCTGCAGGGACACTGGATTGGAACTGGATTGGGACTTATAACCCAACAATGACTGTGTCCCTCCTTATTCATATTTCCTTGACTGCTCCTATAGGAAGTTATTAAGTCCATTCATGAAGGAGCAACACCACAAGGTCAACTCAGCATGAAGTAAACATAACCCTTTAATGTCTGGGTATTTTGCACACACTCCTACTGTACATACATGCCTCTGTGACCAAATGCTCATCTAGCAATATTTCAACATAGCCTACTATATTTTATATTCATATGCATGTCGCACTGTGTTACAGATGCTGCTGCTACTGCTCAGAGTAAACACTGCACACATTATTCAGCACAGTAACAACATATCACTGTCATTGTCTTGTGGTCATTGCAACATGCCTGTGGTGTGCTATTTTCTAGTCGAGTTCATGTCAACTGATTTAAATTTGTACTCAGTCCTAAATGATGTGATTCATTAACTGGCACAAAGATATAATTCTCAGACACATTTTCATTTTCAGAGTTGCTGCTATCAAAGCCCTCCTAAATTAAAGCAGGCCGTGCTGTGCAGTCAACCTGTCACTGTTACTGTTCATACTTTGGGTGTACTAATGGCGGTATGAATCTTTCGGAGGAAAACCTCTGAACAACAATGACTTTTCAACAATTTTGGCATTTGGACACCAGTGAATTGTTAAAAAAAAATACTTTCAGGAAAATCAGGAAGTTGAGTGAGTCGTTGAACTGAATAGCAATAATTATGATATTTAATAAAGTAGGTGGTAGCTAACATTAGCCTGATAATTTGACTGAATTTCCATTTCATGTCACTTGATTATTTATTCTGCTGGATTGCTGAAAAATGGGCAGCAATTTAAGTGTGTGGAATAATGCTGCAAGTAACAACTGTTCATACTATTATTATTCATATTTGTTATTGTTTAATCTAAGTATTTTTGCAAGTAATAGTCCTCAAGTCCTCAAATTTCTTGTTTTCTGGAACCACCAGTCCAAAACCCAAAGATATTCAATTCACTTTGCCAAAGAAGCAGTTTTTGTTGATAGTTGATTGTTTTGTTGATTGACTTATTAGTCAATAAAAAATTTCAACTCAACAAAAACTATGACATAAAATATTCCTCAATAACCTTTTTTCACACTGAAAACAAAACATTAACTAAATATAAAGTAACTTTTGAAAACAAGAACTATGACAAAATGTGTTACATTTTTCATCAACGATTAAAAACTAAATGATAAGGTGAAAGTAAGACAAATGGACAAATTAACTTAAGTTGTTTCATTTTCGTGTGTGTGTGTGCCCATGTGACCCATCAGCCTAATATTTTTTATGCAAATTTATGACAGTATGCTCAAGAACCTCTTGTGTTTGTGGTGAGTAGGGCAGGTTGTACATTGCCAATGCCATCCTAGGAAAATAAATGTTGCCTATGGTCTACCTGCTTGCCCTGTTGGATAATAATGTCAATAATTCAATAATTAAATTAATGACGGAAAGAAAGAAATAGCTCAGTTCCTGCTCCCGCTCATGAATCTATTGCTGCCGCTCCGTCCCCCAGCCCAGTCAGAGAGGATGCCAACAGACATGCGAAGGTAGTTTTACATGTCAGTGTTAATAACAAAGGGTGTTTATCCTTTGCTGGACTGGTCGCTTGAAAAAAATACAGCATAAATCAAGAGTATACCCACTTCTTCAGGCACCACTACACCACTGTACACAACCAACTCTGGCTGTAATGGCAAGTCTTACTCAGTAGCCTGCATGCATCTGTGGAATCACACTGTAGCTCTTCATTAGTAAAACATTTACTGCTGCCTAACATACCTCTTGCTCAGCAATTGATTTAGTGGCTTGACCTGTTGCACTGCCATTGGTAACAAAGTGCACCCCTTCTAAGTCAGTAAATACTTCCAAACATGGAAACTCCCACCTGTGTTGAACTGATGCATTTGGTAGACAACTGACTGGAAGCACTGCTGCAAAAAGTAGAAACAAAAGAACATTGAAAATGCTAAAATGAAAGTATTGGCACTGCATGTTGTTTTTACTGATACTCATATTGGTTCATCTAGTTAATTAAGCATCTGAGACCTACTGTGTGAGCAGCTAGTGCTTTGCCACTGTTACCCTGCTAGATGTGGATCATATTGTGTTATCAGATGACCATAAATTTGATGTCAAACCATCAGCATTCTCACACAGGAAGGAAAACACTGGTTCTAAACTCCCTGTGCACCACTTTTTATTCCTGTTATTTTTAAAATTTCTGTATCAGTGCACCTCTATTCAAATTCAAATTTTGCAGCATAGTGGGTTTACTCAACTGTAAACCTGCTGACTGGCTGCTCACATGCTGTGAATGACATGAAGTGCAAGTTTCACAATAAATCCTCCTACCCTAGCAACACTGAGTCCATTTAATGTTTGAAATACTCTAAGTTTGATAGAGCATGTGTTTCTCAGGTCCGTGAGGGGGGAGCAGAAGATCAAACAGTGTTAGTGAAGAGGAGGCTTTACTAGGAATATTAGACTTCAGAGCAGAACATTCAGTAGATTAAATATCACTCTTGTAGTCCACAGACCATACAGTCTTGTCTCGTGGGGTCATGTCAAGAGACTATTCTCTTTTTTTTGGTCCTCTAATATATGTACCTGCGTCAGACCTTAAAGTTTGGAGTCTAATTGCACAGGCCTTAAATGTCCGCTTAACTTTATTGCTGTGCAGAAGTCCAGGCCTTCAACCTATAAAGGCATTTTGATCTGGGATTATGGGTGTGTGATGGAAGGATTAAGACCCAATTAACTTGAGGGCTATGAATGATGATGATGTTTGAAGACTTTTCTTGTCTTTCTTTAGCCTCTTTGGAGCGGAGCACCGTTGCCCGTATGCCTTATTGCAAATATTTTTAAGATCTATAGTCCATTAACTGTAGGATTTTCAACAAATCATTTCTCAGACAGCTCACAGGCATTTGGTAGATATTCTGCCATGCCGTGTGCGTGAGCGTGCATGAGAGTGTGTATGAGGGTGTGTGTGAGTGTGCATGTTTGTGCACAGAATACTGCCCACTTCATATGGTTGTGAAGGCGCTGGTTCATATTTTGGGTGATATACAGATTAGACATGCTCTAAATTCAAATAGCCTCACGGCTCAGTAATTCCAGCGTTTTACCCACATTCACTTTGTGTGTGTGTGTGTGTGCGTGTGTGTGTGTGTGTGTGCGTGTGTGCATATGTTTATGTCAGTATAATAATATAATCTTGCATTAACTACAAATTTCTCTTTTTTTCCACTTCTCTCAGACTAGCCTGTAACATTATTGTAAATGCTTCAGTAGCAATACAGTACCGGTACATCAGACTCAGAGAGCCAGCCACCCTCCTCGGAGCCAAAACACCCCGCCCACTCTCACACACACTCTCACACACACACTTGGGTGGATCCTTTATCTTTTATCCTCAACTGTCCTCTTCATTCAGAGATTGAAATTTACAATCCAACTTTCCCTTTGTTAGAAATGAGAATACTTCTTTCTGGCACTGCCAAAGTTAGCCGAATAGGAAAATATGCAACAACCTGACAGAACCTTCTGCAGCAGAGAACATCCTCTTTTTCATTTTTTGGACTGAATTATGTATAGAGGCTTAAGAGACATTCCCCGGCCACGATGGTGTTAGTTTCCTCATATCACTTATCCAACATGTGGAACCTAGGCCCCATTAGCGTTAGAGGAATAGAACTATATTCCTCAACTCTTCATGTAACACAGGACCAACCTGGAGGCATAAGGTGGAAACCCACTGTGAGTCATAAGTCCTCCCTCTCTCAGTGTTTTGTCTCCTACTCTGCCCTCCTTAGGCAAATTAAGGTGAGATTTCATAGCTTTAAGGTACAGATAGCATGCACAACCACAGGCAGTAGAGTCCCAGGGTTTGCCATATTTGTCTGCAGGATATGACATTGTTGCTCTGCACGTCTTTGATCTGTCTTGTCTTTTTATGCTGGCTTGTCGGTATGAATCTCCAATGGAGCACAGAGTGTGTTTATTTCTCTGAAATGTGCCGTGCTCCAGCCGTCACCTGGATGAGGTGATTTGTATGTACCACCGCTGCACATATCAAGTATAATGCCTCAAGTGTTCATTTCATATCACGATCCCAAGCGTTGTACAGCAATTGAATTTGAGCATTTTTTATTCCTTTGTGTCTGTCTGCCTTTGACATGTTGTCAGCATGGAAATTCACAGCACCCTGCCACTCTTCCTCCAGCAACCTCTTGATGTGCCACAGTGTGAGTCATGTCATGAATAAACATGCAGATTTACAAAGGGATGAGTGTTGGTTAGAGATGAGATAGACAGTTTACATGTGTTTGAATGGAAGGGTCTGCAGAGAGAGGAGTGACAGGGTCATGGAACCCAAATAAAAAAAATAAAAACAAGCATGCACAAAGATCTGGGTTTATTGGGGTTTTTGTTTGTTTGTTTGTTTGTTTGTTTGGACTGTCTAGCAATGGTTAAGACGTGCTTGCAGGAAACTCTGGTTGTGGCTCCTGCTGCTCTGCGATTACTGAAATCCTGTTTGTAGCACTCCTTTTCTAAAAGTTAAAATATTTTTAACTTCTAGGACTTCTCTCTCTGAGTGGTAAAGACATGCTGAGCTCTCAGCTTTGTCATGAACAAGCAACAATACCTTCTAAAGTTGGGAAATAATCTGAAAAAAAAAAAAAAAAAGCTGAGAAGGAGAGGCTCCTGGAGCTCTGGCAGCATTTGGTGGCTCTTGCTGCTTGTGAAAACTCTCATTATATGTCAGTAGGCCAATGATCTGTGCTGTCTCTTCTGGGCATACAGTCCTCAAGACAGTGGTCACTTTTGATGGTAACACACACGACTGAGGCATAAGCCAAGTGTATGTCTGATCGACATGGTATAGACCTAGAACAATGTCACTGAACATGTGAGCATTTGTGCAACTGACCATTAAACCCTTTCACCGGACATCTGTAACTGGGTGCCAAAAATGGAAGCTGCAAAGGGTGGCATGCCCACCTAACTAGCTTACTACTTACATCGTCGTCCTGCCTCGTTCCTGTGCCAAAGATTTTATGGCCCTGGGCCTCCATGGACTACAGACCGGAGTCACTGATCTCCCACATCATGATGACCCTGGAGAGACTCATACTGGAGCAGCTCCGGCCCATGGTCAAGCCACTCTTGAACCGCCTCCAGTTCGCCTATCAGCCCCGACTTGGAGTTGAGGATGCCATCATCTACCTGCTCAACCGTGTCTACGCCCACCTGGACAAGCCGGCGAGCACTGTGAGGGTTATGTTTTTGGACTTCTCCAGTGCATTTAACACCATTCGTCCAGCTCTACTGGGTGACGAGCTGACAGCAATGCAGGTGGACGCCCCCCTAGTGTCCTGGATTGTGGACTACCTGACTGGCAGACTACAGTACGCGCGGCTGCAACACTGTGTGTCAGACAGAGTGGTCAGCAACACTGGGGACCCGCAGGGGACTGTCCTCTCTCCCTTCCTCTTCACCCTCTACACCACGGACTTCAACTATTGCACAGAGACCTGCCACCTTCAGAAGTTTTCTGATGACTCTGTAGTAATTGGATGTATCAGTAAGGGTGATGAGGATGAGTACAGGGCTACTGTGGACAACTTTGTCACATGGTGTGAGCAGAACCATCTGCAACTAAACGTGGCAAAGTCCACTGGTAGTGGACCTGAGGAGAACCAAGGCACCAGTGACCCCTGTTTCCATCATGGGGGTCAGTGTGGACATTGTGGAGGATTACAAGTACCTGGGGGTACATATTGACAATAAACTGGACTGGGCAGGAAGGGCCAGAGTCGTCTCTATTTTCTGAGGTGATTGAGGTCCTTCAACATCTGCCGGACTATGCTCAGGATTTTCTAGGAGTCTGTGGTGGCTAGTGCTATTCTCTATGCTGTTGCGTGCTGGGGCAGCAGGCTGAAGATGGCGGACACCAACAGACTCAACAAACTGATCTGCAAGGCCAGTGACGTTGTGGGAATGGAGTGTGACTCTCTGACGGTGGTGTCAGAGAGGAGGATGCTGACTATGCTACGGACTATCTTGGACAACGTCTCACACCCACTTCATGATGTGCTGGTCAGGCACAAGAGTACATTCAGTGAGAGACTCATCCCACCAAAATGCACAACTGAACGCCACAGGAAATCAGTCCTGCATGTGGCCATCAAACTGTACAACTCCTCCCTCTGAATGGCCCTTGCACTTTTTCAATATACATATTGATAATATATATATTTTGTTTTATATATATATTTTTTTCTCTTCTAATTAGTCTCTTCTATCTCTTCAATTCTTATAAGGAGCACCTGTAACAAAAACAATTTCCCCTCGGGGATCAATAAAGTATCTCTGATTCTGATTCTGAAAGTAGTTGTTTTGAAGCATCTCTGTCCTGCTCCAGCCATTATTACATGCAGTCAAGTGTTGTGCTCAAACTCTGACCTCAGTAGCAGCAGACCTTTCAAAGCACAACCAATGAGATAACAGCTGTGTGTGAGGTAGCCAGAAGCAACAGATGCAAGCATGGGAGGAGAGTGATGTAAAACATCCAAAACAGACCACAAGCTTGCCAGAAAAGGTAATCCATGGAGAAATGTCAGCAGTCAGAGGGGCCTACCAGGTTTCTGAATAGACAGTTTACAAAGTTAGCTAGACTGAATGCTAAAGTTAGCTTAGCTGTTTATATATGTTAGCCTAGTAGGCCTACTCTGATCTGACATTCTACTCATGCGTAATACTAATAATAATATTAAGATGAATTAGCTCTACACTGCCACCAAGAATGTTTCTTGTATTTCCGCGTCTCTCATGAACTCATCAGCTGGTGGGAATGCTGATTTTTTAACATCGACATGCAGCTTTGGCATCTGTCTCTCACCACAATATCATGTCTGTACGTATCCATGAAGAGCAGACTTAAAGCCTTTTATAAAATTCTTGTTTTAAAAAATACTCATCTGGAAACATTCAATAGTTGGCCAGATGCAGCGTTTTCAACTAACACATGAAACACACAAGAGCTTAATTAGCTAGTTCGCTAGCTACAGCTGATAAAATGTCCAGCTGTCATTTTATAGTCTCCATTAAGAAATGAGAAAACTGCCATTGTCTGTCTGAAATCAAGGAAGCATTTCAAAATGTTATGAAGAATTTGAAGTGGTAAATCCGCAATTCTGTGTAATAATAATAATAATAATAATAATAATGATAATAATAATAATAATTATTATTATTATTATTATTATTATTGTTAACTTTATTGAAGCCACATGTCAGCTTGGTGCCTTTGTCCACTTCTGCCCACATGGAGTAGTATTATAGACTGTGTGTTTCCTGGTATGGTATTAACAAACACAGCCTATCCCTCACCATTTTTAGTGGACTATCAGATGGGTCTCACATTCGGCTGCTTTCACATGCATGTGGCATGCACTCTGTCTGTCTCTTATCCTCTGTGGGTTGTGAATGAATAGGATTGAGTGCTGAATAACAGCTGCTGCATGCTATAGCAGCTAGCAAAGCGGCAGGCAGATGTTATCGGGGGGGAAATAGTCTCTCCTGGTTGATTTGCTAGTCATATAGTCTGCTTGTCTGACTGCACTATAGCAGATAGTGTCAGAGGGACATCAAAAGAGGAGGATTGGCCGCTAACAGATCAACATGTTCTCAATGACATGCTGTCTAAGCATTGGCGAATATTCACTGTTTTGACTGTGTCAGCAAAGCCGATTTTCAAGATTGTTTTTCCAGTATTTGTTGCATTTAAACCTGCACCATGGTAAATTAGTATTTGTAAAAGTACCTGTCTTATTAAATCAAAAGTTTGCCTGTAAAAGAGAAAAGTATTCCAATACCTCTGACTGAGAAGCCATTGATTTACCCTTCTTGCCTAAATTAAATTCAGATACGGACACTGATACAGCAGGAAATCTGCTCCCCACAGGAAATAACACTCAATAATTAAGAGTGAAATGCAAACCGTATCCTAATCAGCAGTGAGTGAGCTACCTGCTCAGACAAAGCTTTATTTACCAGTGGAACATGCTGCTCATTTTCCATTCTTTTTCTCTAATCATGTGGTAGAAAACATTACCGATTGGTTAGGAAAGATATCTATCTATCTATCTATCTATCTATCTATCTATCTATCTATCTATCTATCTATCTATCTATATGTGTGTGTGTGTGTCTATGTGTATATATATCTATATATCTATCTATCTATAGATGTTAAATAAGTTGTTATCTATCTATCTATCTAGATAGATAGATAGATAGATAGATAGATAGATAGATATCCACCACCATGAAACCCACAACTTTACTTTACTTTCCACCTTGCTGCAGGACAGACCATTTTAAAATATGCACACTACTCATAAGGTCTCTGCAATATTATCTCAATTACTATATCACGTCACACATTAATGCCAGCTATTCAGTGTCAAACACCGATTAGTGATGTCGGTCTTGCAATGATATTCAACACAGGGGACAAGAACTCAAAATAAGTTGTTAAATACAACTGGTGTCAAGAAACATTACTGTGACAAGTTAAAAATATTACATATTCATGTCTTGTTATAAATATTGCAATTCATGTTCTTTCATAATGTTAAAATCTATAGTGAGGATAAAGGTATAATTACAGTTAAAAGCAAGAGTCACAAGGAGTGATGAGAAACCATAAAAGTCGTAAAAAACTGTTAAAACCAGTTACATTTTAACTTTTAATTTTAACAGTTTAACTGCTAAAATGCTAAAAGCATAGTAGTTTTAAATTGTTTGCTTTAGTCTTCTTGTGAATTTCAGCCAGGAGTGATCTGCTATCTACACCGTGGTCTTGATCTGTTACTCTGAGATCGATTGCTTATGGCTTTACTCACTGCCTAGGGAAATTCGCGGTATATTCCTCATTCCGGTAAAAGACTTACCGAAGAAAAACCGTACTTATCACTCTCGTGATTATTTCATCCCTTTTGAGGTATGTTGTGGGTTGTCAACAGTCTGAACATGTCTTGAACACTGACCTAGTAACATTTTTAAAGTGTTCAGAGGTTGTTACCGTGGTGTTTGAGTAAGTTAAACCAAAGTTTTGTGGAGAGTATTTTGCACTGAAACAAAGCAGCGTGTCATCCTGTCGAGCGCATACGCCACCTAGCGTTGATACTGTGAATCCACAGGTACACATGTTATGTGGGTTTATTGTTATTTTTTTTGTAATTTGTTAAAGCACTTTAGTGTAATTTTGGTAAATTGTGAGACTAAGGACAAGAGTGAGGAGAATTTCAGGTAACTGTTGTATATATTATTGACGTTCTAATAAGGTGTGTACTGTCTGCCTCTCTGCTTAACTGTAGATGTATTGTTTGGAAGTTTTTCTGTTTATATGAATTCATTCCAGTAAAAGACTTACCGAGGAAAAACAGTACTTATCACTCTTGTGATTATTTCATCCCTTTTCAGGGGTGTAACATTACAACCATCTCACTAGTGGTTAAAATTATCACCTACCAGGGGCGGGGCTTGCGGACAGGCAAGCCAGGCAGTTGCTTGGAGCCCCTGGCCACTAGGGAGGCCCCGGCCACTTATTTACAACAACGATTATTGATAGGCCTGTGCTTTCAGGGACCTCTGTTGGTCCCTGGACCTCACTTTGAGAACCACTAATCTATTTTGTCAGTACTCATCTCAGATGTCCCAGAAATTGTGCATTTATGTGTGCAAAAACCAAATTTTTGCAGCATGCACGGGTGGGGTGGGGGCATCAGGGATTTCTTGCTTGGGACCTCAAGAGACCCTAGCAACGCCACTGTCACCAACAAAAAAATGACAATTACCATTTCTGTTCTGAACAGACATTACTGACAGATTACAAAGACTGTTGTACAGACATTAATGTTACAAAGTAAGATTTACGTTTAGGAATATAAACCAGCCAGCACCGAAAAAACAGAAAGTTGCAACACTCCCATAGACTTCTGTTGGATTTTAATAAATTAGCTGACCTCTCATTAATTTAATCAATGGTGGTATTTTATGTAACCAACTTTAGTGTTTATTGTGTATTGTTGTATGTTTATTGTAAGATAATAGCTATTTAGAGTCTAATTGTAGTTAGCCAATGTAAGCAACACTTCACCAGGTGCCATAACTAGATATCAGTGGGCCTTTATTGACCTCAAATTCATTGCAGTTATTTTTTTTATTAAAGTTGATCTTCGGTTAATAGATTTGTTCTTGTAATTAGTAACACTTCGTTGTATCAGTACGCCTGATTGCAATAAACGAATGGTAGATACCTCAACTATGTAACATGGCTAGCTTGCATCTAGCAAGGTTGTTCCTTGGTTAATTCAGTCATTACACACATCGTTTCCTTGGCAGTGCATCAGTGATGGGTGATAAGATCAGCAGCATAAATGTCGATGATCATGGTAAAAAGAAAGTAGAACTGCAGATAGCTAATTACTTCATAGATTTTCTGTTGAAGAACTGACATGTGAAACCATGGGAGGCTGACTTTAATGACCTAAGTCATCAAAGTTATACACAAAGGATTCAAATAACAAAAAGGTATGTAACTGTCAGACACAGCTCTCTGTATCCTCCAAAACAGTCAGTTGAATCAACGCCTCTAAACAACAAAAGCTGAACATTATAACCTTCATGACGAGAGGATTTACTGCAAGACTGTTAGACTGCTTTAGTTTTAGCTTAGTGTACCTAATTAACTGGCGAGTGTATATATACTTGAATCCTTTAGAGAAATGTACCAATGCCAAAATAATATATATTTTAAGAATAATGGAGGGCAAATATCATATCCCACCAACAATAACCCAGGCAAGCTATTTCCACATTTTGGCAAATATGTAAATAGTGCACAGTAAACATACAATTAATTCAAAGTCAGCTTTATTGTTGATTTCACCATATGTACAGGACATACAGAGGGATGGAAATATTATTTATTTGTTATTCTCACAGTCCCATAGTGTATGTAAAAATATAAAGCTAAAAACATGACAACAACAGAGATAAAATACGACAAGTGACAGAGAGGGGCTGCTGCATCTGCACGCACCGCCACCTTTGAGCTACAGGAGTATTTACATATCCTTCCCTTCAGCTACTGGTCTTCACTCTGTGTGTGTGTGTGTGTGTGTGTGTGTGTGTGTGTGTGTGTGTGTGTGTGTGTGTGTGTGTGTGTGTGTGAGACCAGGTATTTGTCACGTTGTGGAGACAAAAATCTGTTTACACAGTCACATTGTGGGGACTCACCTGCCGTATGGGGACAAAATGCAGGTCCCCTTAATGTAAATCATTAAATTGTATGGTGCAGACTGAGGATAGGGTTACGGGTTAGGTTAGGTTAGGTTTAGGGTTAGGAATAGGCAAATACTGGTTATGGTTAGGGTTAGGGTAAGGGTAAGGCTCCAAGAAATGAATGTAAGTCTATGTAATGTCCCCACAAGTGATATGTGTGTGTGTGTGTGTGTGTAAGGGAACAGTCCTAATGCAGTGGAAGGGATAGGAAATGGCTCCCAAGACTGTGCGGCCTTGTGGTGGGACTAGGTCTAGGGAGAGATGACCTGTTACTGAAAACAACCAAGGCATGTGGAATTGTATTCACGGTCCTTTGCATTCAAAACAGTCTCTTGGGCCATCTGCTTGTGCATGACCATAAGACTGAAGTCATATTTTTTACAGTTGTTTGATAGAATACAGTAATGGATTTAAGATGCACAACACATCTCCTCAAGTTTAAGGCTCTCTGTGACTAATAGAAGAGGAAAATGTGATTTTGCATCCGAGAATGGCTTATAGACTTGTGACGGTATCACAGAAATGAGAGAAAGGTCTCACACTGCTGATTTTAACTTTCTGTGAAAGAAAGTGTCCCCTAAGAAAGCTGGAATCGTCCGTGTGAGATCTTTCTCTCATCCAGGTCATCATTCATTCTCCCTCCAGTTCCAGGAGGGTAACATCAATTTGGAAGAGGGTAGAGGGGAGTTTGGCTGTATTGTTTAAATGTATTTATTTATGTAAGATATTTATTGGCATTAAGTGTATTTGGGTGTGCCAATATTTATTAAGATTTGTGTATATTTCTGGTGATGGGTATATGTAAATATTTATTCTGTGTTGCTCTTAGTAAATGCTATGTGCCAGCTAATTAGATGAGCAGACAACCTAATATAAGGGGCAGTCTATGTGTGGTGATGTGTTCTTCCTGAGGTAGAAGCCTCAGAAGCCTTTCCCCTCAGATCTGTTCAGGCCAGACAAGTTGCAAATTTTCTTATTCAACTGTTTTCAAGGGTAAGCATACCTAAACAGGTCCTCACAGGCTGTGGGACAAACTTCCTGTCCAAACTGCTACAGCAGGTTTATCGATTGTTAGGAGTGAAGAGCATTAAGACCACCCCATACCACCCCATACCACCCCGAGACTGACTGGCTGGTGAAGAGGTTCACTCAGACTTTCAAGAACATGCAATGGAAATTTGTTTCCATACAGGTTCTGATTGGGACCAATGGCTACCCTATCTATTTTTTGCATATAGTGAGTTGCCACAGCCTTCAACTAGATTCTCACCCTTAGCTTGTCTATGGTCATCAGGTGAGGGATCTACTGGATCTCCTGAAGGAGTGCTGGGAGAATCCAATAGCAGATCAGGAGAATGTTGTTGCCTATGTGGTATGAGGGAGAGACTTGAACAGATGACTGCACTGGCACAGGAGCACAAGAGGACTGCACAGGCGAACCAGAAGACCTGGTAGAAAGGCCAGGGACAGGACTTTTCATCCAGGCCAGTAGGTGTTGCTGCTGCTCCCAACCAGTGACAGTGAACTGTTGGCCAGGTGGCAGGGGTCTTACAGAATCCCAAAGTGCTTGGGTGAGGTAACCTATGAACTGTACATGCCTGACAAATTGAAAAGACATCAGTGTTTTCATGTGAACTTGTTGAAGGAGTTTCAGGTGCCCTCAGCTTTTCATCCATACTGTCAACAGGGCAGAAAAGGGAGAGCAGTCGTTTGCCACCAACATCTGTGAGCCCAGAGCAGTGGATGTGTCCCATCTTCAGCTTATCTAGCAGGGAAAAACAAGAACATTGCTGGATCCAGAGCTTTTCCAAGAAAAATCTTGCTTTACAAGTTGGTGCCAAAGCTAAAGAAGGAGATTGGGCTGGTGTTGCAACTGGGAATAACTGAAACTTTGACCAGTGAGTGGTGCAGTCCAATTGTGTTTGCCCCTAAGAAATACGGTTCACTGAGGTTCTGCATTGACTTCAGGTATCTCAATGCAGACTCAAAGTTTGAATCCTACCCAATGCCCTGCATTGATGAGTTGCTGGAGAGAGTGGGGCAGACTACAGTTATCACCACGCTTGACCTAAGCAAGGGGTATTGCCAGCTGGCCCTGGCAGCTGAGACTAAGGAGCTGACAGCATTCAGAACATGACATGTTTCAGTTCAAGGTTATGCCATTTGGTCTCCAGGGGACACCAGCAACATTTCAACGACTCATGGATCGAGTGTTGAGGGAGGTCTTCACAGTTTGCAGCCACCTTCGATGATGTCGTCATCTTTAGTCAGACCTGGGAGGAACATGTGGCCCACCTTAGACAAGTCCTCCATCAGGAGTACCTGGGACATGTCATCGGATAGGGGGTGGTCAGGCCTCAAGTTGGAAAGGTGGATGCCATCCACTCCTATCCTGTGCCCACCACCAAGAAAAAGGTGTGTGCATTTATGGGGCTGGTGGGGTGGTCCAGCAACTTTATCCCCCAATTTTCCCCCCTCCCCCAGAGGGCAGCAGTCCTAACTGATCTCACCAAAGCCTCAGCCTTAAACAAATTGAGATGGACTGATAAGTGTTACCCTTACAAATGAGTCTGTTCTCCACAGTCCTGATGTCTCTCGACCATTCACAGTGCAGACACATGCCTCTGGTGTTGGCATTGGAGTGGTGCTGTGGCAGGAGACAGAGGGAGAGAAGTGTCCACTGCTGTTCCTGAGCTGCAAGCTCCTGGACTCGGGGATGAGGTATTCTAGAGTGGAGGAGTGCCTGGCCATGTCGCTGTGATACTACTGCTTAGACGTCACTACTTGCTTGAGACAGATCATCGTGCTCTGCAGTGGCTGAATCAGATGAAGGACTCTAACACATGTCTCACAGGGTGGTACCTGTCCCTGCAACCTTATGACTTCACAGTCTGCCACGATGTTGGCAGGGAAAACCAATACCATGGCAGACTATCTCTCCCAAGTACACGAAAGTTGAGGTACTGTGCTCTTTGGAGAGGAGGGGAGGAAATGTAACAAGTTGCTGTTATTTAATGTCCAGTAGTCCACTGCTCTGTCAGCCTAACATCTGCTTTGTGCTTGCTAAGTAAGTCATACCAAGCTGACATTATCTCCCTGTATGTGGTCGAATGAGTTTCTGTGAAGGAAAAACTTATCTACATTCTCCCTGGATATATTACATAATGACATATTTGCTGAATGTAATTGGTTGCCTTGTTTATTTTGCACTATTTACCAAACATATTTCTTGGCTTAGATTGAGTAGCTGCTGGCATTCACTGATATTCCTTTCTTGTGGTTGTTTATATGAATGTCTTTACATTACGATGTGAGTAATTATGACCATAGAAGCACAAGAAAAATATTAATGCATACATACTGTAAATCAGTGGTGGAAGAAGAACTCTTTTCTTTTACTTAAGTGAAAATACAAAAGCATTAGCATCAAAATACGAGTACAAAAGTAAAAGTGCTTATTAGAATAATGTATGTTATATTATTGATAAGAATTATTGATGTAGTAATACATGCTTTCATTACTGTAATGTTGCAGCTGGTAAATTTGGAGCAAGTTTTTGCACTTATATATCATGCTGGATAGCTTGTGAATTTCACCCTGGAGATCATCTTATCCATAATATTACATTAGAATTTATTTGTTGATTATATTTTGTGTTATTAATCTGAGTCTGCACAGAACCTTACAACACAATGGTACAAAGTACTCCACTGCATTACAAATACCTCACAATTCTACTAAAATACAGCACTTGATTAATTTCTTTCCACCACTGCTGCAAATTTATTCTACGTTATGGGAGCAGGACTTTTCCCTCCAAAATTAAATACAGAAAAACATACTGATGCCGTCTCTGCACCACTCCCCAGAAACAATGCTATATTAAATGTAAGTGTAGTCAACGACATGTAGTAATCAATGTACATTATGTGATAATATTGACTGAAAATTGCTGCAAATGTAGGCGCTGCTGCTGTCTGTCCTGCTTGAAATCATTCAAACAGGATGACAGGGAGGATTTGTTTGGAACTGTGTGTGGCTGGCTCTGTTTAGAGAGCAACACACTCTGCTCCTCCTAGATTGCAAAATGCAGATAAAGATATTTATTCAGTGCCTTTTTATTGGGCATCAACTATGTGTGTACACATCTATTGTGAAGAAATAGACTTAAAGCATAAATAAATGCTTCAGGTCACGGTTATACCTGTGAGACACAGCTGAGGTACAACGCTGCTTGGAGCTGGTGAGGACAGAGCTGCAGAGATTAAAATGAGGCCGGATCTGTTGCATGAGATGAGCAAATAAGAAAAACACATCTGATAAAGCTTGACAGCAAACTTCCTGTCAAAACCAGTCATAAGGTAAGACAACATTGCCATAGAGACCATGCTGAGGCTATAGTGGCATTATAATGTAATATATAGCCAAATATAACACTAGCAGTACTTCTGAGGTTTCAGGAGTTCAGCTTCTTAATGATCAAGGGGTGTGGTAGCATCCACACAAGCTTCATCTGTGAAGCTCAAACACAGTGGAGCACAGTAAAACTGCTAAGGATCAATAAGAGACACCACCGCCATACAAGGACGAGTGTGCATATTCGACAGAAGCATTTCCACATGACTGTGATATCACTTATCAATCCTTGTGCTCATGCCTTCAACATCTCTGCTGCAGGAAAATACAAACACACGAGCTCGAGCTTACTTGATGGAAATATGGCAGAGGGTGAGGACGGAGAGGAATTCAACCCAAGGGATTCAGCATTATCATTCTTCTAAAGTGGTTTAAGTTACGAAATTTTGAGTTAACAGTTAGTCCTGCAAAAGTCTAAATTTAGCATACCCACATAAGCACGCACTCACACACATACTCACATAGATGAACATACACACACTCTCAACACCTGCTTTTTGTTATTATGCGGATCACATGGTTATTTGTTTTTGTTTTGGAGCAGTGAGAGCAGAGAGCACAGCTTATTGTTTAATTAGCAGATGAACCTAACATTTTTTTTGCTGGCCTATCTCAATAACTGACTGACTTGGAATGAAGTTACGTCAATGTAAAAAAAGAACAAAAAGCTTCAGTGTGGTAAACTACTTCTGCCATCTTGCTGTAGCTCAGCTTGCTGCACTCCTCGGGGTAACTTCAGTGCAGTGAAGCTTCACTTAATGCAGAGTAACTGTAGCTCAATACACTTTCCAAGTCGCTTGCCCAACACTGCTTGAAAGTAACTTGCCCATTTAAGGACAGGAATTGTTAAATGGGATACTGTTAAAATATGGATGTAATTTCAGGAGCTACTGGGCCATTTTTCTTTCTTGTTCCAGTTCTGTGAAATGTGCAAGACTGACATAAAGTACGAGAGAGAGGAAAAGAAAGGACTGAAGCAGAGGAGTACTGTGAACTACTGTCCTCAAAAATTTCACAGTATCCTCTGTGTTTGGGAAGGACATTTATTAATGCATTCTACTTTTTGACATAAAGGATTTATGATCAGCACCGGGTTTGCTGCTGAATGAGGTAACTTGCTCATTATAAAGCATATCATTGTATGATTACCTGGAGCAGTAGTTCTAACATTATTCATTGTATTTATTTTCTGTTCCATTTCTTGCATCTCCTGTAAAACAGGCCAGTTTTGTCTAATTTAATCTTTTTGCTCTTCTGAATCCTGTTATGTTTTCCAGTTCCTGGTCAAAAACAACATTTAGTGAACCACTTTGTATTGCAGCCACTATTCCCAAGAGCCTTAAGCTCTACGATGGCCAGTAGACAAGAAGATGCTGGAATCTTCTTTTCATTTCTTTCATATTAAGATGTAGAACATAGGACCAAATAAGCAGGGCTTGATCCCTCTACTTCTGTCACTTTGATGAGCCCTGTAGTGTTTTCATGTCTGCCTCGCTACTAATGTGCCCTCAGTTATAGCAACCAGATCAAGTCCTTCAGCTGTATGACGCTAACATTCATGACATGGTTAAGTCTTGTCTGTCCTGACGGCTTTCCAGGAGAAGATGGTCAAGTAAAGAGCTAAAGGTCAACATTGGCCTGAAGCATCCTGGGAACATAGGCCTCCTCTCATCTAAAGGGAAGCAATAACCCACTGCATTAGACAGATGTCCAACAGGGAGATACATCATTCTGTGTCTGAGCTTTATCCAATATTTGTGACTGAAATGCTCAAAACATACTGTACAGGTGGCACTTCCAGAAGTTTATAGAAATTTAATTCCAAAGAAATTAAACAAACCATATGGGATGACATGAGAACACACTTAAAGATTACTCTACTGCTATAATGCTCAGCTTTTTGTTCATTCTAAATGTCCTTTCATCAAAAATGTGGTTGATCACAAACAGTCATAGCAAATGCACAAAAAGTTCTTGAAGAAGCACAATGCTGTATCCTGACAGATGTCAGGATCACACTTCATGTGGATCTTCAAATTCAGGTGGAGTTTGTTCAGGGGACTCATTAGAAACATCTCAGATCTGCGGGGACACAAAGAACCTTCCCTCTCTATCATCAAGGCTTAGAAGACACACTTCACTCACTGTAAAATCAAACACTCAGGTCAAGATTAAAGAGGGGAAAGAGGAGGAGAAGAAACATAGTTGCAGGTTCTTACTAGTTGTCTCAGGTAAGGGCAGAAACAGCAGGGATCTGCACATCACAACCCAGTCAAAACTACTACAATCTGTATTTTAACACACCTGAAACACCATTTCTGATTTTGTTATAGCATGTTTTTATTTTAGCTGCATGCTTCTGTTAAAGTTCATCAGAGGAGACAATCATGAATGCTCTTTTTCATGAAACCAAATCAATGAACCCCTTTCTCCTAATGTTTTCTTCTACTCTCCATGCTTTTCAACCAAAGCTAGATGTCCAAGCAAATAGTTGATGTAAGGGGACATGTCCGTGATTGCAGTCACAACCCATTTCTAAAAAGATGTCATCGTTCAGGGAGTTATCGCGTTATAAGGATTCTGTGGAGGGAGAAAGTGGAACCTCCTCTTCCTCCATGTTACCTTATTTCCTGGGAATTACTTCATATGGAACTACTTTTAAATAGCACAGTGCATTTTAGGGGAAACATGAGGCGAGCTTAACTGCATATTTTAAAACAATAGTTTGACTTTGTGGGAAATAAGCTTATTCATTTTCTTAGATATTCATACCACCCTTGTGTCTGTAGCCTACTTAAGAGAATACGCTAGAGGTAAGAGACACTTATTATAGCATAAAGGCTGGAAGCAGGGGAAAAGCTAACCTGACTCTGTCCAAAACAACCACATTGTGGTGGAAGCCAAAGGCCTGGCTAAGAATTTGTTCCAACACATAACTCCCCACAAGCCCTAAAGTTGTTTTTATATTTAGATTTTTGTAGAGGTGCTGGTAGGCAGATTTTTTTAACCTTTGGACAGAGCTACGCCAGCTTTTCCTGTCTCCAGTCTTCCTGCTAAGCTAAGCTAACCAGCTTAGTGTATAGATATGAGAGTGCTATGTTGTCATCTAATTCTCAGCAAGTGAATAACTCAAAAATGTAAAACTATCCCTTTAAACATCTTATCAGATGTTTACTTTCATGTACAGCTTTGTAAGATTGGGTGTCAGTATCACTGCATGGTACTCGAATTGTTTGGAACTGTTCTTTTTTTGGTTGTTCATTGGCAAAAGTTTTAGACCACACCTGGTTCTATTTTTGGTATCATTTTGGCCGAGGTTCATCTACACTCTGATGTAGGATTTCCCAAACTTTCCTGTTTCAGTTTGTTTTTTTCAGCAGTCTTTTGTCTTGCTGCCTTCAGCCCTCTCTGAAACAATGTGTGTCTCCTTGATGTGACAATCAGCCACATACAGAGAATCAAGAACACAATTCCATCAATGTGTTCTATTGTCCCTGTGTTTGTGTTGTGTTATAGATGATGTCATGGTAGTTTCATATGGTGCCGTTATGACAATCAGCTAAGAATCCCACCTACGTTGGGGGGGTGCTGACTGTTTTGGAAAACAAAGTCAAAAAAGTACCTGGAACCAAAAGTGAGTCAAGTTGAGTTGAGACGCTTCATGCAATGGAAACAAGACTCCAGTTTCTGTCTCATTAGCAAAAAGCAGTGTACAAAACATTCAGGTAACAGCCACTCATTTTTAGTTGCTGTTTACCATCACTAAAAAAATGATAAAATGTTGCAGTAGCTTAGTAGTTTATTTCATGAGTAACTTGATTATAAATGAAATGAACTTGATGAAATGAAACTTGGCCATTACTGGGTTTGGGTGTTTTCTGCATACTGTCAGCTAAAGATCTTATGTGAGGGAAGACACATCACTCTGTAACACCTCTGTTCACTTCCCACACCTCTAACACAGTGATGCATCATCACTCTAGCTGATTGCATCACATCAGTTTCAGGAGTTAGAACCTCCCAATTAAACCTTGATTCATATATCAGCAATTTAAGATGATCAGCTCAGTAGTTTGAAACCAGGGCCTTCAGTGTTTGAATTAAGAAGGCTGTGAAAAATAAAGTATACTAAATTTAGAGGGCTACACCTGTTACTTCATTGTGTCAGTCTTTCTAGCTAATCAGCACTGCATATCTTCTGGTGACATGTAAATGAAAGCATTGGGTCAGACAGTAATGGCAGACCCAATATTAAAGGAGGCATCTTGAGACTGGGGCCAAAATCCTTGATCAAGAAATCCCCAGCTGACACCAAAATGTCTTGTTCTGCAGAGTAGCAACACAGGAGCAGATGGGTTTAAAGCAATATGGGAGCCCCCTTGAATTTGGGCACTTAATTGACAGTATGTAAGAAAAAGGGGGGAAGATTTACTCTCTTTACACACATTGGTCCAGCTGGTCTGTAGATTAGCAACAAACTGGCAACATTCTCGCTGGTCCAGCTCTCTAATCTAAAATCCACTAACAGAACAAATACACCACAGTTAAATTAATTTAAACTGGGTTCTACCAGCATGATGAAGTGTAAGCCATAGTGCCAAATCAACCCCATCTGCAGTTACCCCTGCCTGGAAATGGTATTTCATAAAAACAAATGAAAACAGGCAGAGAGAAGTGGAAACCCCCCAAATTAAAGCCTAACCTCGGGATTGGCCTCGATTGATCCTTTTTTCTAATGCATTCAAGCAATATGCTTTCTTAAGCATAAAAACACTGTGTTAGCAGAAACAAAGGTGTTTTAGTACATTCAGTTGCTATGCTAAAGTATATATACAGTGGTAAACAAAGCCTACAAGACCAGGTCAAATAATACCTTATTCTCTTCCTCTTGTTGTAAGTTCCTTTTCTCTATTACTTTTGTTGTTGTTGACTTCTGAAAAATGCATACACTCATTCTGATGGTGGCAGCTCCTCAAGTCCTGCAGGCATGTGGAAACTAAAGAGTATGACTGTTCCAGACAAGTGACAAGACACAAGAGACAGTTTAACATCTACTGCTGAAGCTGTGTATGAGGATTTACCTCATGTCATTTAATAAACAACCCACTAGTGGTGAGGTTGCTCAATCATAGCACTCCACACCACAGGTGTGAAAACACAAGGTTCATGCTAATAACCACTGTGGTTGTATGGATGACATGCACAATATACGGTATATCGATGTGTCTGTGCATTTGGCCTGTCCTGCATCTTTGTATGACTTTTTAAGGAATCCTTGACAACACTGAACAGTTGTCTTAGAAAATGTAAATATGACTTTTCATTTCAGTTGCTCCAGTTGCTTGCCTGATTTAAAGATGGACATTGACGCAAACTGAAAGGCACGATTTCGATAAAGTATGCAGACTTGGAGGAAATGCAATTTTACCATGAGGGCTAAAATGTGGCTCAGTCAGAAAATCAAATAATACGGAACCCATTCCCATTTCAATATCCTTCTCGATAAACATCAGTGGAAGGCTTGGCACTTTCCAGACGGCATCTCATTCAGTCAAGTCCTACCTCCGACAGTAGCTGGGTAGCAGTAATTTACTGGGTATTTACTGTTTATTTTGTCTTAATGTGTATCAAGCCATATGCGCATGGACAAATGGACTCATTCATCATGAATCATTTCTGCATGTTTCAAGAATAAGATCTCTACCAGTTTTTTGCCAATACATTCAAACAGGTGCAGATCAATGTAACAAACCCTGCTAAATTCTATGAAAATATCAGGATCTTTTTATTCAATCCGTCGTCTACTTTGTAATAATCTCCACTGTACTCATAATAATAATAATAATGATAGCATAGAAGCTTTTCACTGGAATCTGTGTAGCTCCTGTCCATCATCACAGAGTCCAGATGATACATGTGATGGCTGGCCTGCCTTCATTAACCATGCATGCCACATCCATGTCTCGTTTGATAGATAACTTCTTGGCACCTTAGTACATTTCAGTGAAGCACTTGACCTTTATCGATAGAGCCCACTTCAATATACTGAGCAATGAAGGGCTCCATCAATTTAATACATGACTGGTTTCGTCAGATGCCTGCCTTGAGCAAAAGTAAAGATATTTGCGTGGCCAGCATTAGCGTGTTGCTAAATGAATGAACTTAAATTAATGCATATGATGAATAGAAAGTTAAACAGGAGAAGATGAATAAAAGATTAGTGTTGATACCAACAAGAAATGCAGGTCAATGATTTTAACCCACACTATTATTTAGACAAATGCTTATTTCCACTATCAATGTGACTGTCACACCTAAATGAGAATCCAGATCACTTCATGTACCAAGTTAATGTATAAATATAGCCTCTGTTGCATTTGTACATAGATTTGCACATTTGTTAGTGGTGTGAGACAGCAATAAAAATACCTGGGATACACCAGCTAGTGGCAATGGTGGACTCCCAGTCATTCAGTGCAGAGCATGAATTCAGAAAGGTGAAAGTTCTATTATAATTGGTTGCCTTTGATCTCTGAACTCTGCAGGGGGCTACTTATGATCCGTCCCCTGAGAAACCTCCTCTGTGGGCCTCCAACTGATCCGAAACCTCCTGGTTCTCATCGTTTTCCAGAATCGAAGACAACACACCCGGCAGCTCAGTCTGATGTAAGGGTTTCACTGATATTTGAAGGTCAATAACTGTGGTTTCTGGCCTGAAGCTCCGTAGCTGATACTTTGCTCCGATATTTAATTTCTTTCCTGACTATCCTTGGTGGGATTTCCCTGCTGGAACTAGAAAGTCTCATCCATTTTTTCTCCTACCGATGTTTTCATTTAAATTATTCCTTGTCTGCACTTTAGGGCCCAAGCAAGGATGGAACAACTTGAGGAAATATCTAAATGCAGTTTTTCTAACCATTACTGCATGACAAGAAGTCAACAAGATTTGTTTGTACCAAGAACAATCTCAAATGTGTTGTGTTTCTACAGATAAGATAACGCACTTGCTTTCTTTATGTCCATAAAACCAAGGGTTCTCTTTTTCAAACCAGAGAAAGCCAATTTATTTTAAGAACTGATGAAGTTATCCTTCATCTGACGACTATCAGCTGTCTATCATCCACACTGGGCCACAGAGTGTGAATAAAGGTGTCCTTAACATGCTAGCTAGCTGTCTGATATCACTCTGTTAGTGTTTTTGTACTGCAAAAAGGATGCAGGCCTGCCACATTACCAGACAACTGCTGAGAGATTTGGTTTGGTAGTTTGGCCAATTCACAGCATGAACACTGATTAGCTGTAGCTGAGTACATTTGCCGGTGACCGTGATTATATGGCAATGAGTTTCACCTCTTAAAATTATGCCTCTTTCAAAATTGTAGTTTTAAATTGTGATTTTGATGTAAAAGCACAAATGACAAACACAAACTAATGTCTTAAACTTAATCTTAAATCAGTGAGAAAACCCATAGGTATATTTGAAACATATGAAAAGGAGAAAACCGAGTAAACACACATTTCAAAGGCTTTAACAAGCAAATCACTTCAGCACAGATCAAATCCACTGCTCCTCCTTCCCCAAAGTAAAGTATTAGTTATGCAGAAATTAAGGACCAAAAGAAACCACATTATATCCATGGTATTGACCATCTCAATGACAGGCCACTAGTTGATGTCTCTTTTTCTTCAGTGCTACTTGCTTATGCTTTCGATAGTCCTGCAGGGATCGGTTTGCTGTCTGTCTCCATCCCTGAGAGAGAGTCTGTCATTCATAGCCGAAATGTTTATTTTTTGACCTTTGCATTCGTTGTATCCATCCGTCCTTTGGTTGTGTTTGTGAGTGGAGCCGTGTCCTCGGAGGCAAGGCAAAGAGGATGAGATGAAAGATTCATACGGGCACGCGGGGTATGAGAGAGTTAGAGGGAGATCTCCACCAGAGAGAGTTAATTAGGATCTCCCTTTCCCAGGCAATCACTCTGCTCTTGACATTTCATCTCACTTTTTCCTGAACAAATCTCCCTTCCACTGGAGGAGACAGGCAGAGAGAGACAGAGAAAGTGCCTGACCTTGGTTTAGGTGTTGTGATGCATTGCTGGTTTTAGCTCACATCAGTCTGCCTGCCCATGATAACGTTCAACATGAAACAGTAGAATAATCCCACAGCTCTCCAAGCAAGCTGTCTCTAACAACCTGTCTCCTTTCTCCTGAAAGGAAGAGCCCTTTCTTTTGTCCTTCCCTTTGCAAATCCATTATTTTGCTAAAGAAGCACACCTTAAAATGTTCCACACACCCATTTCACAGGGCCCAAGGTTTTCCCGCTGCAAAATTAAAACGGTGAAACAGAAAAACACATTCATACGCAAATCAGTCCCAGTGGTGAGGTTAGAGAGAGTGCAGCAATACAATAAAAGAACAAAACAGGCCATCAACACTTGTGATATTTTTTTTTCTTCTCATAGCAATAGAAATAGGAAACATAATCATACCTTGGGTAAATTGAAAACCTTCAGTGTTCAATATGAAAGAGATAGATCTGTTGATTAAACCATAACAAGAGAAAGTCTTGATCTGAAAGAGACACACAGAGTGTGTGTGAGGATGTAAAATGTGTTTATTGTCCCCATCTCCCTGTCTGTCATTTGAAATTGGAGAAAGCAGACTGTATTATTGGACACTAGTGCCAGTCCCAGCCAATCATCTGGCTCCGTGATAGATCTGTTTAATGCACACTTTATGGCTGGCAGTCCCCTGCCGAGGATTTTTCAGAAAGCTGACAGAGTGGTT
Source organism: Chaetodon trifasciatus (assembly GCA_037975065.1). Taxonomy (NCBI): domain Eukaryota; kingdom Metazoa; phylum Chordata; class Actinopteri; order Chaetodontiformes; family Chaetodontidae; genus Chaetodon; species Chaetodon trifasciatus. The sequence continues at coordinate 24,664,649 of JBBMOE010000001.1, read as the reverse complement.
ATAGGTAACCTGCTTGCAGAGAAAGGGGGAAATTATCGTTCTGAAATGACTTCAACTCAAAGCTCAAAGCGACAGCATGTCTCTCAGCCCTTAGAACATTTTTGGCTGGGCTGAAATGGTTGACTAAATTTCCTCACCTCTCAAAGACTTCATCATGATAGAAAAAAAAATAGAAGTGTGAATATCAGTGACAAAACACAAAATACGGTAGAATAGTGAGTCAGTGCTTGCCCCACAATACTGAGACTTTACAGCCATTGGCTCCTGATTTGTTTCACACATACAGACATTTTTTATTGCAGGCTGACATGGTGTTGCACTACTGCATGTGTTTCACTGTATGTTATAGACAGTGCCGTAAATGGTGTTATACAGAGTAATACAAATATGATACAACATCCAGATGTAGTAATACAGGAAGGATATTTCCATTTCAGTGCGTCTTACAGCATCGGCTTCTTTGATCATGGCCACAACCTGATGACGGCTGCTGTGAGCCGCAGGTCACGTGACAAAAGATCTGAGGGGTCATCCAATCAGAAAGGGTATTCATCAGCCCTTGGCCGAGGTTGGCCACATTATGGATTCGCTCATTAAACACCTTTGTATGGGCGTAGGTCAACCGGGTTCTGACAGGTGTCAGTGAGATGAATGGCTCTGTCGCAAAGCACACACTCACACACTTCCGACCTGACCGCCCAATGAGGGCATGTGCTGCCAGTAGCACCAGTAGTCAGGGAAATGAGGGTGGCTAACCCTGCCATCCTTGAATCATAAATCTGCTGCTGTGACCGCTGATGAAGTCAGTGTTTAACCGCAGCTTTACAAACCATTTGTTGCTTTTTTACATAAGCAATTATGATATCAGGAAATAATCAGTGTTTTCAGTTTATTTTTCCAGTTCTGTGTATCATTATCTGTCAGAAAGTGTTATACTTGTATTATTTTTGTCTATAGGATGTTGTTTGAGAAACACCACTGTCAGATTTCATTTGCATTTTAGACATTTAAATTATGCTCTCACTACTAGCACAAAGCACAAACACAAGAAAGGCTGCCATTTGTTGCCATTTATGTTGCCTTGAAACTGTGGATGTCCAGGTTTTTGGCAGCCTCTGTACTCATTGTACCTTTTGTATTGTTTTTGTTTTGTTTGTTTGTTTGTTTGTTTTGTTAAACTTTAGGTTCCTGAAATAAATAATAGGCTCAAAGTAAGGGCTTGTCAACGAATGTGCTTATTTGCATGATTTCCAATCAATTCAATCTACACAATGCTGTCTGTTCCTGCTGTGGCCATCCATGCAGGGGGGTGCACTCAACGTGCTGTCCTGGTCTATGTTTCTCTGCTGGGAGCAATTAAAAAAACAATTGCAATGATGAATAATTCTTGTATCTGTTGTCTCTGGCTATGTGCAGTATTATAAGTAAAAGTCTAAGTCTATTCTCTCCAGCAATTGTATTGATGTATTGTCACACTGGCCACAGTAGAGGGCACTTGTTCTGCTGGACTATTTTTTCACTGTTTACAGCATATATAGACAACACCACTCCAGAATTGCTTTTGTTACATTTGGACAGAGCCTGGCAAGGCGTTTCCCATTGCTTCCAGTCTGTATGCTACTCTATGCTAACTGGTTTTATTTACTAATGTGGTAATAGGTTAGGTGGATTAGGTAATTAGGTAAATTTTGGTCATAAATAGCAGTGGTTGATAGTGCCATGTGACATTAGAGCTAAAACAGCTGCGGCATTGTAGCAAAAGGCTAGTGCTAACAGTTAAACCAGGGGCTTTACAGAGTAGGATGTGCTCAAAGTCCTGGTCTAACTTTTTTCCCCACATTCTGTACACAGTTCAGTTCTTCTGTTTACCTTAGCTCAAGGGCTTTAAAGTCACTGGAACCAAGTGTGCGGTACAGATCCCGTAAGCCCCTCTGAGACCGACTCAGCTCGTTGCGTTTGTTGATTCAGGGTCACGCACCTGTCTGTAGCTGGCAGAAATGCAATGAAACGTTGAACAATAATGAAGGTTTGTCAATGTCAGAATGCTTCAATGTTCAGTCTTTGAAAGACTCCTAATTTTTAAAAGATGATGAAAATAAGAATAAGTCTATTTCTGTCTATGATGCTTGTCTTCAGTCAACATATATTTGAGCGCTTGAGTGGGACAGGACAGTACGCTTCATATCTAAATCCTGAATATTACTGTGATAATCAGGAACTTATCATCATAGCATATTCCATTATTGGAGTGCATTGAGGCCTGTGAATGATCATGTGAGGGTAAAGTTCTCTGAAGAATTAATGAAAAAAAAGAAAACTGAACCACAGAGAAAGGTAAAGGAGTTCTTCTACCCAGATAACATCATATTAGAGCCAGTATAGGAAGAAGATAAAGGGATATGACTCATGTGTAAGAACAAGAACAAGGTTGAGGTTGTTTTATACAACCAAGAGTTACAACCAGGTCCTTTAAGGTAAGTCAGGAAAGCCTCTCAGCAGAGTTAAAGAAATAAAATAGGATTTTAGGAAAACAGTTCAACTTGAAGTGACGATTATTTTCCCCCAACACAATTAAAATGATTTTAGCGTAAAATCCCTCAATTAAAGATCCTATTCTTCTTGATGCCACTTTCTCACCATTTATTTAGTCCCCAGATTTAGCCGCTCTTTCATCGCCACACAATGGATTATTTTCAGCCATAAAGCTCAGATCTTGATAAGACATCAAACGTTTGTCCAGAGACATTTCAAGCAATCCGAATCTTAAAAGGGACAAATTATTGTTATCAGCTTGCCTTCAATTAATTAGGATGTCATTTGTGGTGAAGTGAACTCAAAGAGAAATAACTGACACATTACAGAGACTAGCTAATTGTCTGAGATAATGCTCGGCCATGGTGCGTGTACATTTTTTCTGTTCTCACTGCTTTTTATGTCTTTCCCCACAGCAGTTAGCATGTCCATCAACAGCCATGTTTTGTCTAGCAAAACACTCTGGCCCTGTCTGATCTCTGCTGTAAGCTCATGCATTTGAGTTTACTGTTCCCTCTGTTAAAATAAATCTCACTGAGTCTCAGTGAACAGTCCGATGCCTTGGCAGCTGTTCGTTTTGTTTAGCCAGCATAACCTGGAAAATCATTGTGATGCCCCACTCTCCCCTAAAGTACACCTCCGCCCCCCTTGTCCTCTTTGACCTCCTCGAATGTAATCATAATCCTGTCTTGTTAACCAAGAAAATATCCTTTCTCCTTGTGTGTGCTGTGACCTGTGATCCACAACCTCCTCAGAATTGGTTGTTTATCGCCATCCTAGCAATTGAAGCTTATTCTGCCTCAGTTTAAATGGACATTAGCTGTAATTGGGATGCATATCCAGTCTCACCCCTGGACAGTAGAAAAACATGGCACTTGTTGTAAAGACTGACCTTTAACATTTAACCTTGCCATCCTCAGAGCACGGCTCTGGCAGTGGCTGTGTTCGTCTTTCTGTCAGCACTTTGGTCCAGACTGAAATGTCTGACCGTTGAACAACTGATGGATGGATTGTCATGAAATTTGGTGCAAATATCAGCATGAATTGCAATAGCTGGTGATCCCTTCACTTTTTCTTTAGGGTCTTCCACAGATCAGAATTCTGATTCATCCAGCACTTTGATTTATGACCAAATACAGCACCTACAAAACTAATGTCATTCCCATCAGCCTCAGTTGTACTTCCTTGTATTTACTTGGTAAGAGGATGAACATGAGTAAACATTACACCCGCAAAACATCAGCGTGTTAGCGTTGACACTGTAAGCATGTTAGCATGCTGAAGTTAGCATTTAGCTCAAAGCACAACTGTGCCTAAATACAGAGCCTCTAGCATGGCTGTAGTAGACTTTTGGTCTTGTTTCAGGTTCTTTCTGCCTCTTGGTATCCACATTTGTGGGATTGTTGCTAGAAATCTACCTTATTGTTTAGATGAACATTATAAAAAATACCATGCAAGCTATTGGCAAAAATTGCAAAATATTTACCATCTATAGCATTTGAATTTTTGAGCTGTTAGTTGTGTTGCTTAATTAGTTTTTTAAGTATTTATTTGTCTTGCAGCTTTTCTGGTTTTTGTTCATTGTGGGTTGGTGTAACAGTCTGCTGGAATGTGACTTTAGGTTGTCTGTTGACATGGTGTGTGATTGGATGGGTAGGAAGAAAGAGACTGTTGTGGTAAAGCTATTTGGGAATCCTAATAAGTGAAATTAAATTCAATTTGTGATATAAATAAACACATTTCTCACTATTCGGCATTGATCACTTCCCTGTTCTTCCTTTTTTGTGCTTTTGTTTCATGTTACCTGTCATTCCCTGTCAAAGTCTCCTTGAGCCTATGCTACACTTGGACCTGATGAGTGTTTCAGATAAAATAAATGACCGTAGTGTAAATTATTGTTTGAAGGCTACTCATTCTCATGATTGTCTCTCGCACAGTATCCCTGCATACCAAAAGGCTTCCCCCAATGGTGGATGATAATTTAGCATTATACCACACCCTAATGATTATTGATGTGTATTATCATTGAATGAAATGTGCTTAGTGTGCTTGAAATTGAATTGGGAGGCATGCATTTGCTTTGACGCTGCAGGGCAAATACCAAGAGTCATTAGACGCGCTTCTTAGATAAAAACGTGAAATCTCTTCCGCTGCAGATTCAGCTCCCTCTGGCTGATACAGAGCCTTATTAGGAAAATATTGTCTGACTTGTTCCTTCGCTCCGCTGTACAATTATCCTACGTGAATGTAGGAAACAAAACACACAACAATGAACACTGAGAACAGCTTCAAGTCGGAGAATTTGAAGAGTGTGTCGGCATCTTCTCATGAGTCAGTCATCATAAAGAGTGTCAGGTAAGTCACTGAAACAAATTTGACATGAATCTCCTGTTTTCCCATAAATTTAAATAAAGTAAAAAGATTCATACATTTAGGAATACATTACAGTTGTGTGAATGTTGCAAATGAGCCGCAACCCTTAACAACAAGCTTTCATCAAACAAAGCATCCTTCTGTTCCTGTTATACCTCTGGGCCTGCTGTTTAAAATTTAAAGCAGTTATATTTTAAGTCTATTACAGTAAATGAGAGATTGTAATAGTGGATGGTTGTTCAACCCTTTGGATTTTCATTCTGTTACAGTATTGCATTTGTAATTTGTTGTCACACTTTAAAGGGTGAGACTGAAAAAAAAAAACATAAATGATAAAAGCCTTTCAACTCACATGCTGTACGCCTTTATCAATAACTCATTTAGCCATTCAGCAGACATGGAGCAATCATAGATTTTTTAATGAGGGAAAAGGAGTAGATTTTAATTTTAAGGACTTTAAGTGTTTTCTATACACCTTACAACATGTTTGGAGGGAATCTTGACTCGTAACTCTTAGCGTACAGTTGAATTCAATCCAACCACCACTAAATTTTGGCACTGTGCATTTCTGCAATCCACAGACATGTTGAAACTTTACATTTCAATTTTCAGTTTTATATTGAGACTGTGATGTGGTTAAGGCCTGGTTAGGTTTAGGAACAAATCCCACTTTGGTTGGTCATGGTAAGGAGAAGATCATGTTTTGGTTTAAAATACCTGGTATTGTCACTGCAAACATGGCTGTCCCATTGTGTCATTAAAAATTCCTGGTTTTGTCACCGCAGACACGGTTCAAACAGTGGTCTGCTGCCTGACGTCTATCTGTATCACCATCGCCATCCCCTCAACTCAGCTCATATACATGTACCGGTAATCTGGACTCTGTCACTTTGACACCTATGGTAGAAACGTTTATATGATATGTATGAAACATTCAAATTTATGGTACATTATCTGTGGTCTGCGAAAACATACAATGCCAGTTTTCTTGGTTGAAAACTGCACATTGAAATGGTACAAATGAGAGCAGTGAGCAGCAGGTTTGCTAAATGACATCATAAATGTGTGATGAGTCTCTTGGAGAGTTTCACCCATTGGGCAGTTCACATGTTAAACAAACACCAATAAGTAATAGGAACCAGTAACATAACAAATCGTGAAGAGAAATCTGGTCCGTTAATCAGCCGTTCTGACTTTATCAAACTAGATCAGTCTTCATCAAATCACTCATTTTACAGCTTACCTTAAAACAGGTGAAAAGTTGCAGTAACATCACATTTATCAATTTAACACTAATTTATTCAATTGTATTTATCATTTCTTATCCTTTTGTATGAACAATATGAATTCATTGACATGCACATATGTCACAATTTTGTATGTATTAGTGGTCCATGTGCTACTGATTACTTTTTACATACATGTTGTAATTCATTTTAATGCTCATTATTTGTCTTTTTAATGTGTTCTATTGGTGTGTTGTTAACATTCTGTGTAATTGCTGCTATGGATTTTATATTTTTGCAGTACCCAAAACAGAGATCATTACAGGTTCCACCTCATCTTTCACCAGTGTAAGCTGTACACCTGCTCATGCACACTCTTCTATTAGAGCCCTTTCCTGTCCTCACAGTCTACATAAGCATGATCCTCTGCCGCTCTGTCTCCTGTTGACCACAGGCAACCTCATCATTTCTTCAATCCCAGGTGAACTGCAGCAGCTGACTAACTCTGAGGGCTGTCAAGCTAAAGATGTTATTGCTCCTAATAAGGACATTTGCATGGTAGGCAAACAATACAACACATGACAACAACAAAACACACAAACATACAATTCTGTAAAAATGGGCTCTACTTTCGATTCCGCCACCGGGGTGGTGCAGGTGCGGCGCAAAGTCAGGTCCGCTGCGCCGATGGGACATGGCGGCGCAGACTTTGGTATTTTCGTGCACTGCGCTGCCGGCGCAACTACTCCCCCTTCTTATCTCAGTCCCACCCAGTGGCGCAACTCAGAAAGAGGGAGGAGAGAAGGCATGGAGTGACTTTGACAAGAGTCCAATCTTCACCAATCACACCAGCTCCTCGCCTCACCTTTAAAAACACCGCTGGCGAGGTGCATGGCAAGTTTCGAGGATGACTGAGCCTGTGCAGGAAACTGTCCGACGCCCAAACTTCTCCCAGGAGGAGGTCCTTAGATGGTAAATCCTCGGCCTCCTCCTCCTCCTCCTCATCCTGCTCAAAGCAATGATGTACTCTATCTTTTTAGATAATGTTAAGCAGTATATATGCTCTGTAGGATGCGATGGCTATTTCTGGTTGGCACAGTGACGTTAATTGATTAGTGTGCATCCCCGTTTCACCCCTGTACATTCGGTCAGGTTGAGTGACCATTACGCGTACCAAACGCGCTTGCGACATGGTCAGATGAGATACTGATCAAAATATATAAATTTAGGCCTGACTGTATGTGCTGACTCAGATAGTTGCATTGAATCGTGGCTGTTGCTAATTATTGATCACAGTGAAATACCAGACACTGTGGAAACCTGCCTGTGAGGTATTGGTGATGTGGGCGCACGACTCCGCCTGTTTAGGAAAATCCACTTGCCCAGCGAGTTGACCAGGTGTGGGTTAGCGGGCTTTCTGCGCACTTTTACGCCGCCGCCGTGGACCGAAATGGGCCGAAAATCCAAATCCGCCAGCTGATTATGCGGACACCTCCCCTACTGCGCCGCAACGCCCATCCTGGCATACTTCTGTGTGCCTCGGTTTGCTAAAATACCAAGTGCACTGGGTGCCCGCTGCGCTGCACAAAAATACCACTGCGCAGGGTGCGCACCCTGCGCCCCGCCAGCGGCGGGGACGAAGCTAGAGCCCCAATGTCTCATGGTAACATCTCTTCTTTTTTTTTCCTTTAGCAAATCTTAGTTTTTCCATTCATGGAGAAAAGCATCACAACCTAGATGTCAAGCAAGAAGAGTGATCTGTTCCCTGCGTGTCTGCCTTGTCACCGTGGAGGTCAGAGGTCAGACACATATAGGCTTACAGAGAAAGTGAGACTATTATTCTAAAACAAAGTCCTTGCCCTATCCACCTTGCTTTTGTTTGCTCATTCACACAGAAGGTTCACCATATTATTCACGATGACGTGGCCGTGGGCATCCCACAGTTTGCACCACCTGTTTATTTATGGCCTTTTTGCTCAGTGCCCCCACAGCTGTGAATGTGTGAGGTGGGGATTGCTTAGGAAAGGTCCATCAAATGAGTTCAAGACACAAGCACCCACACACAATGCAAATGTCCATGTGTGCAAACACATAGATGCTGCATGAATAAAAAATGACATAGATAGGTGAATACATTTGCATGCATATTGTGTGAATATATATTCACAAAAAATGTATATATACTTGTCATGTAAATGTAGAGGTTTTTTTTTATGTTCATTGAAAGTGGCTTTAGCCAGTTGGTTCATCTGTTATTCAGGTATTCAGTCAATGCACATCCTCTCACTATCAAGTCAACAGTCTTCCATTTCTAAACGCTGTTATTACTACCTTCCAATCAGCAAGTTGATAAGGTCCTGTGCTTGTTGCATCTTGTCCAACTGCTGATTTTATGCATGTATTGTTCAGCTGGATATGCCAATAACAAATACTTTCAATTTTAGATTCATTCATTCATTCATCTTCTATACCCGCCTTATCCCTTTCGGGGTTGCGGGGGGCTGGAGCCTATCCCAGCTGTCAACGGGTGAGAGGCGGGGTACACCCTGGACCGGTTGACCTTCTTGCTGTGAGGCACACGCACTGCCTGCTGTGCCACCGTGCCACCCTCAATTTTAGATGATAAATAAAACTGTAACTAAGTTTTCCGTGAACAGCATTTATACATAGAACTTGCTCAGGAAGTGCAAGGAAAGAGACTATCATTCTTATATTTGATTGTGGTCATAATGAACCTCTGAATGAAATGCTTTAAGATGGTTTTAAAAGGAATTCTATCATGTGAAATGCTCATTGAATTTCATCCATCACACATTTTTAACCATTCAAATTGTTATTTAAATTTCCTCAGGCTAGAGGACTAGAAAATAATGACCCTAAAAATGATATTTTGCCGCTTCCCTCAGGTACAGTCAGCATCTTTGTATTTGTTCAGAGATGAGTTGCTATTAGAGATTCAGTCGACAAGTTGGCATCTAAATCAAAGCTTGCAGATTTCCTGCAGATGAAACAATGATGTAAATAGGGCAGAGTCCAGGTAACAGTGCACTCTGGTTCTATTAATTCATATCAATTAAGAATGCTCTTAAGCACAATAAGGTCAAATCGTACATAAATACTTTCATTTACATATAGTCAACTTATTGTCACCATTTAAGATGTTGAAACTGTGACAGTTGTAGATGTATACATGTGTCACATCACTGTATGAGGAGGTAGAAGAGAATCATTATCTACCAATGCTATAATCTGAAATAACGAGTGCATTTTCCAAGTATTCTACAATAACACATGCTTCCTCCAGTGCGTTTGGTAGGTTGGTTGTTTACTGTGCGCCCACTATGCGTCTTTTGAAAAGCACAGTCACTTGTTTGCAGAAACACTTCGGCTTGGTTTTGTCATCTAGAAACTGCAGGTTGCATAAACAGCTGCATTAGTCATTCTCTGGTTTGATAATAAGTTATCCAAAAATAGCTAGAGACACAGAGGATTTTAACTGCAATTTTTGGCAGGAACAAACAACATGTGTGGTACAGTCATATTCAACCAATAATATAACAGGAGACAAAATGCCAGTCAGTTTCAGACATAAACAGTGAAGTCTTGTGGACAATTATCAAAAACAAATGATGCGCATTGGTTCCTCATGTGAAGTGCTTTCCTCTGCTGCAGATCTGTGTTTTTCTGGTTCAGGTCAACTTCAACCAAATCCCTGAAAAAAATGGTGTCACAATTTGGCCAGAACAAAAATGACTAAACTGACTTGACAGCGAGCAGTAAACAGAGCAGTGGAGGCTTCGATGGCATTAACAGACAGTAAGAAGTCGTGTTTGCAGAGCAACAGAACTTCAATGTTTAAATTATTTTACACTCCATGATCAATTTTTATCCCGGAATCTGAGCTATGTGAATCTGAGATATCTGAGCTGTGTTTGTAGCATCTGCAGGCCATTTTTCTTGTACAGCTTTCACATGAGATTCTAACAAAGAACAGGCAACTTATTGGTCGTGTGATCAGTAAAGGACTTTTAAGAATTTGCACAGTAAAATGTCATTTGATCCTGACTGTGACTGGTTCAACTCATTCCATCTCTTGAAAGAGATAATTCATAATTATTTTAAATGCCTGCTTTCACGATCAGGACTATGACTGATCATACTATGCTTTTCATTGGTATCCTGCATTATATTTCACTTCCTCTATTGATCCTTTGGTATTTTCTGGTTGTGTGCATTTATTGTTATTTTTATATTCTTTTCCTGCTGAATCATATTCATTTTTCTGCTGTTTCAATTTGTCCAGTTTCTCTGCTTTGATAAATCCTGAACCACTGGGCTATACGACCACTGTTATCTGGTATTACAGATGCCAGGATTAACAAAGCAGGTGAGGACAGAGACAGGCCACCTGTGATGAACTTGCTTTATGACACATAGCCTTACTTTTGGCACAGTATAATTAAGGCAGTTGCAACAGGCACCAGTGAATGCTACTTACTAGTTATGAAGCACACACATATTGTTCAGTCACGTGATCAAATAGAGACTTAGCACTGGACAACATCAACATACATATTAGCCAGCATCCCCAGTTAAACCCCACCCCACCCCACTCCAACCCCACTGCCAGCACTGCCAATATTAACACCCGTGAACCAACACAATGACTTATGCCTAAATGAAAAGTGGTTTCCATTTAAAAAAAAAAAAATAATGATAATAATAAAAAAAACTATGTGATGGGCTTTATTCAGGAGGAGCAGAGCACTGGCTGTCCTGTGTGCCAAACAGTACTTGCTCTTACATAATCAAGGTCACAGAACTCAACCACTGCTGTCTACATGTGTTCTGTGGATTTCAGGTCTGCTGCAGGAGGTGTTGTGACTGTATGGGCTGCCGGGGTGGCTGCCATAATCTATTCGGTCCCTGTGCAGACAGCTGTGTCTCCACTCTTGCATGTTCAAGGTGGGCATATGTCTTTGACAAGGATGTACTTTGTATCTCCTCCTGTTGTGATATGCACAGTGTGCAGGAGTTTAGGCCATTAAGGGCTGTCTTATTTTAAAGGCTCTGAGAAATTCCTCCCCAGTACGACAAAAGTCTCTTGGATGTCTGTGTGCCTTTTGGCTCATGTACCTCAGGTTTATACTACTCTGAGATAGGGTTTTAAAACTTTGGGAGGTTATCATGGCAACAACTATTTTTATGCAGCACGCAAGCGTCCACATAGGAAGATTGTCCTGTTTAACTTTCTTTCTGTCAGAAAACTGCTCTTTGGGTATCCAAACTCTGGTGAAGTGGGTTAACTTTATCCAAGTGCATTTGTCCATCTCATCCAGTTAAGCATGTTTCAAGCTGTAATGACTCTTACGATGAGCCTTTTTCATCACTGCGTGCCCCCACAGACTAACTTAGGCTTCAACTTCAATGAGGAAATAATCGTTTTTCAATTTCTTTTGGCTTTCCACATCTGCTTTTCTTTTCTCAACAGTCGTCATGATGCATTGACATGACATCAACCACTTTGTGTGTGGTGCGTTCAGGGACTACTCAGAAAAAAGTGGTAATCTAATGTAATCTTCCTTAATTGCTGAAAGTAATTGCTTTTTTATATTTATGAATTGCTTCACAGGCAGGATCAAACATTGCAAGACCCCGCCCCTGTCCTAAACCTAATCAAGTACTTTTAATACCTAAACCTAAGAAAAGTGCAATGATTTCACAACATCAACCACGTGACGACAAAGTTCCACTAAGATGAAGATCAGGTACACTTGTCGCTGATACTAATGCTTGACTGTTGCACTATGAGAGGAGGTTCTGGTTCAGCCTGGGGGACTCACTTTTGCAGGACATGTAGAAATGGACACAGCAATTTCTTTGATTACTTTGAGCTTTTACATTCTGCAGAGTCTCTGAGGGAAATCACTGTCAGGCCTTCAACTTGAGAGACTCATCTTGCTCATGAGACTAATAGATTACAAGCAAATCTGATTTGGTCAGACAGTAATTATAATGATTTTGTAAGACATTTCTAAGAAGAATAAAAAAATAAAGTAGAAAAAAGATGGCACAGATGAACAGAGCCCAACCATGACAAACCTGGTATGTGAAAAAAAACATGGCCCTGTTGCAGGAAATGAAAGGTGCCAGAGTAAAGGAAGACAGTGAGAGAGTTTGCAGTATTGCGTGTGTGATCTCCATTAGCTACCCTGCTCTGACAGCCAACCAGAATCACTGTGGCCGAAAAAGCCCACAGGTGAAGCAGCCCATTTTATACCCAAACGTTTTTCAATATTTCATTGATGGTAATGCACACATTACCTGCGGACTCACTATATTTATTTTACATGCCCATTTTAAGCAATATGGTTTTTAAAGTGGAAGTTGTCATCTGTGAAATGGGTGAGGCAGAGTGCTTTCTGCAAATATGAACAGATACACTCTCATGGTTTATTCAGTAACCATGAGAAATTAATGAGGTCACTTTTTTCTTTCTTTTTTTTCTACACAGAATTTTAGCAGAAAATATTGAGAAAATTAATATGTATACTGGTTAAGGCTTACCTTGTCATACCTGTCAAGCAGAAAACACAGCAGCACTTCTCATTTTACCTCTCTGTTTCAAAACATACAGTAATTACATGATACTGTTCCATTCAGTCAGCATAGGAGACACGTATGGAAACTGTGCTTATGCGAAACAATATTTGGCTCTATAATTATTCACAGATTTATGTAGAGTAACGTAAAGTAATTTAGAAACTTCCATAACAGTCATGTGCTGCTAAGTTTGGGAGAGCGTGGAGGCCGACCACACATCACAGCTCTCCTCACCCCCCGCAGTTTGGCTTGTAATAATACAGCGATTTGATCCTGTGGAGAAAGGAAGCGCCACCATCTGAATGAGACACTAATTAAGAAATTCAGTCATGTGTGAACGTTGCCATGCTTGCAGCATTCAGATGAAGTCACCACTACCTGGATGACCCCTGTCCATCAGATAAAGCTTAGCATCTGAAAGGAGAGGACTGTCACAGTGAAGAGGGATGCTGTGCAACTGAGTATAACAACAGCTCCTAAGAAAATGAAAATAATCTAATGCGAATGGATCAAAAGTCTACACTAAGGTCTTACAATAAACAGCAATTATATAATGAGCTGAAAATTATCATGAAAACAATTGAAGAGATAGTAAAGCACGACTAGAAACACATTAAAAAAAAAGCCAAGACCACATAGAGTGACAAACAATGCAGCTGATGGATGTGTAAATGCAGAGTACAGGACACAATGGGCAGTACATTAACGACATCCGGCATGTTTTAAGACAGGTATTAATTGCCATGCTAGCAGCTCTGTGTTCTTAGCTAAATGCTAACATCAGTATGTTAACATACCCAACAATGATAATACTGACATGCAGATTTTTAGCAGATATGATGTTTGCCAGGTTCACCACCTTAGCTAAGAGAAAAATGTCAACCTCATGATGGCGCTAGAGGCACTAGAGTCAGAGGATTGACGGTTTAATCCTCTGGGGACCATGAATATTTGTAAAACATTTCATAAAAAACAGACCAAAGTGGTGGGCTGGCGTTGCCATCCCCAAAAAATGAACAGGAAAACAAAATGTCATCAATGCATGCACATCAATTACTTTTGTATTATTTAGTCAGCTTCAGTTTCCAGAGCAGCCAGCAGTGAAGAAATCAGAACTGAAAGGTCACACCTCTCTGATATATTACTGTGACCCTAGAATAATCATGCATAATGAGAAGTGTTGAAAAGAAGTAGGATGCATGTTTAGTGAATACAACAGGATTGGTTGCAAGAAGAAGATAAGAGGGAAAAGATGGAATTTAGAGGAGAAAAGGACATCCCGTATTTAGGACAGAAATGCATTTTGCAGGTTATGATTGAAGATAAGGACTCAACTGCCGGAGGTGCTTTAAACAGAGCAAACATCTGCCAGACAGACACTTGTCTGTGACTGGATGAGACTGATATTAACTGAGAGAAGTAGTGATAAATTTAATGTATAAACTTCATCAGTAAGCGGGTTCAGTGTTTTGCTCGAGGGCACTTGGACAGACTGTCATCAAAAGGCACCTGTGGGGTTGAACCTTTGACTTTCCATTTACACCATTTTCTACTCATTTTCTTCTCACTCTTCTCTAGTCCTCCAGTCCTTCTCTGACCAGAAGACAGAGCGGAAATTACCAACGTGTGTATTTCAAAGAATCCCTTCCCAGTGCACGTCTTCCTCATCATCTGTACAAAATGGTACCTGTCATAAATGCAAATAATACACATCCAAACCTAAGTCATAAACTACATCTGAAAACATCTGCTAAGACTATAATAATAATAATAATTATTATTATTATTATTATTATTATTGTTGTTGTTGTTGTTGTTGTTGTTGTTGTTATACATGTAATATAAATGTCAGTACATACAGATGTTCCAAACAGGTGTTTTTAGAGCATTCCAAAATGAGTATGTATTTTAGTATAATTTTAAATGATTTCACATTTTAAATATGGCAACAAAGAAACATGAAAGTTTGTTGTTGACCATGGAAGTAGCAGCAAATTCTACATCCATTCAGTAGCTTTTTCAGGTGCTTTCGACCGCATCATTTGATCTTTAACCAGCAGAGTTTGCTCAGTTGTCATGACAACTCAAGCAAACATGAAACTCTACCTTGAGCTTGAAAGCTCCAGAAAAAAGTTTATCTTTTAAGCTATTGTACCAGAGTTCGCCTAAATAAAAACACATGTAATATTCTGCATGTATTACAATATATTCTGACACTTAATACCTTTTAGTATATTCTATATTTTTCATTAAAGCTCTGCTTTCATTTTCATGTTCAGTATTTTTTTTATTTGTGCAATGCACATACACATTATTTCTTTCTATTTATTTCAATACTATTTCATTATATGCACACTGTCATAGTTTATTTATAGATTTTGAGTTTGCGATGAGGATTAAGGTTGCATATAATTTAAACCGCCTATGTACGCTTCCTGTCTGAATATGTCTAATATGTCTAATATAACAACCCAGTTTCTTAGCAGGGATTATTGTTTCATCTGATTTTTCCAGGTGTTTGGCAGATCTTTCCTGACCCAGTCAGCATTGCGGGTGCCGACATTTTTAGCAACAGACCTCACACATGCAGCAGTGGCAGCCGTCTGGTTTAGCAGGGTTTCTCTGTGTTTGGCTTTTTTATGAGGCAGAAAATGCCTCCACAATGTAACTGTTTTATGATGCATTTCAAGCTTGGCAATGATATGGGGCACATTGTATTGGGTACTTGTAAAATCGATGTGCCAGGCCAGAGTGGAGCCAAAGCTCATGTTTGGCTGCTCCCCTTGGCCCTCTGAGGTCGATAGAATAGAAGATCGTTCATCTAGCAATGCTTTGGTTCATCTAATGTGCTTTAAAGTACAATACACAGTCACACTTTCACTGCATGTGGAGATCAAACCCTGTCATCTTCAAACTGTCAATATAAGCAACTGTTGATCTATGAGAGTGAAGAGGCTCATTCACAAACAAGTAATGAATAGTGAGCCAGCCCACAGAACATTTCTGTACAGGAAGAACAAGCGGCTTCCTTATGACCTCAGCAATCATCCCATTCATTGATTAGTGTGTTTTCACGCAGGTCGATTGTTAATTTGTTCATTCGTGCATTCAATGACAAACAGACAGATTTATGTAGATATAGATATATTTGCTGATGATGTTTTGAGTAACTGACTGACTCTAACTGACTGATTGAAATTTACACAGAGTTCTTTGCAGCTCTGAAATATTCGTCTAAACTGTAATGAGAATTGTGTGTGTGTGTGTGTGTGTGTGTGTGTGTGTGTGTGTGTGTGTGTGTGTGTGTGTGCGTGTGTGTGTGTGTGTGGTTTGCAGTAGAAATCCACCAGATGCCTTTTCAATACAGAGAGGTCTGGTGAGGAGGGTGAGAGTGTGAGGCTAAGCTGTAATTGAATACCAACAGGAGTGGTGTTTCTATTCAGACCTCTGAAGGAGGATCTGACCTTGAGACGCTGCCGCTGATAGACAGGCAACACAGGGACCCGGCTGGCTAATTAGATTAAAAAACATGGATCCCAAGGGATGGAGATGTGACAAGCACATTGATTAACTACATCTCCTCAATTTCCATCTCTCTCCTGATATCTTCCTCCTTTTCAATCTCTCCTCTTCTCACCACATGCCTCATTTTATCCAACTCACTATGCTGTATATGTCAGCTCAAAGTGTTTCGACTTGTCCCTATTTCTTCTTCTTTCTTCCTTCCTTCCATCCTTTTCTCAAGAAATACAGTGCATTTCTTCCACTTACACAATGATGAGAACAGGACTTTTATTTGTTTATGTACTTATGTAAACAAATGATTTGTTGAATAGTGACAAAAACATATCATTTGACTAAGACATAATGTCATTGTGGTACATTGTGGTACACAACTACGACTGGTCTTACAAATGGTTAACTGTCATTGCATATCTCATTGCATCTCATTGTCAGTAAAATAGCAGCCCACCATGACCTCCACAAATGTCATGTCTGAATTCTTCTCTCTGCATAAGGCCAAGTTGTTGTTGAATGAATAGCTGCTACATTATAATACTTACATGGACATTTCTTGAGCTTGCCTCCAGACAGTGTTAAAGTAAAGACCAACATTTAATAGAAACAAAAATGAATGAAAAAAGCATGCATGATACTAACCAGTTAACAATTTAAAAGTTTTAAAAGTAGCTGAACACCCTCTGCTGACCTCCTATGCTTTCACTTTATAAATATATAAAATATATAAATTCCTAAAACAGTTGGGCAACAGTTGTAGTATTTAGCAGCGACCAATGGAAAATAAACATGTGTTAATGACAGATTTATTGATATATTTATTGACCTTGGTGTGGCTGTAGCTTGCAGGAGCTACCTGGGTAAATGTGGTTTTAGCTGTTGAGCTTGCAAAGAGAAACACAGTGGCTGAAAGGGTCTTTGGGGGAAAATGCTGATTCATAATAATGAGTTGAGTTTCAATTATTTCTTAAACTATTTCAGAATTTATTTGTTTATTTATATATCCTACACAATGTATTTAATTGATTTATATTCAACACTTTGGGGTTCAATATATTGGACTTTGGCTAATCAGAAAATACATTGCATATCATGGGAAATATACTGAATGTCACCCGCATTGTTCTTAAAAGTAATTTGCATTAGACGTGCGAATGCCGTAACTAAACCCTACAAAGCTCAAACCTTCCCCTCAATGTGGAAGTAAAGTTTAAGCGCCAGTTGGAGCAGAGCAAAGGAAAGGGCAGAAGCATCCATTAAAGAGGGGAGGAGAGACAGAGGTAACCCCCAGCACAAATCTAGGTAGAAAGAGCTGAAATGCATAATCATCACATTCCCTTCCTCGCCCTGTTCTCTAATTAAGCCATCCTCTGTTAACAAAGCTTCAGGCCCCGCTCTCTTTGGACGGATAGACTGAAAGGACACCATGCAAATGTCTGACAGTTAATCACTACACTCTTACACATCGATCAAAGACCAAAGAAAAATGGCAAATGAGCAAACAGTGTATGCTTACTTTTCAGATTATATGTAGGGGCTTTGATAAATATATAGAGTATTATTTTCAAGATCCCATGACAACACTGATAGCTTTTGCAGTATTTTGTTTTCAGAATAGCCATGTGGACAGACTCTTAAAAAAGTGTTGATCTTTTTTCAAAGAGGAGTATAATCCTGATAAAACGTGTACGTTCTGTGATCCCATTTAATACAGCAAGAGAACTGTAATTCTCTCATCAGCTTAGTGGGTACAGCATTCCTATCCACACACAAAGGAAAGAGCGGGAGACATTCATCTGCCTGATGAACAACTTCAGTCATTGTCTTCTTTAATTACAACAAAGTCAACAGCTCCATTACTTCCCCTCCTATCTATCTTTTATCCTTGCACTCTCTGAGGATTGTGATGTCGGAACAAAACAGAGTGGGCTTTAGCCTCATCTGTAGGCCGGCGAGAAGGTCTGCTCCTGCGCTGGAATGTAATCAGCATTCAGAGGAAGGCAAGAAATCGAGACGTCCAACCACAACATGTATCTGTGGCTCCTGATGGTAATTAGTTTTCCTTCTGCTAAATGAGCTCAGTTCTGTACCGGAGGAACGGCTGCTCTCCTTAAATTGATTTGCTCAGCATCCAGCAAGCAAGTCAACCAAGAGCCAGTCAGTCGGTAAACCAATCACTCAGTCAGTAGGTTGCTCAACCATTCAGTGAGTCAGCTAGTTGGGCAGCAGTTTCTGTCAGACAGTGTAGACATCTGCTAAACACAGAGTTCCAAATGTTAGTCAGCCAATTATCCAGAAAGAATACAAGTCAGTCAGATAGACGGCTTTCCAGTCAGACGGTCCAGCTACATGCCCAGTCAGTCAATCAGTCAGTCAGAGGGTGATTTATCAAAGATGTATCAGTTAGTCGTCTCCTCGTCTTGTGTTACAGTGGTTATGCTCAAGCTGGGACAGGCTGTACTAATGCTGTGTGGCTCTCTGAAGGGAGTGATTGATGAGATGATGAGCGTAACAAATGATCTAGTTCGAGCAGCGCAGTTCTAAAGCAGCACAATGAGAGTTACAGCTTGTAATTAATGACTATAACGTTTAACAACAGCCATAATATCACTCAGTAGCATGGATGAAACCACATTAAGACTGATAGAGATGATAGTGGCAATTTACTTCAGATTGTCTCTCAGTATGGGGCAATTTTGGACATTATGTTTTATCTAAATTGGGGACTGTGTAGTAGAGGTTAGAGGAACAGGCTTATGATTAGGGTCAAAGGTTCGAATGAGGAATACCAGATGGGGAAATCTGGGTGAGGAAAGTTAACAAGAAGCACTCTCAATTTCTAGCATCAATGTGCCCTTGAGCAAGAGCCTTAAGCCAGGCAGTTAACCCTAAAGTGCTCAAGTAGATGACTGTGTAAAAATTTTAGAAAAAATTTTAGCGCATACATGAAAATCAGCTCAATAAAATCTTCAGGAAACCCCACCTGATGTGCTGAGGAGTGACAAATATTCCTACTCAACAATGTCTTATATCACACTAGTGCCAAGCACTGACACTGTCAGGTCAAAATGGTTGCATGTCTCTGTAATAAAAGTCATCATAGCTTAAAGCACCAAACGGTATAATGCTATGTTATTATATACTATACTTTGATGCTCCATCCCTCTTTATATCTACTCAAATACCAACTACAAGGAGAAAAATAACAGCACTGGATATAATTTCACATTTTATTTGGACACCCCAAAGCATGTGCAGGAATACTAAAATGCTCGGTCAGAATGCTGTCCAGTATCCAACGAATTACGTCCAAATTGGATCACTTGAAGGGTGTGGAGGTCAGGGTGGTGGATGGGAGTGTAGCAAGTTGACTTTCATGATTTGTTTTTGTGTCCAGTCACATTGGCCTTTTTATTAACCCTAATCATAATCTTTCCTTTCCTGACTATACCTTCACTGTAGTTTCCTGTGTGTAGATAGATAGATAGATCTGTAATATTCTCATTTAAGTTTTATTTATTTGCATAAATAACACTTGCATAGCAAAGGAAGGAATTTGCATGGAGATGAAATAAGCCCAAAAAATCTTTTTGATTACTTCCAATCAATACTATGTACAACAGGTAATATGTATTATGATGTAAAAATAGAAATGAACAGAGATTAACAGTTTTCTTTAAGATGAATATTAGATAATAAAACATTAAGGGATCTGGAAGAGTTCCCTCTGAATTATGTAAAAATAAAATTAATTTATTGTTCACGTTACCTGCTCTGATAATGATACTTTCACTTCATACCATCATGTTGAGTCAACAGTAGATGGTGGTCCATTATATGAAGGTAAGCAATGCACTGCAGTCGACTGGGAGCAGCAGCAAAACATGTTTTAGCCACTAGAAAAAGGTCAATCAAGAAAAATCAATGAGACTCTAAGTAAACGCAAAATTTAGAATATTTTCATAGTTTTACCTTTTCAAGACAGCCCTTTCAGCCAGAAACTGAAGCCTTTAATATCACTCTCCAAATCGACTGTCGAAACCAGATTTCTTTGAGAAAAACAGTAATTTTACCCCTTCAGAACACAGGAGTTGCTGGTCGACCACTTCTTCGATTGGATTGTTTGTGTGATTGTCTGACTGTGGTAAATCCTGACTAACCCTTTAAAACATGTTTGAATTTGCCATTTGCACTCTGAATTTATTTTATTTAGCTCAAAATTTAAAGTACAATAAAAAGGAGAAGGTCTCCCCCCCCACGTGTCTTTTAATATAAGGCTCACCACTAAGCAACAACATATAACAATAGTATTTTAACATATGACAGAACTGATTACAGCAAGCTGCTTTATTCTTTATATGGGCACTAGCATATTGTTTTAAGACAGACTAGAAAAATTGTAAACTAGTACCACTTGGTATCATTTACAAATGCTAGTTCACAGCTCAAACCTGGTCAATAAGTGTTGCTGAATGTAGCAGGAAAAGCACTTTCACTTTGTCATCTGTTTCATTATGTATATGAGTCATTCCTTGCATTTGCTCATTTTGTAATCTCTAATTAGATTTGGAAAACAAAGGGGGGAAGTATTGCTAAAAGCAGTGACACAAGCTCAACCAAATTAGAAAATGACAACGTGATTCAAAGGCGTCTGGTGTGGAACAATTAATGAACTCTGCAGAGTCACTGTGATAACCAGAGAGCTGTGCAGTGCTGCCAGAGCAAACAAAAACACTGAAATATTTTTGACCGCAAATCTTAGGTAAACATTAAACAGAGGCTTTCTGGTGTGTGTCAGGACAAGCTATGCTGTTTGTCGTAGTTAATGTTATTGTTTGTAACCCCAAAATATCTTTCTAAGCTCAGAAAACAGCACAGTTGTCTCATTAGTCTGTCTTGCTAATGCTAAGACAACCAGCAGCTATGCATGAGAGGGACAAACAGTTAGCCAATCAGGGGATTAACAGACATAATAGACCTACAGTATTACACTTACGCTATCCCCATTACCTCCACCATTTCCAGTTATCAGCAAACTTCCATCTATCAAGTGTGTACATGTCTGAAGTCCTGTACAATAGTTTTGCATAAATTCTTAATGACTGATGACTTTAAAGATAATTCATCCATTGCTTCTTTGTTCTCTTCTTTATTCCTGCCACTACACATTGCTCAGTGTGAACTCTTGAATCAGCAACCTCAAAAAAGTAATGAAACGTACAGGAAATGAAATGGGAAGCAAAGACGCTGCAGTTCTATGTACTCCAAATACTGAAGTTCTGAATCCCTGTGTTAAAATGGATTATGTGTCCTTTCACTACCTGAGGTTTTGTGTGGCCGGGGCTCCTGAGTCAGCTCTCTGGTCGATTTCTGACATTTTCTAGGGCAGTGAGTACAGATCATGTTTATCAATGAGCGATGCTCTACATAGAGTAGAAAGCACATTAACTCAGCCCTCCCTCTCTCCTCAAACCCAGAGACCTGAACCAACACTACACAGCCTCTGGGCCCTGTTTCCTATTGGCACTGAGTCTGTGTGCTGAATCACCCAGGCTTCAATTATACAAAGTCCCTTCGGCATATGATGTTATTATGATGCAGGTGGTCATTCTTCTGTTAATGTCTGCTTTTTTTGTGGTGATTTCAATGGAGTTTTTTTGTCTCTCAGACATCTGTCACACAGAAAAAGTTAAAGTATGCAAAATGGTCACAGAAAGGACAAAATGGCTGATGTAAAGCCTGCAGAAAAGAGGCATCTTTGGGTCCTGTGCCAAATGAGCTTCTGGTTTTAATATCAAAGCCTGCCACTCATGCCCCTGGCACTTTCAGCTAAACGCTGATATCAGCATGCTAACATGCTCACACTGTCAATGTTAGATATTTATGTTGGGCAGGTGTAATGTTTACCTGTTTGTAATGTTTGTTAGCATGCTAACATTTGCAAACAACTGCACTCAACAAAAAGTACAGTTGAGGCAGATCTAAATGGGAATGTTATTAGTTTTGCAGGTATTTAAACACATAAACTAATGTGTTGTCCAATTTTGTACAATTTTGACCTGTTGTGCTAGATGAAATGTTAAGAAATCACCAAAGCTTTGAAATTTATTCTTAGTCGTGTGTACCAAATTGCATTGCAGGCTGGGCAGATGGACGGAATGTGACATTGGACTAATGCAAGCTGCTGTCGTAGACATGGGATGGAACCAGGGGAGTCGAGGCTCAGGGTCGGAGAGCCGCCTCTTTGATGTTCTTGGATACAGTTCCTGTATTCAAGCGAAAGAGAATGGAGAGAGACACAAAAAAAGGGGGTTTGGAGGAGGGATATGAAGACTGAGTTGAAGGGGAAATGAATGAAACAGGTGAGCTTAAATTCTTGTGCGGCAGTGGGATGTGTTCTGGGTGTGGTCTTTGTTCCTGAACTTAGGTATTAAACTTCATTTATATGCAGGGGGTGCTGACATGAAACTGTAGTGCTGCGAGAATGTACTGTATGGAAAACACTGATGTTTCAGATAGATTACAAGTTTATTTAAAACAGCAGTAGGAGCTTCAGGACAAAACTATAAAGCTAACTAGCTAAACAGCATGCACTTTCATAAACAACAGCCCAGTATGCACCTGACGCCTGAACAGCTAACTTACTAACTGATATGTGTGGTGACATAAAATTGTTATGTTTATTTGTCCTGCACATTACCATCAACATGAACTTGATGTGGCCTCAAAATGAATCTGGATGCTTAGGCTGATACCATCAGACCAGACACTTGCTGCAAAGCTGCATTCTTAATCATTCAACTTGAGTTTTTCATCAGATAGTGATAAGATCTAAAAATCTTATGAGAAAAAAGTTGACAAAAACAAGATGACATAAGTGATTTTTGGGCGGCACGGTGGACCAGCAGGTAGCACGCATGCCTCACAGCAAGAAGGTTGCTGGTTTGATCCCTGGGTTGGGCGGGGCCTTTCTGTGCGAAGTTTGCATGTTCTTCCCGTGCTTGTGTGGGTTCTCTCTGGGCACTCCGGCTTCCTCCCACAGACCAAAAACATGCTCATTAGGTCAATTGTTTACTCTAAGATTGCCCTTAGGTGTGAGCATATTATAGTTATGGTTTTCTTTGACTAAGATGAGACTAAAATGGCCAGACTTTTAGTCATCTAGAGCTTGGGTATAGTACAAGATTCAGCACAAGCCAACATTGCCACCCTTAAAGCTGCGGCACTAGTGTGGCTAGCAGCAGCTCTGTGGCTTAGACATAGTGGTGAAAACACACCGGTGATTAAGTTGTTACGGAATGAAGAATTGTTATGTTGCAGGTCATTGCTATTCCATCTGTGATGTGTGTGTTATGTTATGTCATGCTACATTAGGTTATAATGTATTATGCAGACACACAAAACATGCTGAACTGTTTGAACCAGATCAGATGGGGGAGAAGAGGAGAGGCGTCCCCACTGATCCAGGACATGAAGGCTGAATGTGAGGACGCTTTGTTTTGTACAAAGACGTTTGGATAATATGATGCAGGATCATAGGTGTAGATTAATTCAGAACGAGAAAATAATAAAGCAACAATGTCAGTGAACGGTCATGTGAGGTCTATAACATTTGAGAGGGGTTAAGGACGACTCACCTTCATGTGTTCATGTCTTTTTACATGCTGTATAGAGCAAGGTTATGTTCCTCATATTGCCATGGAATCTTTACTGTTGATGTAAGAGTGAAAAGAAGTGCCATAGAAATACAATTTAAAACAGTTTAACATAAAGTCATTGTGAGGAATAAAAGGCATGTATCAATGTGTGGTCTTTGGTTGGCTTAGTGTTGAAACTGAATGTAATATTTTGTGCAACATTTGATGTAGATCCTTCCAGTCTCCTGATGCGAAGTTCCTTCAGTGTAATTATGATTTGCCAACATCTATCAAAAGGCTCCCACAGAAACTGTGGCCATTACTTCTGTTTATTATAGGCTCCAATTTTTAGATATTTGACCAGTTTGAATTCCTTACAAAGGAGTAATGTTTAGAAACTTAATATATCCCTTCTTTTTCCCTCTAACATTTATTGTATTTGACCATTTGTCCTATCTGAATTGATTGTGTTGCTTTTCATTTCCAGTTTTGCTTTTAAAATGTGACTTGCGACTAATTTATTAGCCATTGATGTTAATACAACAGAAAAGAGATAGTAAATAAAAAATGGGCTGAAATTCTATACTTACCTCCTTACCTCATTAAGTGTGGCTGAACATTTCAGTCACCATAATTTGAGGGATAAAGTCTTTATTTTTCAACGGCTCTGGTGGATCCCACTTAATGGTTGCAAAGTTGCTGACCTTGATGTCATGAAGCAAGTCATATGTAAAGACGATGAGGGTGTCAATTCAGCCTGCAGCAAAGTGTCTATAGTCGATACGGGTACAGCATGGAGCAGAGCCATTTTCATCTGTCAGTAATGACAGCTTTGATGAGAATCTATTTCAGCTGCAGACATAATCAGCTGGATGTTTGTGCAGAGGGACATAAACAACATTATTTAAAAACATCCCATGACATGCATGTGTTTGGATCAATTCTCACCTTACACCTCATTCAGATGGGATTCGGACAATGGGCATAAATGAATGTAAGCAAATATGAATACATTTTTTGAACAGTTAATGCGTTCTGAGCAGATAAGAGCCACAGCTGATGTCTGAATAGTGCATGCCCAAAGCCCAGATTTTTTTTGTTTCTTTCCTTCTCATAAATACTTCATGAAGTGTCCATCAAAAGTGCACTTTTAAAGCACATTTCAAATTGTGATTTAGAAATCCAGAGTGGTATCAGCAACAATTCAAAGATAACTCAAAATATCACAAAAAGAGATTTTGGCTGAGGTGGAAAAAGTCAGAGTATCAAAAGCAAAATGGAAACAGACTCAATGAATTAACCATGACGTAGATGAGGCGTGTGACATAAACATCTCCTGAAGCTTCCACTTCACTGAAGGGATTAAAAAAACGCTTTCTCATCCAATTGCAGTTTGACTGGCTCTCTTTTAATGTCCAACTGCAGAGTTAGTGCCACCAGCTGTTGCATAAGGACTGATATTAGGATAACAGTGGTGGATGTAAATGCACATTTCTTTGTATTTTCTTTTGCCCATTTTATGGAAATTGCATCAAAAATAGCTCTAAATTTGGTTGCAAACCTAGCTATAGACACTTTGACATAGACATCGCTGTAATTATATACACAACCTCCAGCTTTTAAAGAACAATTATTCAATATGGCCAATTACAATTCTGTTAAAGCATACCTGCTCTATTAATTTAGTCCTTGACCACAGTGACACAAGTGACACAGCAAACAAATCGTGTTTAACTATTTGATTTGTTTAGGTACATGGTTCAAATATAATGTTCTAAATGTTTACACTTCTAGTTCACATGACGTACATCTGCTGTTACAAAATAACATGAATCTCAGTGTTATCACACCACAAATACACGATCCATTATTTGTACAATTTAATGCTGTGATGCATGAAAATGAACAAAGCAGTGGAGCTGTGGAGAATAAAGAAAAAATAACAAAAGTGAACTATAGCGAGTGAGTGAGTGTGATGTCAGTTTGGGGTGAACTGAATGTTTCTACACTTTCAGGTGCAGTTTGAGCAGATGGTTCTCAACCATATGCTTTGGGAGGGAAGAAGTTTGCCAGCAACCTCAGGGACGTCAGTTTGTACAAGTCTAGTTTCATCTCAGGTTATTTTTACTGGGTATTTAGGCAAGGGTAAAAAAAAAAACGGATTTCTACTGCTGTGACTGTAAAAATTACTGGCATGCTAGATATGGATGGGAGTACGAATACAGGTGTAGTTAATCCAGTTCAAATACAGCTTGAGAGTTTACGCATTTAGCTGACACTCTTATCCAAGGGGACTTCCGGAGAGACTGCGGTAAAATAAGCCTCAATTCTCTTATCGCCAAGAAGGAGCCAACAGCAAGAGTGTGAGGCTCTTTTTCCAGAGTTACAAGAATTAGAATCAAATGAAATGTTTTTGATCCAGTGTGAAGCACTAGAATAACCTCACTGTCCCTGAAGCACAAACAGTACATTAGGTACATTGCATTCTGATCTAAGTCAAACTGGGTTTTTCACTGTCACAGAAATCTCACTTAATTTGTGTATAGAATATGTATTTTTGTGTGTATCATTTTCAGGAATTCTCTGTCATCCCACTGGTGAGACAGTCTTTGTTCACCCTCTTACATTTGACATTCCCTATTTTAAGCCCTACATGTCATGTCTCTTTCATTTGAAATTAGGCTTTGATGAATATTGCATGAAAAAGAACCTGCTTGCAAAGAGACTGACCTTCACAGCTGCTTTGCTGCTGCGTTTGAAGTATTGTCAAGTCCTGTGGGCTTACAATGGCACTTAGACTAACAGAAGTAGAAAGAAAAGGACTGAAAAATATTTAACTAACATCACCTTGATTTGAAAAGGCTAGCCGCGAGGCTCAACAGGCAAGGGCTTAATCACCAGCATGGTGGTATTTGAAATGGCACTTTAAATGCCCTTTCTCCTTGTTCTGTATTGGTGAGCTGTCTAACTTTGCCCATTCAGCTGCATAGCTGTGATAAAGGTTAATCTGTCCATGTCAGATATCACAATGTAATGGCTGTCTTTGGATTAAAATAACAAACCGGGAGAAACCTAAGTAATACATACACACACACACACACACACACACACACACACACACACACACACACACACACAGCATGAGGCTATGACTCATGTTCATATTTGTGATGTTTCAGTTTTATTTATATATCTCTCTTTTTGATCAGTTTGCTTCCTTTGAAAAATGTACTGACCTGCCTGCTCGCTAAAAGCACTTTATAGATAAATATGACTTGACTTAATTTTTCCCTTTTACAGTCTGATGGGCTACTGCACCGCCAGCCATCTGAAGAGTTTTGAGTAAATAACTACTGACTTTTTAATCAAAGACACAGACTTATGGCTCCACCTTAAGACACATGCCTGAAACATCTGGGTGACCAGCTGCTCCTTTCACTAATCCGATCGTCTCCTTAATGTTCTCTGAGAACATCTGGCAGCACCTCAGCTTTTTGATTCATCTCACCTGGCAGAGCCCTGCTATATGGCCTTTACCTTGCTCAGTAAGCATTTTAAAAACACACTGTGAAAAATGTCAATGGTCCTGATGAGAATCCATCAAAAGAAAAGTGGGGACACCAAAAAGAGTCTCCAGTAATCAAATCGGTGGTGCTGGAGTGTTTTCTTGCAGGGTGTCTGTGCTTACCCCACAGCCTCAGGTGACACTGATAGCTGGCTCATTTGCTCTTTTTAACGTGACACTGACAGTTCATACTCAGGGTTATTGGTATGAGCGGCCCGTTAATATTTGCAGCTCTAATGCAGGTCAGAAAGGCTGCAGGCTCCACTGACTGCACACCACATCCTTCACTCCCCTTCAAAGTAGAAAAATGACACAGCCTTGATTGCAGAAGGTGACCAGGATGATTGCCACTGTAGATCTAAATCAAACTTCTGCACAAGATTACCTTTCAAAAGGACATATGAGACAAGTTGGGAATGTCTTGAGGAATAAATGGTACTTCTTGGTAATGTTGTGCCACCATGAGTAAGGATATTATAATCGAGGAGGTAACGTAATTACGGGCCTATGTCCTAATCAATGTTGATTACAACTTCAAGACTGATGACGATGGAGTATCCAATAACACTTTGCAAAATCCAATAAAGTACTCTATTTCGTGCATTATTCAAAAAGATTTCACAAGTTCAATGGGACAGTCTGAGGCTCTGGAGCCACAAACAATAAATATGCTAAATATCAGGCCAGACATCCATATGCAGAGAATTTTGTCTGACAGGCCTATAGGGAAGTCTGCGCAGTGCTTGGCCTGCTTCCTGTTCAAAACCTGGGCTGCAGAGCGTCTGTTGGGGCAGCTGTCCAAACTACCGCCCAATCAGGCCCCGTGCCATCTTTCTGCAAATTCAGCCTCAAGCTGTCAAGCTCAAGAATGCGCTGGCACACTTGTGTCCAGTGGAAATGGCCGCCATTTAGTATGGAAACACAATCTTAGTAAATTCAGATGGAGTGACGTGGAGAACAGCTCTATACATGCTGCACTGTGTCTCTCAGAGTAGGCTCTTACCATAATGAAACTGGCATTCGAGATACTTATTGTATCTCAACAGCTGCATGGCTCTGCCTGTAGACATCTCTAGCAGCGCTGCTCTCAACATCCCTTTTGTGTCTTCCTCCCTCTCATCTCATCCATGTCACACTGCTGAATGCCCTGCCTAAATAAACGCTTGGAGAATCTGTCATAAATTGTGTGGTGTGCTCTCTAAAAATGTCTCTATTCTCGGATGTGCAGCAGATGAGGTGCTGGTTTCACACAGACCCCGTGGCTCAATCTCTGTACTCTTGAAATTGTCAGCTGCAATCATTTTACCCACTTGAGTGCAGGTTCTTATGAACTCAACCTTGGCTAATCCACATAGCATGGCTTCTGATAACCTCCATGTGGAGATAATATTATTGGATACCATGTGATAAATCTTGATCGTTAGCACTCTGCTTTGGACAGAGTTGGAGAAGGGGGGTTGGTGGGGAGCATTAATCAATAACGTGAGTGGTCTGATCACCCCTAAGGGGCTGTCCAATTGCTGTACAGTGTCACTTTTGGATTCAATAAGCCACACCACAGTCACTGCTTCCCCCTGCTGAACTCTATCTCTATATATACACACAATACATAGTGTATTTTATAAGGCACAACTCCCAGTTCACACCCAGAGCTGCTTCTTAAAGTCAGACAAGGAAAAAAGTGTAAAACATACATAAAGGACAGTTAGTTGTGCAGGGCGACAGAGATAGGACCCACATGCACACAGAGGAGGCAGCAGAATGACTTAGCTAGCTTACAGCCAGGTAAAGATAGACAGGTAGGCAGACAGGTAACAGGTAATGGGAAGTTGACTACAAAAACACAAAGCAAAAACGCAATAAATACGCAATGGCTATAAGTGTACATGAGCTGGTTATCTGCAGGGCTGATGAGGGGGAGTGGAAACAGGTGAGCAGATGGGTGGGGAAGGTCAGGTGAGTGGGACTGGAGGGAAAAGGGGTTATTGCAGGGCAGGAGAGTGGCCAGATGTGGGAGTGAGGTGACTGAGGACAGGAGAAAAAGTCAGAGGGCATCTACTGGACAGGCTGAGAATGGCAATGAATGTGTTTGAGGAAGTGGGAATGTAGCTGGAGGGAGGGACAGGCAGATTGTGTTGGTACCAATACAGCCATCTTTTAACACCTAAACCTAAATACTGCTGCTCACCTACACTTCCACGGTCTACTCTTGTTCAAATGGAGATTTCCTGCAGGATAAAGATGTTTCAGAAAAGCGACACTAACTTCACTTCAGTCCCCACATCTAAACCCAACACAGCTCCTTTGGGATCAGGTGGAACAGGATGTTCGCAGCATGAATGTGCTGCCAAAAAATCTACAGCAACTGTGTCGTACGACTGAGCCAAAATGGACAAAGATCCCTGTGGAACAGCTTGCTGAATTCATGTCTCCAGGATTTCACATAGAGTGTACACTCAGCGTATGTATATACTCGATATGTCAGTCTGCCTGTCACACAACGGGTCATGTTTTGCTTGGTACGTAACCAACTCAGACGCGCTTAACAGAAACAAAGAGAAGCAGGCACAAAAGATAAAAGAAGAAAAGATAAATAAAGAAAACAAAAAACAAAGACACAATGCTTCAGCTTGTTTTCCTCATGCTTGGTGAACAGCTCTCAGCGCATAATTTGTTCCTAATTAAGTAACGCGCACAAGGATGGCGAGGTGCCACTGTAAGGGACTGTAATGATCTATCACCTATGCTGAGAGCATTGTGTGGATCTGATTGACTGTGACACTTCCGTTGGTGGATAACCTTCAAGACAGTGAGTGCGGGACGGCTTTGACTCTGCAGTGCAGTGGTGGCTGATCTAAACATAATAAAGCTATATCCATGTAGGAGTTCACATTGACCTAAACAACTCGTCCAAATATTGATTTACCAATCATAAATTAGCAATGTTAACTAGCACAGCAGGCCTGTAAAACTTTGGATTTCTCTGCACTTACAGGTGGTGTGCATGGGGCTCTGGGAAGACAGATACTCAGCTTTTTTAGAGGGTGGTGTCTTTTTTTATTCTAGCCTTTGCAAACCCAGAAACAAAAGATCAAAAGTGTAAAGAATGGATTAAACAGTGTGCTCTCATTTAAGCTATAATATTTAGCATGTCTGGCAAGTTAGTTTACTTCTAACTGAGTGTTACTTTCAAGGGCAAGGTGAATATCATTAACTACCAAGGTTACATTAGTTTGTGGGGTTACAGGCCCATTCAATGCCGCCACCGCGTAGTATTTCCTCACTGTGTGGAAGATGGTCTTTAATGAACAGAGTTCAAGGTGACAATAGCTCTCTTCATTGGAAGCTTATATTCCAGCAACCTTGGCAAAAATCTCCCAAGATAATGTAACATTCATTCCAACTCTTCTCTTATAAACATTAAAAAAGGACTCATTTAAGTATCTAAAGTGAGCGGCCAAACAGGCTGACTATAGAACAAAATAAATCTGATCTTAAAGTTTTCCTTATGATACTTATAATACTAGGACTGGCTAGTTTGAAACAGCCCTGTAATACAAGAAGTGTTTCTCTATTTCAGTGTCATTTATCACGATATTATGTCATCTGCAAGCATTAAATGTCAGCTGGAGATGTGGTTTTCAACCAACTTATGGTGCTAAAGGTTACTTTGATTATTTTGCCAGCTAAGCTGATAAGATCTGCCAGCAACAGCTGCCATTTTATTGTGCAAAGTCAGCTGTTGCCATCTAGAAGGGAGACATGTCTTCCCATGTCTGAAATTAAGGACCCATTGTTTCAAAAATTACTATGAATTTCATGGGATAAATCTGCCATCATTGTTATACATACTGCGTATGTGCTATGCAAGAATGGAGAGTGGGTGTAGCAGGAGTCAGGTCTTAGCAAGTATTCAATACTTATATGAATGTATAGAACAAAGCACTAATATTCTGTTAGTATTTTCTAACTGGGCACATGCATGTGAGCGGTGCTGGTAAACTACTTTCTTTCCTGCCAAAATCCTTTCTGTTCCATCCTAAAGCTGCAGATAACATCAGGGGGCTATTAGGAGCCACAGGTCATGCTCAATCTTTCATCTCTTTATATAAAAAAAGAAACATCAGTGAAAAAGTCAGCCAAAACCACCTCCTGTGACATCTGAAACTGGGGCTGAACGGCTGCTGTATCTCTCAGAGATCACAGGTGATCTGTCATAGCAGGCAGGTGTTTTGTATGCTGTTCAGGGTCCCTTCAGAACAGCATCTGCTCCCTCCACATCTTCCAAATCAGCTGCCCCCCGCACACACACACACACACACACACACACACACACACACACACACACACACACACACGCATGCATGCTCTAGTCTAGTCAGCTGGTGAATCTCTTTGTGCCTCATGCCTTCTCCAGGCCTGCTGTTTATCTACACTTTCCCCAACACAATCCAACTCAACATGGAGGCAGCAGAGTCATACCTGAGTACAAGCGTTTTCTAAGCAGCAGAGTTTAGCCTGTCAGTGGGCCAGCTTTGCTGCAAAGCTATGTGAATGCACAGGGTATCAGGGCAGTAGCGCTTGGATGGGCACAGTAACAATTAGTTGCAGTGGAGGACAGAGAGAAGTGTCTCTGGCTGTGAATATGCATGCCGTGGTTCTCCACTCCTTGTCATTGGGACTTAATAAAAATGCACGACTCAACAAGGGGCACTGAGCAGAAAGATTAAACTGGGCGAAGGCACCAAACTGCCTGCATCTCTTGAATTTTACATCTCATGGGCCTGGAGGCACAGTCTATCCCTCTGACATACTCCACTGGTCTTTCAGGCAGATCTGAATACATGCGCCGGTGTGTCTAAAGTGATACAGGAAGGCCTCTCCAATCTCCTCGCCGATGGACTGGAACAATGCCAGTAGAGCTCACCGACACTGCATCTCATCCCTGTATCTGGGCCAGCCTCAGATAAGGACCACAGCGAGCAAAAGGATTCGTGACATGGGTCAGCCAGGCAGCCAAGGATCCACCAGGTCGACACAGATGGAGGTACGGATGACTAAACTTGACTCACACAGACATGCTGGAGGTAATCGTGCACACTGGCAGCAAGACGGAACATCAAACACTTTGAACTTTGATACAAATTGTAAGTAATAGGTAAGGTGATGGCAGTAAAATTCAGATAACTTAATCGTGTCTGCCGACCTGGAGAGGGTTTCCAATTCAACATTTTTGACATGTTACTCAATATTTTGCTTGGACTTGCATCCAAAGAGAAGATGCATATTAACTGGATTGATGAGAGAAGCAGGGAGAGTTCTCTGAATTTTTTTGGTCAAAAAGATTTCTCTGGACAGGGTGCTCGCTAACTGATGCTGTTTAAAATTCACCATTTTTTCCATGTAAATAGGGCAAATCTATGGGGTCTTAATTAGTGATTGCGGGCTGCTCCTCTGTTCTGCAGCCCTATTTGATTAAGGCGAATAACACAGGTGTATTTTTACATAAAAGTCAAGACACAGCAAAGCCTCCAACGTCTTACTTTCCGCTGATAAAAAGGGCAGATTATGCAAAAAGTAGAATAATATAAATTAGTCATGCTATCAATTCAATTTACACAAAGTAAGTTTTAATGCTGGAATCTTGCCAGTCAACACAACTCAAGTAAAAATCAAGAAGAAAGAACGAAAAGAAATTCTTTCTTTCAGATAATGTTTACATACTATGCTTATCTCTGTTGTTACTAGAAACTATGTGAGATGACATTTAAACATGTCTTTGATAGTCACATTTTAGTTTTAACCTCTTATAAAGAACTTCAAAATGTCAAACTAAATACAGGATCAAATGACTCACTGAAGTGCAAATATGCATGGAAGTATGCGATCTCACCTTTTTCCAACTGAGCCCTGCTCACCCCAAACTGTGAAAAGAGCACAGACAAAACAGGACAGACAGAGTCTATCATATGAAATAAACATCCCTGCTGTAACTCAGGCAGAAAATCTTGTAGGACCTCTTCAATCAGGGCAAGACACTCACTGAGACAATGTGTTTTCAGGGCCTATTTTGTTAAACTATAATAATGTGATGATCCGTAATCATAAAATTCCCAGATGTTTTGAAGTGAGAAATTCAGATAGAAGTACCTGCTCTCAAAAGGATGATTTAGGTTATTGTGAGCACTGATTCATCCTTCTCCCACTCCATCATATGTAATAACAGCAGTAGTGGTCTGTCTATGCGCAGGCTACCATCTGCTTCCCTTTCACATTCATTGGGCATCATCATTGCAGTCAGGAAGGAGGGATACATCATTTCTCCCCAGCCATAATGTATTCATCAGAGGAAGAAAGCCTGCACTTGATATTCAAAAACCAGCCATGTTACTCTGTCAGCGCACACCGTCTGATTTCCAGACTCTTTGTAATACTCTGATTCTCTCCCACTTTCTCCTCTGGTCCTCTCCAGCTCCTTCCTTTTAACTTTGTCAGGGAGAAAGGATTCATTATTTGAATACATCCGCTCTGTCACTAATTTGTAGGAGAGTGAAACGGAGACTGATGCCCTCCCCGACCTGAATCTGCCGTGTCTAATTATGCCGTCTACCTTTTTTAGGTCACACCTGGTGTCACAGCACCACATTCCAGCAATGTTAAGTCGTGCTTTTAATGGGTTTTCTGCCACAGGTTCAAGTTAAAAAATAAGGAGCAGCATAGACTGCTCCATATTAGGGATCAAAATTACCTGCAAGAGGGGGCAGAATCATTTCATATCTGGAGGAGAGAGGTGTGCTGAAAAATGAAATGAATCAATTCCAGTCTCGTTGGTGTTATACTAATAACTTCATTGCTCATTTTTATGTTACTGCTAAGTGCTTCTTGCAGTTTCTATGCAAAAAAGAAGGTATGCATGGATCACAGCAGATTGACAGAATGAAAAAACCTAACGCTTCAAATACTCACATGGAAACTCATGGCATCTGTGTTTCTATTCATCTCATAAGTAACATGTAAAGATGACAGAAGAGTAAGATGCTGTTTTGACAGATAAGGAAGTGGGATTTAGCTTATTTGCCCTCAGATGTATCGCTGATTTCAGATACTCAAATGACTTATTATGTGATTTCAGTGTTGCTAACCATTTGTCAGTCTCATATTCAGGACATCTAAAAGCTGAAAAGAAGAGTGTCAAAAGCGTTAGGTTACATTTTCACTTCTTTACCCATGTAACTCCTGGTTAAATTTAAATTTGAATTCATTTTTGCTCAGAAATCAGTACAAACTCTCTGCTGCCGCTTTTTTAAGCACACTTGTAGGCTATGTTGTCATTCCATAAAACAGGTCTGCCATCTCTATGAAGTTTATAATGTTCTGTTTTTATTCACATTGTCAGAAATGAAAGAAGTGACAATTCAATTAACTGTTTATTACTGATGTCACACTTGGAGGTGATGTTGTACTGCACTACATTTTGTGGACAGGTTTCTTTATGAATTTGAGATGGGCAGAGTAATGCACACAGTTTACAGGACTACTTGTTGCTGAGAGTTTTGATAGTCTGGTCATTTTTCATCACCACAGCTGGTCCCACGAAAGACAGACTGCTAACACTCGCAAGACACCGCTCCTTTTAATAATGTGTGACTAACACACACAGCACTGAGTGTGCCGGAGCTGTTGACAACTCTGTAGATGTTGAAAAAATATGACCAAAAAGTGAGTGGGAAATACTGAATGCTGTAAAGGGGTAGGTATCTGAAATCAGTACGGTTGCTGCTGTCAAGACAAGACACCCACCCAGAGGATTGAAGCTGAGACATTTCTATAAATATGTCCACAAGCAGTTTTGTCCTCTTTTGAAAAGGAAAATATGAACGGTAGCTCTTGAAGTACATTATAGTTTATATTTCCTCTCACAAAAGTTAGGAGAATTCTTGTTTTTTTTTTTAAAGTTTAACTTTGACAGTAAAACTTGGAGGAAGCCAACTTTTAGAGGTCATAGACAAAAAGAAACCTCGCAACAGCTGACTGTGGGTGGGGAGCCTGATTGGCTGCTTCAGTGCTCTTGAGCCAGGTGTCTAACCCCTACCTGTTCGACCAGCTGCTTTATGTCCAACATGAGGAGACTGTGGTTGTATGGGGAAGCTGACAGTGCAAACATGTGCAGCTCATTCAACTTTCTCTGGATAAGCAGTGGATTAAAATAAATACTTTTATTGGTCTGATACTATGAATGTTTGACACAAAGACTTGTGTCAGACTGAAAAGTTGGAAAACCTTGTTCTGCAAATCAAAAGGTAAGTAAACTGAGTTTAGATGGGTTTATCCTCCTCT
The DNA here is from genome assembly GCA_037975065.1 of Chaetodon trifasciatus. NCBI lineage: Eukaryota > Metazoa > Chordata > Actinopteri > Chaetodontiformes > Chaetodontidae > Chaetodon > Chaetodon trifasciatus. The sequence continues at coordinate 24,628,857 of JBBMOE010000001.1, read as the reverse complement.
ATATCCCTGCTGCAAAGTGAATTTCAGTCTAACTCCCCTGACACTAAGGCTTTGCTTAACAGGAGGAGTTGAGACAGAAAGCCCAAGGCACTGAAAATGAAGGACTGTTAAATAATTTTTGTCAGAAGGAGCGTCAGACTTGGATTCAAGCAGACAAGGCTTGAGCAAAGCACAGGGGATGGTCCTGTGGGGAAAGTGTGTGTCATGCTCCACACCTTCACAACCCATTCTGATCAAGCTCTTTTACTGGATGGGCAGATTTTAAACAGAGCCAAATCCTGAAAGAAAACACAGGCACGTATGCACACACACGCACACACACACCTGTCAACACTGAGATTTGAAAATAAGGGAAATATTCTGGCACCCTGCCCTGGGCTGGCCTACCACCCTTACCACTGCCCACATACCCCTTACATTTACACAATGGTATGAATCATAAAATCATTACTAGAAAAACACTTTTGGGTTTGGGTTAACCAGTTCCTACAGTAAGTGACTACAGTCAGGTGGTCAGAGTCAGATACCTGGTTGAAAGTGAAATGCTGTGAACATCCCTGCATTATAATGAAAACACTAAAGGGCAGATAAATTCAGCACTTAGTTTAAAAAGAAAGAGATATCACCGACACATTATGATTCAGGTGTGATTTTGAGTGAGGCTACTGACGACACAGACAATTGGTAGAAGAGGGTGATTATGCAAATGGCTGTAAAGATGGTATAAATGCAGTCATTGGTAGAGCATGTTTTTGCTTATGCTTGACAGTTGTGTCGCTTTTCCCTCTGTGTAATCCATTGAAATCCATGTGGCATATTTTACAAAAAGCATGACTCTGACTGACGTTGCTCTTCATTGAGTGCTGGTAAGCCTCTTCCCATTTGGTGAGATACTTGAACAAACTTTTAGCCTTTTTGGCAGGTGCTCTGCTAACTTTGCTCTTCTGTGCCGGAGCGTCAACGTCACAGCCAACCTTTACTGTCTCTTTGCTTATTTAGAAAGGTGAAAACTAAAAGAGATTTACAGGGAAACATTTAAACTGGAGAGTAAAATATGGAAAATCCCAGTATGATACACACACACGTGTACAGTATTTTACACATTCAAACCAACTTGTCTGAGGGATTTCTGTGGTCACTGTTTCAGTTTTTTGCCGTTAAACAACACAAACATGGTGTTAAAAAGTCAGAGTCAGAGGCCACAGCATCTGGAGTGATCAAACATGGCAGATAAGCACTAGGTAGGTAGAGTCACTTTCAAACCCATTATTTTTATCTGTTCATATGCTCCCTTCGGCCAACATCATTTGCCAGCATCAAGTCTCAAAGCATCAGATCCTGTCTGTTCAGTTCCCCTCACCTGCCTGTCTTGCATTCACTGCTGAATGTCTCAAAATGTGCTGGAGATTCTTTTGTTTGCTCCTCCTAAAGATAAACTACTACTCCAGGTTAAACTTGGAAGCCAGTCAGTTCATGTTAAGCCTTGAGCAAAATAATTGCGTGTACTATTGACTCAGATTTGACATTCAGTGGATGGGTGAAAGTGATTATAGAATATTGCTGTCTTAGTGTAAGGCATACTTAAAAAATAAGATTGTTCCTTTCTCAAGGTCACCCGAGCAAAAGCAGCACACCCCCTGGTCTCATCTAGATAACCGCAATGCATTACATCTGAGTGTCAGCCAAAATAGCATACATCATTTATAGATAGTACAAAAGTCAGCCGCATGGCCTTCAGGAAGTATGGACATGTGACTCCCATTTTTGCTGCCTTCCTTTGGCTCACAGTTACTTTCAGATTTTGATTTTAAAATGTACTTGTTACCTTATAAAGCCACTCAGTCTTGCTCTGTCTTCTACAGTGTTGGTGACCTTTTGACCTCACATGTACCTGCTGGTCCTGCTAATTTTTATTGCCTTCAGCACATAACATTATTACTGAACATGAAGGTGCTTCATGGATAAAGGTTTTTATTATTATAATTAGTCGTAGTAGATAAAGAAAGAAGATATTTTCATACAACTCCCATCCTCCTCACATGTAGATGAATTACTTTAGATGACTGGAAATGATATTTCTTGGTTCTGCTTCATCTTGCAACACTGTATGTTCCTCTTCATATAAGGAGCTGATCACCAAGAGGGCCAGAGAGGTGAGATCACAATCTCATAAAATGATCATTAAATTGGCCTATATGTCATGGGACCAATGTGCCGTGGGACTGCACCTACTATGCTCTCTGAGCAAGCTAAATATGAAGATATGGGAGAGGTGTAATGTGATGGTGAGGAAGACACATTACGCATTTTTGAAGAGATGAGTTTTCAGTGTGATACAAATCAGCTCTATTTTTGAGAGCAGAATGTGGTGTTGGATTAATTTGACAATGGCAATATTCCCCCAACTGCTGTATACTATATATTCAGAGGTTTTGTTCTTTTGTTTTTGCAGGGCTGTATTATTGATGGGGCCAAAACATCTCTTTTTGGGCATCATGAAACTTAAATTGTGTGTAGGTTGGTAAGATGGGTTAGCAGCTACTTCTTGCAGACTTACTGACTGCCATCCCTGAAGCTGTTTACTTAAATTCTCCCACACCACGCTGGAATGATTTTTCTTCTCAGCTATGTGATATATGAATATCCCCAAATAAGGGTTCTGCTTTCTTGAAGAAATTTCCATTATATAAGTGATGGGTGACATGCAATGTCCAATATCCAGTTAAATTATTGTGCTGATAAGAACTTGTTTGCAGTCTGGAGTGGCTGTGAAGTCTCAGCTGGAATTCAAGTCCACCCACAAGGCTTGGAAGGTCTTTTATACCTGTAGGGAGTCAGGCAGGAGTAGAGTAAAGGTCAGATTAATATTGGAGCTCTGATTTCTCCTGGATCCAGGTCTTGTTTGTGTGTGTAAAACCTCCAAACAGCTCTACTGGGTGAAATCATAAAAAAAATAATATGAAATAAAAACATAATACAAGGTCACACACAACACCAGGGCCAGAAATCATGTTAAAGTTCTATCCACAAACACACTGTACACACACAAAAAACCTAATTCGTAAGTCTTTGTGGACCAGCTGTTGGTACTATGAAGCAGTTAAACATTTAATAAAAAGCTTCTATTCATTATCTATATTTAGGCTTGGTCCTGTAAGGGCTATTCCACCGTTTCCACAACAGTGTTTATTGGTATTTTTTAGCTAATGGAATGGAATATAGGAAATACTATAATTTCAGTATTTATTGTAGGCCTATGCTGTAATGGGTTATCAGAAAATGAAAAATTGAAGTTTATGTATAATATCTACAGATGGTCATGTGTAGTCGATGCTGCTTTCTCAGTCAGATCTCCCTGGAAAAGCAGCTTTAATCTCAGCAGGTTTACTGAATTGTTAAACAAGGTTAACAAAAAAGTCAATACAAGTTAAAGATGAGGTCAAGTAAAATGATAAATACTGCAAAATTATGTTTGTTGGGGTTTGTCCTCACGGTTTGCCTGTTTCATATGTGGAACACATACTGAGTGATAGAAAAAGCCTATTTTGTTAGCTAGTATAGCCTTACAGATAACAATGTGATTTAATTAAAGTTTATAAAGTCATTACTGATTTGCATCCCGAGATTGTAATTTGACTGGAACAGTGCTTAATACAACTGATACTTAAAAAACTGAAGATATGCACAGCAGTGCTTCTCTCCCGGGTGCCAGCTGGTGCAGGGTAACCCACAATAAATCAAAAATCAATATTCCAGTACACACCAGGATACCAGGACTGACGCTATTCTATCAACAGATTAACAAAAAGGAGTGAACTATGTGTTTCGCATGTTGCTTCATCAGATTCGCTGGCTCCTTTTTGTTTTTAATGTAATCTGTTACAATCAGTGCTGGCATTCTGATGTGCTAGAATATTGATTTTGTTTGTTTGTTTGTTTGTTTGTTTGTTTGTTTTATTTTGTTTACAACTAACATCTGTGTATTGTTTTGGAGAGATATGGACTGAAGTTAGCATGCTAACCAGCAAGCTGCAGCCCATCCTGTCCCATAATACTCACTTTGTACCTTATGAGGTATGACGTAGTTTCAGCTGGGAGATGTATGCAGGTTTGCTACATTTCACAAGATCTCACAGCTGTTTTAGTCTAATAAATGAGCAAAATAAACTCACAAAATTGTCAAGAAAGAGAATATTCTTGCACCTGTTTTCCTTATTAAAAATAGAAATGCAACCCTACACTTCCTGAATTCAAGTTTCTTTCTTTTACTTAAAACAATCTTAACTCATCATGAAACACATTTCATTTAAAACAATATAAAACTCACCAAAACCATCTTGGTTTGTCTTTCCACTGTTACAGCAATCATCAACTCTGGTTTGGTTCTTCAGGTTAGATGTGAAAATATTCCAGCTCTCGATGCTGCTTTTCCACTGTGGTTACGACCACCCTTCCTCTCACTCCTCTCCGGGTTCACGGCTCTCTTGTCCCAGCCTGCCGTGTCCAGAGTCCTGGTCAGTGCTGCTGATCACCTCAGCACTGTTTTCCCTGTCATCAAACTGGCCTCCTTGAGTCTCTGAGGATGTGTTCAGTTGCGGTCGGGTCGCATTCACTGGGAGGCTGCTGAGCCTGGCACCATTGCCCCCCAACAATACACCTGTGCTCCAAGCACACGGTCAGGGCGGACTCAGTGAGCTAACTGAGCTAACTAGCTAACGGCAGCTAGTAGCTACAGCCAAGGATAGTGGTTACTCTGGGGATATGCTGCTGTCTGGTTCTTCGGACTAACCTTCAACAAGTGACCAATTCGAACACATTGTTCCTTTAAAGGAATAGTTGGACATTTTGGGACATGTGCATGTTTGCTTCTGTCTCCCTGTATGCTAAATATGAAGGTCCCACTAGCAGCCAGTTAGCTTAGACAGGGGAAACAGCTAGCCTGGCTCTGTCCAAACACAGAATCCACTTACAGCACCTATCAAGCTCCCTGATTAACATTCATCTTGTTCAGTATGTATATTAAACAAAGTGAAAAAATGTACAACATTAGAGTTTTGCAGACTATGTGCCAGGGTTTTTTGGCTGGGTGGACTAACTTTCAAGAGTCAGCACTGGTTGCCTGTCAGCCTTGTGGAGATGAGAAGACTCCAGTAAGTGTGTCCATCAGTTGTTTTGGAAACTGACAATCTGCCATTCACACCAACTTCACACAGTGACTGGCCTGGTTTGCAGAGGTGTGAAAACAGGCAGGGTTTAAACTTTTGTTTTCTTCGTCTTTTTGTTACTCACAGTGTCTGCATCATTTCTCTTGTGTATACACAAATTCCTTTTAAAATGATTGTGTGAATGTGTGTGCCAGTATCGGCACTTTTGTGATTAATTGTACTTCACCCCTCTATGGTCTTTGCATATACTGTATGTGTTCAGAGGACAGAACTTACATTAATGAGTCACTATGTGAAGGGATAAAATGAAGCAATGACAACAAAATAGTCATAATTTAGCTACAGTAACAGACAAACAAATACAAAATGGCTGTGTACAGATCATTGCAAGAGACTCCTCTAATAAAAAATTAAACTATTAACTATTGTGTCCCTCTTTGTCTCCTCCTGTCAGCATTATAGGAGAAGAAAACTAATCACAGCTGTGCTTAAACAGACGAGAAATGAATGTTTCAATCATACAGCAAAAAATATTAATGTCAGCCTCCTATCCAGCTTCATAACATGGAAACGTGATACTAATGTTCCTTTGCTGCAGATGATGCCATGTTTCTGCCTCACAGAGTTCATGTAACTGGTTTCATACGTGTCTTTACCACATCATTAACAAGTCAACGAGGCGAAACACTGTAGTTGCCTCAGATAGACTGAGACATGGCGCCCAGCACTGAGGGGAAAAAAGTAAAAGAAATGCTCTGCTTTCTTCCCCTGGTCTTTATTTCTCCCAGAATAAGGGTCTGACTCTCTCCTCAGATTCTGTTTTCCAGGCTTTGGGACTGTGACCCCCTACAAGATCTCTGTACCGCTTTGAAAGCATCAAGGTTTCTGTTTGTTTGTACTGCCCAATTTTTTTCAATCACCTTTTGCCACTGCAACAATCATTTGTATTGGATAAGATTTCCCACCAGCGTCTGCTCCTGACACCACAGTTTTCTTTCGGGCAAATAGTTCTCTGTTCCAAATCAGCTTTGCAATTTAGGCAAATAAGACTGATGCATTTGTATTTAGCACCATTCCACATCTCCATTACAAATTAAAGATGTCTGTGTAATACTTAAGCCTTTTAATGGATGTTGATTCATTCATGGTTTTTTTTTTTTTTTAATTTCCAATGTAAATGTGGTGGTGTGGAGAATGTTTTAGGCCAAGGGTGGTGAGCCTTTTTCATATCAAGGGCCATTTCAGTTTTTACAACATCCATCAAGTGCAATACTGAATTATTGAACACATCACACGCACTTCTAATATGATGGCTTTAACATCTTCTCTCTGGTGAGGCGTCTGATGTCAGATGGTAGTGATGATGATGCTACTCGCAGCTGGTTTTTTAGGTTTGAGTCAGTCAGTCTTGAGCAGAACTGAGTCTTTGCAAGGGTCAGTTTTGTAAAGAGCTGCTCACAGTAGTAGGCTGTCCCAAACAGATGCAAACTTCAGTGCATGTCACCTCAGAATGGGATAATCTTCAGGATCTATGTACAGTTTCTAGAACTCAAGCAGAGGGAGGTTGTTGATGCTTCAAGTTCGTCGCTGCTTTACTACTCAATGATTTTGTGCTGTAGGCAGGCACATCAACTGGTTCTACATTAAGTGGTGCTGCAAATATGTTCAGTGCCTGGTTGGGAACCCATTTGTGGCAAGGCCACTTAACTATTCAAATGATAATTAAAATATGTTCACAGCCAAAACAACAATATCATCAAATCCTCACCTTTGATCAGACCATGCATGAGAGCAAAAACAGTTCTCTCAAATTTCTTGTGGTGTCCTTAAGTGTTTTTACGATATGGTAAATGGATGCTTTTCTCGCCCACTGGCCACTCAAAGTGCTTGACAAAACAGGTCACATTCACTCATTCACAAACACATTCATACACTGATGAATCCAAAACTATCCAAAGTGCCCCACAACATTTCAATGCACACCCATTCACGTACAAACTCGCACTTCAACATTTCAACATGCAGGCTCGAGGATCAAGGATCAAACCACCGACCACCTGATTTGTGAACAATTCGTTCCACCTCCTGAGCCACAGCTGTCCCAAATCCCCTGTACCATATCATTAATATGCTCTGTGAAGGTTCTTGAGATTAACTGAACACTTTCACTTTGTCCGGTTCCAGCAGCTTCACAGCTGCAACAAGGCACTCCTTCATAAATTCTCCTTCTGAATGAGGTTTCAGCTTCTTACAGTAGCTATTAGCTCACTCTCCACAAAACCTGCCTGCATAACACTGTCTCTGTCAGAATGTGGTCTGCTGAAAGCTGCTTGTTGGGCATCCAAACACCTTAAGTTTATCAAAACACATTTGTCTTTGCAGCTCATCCAGTTCAGCACATTTCAAGCTCTAATGAATCTCGAGATTGTTTTTTCATCACTGCAAGCATGTCCCCACTGGCTTGTCTTATAATTCAAAATAAAAATATAATAATCGTTATTTGTCTTGGAAAGGTCAACATTCAACATGCACTTGTACTTTCATTATGCAGAAATAATGTAACATCATGTCAGTAAATATCTTTGTGAAAATATGCAACAAGTTCTACAACTTCAGTTTGGCTCATTTACTGTGTAAATGAAAGTATATTAACCTTTCTTGTGCCAAGCAAATGTTAAACAGTTGGGATGTAATTTCTATTTCGGAGCATTTTGCGTTCTTATTTCACAGTAAATAGTAGAAAGATGTCTGGGAACAAGGGAGGAGAGAGATGGTCAAATTCTTCTTTCTGCCTGTCTGCCTTAATAAGACAACATGAATATGGTTCATGCAGCAGATGTTTCATTCACAGTTTGTAACCTGTAAAATTAAAGGCCCAGTTAAAAAAAGGAAAGGTTTGATTTTATGTTCTCCTTCAAAGGTTTATTTTTGAGGTGAATACTGTACATTTGGAGTTTGGTACAAATCACATTGCTTTAAATACATTTTTATGAGCTAGTCAAACCAGCAAGGATACACTTCTTCCTGTGTGCATCACACACTGATTAATGGGTTTACTGTCCCCACACACTCTGAGATCATGACAGAGTTAGGTGCCTTTCGCTGATGGATACACTGACAACAGGGAAGTATTTTCACTCATTTCACTGTGTTTTTGGTGTCACTATATGTCAGTTGACTGTAAAAGAATACTGAATCTAAACTTAGTGTTGCCTAAACATTTTTTAAAGAAAATAGTGTCTGGTTCAACAGTATAGTGGGGTTTGATTACCTTGCTTAGCTTAAGTCCATTGTTGCATGCCGGGTAGGGCAGAGTGTTTTTCATCCTCCTGCTTTTATTTCTCTCCCCCTCCCCTGTTTTCTCTCTTGGTGCTCACAACATGCTCATTGGTTCCTTTAGTTTCCTTCTTTTTTTTCCCTTCTGCTGCTCTTTGCCTACCTGAGGTGCTGTTGTATTGTGTGTGTTTACGGTGTAAATAGTTCTAGAAAAAGGTATATGGTGGGAGGCTGAGGATGACAAGTGAGTTGGGGTACCCATTACACTTTTCACACAGGTAGTTAACATTTGTCTGGGGACACTTGGATCTGTAGTTACTGCTACCTCTGTACTCGTTTTGGAAAAATTCTTTTTTCGATAAGCAAGTCAGGCTTTTTGTCTGTGCTTTTGTGTTCACAGGTGAGGATTACCCAGGCCTAGTTTTATTACATTGATTTCTATTTGTTTGGCATGACCACCTTGTCCCATCCTCCACCACATTTTGAGAACCTTTGTTATGTTTTGCAAGTACAGTGATAAGCTGAGAATAAATCTCTTTCATTTGCACTTCTGCTTTGACTCTTTCTTTGGTTGTCGTGTTCTGGTCTCAGTTTCCCTGTATTTGCACAAAGGGGAAGTTACACCATACATATAAGCTATCTGATATATATCATACTACTTATGCCCCCTTTTTTATCTGTTATTATGTGAATTTATATTGGCTAAGTAAATTTTAGACAATGACCGGACACAACAGGAGATGTTCTTATGTATTTATTGCGTATTTTCAGTGGTCTGGTCTTTCACACATGCTCCTGATCACAGCTAACAGTGGAATTACTGATTAAGGAACAGGCATCAAATGTGGCACAAATTATGTTCACTGTGAACCATTTGAGAAGACATAAACATTGAGCACATTGCTCAAATATATAATATATGTAAATATATACTTTTAGTACTGGTATATATAAGTTATTCTTTGTATACTTCTTTGTATGTACATTCTTTTCACATTGTTAGTGAAATGAAATGAACTGCAGATACCTGGAAGGAGCTTGGAACAGGACCTCTGCTCTTGTGAAAGGAACCAGTTGAGGTCATTGAGGGATCTGATCAGAATGCCTCCCAGACATCTCCTGGTGGATATATTGAGGCCATTCCAACTGGCAGAAGGCCCTGGGGTAGGCACACACTGGAAGAATTACATATCCAGTCTAGCTTGAAGAGACCTCATCATCATCAGGAAAGGCTGGAGAACGTGGCTGGGGAGAAGGAGATTTTGGCTAATTTGTCTACTGCCAATGCTGCTAATAATATTGTGCTGTATAGTTCTCTAGAAATTGAAGTAAAGCACTTGTGTTGAAAAGCGTCTTATACTATGCTAACATAAATTTCTGATTCTACAACTGCTTGGCTTATTTCTGGCTTCAAATCCTGCCTGATTTCACGGATGAGTTTGGAGAAATGTCATGTGTCCTTTCTGTAAAGCTGTTGAAAGCAAAGTCTACTGAAAGTCAGATTTGCATTTGTTCATCAACTGTAAGACGGTTTTATGTTCAAGTTCACGTCCTATGTAAGTAAAATGACATCTGTCAACCAAATGTAGTACCTGTTGAACCTTGCCAGAGCATTACGGGTAGTATAATTTCATATGTGCATGTTTTGCACTTATTTCTTCTTCATACATTTTTTTACTAATTTCAAATGTTGTAATTTGTTTCTGACTATATAATTTCAGATTATTTGTAGGTTTTCTTTGCATTGTCTCTTTCTCACTAAATTAAACTGCTGGTATTTTTAACACCAACAAAATGATAATTTCTCATGCATTATATTCTGGGTGAAGCTGCATTAGGCACCTCATTTGAGTATTTGAGTTAGGATTGAGGGTTGAGGGTTTGAGTTGAATTAGGGCAACTCTACAGGGTCTCAAAGGCCAGATGGAATAGAGTCATTTTGGCCGATCATTGTAATATCATATAAAAAACACATAAAGTACAGCTTCTGGTGTTAAAAAATGTGTGGTGTATGTTTATGTTATTACATAAAGTTTACACTTATTTCTTAGCTATTTGACTACATTAATTAATATATTGAATTCATAGGTCATCAGATTATTTAGCCTACAGATGACTTGAACTTCCTTGCTCTGGTTATTCAGTCCAATTGACTTGACTCTAACAACCATGATGAATAACTCTTTGACCTCAGGTTGGATTTGGGGAGGTTGGGTGTGATTGTGGTTGAAGAAGCACAGGTTACACTATTTGGTTGCTGATTGGCTATGTTTGTGTGACTGAGCTGTGGGAGGCTGGCTTTAAAGGTGGCTGCCAGGCCAGCCGTCTGCGTGGTGCTGGCCTGGCAGCGCCAGTCCAAACTGCAGATGAATAACAGATGTTGGCTGACAGGCAGGACCATTTGTCATTTAACTGTCTAAGCAAAACAGGCTGGAGGGTGTCACCATAAGTCAATGTCAAAGGCTTGGATGGCAAGGAAAGGATCCAAACGTTTCAATGCTGTTTAACCCTCTCAGCTTTATACTATTGTGTCTCTCAGGGCTGACGCCATGGCTCAGTGTGGCCTGCTTCTTCTATGATCCTGATAAATGTCTGGATGTCTCATAGATCTGGAGGTATGTCCAAAACTGAATTATTGGAACTCAGTTAAAGAACTTGCTGCTCATTTATTGCCTTGGACCAGAGTCTGTTTAATGGTTAAGATTTCCCGCGGTCCATTTCTGTCTGTTTCTGTTTCTGCACTGATGAAAGGAGATACAAATACAATTTGACTGCCAAATTGTGATATTGAAATTTAATTTTTTTTCTTGTCAGCTACACAGTTCACCTTTCCCATCATCACTACAGTAGATTGTTTGAATAATTTCACTCTCAGTCTGTCACTGTTATCACCACCTGCAGAGAATAAACTAGCCTCAGTATGCAGGATGACACTGATTTCAACAGTGCAATGACTTTTGGATGTTTTCAAGCAGTTGCTTTCACAACACTGAGGTTTAGCACTGGAGTCTGACCAATTGAAATGGAACCATAACTGTAAATCGTGATATTTTACAAGCGTGAAATGCGTATGCAGTTAAATTAAACAGCATTATGTTCAGTTCTCACCCAGCCCCCACCACTAATAAACAGCTGCACTGCCTGGAGGTATTTAAAGCTACAGCAAATGCCAAATTGACCATTAAAAGTCAGCTATAATAAAAAGCTCTGTTGTCACATGATGAACTGTATTTTGGTCTTTTTATTGTCATTGTTTAAAAAATGTCAAAAAGCTAATGCTGGACCAAAGCTTTGAAATGCAGACATCCCTGAGAGGTTCATTTCTCCAGGTTGTTTGAGGTACAGGCTCAGTGGCAGCATTGTTTTTGATGTTCTGCGGAGACTGATGGCTTCTTTTATTACCAGACAACAGCACGACAACATTCTTCATGTTGACAGGACTCCATATTCACCTCAGCGCTCTGGGGGCTTGGCTCGGCCATTTCCTCAAGAGCTCAGCTCAAGGTCACCATCTCCACTCACACGAAAGCTCTCTCCCAGTTGTTTTGTGCAACTGCAGCCAGATGCGCTTAACTACGTTTGGATTTTGTCCTCTAACCCCCCCCCACACACACACACACACACACACACACACACACACACACACACCATCCTCACAGCATGGTTGCGTGTTATTTCGTGTCGCTGTCATAAAGCTGCCTGTGAATAACTGTGACAAAATCCCCACTGGAAAAAAGCAACAAGACATCATGCCAGAGGAGCCATGATGCAAACAGCCGAATCTCTGCATGAGGGTTGGCCCTGCAGCCACACAAACCAGCACATCAGTCAAATGCCTCCAACAGCTAAATCTAACCACAACCACCCTCTTCTTCATCCCCTTGAAACCTCACCCGCCATACAAACATGAAAAATGAACAATATTATCACTTCACAGACAGCTGCCAAAAGGATATTAGTTGAATTCAACTGCAGAAGAAATTTGATACAGAGCTCCTGTTGTGCGCGGTTAATAAGAGACTCTGTCCAGAAGGCCAGCTCTAATGCGACGTTATGAGGGGGAATGCATAGAAGTGGAAGGGAGGAAGACATTCACAGTTTGGGCATTGATCTAACACTATTATCCAGGGTGACATACATGAATAAAGGACAGAAAGAATGGGAGAAAGAATGAGTGAGAGAGAGGCAGAGAGAGATGGGATGATGAACCAAATGAAGGTTAAAAAAAAACTTTAATGAGAGAGAAAATGAGAGGGTGAGACGGATCTCAGCAGCACATCACTGCTGGGAATTGGTTGCTTCCTGAGGCTTTCAGTCTGAGGAAACTCTTTGAACCTGTTTTTCAAAACCTCCTTATTTCCTTTATTAAATTAGTCAAATTTTCACAAGAAAAATGAATTCTGGACATTGGTGGATATTCTATTCTCTTTTCAAAAAAAATGTAACACAAACACAGAGATGTCGTTGGTTAGCAAAGCTGAACAAAAGGCAGGTAGGAATTATGTTTCCTCCAAATTATTGTATATATATTTTTACCATAAGAGGTGAGGTCCCTCTCTGTGCTGCTGTCTCAGACACGCATCGTTCTCGGGCATGACTTAGTTTGATGTGTCAGGAAATACACTCATGTTCAGAATTAGTCGTACATAATACTCCAAATCTCTCCATCAAATAAGTTCTTGATCTGCTCCTCAGTTTTTATAACGATAAGAAAAAAACAAAATACAATTTGGCAGATTTTATTTGGACAGAGGCAGCCTAGCTGTTTTCCCCTTGTTTCAGATTTAGGTGGCTGCTGCTGCTGCTGGTAGTTTGATATTTATTGTGCAGACATGTTGGTGGTGCCAATCTTCTCATCAAACTGAAGTGACAGAAATGTATTTCCCCCAAATTTTTTTAAAGTGACTTTATTTCTTATGCTTTTTTGAGGCTGTTGATTGTGATGAACTTAGGTTTCATGAGTGTCACTGCTATTTTGTGTACATGTGCACTCTGTTATAGGTATACAAAAGAAGTTGTTAGTGGTTGTATTTACAGATCAGATATGATTTTAATGGTCTCTTTAATCTGGCCCCGTGGAGCAACAGACAACACATTGGCAAAACATTTGACAGAATAATTTGACACTCTGTTAAATGCACTTTATGTGCTCTCCAAGCAGGACTTAGATGAGAAGATTGATACTAAAACTGTCATCAAAAATGTATTTTGCTCAACAGACTGGCCACTGCAACATTCAGAAAGGTAGAGTATTGCACTGGACTGCACTGAATTACAAAGGTGTTCTTGTAATTATGTCCACCCCTTGTGCATCAATGTGTTTTAACTCCTGGCTGTTGGAGCTTGATTGTGATCACATGTTTGACCATGTTGCTATCCTTCAGCACCTTTCCTGTTTTTTGACTGGAATGTTTCTTTCTGGTATAGTGCTCTATGTAATTTAATCAGTGCTTAGTGTGTACATTGGATTAATTCTAGCATTGAAGCACTTGCCTTGTTCTTTGCTTATCTTTCTCAGTTAGTGCAGGTCACCAAATCTCCTCTAAAAAGTTGAACATTTCTCTGTGTGCTTCCTTTAGAGAAGCCAGGCACAGCACAGCATCTTTTACTGCAGCAGCCACTTACCTTGCTTGCACTCATTGACTTTGATGTCGAAAAAGTTGTGGAAGTCTGAGAGATGCAGACTCCTGTGAACAAGTTCCCCAGCTGACCAGACTGTGAGGAGACAAAGAGGTCAGGACATGGAACTAAAGTCATCATTATTTTCAACTCTGGGAAAATAATGTGCAAACTTAAAAGTGGCTTACTCTTTTCTACCATAGGCAAATCTTAAAAACAAAATAGATTAGATGAGTTCTTGGTGAGACTTGTACCTTACCTTATTACAGACTAAGGGCTAGAAGGAGTGAGCTGCAGCATCAATCATCATGAACATAAATCCAAACACACACCTTCAGGTGAATCCCTGTGGCCCATCATATCCTGAAAACCCTGCAGTCAGAAAACATATCTTTACCCAAGTCTGACTGAGCATGGCAAGGGACTCCCAAACAGCATTTGCAAATAAATAAGGTAGGGAATTAGTATCAGTTTGTTTTTCAATGTGCATCACCCCTGTCACTGTATAGATTAATTGCATGTTGCTTGCATGTCTTCACAAGATTGAAATATTTCTAGGCGGTGCACACGCTGCGTGTGTAATATTATACAGTTAATATCTGCATCAGGGCTATTTTGTTTACTTGGTTTTGTGCCCTTCAGTGATTATTCAATCTGCATTTATTCATTGTCTGGATTTTTATTATTTGCATGTGCATAGATGGTAAGGTGAATAACACAAGATGCAGTACACGCCGCCCGTTATAAACCTAATTGGCCTTTCCAAATGTTTGAAAGAACAAGCTGGAGACTCATTCAGGGATCCAACTTGGTAAAGCTCGGCAGTATATTGGTATCAGTACCAGCAATTTCCAGATTTTTGGGTATGGAACAAGTATAATAACTTGCAAAAATGCACATTATTATGCTGGATATGCAGCATAGACATTATTTCATGAGTTATTGTTTTGGTAACAGCATGCCACCTTCAAATCTTAAAGGAAAACTATTTAAGTAAATAAACCATACGTATAGCATGCACACATTTTCAAAATATATATATGTAGCAGAACTGGCCTCTAACTGACCCTTCCTTACCCTCTCTGCATCCCTTCAGGAGAAATGGAGTTGTAAAACACCCCAAATTTCAAGAGCTATTGACCATTTGAACTGTTACAGGGACAGTGCTAAGTTGAACAGAGACAAGATGTCTGGCTCAGAGATATCTCCTCCACACTCTTTCGGGGGAGCAAGAGAAACAGACACCTCAACATCAAAGGTTGCCCTTTTTGCCCCATGTTTCCCATGGAGGTGCTAATTCCCTCTTGATAGCCCATGGGAGATACGGACAATAAAGCTGTCTAGGTGAACCAATGCCAGACCTCAGAGGAATCCACAAACAAAATAATGCTGATGGGTTGTAAATTAGCCATTCCTGAAACAAACTGTTTTGTAGATCTGTGTGTCTTGTTCTCCAGTATACCAGGATAACCAATTCTCTATGTTTGATCTCACTTTAGATTTTCTTACAGTGTCAAGCCCGTAATCTGTGTGATATCAATGTTTTTTCTGTGTTTGTGGCTTGTAGAATGACAAAGCTGTGATTTTAACTTTTCTTCCAAGTTTGTCTGAGTTTTTATCATGGAACCATACTGCCATCTCGAGGTTCGTAACGGTTAGGTTGAATACGCTTGACGTGATACATTTATTAATAAGTAACCGTTATAGTGATGATCATTTTGGGCAAATATAGTCTTCCCTTCTTTATTTCTTTATTTTGTGTTAGTTATACCTTGAGTCATCATATATATTAAGATGAGTATTAGAAATTTATCATGATTCCGTTATTATGAGTTGTTATTTAACGTTGTCAGCTACCCATAAGAATTGCCTAACGCATGTTGTGAACAATGTTGAAAGGCCGTTGAAAATTGTCCATTCAAAATATATGTAATTGACCATAGTGAGAAGCAGATGAGCCCCTCGTACGAACCATTAATTAATCCTCGCCTTACAAGATGAAATGACGTTGCGCGCCTACGAACCATCCCACATGCGCGACAGCCTATCGGTGACTAGACACGCCTTGGAGCGAGGAAAAACATCTGCCGCATGCAGCGGCCAGTCAGTGTGTTTTTTTGTCAGTAGTCTGTTAGTTAGTCTCGTGAGTCCAGTAGTTAGAGTTTTTGTTAGTCTGTCTTGTTAGTCTTAGTCTTCCGTTTGTCTTCGTCTAGTATTAATTTTCCCTTTTCGGTCTAAGTTTCTATTCTAGTTTTGTTTTTGCGCTCGTCTTCTCTTCTTTTTGTTGCTGCTCATAGTCACGCTGAGTAGCCTGAGTTTATTCTTAAGAGGACGTATTTTCTTTTGTTTTCTCTTCGTGAAACTTTAATTTTTGCTCGCCACATTAAGCCACGTTATTTGATTTGCTTTATTTTTGTGTAAAATTCTACTCACGTAATAATAATTTTGGAGACACTTTTCGATCGGTCATCGAAGAGACATTTA
The DNA here is from genome assembly GCA_037975065.1 of Chaetodon trifasciatus. Classification (NCBI taxonomy): domain Eukaryota; kingdom Metazoa; phylum Chordata; class Actinopteri; order Chaetodontiformes; family Chaetodontidae; genus Chaetodon; species Chaetodon trifasciatus. The sequence goes on along the minus strand of JBBMOE010000001.1, from coordinate 24,612,313 downwards.
ATCTTATTTTAGTAATCTAAAGTCCTGTTTCACGGTCACAACTTATTACTAAAACCTGCTGCCATCTGCTAACCCGCTGGTTCGGGCTAGACAACCATCAGAAGCCGCTCCTCGTCTGTAACCGACACCGGAGAGTTCCAGCCCCTGAAACATCCCTGTCCATCACCGGCTCGCCACCGTGGTTTGCTCGATTCGTCCAGCAGACTGCCGCGCAGATCAGAGCCACGGACACAGCTTGGAGCCTTCGTGTCAGTTCGGAGCAGACATCAAACAGGAGCGTCGCTGGCCAAGTAGGCATGTTAAGCGGGTTTGAATAAGAGTTGGTCCGTGAGGTTATGATACTGTAAAATTGACTAAATTCTCTTAACCATTCGTTCAGTAAATTAACTTTACATTTGCGTCCCCAGTTTCCCTTTAACTACTTCTCACTATTGCCAAACTCATTCTGCCATTGTTTGCCATAAGTTTCTCTCTGCTTGTGTTGTTTCAGATCTCATATATTCTCTGTCGTACTATTCATGATACATTATTCATTATTCATTTGTGTTTAATAAATAAGTTCTTTTTTTTTATTTAAGCCGTGGTCAGACGATGTCCTTTTGAGCTGAGTAATAACGATCCCTATCTCCGGAATTTACCCTTCAGATTATCAGACTGGTTTACTGTTGGTTCATTCGTTATCATAACATCAGCGTTACAGGAGTCAGTCTCCATACAGTCCTTCTTAGCTGAGGAAGGTGGTGCCCCGATATTTTATTAACGAGTGCAATACCAACATTAATTTAATTCCCCCTACATATATATATAAGGTAAGCTTCCACCACTGCAAATAGGATACACAAAAAATGCCACAAAATAGTAGAAATAACTTTCTACTTGTCACTTTTTACCCAAAATTCAAATTTTTATTCAAACCAATTCGAATGTGAAGATTTAGATAATACAACAGCAATGATTTGCTAGAATTTAAGAAGTCCTGTTTGTAAGCACAATAGACCATTTGAAGTAATTTGCCTTGGGGTCAAGCAGCGGTGCTCTTAAAATTCACTGAGATTGCTGTCATCCTGTTTAAATATGTTCCTCTAAATCTCTCTCTCCTCTTAAAAAAAAAGAAGAAAAAAAAGGTTGGCTGTTATGTTGACAGTAGACATAACTGCATTTTTGATGTGTTTGCTACATTCCCCTCTAGTACAGCAGGTGGCAGTATGTAGAATATTAGCGGTAACATCAACATCTAGTGACGAGGAGGCATTCACTCAAATGACACCGCCCAATAAAACAAGAAGAAGAAGAAAAAAAAGAAGAAGAAGAAGGATGTACATGAGAGGTGTGGAGTACCTGCCAAAATGGAGGAGGCTTACCTGTACTTAATGAAGAGCAAGAGTAAACATGGGTAGTATCTGTTGTGTGTACTCATGCACATTATTCTACGTTTTGTGAGTGATGAACTGTTTTCTGATCAAGAAAAGTACTGGTACAAAATGAACATGCAGAAACAGATCCTGTCTCCGAGGGAACTAGGAGGCGGACAAGAAAGAGAAACTCGCGAGCCAAGATGAGCATCAGAGCAGTTGGGTACTGCTGGCTGCTCCACAGCCACCATTACCTGCACTGTTAGCACACATACCAGTGCCTCTGATTTAAGCCTGTCGTCTGCTGAAGAGCCAAGGCACCCTCTTCTTCAACATTATCCAGCCACAAAAGTTGGACAGCAGGGTCGCTATTTCAATCATAGATGGTATGAGGATTACAAATGGAAGAAATATTTTATTTCAAAGGACCATGCTTTCTGCTTTGTATGCCACTACTTTTAACATCCAGGAAACCATGTAGGGAAGCCATTTACCCACAATGGTTACCACGACAGGAAGAAGGCAATAAGTCATTCAAGGTGCACAATGCTAGTGTGGAGCATAAATATGCAATGACAGTGTAGAATGAGTGGACTATTCAGAAAAAGTCTGGCTAAACAATATGCAATGCTCTATGATGGACATTTGTCTGAGAGAACAGAAAGTATATGAGAGCAGTTGTGGAGTCATTATGTTACACTGCATACCAGGGACTTTCACAGAGAGGAGACACAGACAACAATATGCTGTCTACCGGGGAAAATTTGACAGAACAGTTGCGTTTAAATTTTCAGATAATGCTAGAAATGTTAACCACAAGCATCATGTTATACAGAATGAGATACCAGATATTGTAGTAAATGTGATTATGGGTCAGATAAGTGTTAAAATACAAGATGCTGAACTATTTGCATCGATGGTAGATGAGAGTAAAGACCTCAGTAAAACGGAACAAGTGTCTGAGGTAAAAAAAAAAAAAAAAAATCCTCATCTCACTCCAGTTTACAGATTAGCTGCCCAGTTGCTTGTTGGTACGATCAAAATGAGTCTTAGAAAATGTTACATGGATCACTCTGCCTGTATCAGTGTCATGACGACATGGCTGTCATGCCTGGTGTTCACAACAGGGTCCAGGAGAAAGTCAGAGAATCTACATTCACTGCCATGTACACTCTCTTTCTTTTTTTAGTGTATTGTGTCAGAAACATGAAGTCTGCAGGGGTTTTTTTTTTCTTTTCTTTTCTTTTCTTGTTGGTTATTGTGCAAGACATGTACATCTTTTTTTCAGGCTCATTCCATTTCATTAAGCAGCAAAGGGAACTTGAGCTTTCTCAGTAGCCCAGCAGCTGTGGGCAATGCAAAAAACCCTCTTAGCCAAAATTGCAAACTTAAAGGACTTTTAAGTCGCAGCCAAATTCACACATATGGACTGACAAGCATTCACTGCTCTCACTCAATAATGGTGAATTTATCCTCCACCTTATCCAGTTTCGAGGATTTGTTCTACACAGAAAAGTTCATGACTGACACTCCACAGTCTGCTTATCTTGCCACTGACCTCACATAAATTCGCAGAGGAGTGCATGGAGGACTCTTGGAGAGTCATATGGAGCAAGGCAGAGGTTGTGTACAAAGGTCTGTGTCATCAAACCGCCCCCACAAGACAAGAAACAATCCCAACAGCCTCGCCATCTATAGAGGAGCTTCAATTCAAAGGAACATCCATAAATGTCTTCTCCGAATGAACTCTGAACATCCTCATTCTACCCTCTCACTGATTGACCGTTTAATGAAATTACACCACACTGTTCCACAGAAGCAGGTGCAGTTCTATTGAGAACATGGGCTCTCAGCACCAAGCATGCCACATTCCTTCAAAAGTAGAGTCTTGTGTCTAAGGCACAGCACTGTGGAATCAAAGAGAGTAATCTGCTGGCCGAGGTGCACCATCTGTGTTGAACAAAGTCAAACAGTTAGTAGCACAGTGGAGTTGCTGTCCGTGCTTAAACCTTAGAAAGACGAGGACATCGCTAAACTTTTATGCATATCTGTCACACTGCCGGTAGCCTTTGCGTCATGTGAGCACAGTATTACCAGCCCAGCATCTCCCCTCAAGGACAGTGGCATTGTATTAGTGCATTGTTATCCTGTGGTCACTTGTATTAGCATTACAGCTATTTGTTGTCTGTTATCTAAATATGATGACATGCACTTCATTGTGCTGGCAGATATATTGTATCATGTTGGGATTTTTGGATTGGTTCCAGCAGAACAGCCTCCATATCAATGCAGGGAAAACCAAAAAACTGGTGGTGGATTTCTGCAGGTACATCTTCATCCTACACTAGTGAACATCTGGGCAATGAACATTGAGATGGTGGAATCTTACAAGTACCGCTTGATCTGGCCTATGTAGTAATAAAAAGCTATTGCTATTTTTCAGAAATAACATAAGATAACATAGTTGAGTAATGAATTCTTTTGAGCAGTCCCTAAACACAACGTACACATTGCAGGTGATATCATGTCAATGCATCATGGCACCTATAAACAAAACATAATTCGATGTGGAGTGTCACATTTTTTCAAGAGAAATGGACAAAGTGTGTCTACGTAAGTTTTCGAGGGGATGCATTTGCAGTGATGAAAAAGGCCAGTCATCACAGCTTGTTGTAAATGTTAAATCTGCATTGATGCAAATTGCAAAACGTCTCATGGGGCTCAATCCTGTGGCCTGTTCTGTCCATTCTTTATATATAAGATCTTACGTCTTCTGTAACTGGGTTTAATATACATCTTCATGCCAACAATACTATTTTGTACTGTATCACGGATAATGCACATTCTGCTGTCAAGTCACTTCAACACTTGCACGTAATAACCATAAATTAGTTCTTAATGCAGATATTACAAAACCTATGTTTTTCACCAGAGCTAAAAAAAAATGCTCACTGATAATCTATGAATCTAATATTGAAAGAGTCACAGAGTACGAGTATCTAGGCATTTGGACTGATGAGATGGTCACTCATTAATATCATGTGACTAAACTTTTTTTTTTTGTAATTAGTTCTTTGCTGTCTTTAAAAGTGGGTCCTCTTATATGATTGGATTACAATGCAGGTACCTGCCGCCTTCACTTAACTTGAAAAATCCAGTTTTTCTCATTGTGCACCTACAACCCGGAAAAGGATGCGCATCAATCTCAGGCTTATCTCATTTTTATCCTCAAGGCAATTAAAAATGTTTAATCTCTTCTTATTTCACTTCCAGCTGTTCTTGTTTTAACTGATTCTTCTGCTTTGAATTTTAATTGCTTTATCTATCCCTAAGGCTGTATTATTTTATTGATTTTTCTTTTTATTATTTTACTCTTTATCATATTTTTTAGCTTAATTTTCCATATGTGTTTTTTTTTTTTTTGTGCCTAGGACCTTCTATGTTTTTTATTATGCTCTATTATAAATGAGGTCTCTACCTCAATGTATGTCCAAGTTAAAATGAAGAATAAATCTTATGCAATTCTTTGTGCTTTTGCTTTGCCAACTGCAGTGATCAACTGCGGTGATCAAGGGCACCAGCATGTCTGGTGCCCTTGATGAGGAGACTGTCTGCAGTCACAGAAATGTCAGAGGTAAGAGTAAGACCAATATTTGAAATGTTTTGGATGGCTCTCCATTATACAAATTCCTTATAACCACACATCTTGCAGCAGGACATCGACCAGAACAAGAAGTACATCAGCAAGGAAGGTAACTATTCATATTGCTGTTACCAACAACATAATCAGCGATTCTTGGAGACATTTTCCCTTTCACAAGATATCTATTCGATATACAAGCCTCATCTGCTCATTGACATTGAAAGCCAGAGACTGGAGAGCGTACAAAAAACTAAGAATCAAGAAATTGAAGAGGGTGATAAAGCCACTGGAGAAGAATGTGGGTATGAATTTCGACACAGCAGAAGGTCATGGTTTGGATGTTAATTAATGTTTTCTTTTCAGAGCTTGAACAAAATCAGTTAACAAAATTTGGCAGACTTTTCTTTTTCAAATTATACATGCTCAGCTTTCAAATAAAAGAATTCACTTGGAAAAATGGGTGATCATTAATAAAATAGGGATTAACTAACATTTTGTAAAGGTTTCCTGAAGTCTGTGTCTTTGCCTTCACATTACTCCTCCAGCTACATTCTGGGTAGTCTCTCAGGGCATAGAATGGCATTTTCATAAATACGGTCACATTGTGAGAAAAGGTCTGAACTTATGTTTTGTTTTTTTTTCCAAACATAAGTGAAAAAAAGACACTGTCTTTTGGGACACACTGCCTATCTCAGTCTGTGTGACGGCTACTTCACTGAGCTGCTGCAGATTGCTTGCATGTTGTGTCCACACAGCATAAAGAATAGTGCCTGTGCCTGTGTCTGTTACATTCTCTAAACATGGCGACATTGAAACTGTATTGAAAGGTGTGATGTTGCTGGTCAACTGATCATTTTCACCATCTATTTTTACTGAGAACCGCACATCTTGCTGAAAAATTAGGTGACATGTCCAATATCATGAATGAAGCCGGGCTGCAGCTGCATCAAGGCAGCGCTGCTCTTTTAATATTGATATGACCCCCTAACAGACCTATGGATTTACATCTTGGATACCAGAAAACTTTGCAGCACTGTGGAGCCATGAGACCACAGGAGGAAGTTCAGAATGTCAAATTTTTTCACCGAGCTCAATGTGATGGGCTGCTGGAGGACAAAGGATATGCTTCCCACTGTGTCCATAGCTTTGTCCACCAGCTATATTTCCATGAGCCCGTACATCGGGTGTCCCTGCTGCTGCTAGGGACTCCATGAACTTTTCTTTTGCCCTAAGTTGGTGCAGTAGGGACATTGCCCCTCCACATAGGCTATCTTCTGGCTGAGCAGAGTGCAGCTAGTATATCCAGTAGGAGAGATAAGAGGTGCGACCCCAACTTGTTTACTTTATCAGAAAAAGCAGACTCTGGACTCAATTTTTGATGTAGTTGCCCTGTGTACAGAGCTGCTTGCATGTTCTGAGGGTACTATAGTGGTCGAAGTTAAAATCAGGAGTTTGGATCATTGAAGAAATTGTAGTGCTTAAATCGTATACTCACAACAAACTAAGAGCACAATAGAATCAAACTCTGACGCCATGTAAATACAAGTTAAATTCCAAAATAACCACAGAGATCCTGTTGACACAAGTGAACGCCTACGTACAATCAACCCATACCATGAATTAGAAATTGTCAAATGTGACAATTTAATTGAATAATCAGACCAGCATAATGTTGGATTTTTTTCATGCTTGTTTGGACATCTGATGTAAATAACATTGATTCATAGCCAGTGCATTCCCTGGATGTCCTCATCTGTGTGGGCATAACTCTGGTGTATTGTCACAGAGTTACACTCCCTGATTAGCATCAAATAGCACTCCTTGTCCCAAAAGTTCCTCCCAGTTCACTGTATATGTCTTGAAACTCAACTTTGAATTGTGTTAAAGCAGATCTGCATTCTTTCTAGCAAATAGCTAGCACCATAGCTAAGCTAACTTCCAAAACAGATCAATACATTTGAAGGGGCATTTCCAAGGGTGTGGGTGTGTGTGTGTGAATCCTACCTCGGACTCAGAGCCAATCAGTGGCGCCTTCACTCAGTGTGGTCTCATTATCGAATGTTCCTTAATGAGAATTCCTCGACGTCAGCCATTTTAGGCAGAGCACTGTGGTTTCACTGGACAGCTCCCAGTTGCATGTATAAATGTGGTCCTTCTTCAAATTCCAGTGTAGTGGCAGTGATAATAATGATTTTAAAAATGCAAGATTAAGTCAACTCTCATTTGTACTTGGTGTGCGGTACATGAAGGCAGTGATTGATTTTTCCCTCCTACTGGCAGGAAAGTAATGAAATATGTGATGTCTTACAAATGCTTCCATGATGTGAGATATCACCTTTTTCCCTCTTTCCCGAGTGTCAGTAAGTGGTTTTCAGGCGTATGGGGGCTATCCACCTGCTCTCATTAGAAACTCGCTTGTGACCCTGTCTTAAACATGTCACCTGAAACCATGCATTACTTAAAGGGCTCATTGATTGCCCTCAGAATCACAAGGCCTCTGACAGTCAGCCAGGCTGATGAATCCAGAGGGTCTGGACATCCGTCGACTCCACCAGCTTCCTGCTGTTCATTTCCCTTCACATCAGCGCACCAGTCAATACCACTTTCTATCGATAGAGCGCTAGGGAGGGAGGAATTGGTTTCCATCACCTTAACTACCTAGTGGTACTGACAGCTGTCAGCATCTTCAGAGACAAAATCAAAATCACACAATAATAACAGACAACACTGAAAACAGACAGCCTACGAAGATGCAACACAACCACGTTTTCCATTAGCCAGGGTTGTAATTACTCGCAGGTGATTGGGCGATGATGACGATTGAATCAGTAATTGATCGTGAGCAGACTAACAACGGATTGCCTCTGTTAACAAGATGAGCAACTGTTGACGTGCCTTGAACTGTCTCAAACCATTAGGTTGGAAGTGACTTAGTTGTCATCTCCTTCAAGTAATCAACACAACTCTTTTTGAGGAATTTAAGAAAGCCCCTTGATTTTTTTCCCCCATTGTGTGCCACTTCGGCGTAGAGGAGAACTTGCATGATTGCAGCATTGTGCCTCTCTATTAAAATCTATTAAATGAAAAAAACCTTGACTTGCTCAGAAGGGAGCACTGTGTCTTGGTGTACACACACAGTGCAGCTGATTGAAGGAGAATACCACTGATGGAAAATGTGCCAACTGCTGAAGGAAGAAAGCAGTAGATAAAATGGGAGAGATGAATATCCTATCAGCCCCAGGCATGGGATTTAATTTTCCTCTTTGAGTATTTCTGCTTCAGCTTGGGAAATTGATCATTTGTATTCCCATACCAGGTGGAAACGTGGAAGGGCCTATGTGCACCGCAGCGTGTGTGTGTGTGTGTGTGTGTGTGTGTGTGTGTGTGTGTGTGTGTGTGTGTGTTTGTGAGCATGTGTGAAATTCAATGTGTATGTGACCGAGGGAGAGGCAGGGAGAGAGGTGAGAATGCATGAGAGCATAACTAACCACACCGAGCCCCGAACAATGATTCACAGCAGCGATACAGTTGTTACTCAGTTAAATGATTCAGCAGTAACACGATAAACAGAAAAACAAAACAAATATCAAACTGACAGTCGGCGTCGTCGTCTGGGAAAGCCAAGGGAAACTGACAGGTAGATTAACACCGTCCCTCTGGCTGTTTAGCTCCAAAGAATAACATGATCATATTAATCCTGGCTCATGATTGATAGCCACCCGTCTAGCTGATATCTCTATCACGCATCACATACGGCACAGTATAGACACACACATGCAATCACTGCAGCCACAGTGCATGCGTTATCACTGCCTCATCTCGCTCTTCACCTATCCAGGCTTTCTGAAAAACATAATGCGGCTTTCATGTACAATGCTGCAGATACACACACATATACACACACAGCCTGTTCAATCATGTCCTTGTCAACTCATAAATAGACATCAGTTCTTGGTGCAGTCCATGTATGGCGCTGTAGAAAGCCACACACGGTGACATTAAGATCACTTGACAAAAATGCACAAATACTCCCACAAGGCAGAACATGAAAACATATTTGCATTGACTTGACTGCTTTGAAAGATTCAGGGCCCTGCTGGGAGGCAGAAGTGCTCAGTGTAAGTTTGAGATAATGACCTTGTTTACACCACGCTTTAAAACAATTTTACTGCAATTGTTTGAACACCACAAACAGGGTGTTGAAATATTTGTTACCACACTTGAAAAACTTGCAGAGAGTTTTAGCCTTTTGTTTTTATATTCAAGTGGAAGAAAGATGCAGAACAGAAAGAAATGAAAAGGATAGAGCAGTAGAAGACTGGAATATTTATGTACACATGCAACTGGCAAAAATAAAAAGATAAAGATTACTGCAAGACTTACTGAGATGAAAACTTGAATGAAAAATATGTATGCTATTTGAACAAACTATTGAATATTAATTTATGCTGTATGATGGTTTTACTTATAATATTCAATATACAGAGTAATTAAAGCAAAATTTATGGTGGGTGGAAAAGCTGAAATTTACCATTTAGTGTACGCAAAAATATGTTTGCGTGAACATTTGTGGAGATATGCAGACATGCATTGTAAAGAATTGATATTCTATATATATATTGTGCCACTTCATAGCAGTAGAAAACATGTACAAAACATTCATTTGGATATTTGCTTTACTGACTGTTCATGTTGTCAAAAATCAATGTCTACAGTGGATGGACATTATGCTGGCTCTAACTGTTACTGTGGTAATTATGACATATTAATGGAAGCACAGAGCATTAGTTCTGAGGAAATGTCCCCTTGAACAGCAATGGGCCACAGAAGGAGATCAGCACTGAAGTGGGTTTGGAGGGAAAAGATTAGAAAAACATCTCTTTTTTTGTAAGAAGTGCAATTTGTCTCTGCATCTTCTGATTCCAATTCAAGTGATGCCCTCTGCAGTGGCTCCCATGAGAGAGGCTCCCGGGGAGCCAGGCTAATCAGATCGCTTCGTTCTAAATTAGACCTCGAGGGAATAAAATGCCCAAACAAACTGAAACATTAAGCATGTTTCTCCCAACAAGGAGTGACTAGGAAGATTTTTTCCAGAAGTGCTGCTGCTGCGACTGGACTACCTCGTCTCCAGCTCCGTTCTCTCTTATCTTGTCCTGGAAATGTTTTTGCTGCATTTTTGTCCCCCTGTAACCCACTTCTTTTTTTCTAACTCCTTAAAACACAGTCAGTCCTGTCTTTTCAGGCACAAACAGAGCAGACTCCCTCAGCTCCAGAAGTCCAGCAACAATAGCAGACTCTCCAATCATCCATCTGTCATTGTGCCGCTGATACCAACTGAGAAGTCGGCTTTCCACACTGCCACTGAGCACAGAGAGAGCCAGCAGCGCTGCTATCTAACCATCCCCACTCAGGCAAAAAGGTGTAATTAGCTGCTACAAATTGCAAGATCCTGTTTCTAATTATGTCTGATTTTTTTGCCCCCTAAAAGGGCTTACATATAAAAGAGGAAACTTGCCGTTGTAATGCATATATTAATGATGTCCAAAAGTTACTTGTTAGAATTTATGCAGAACTTTGCAAAGTATCTTTACTATGCTAATCACAAGGGATTCTGGACAACATGCAATTTGAATGAGATGTACTAATGAGAGTGAGGTGGGCCCCTGCAACGCAAAGGACCTTCAAAGACAGAATAAACTAACAAGGCAAGCTCGTGAGTTGCATTATCTAATGTAGATAAATTATACATAACCTATGAAATTAAACTTAAACTGTTGATTTTTGTACTTTTACAAAACTGCAGTCATTCTTTTAATGCATGTGGAAACTGCAGCATTAAAACTGTGGCGAGAATCACAAGTGAGAACAGCAGTTGAATTCCAGTCCTCATCAGCAACGTCTGGCTGAGGAGATCACACTTCCATGTGATGGTTCATGTAATTCAATTAAAGCAAAAGCAGAGGCTGACCACACACTTTAACTTCCAGCCTCCCCAGGTTTTCATTCTTGTGGTGTTTCAACCTGCAGCTGACAGCTCCACCTACAATAAGGTGATCATTTTTTAATTAAGTCTTAATTTAAGTCTATTAGTTTAAGATTGAGTATTATTTTCCACAATAGTGAAACGGTACAAAGCTGATTTGGAAGAGTCAGTCAGTCTCATCATTTGTTGAATGTTAAAGGTACAATGTGTAAAATATGCCTATAATTTTAGTTTAAAATGTAAAAAAAATAAATAAGCTGAAAATGAGCTTGGTGTGGTCATCCAGCAATGCCCAGTTAGCAGTGACTCTGGTGATAACCTGCCCTCATATTGATGTATTAAGACATTTCAGACGATCAAGTTTGGTATCATTATTCTGTTTCGCCTGATTACCACGCAAAAATGCTGTTAGCTTATAAACTAGGACCCATACTATGTCCTGTAATCTGTGTGTAATACACTCTATTCTATAGTGGGAACAGTTTGTAGTCAACCATGAACCCAGAAATTGTGAACCATGTCACAGACATCTGGCACAGATTCTTTTAAAATGTGATCGCTCGCTGGAATACTCACTCTCTTTTAGCACTGTCTTGGTCTCATCAGCTCCTGACAAAAATATCTGGCTCTTAAGCAGCTATACTGAACATTTTGTTCACCAGCTAGTTCCTAACTTTAATTTTGCAAAGTGTAAAGTGAGTTTATCAGAGCCTCATCACTGAAAATACATGCTGCAGAGTTTGCAGGTCAGTAAACTAAAACAATGTGCTAAAAAAAAAAAAAAAAGAAAAAAACGCTTCATAGAGCAAAGTTGTAATAATTTGATTTATTGTTAATTGATTAGTGACGTTTCACCACAGACTTAATCTAACCGTGATCAAGATGTTTCACCTAAACTTCACTGAACCTTCATCACAGAGGTAACAGACCAGCAAAGACTCATAGAAATTGTCTTTGGAATGGTTGTATGACTCTTGTTAGAAGACACTGACAAGCAAGTTCTGGTGTGCTGCAGGTATAAAACTCAGTAAACCTCTGACAAGACAAGCTGCTACAAGGATCAAAAGGCTGACACTCTCACCAGTAGGCATCCCTGCTGCCACATTGGCACAAGACCTCCTAGTGTTGCAGATCTACATCCGCCAACTGCTGAGTTTCCATGTATAACCGAGGTCAGGACAATGCCTCGGAGGTTACAGGCTTAAACATTTGGGAAATTGGCTTTGCTGCTCCATGCATAATTTACATCAGGACTGGTGTGAGGACAGATATAGTGAGGAAGATGAAAAGGTCCGGCAGCTCACACATAGCCTGGCTCCAAAAAAAAAAAAAAAAAACATAATCTCAAAGCTAACTGGTTGTCAGAGACGGCTTGAGCACCTTGATCTTCATAATACTTGCCTTTTTTCAGAATCAGTGGCTACGACGCTCATTCCCCCGAGTGTTGGAGGAAAACCAGGTTTGATATGATAATTCTGCAGCTCAGCTCTCCACTCTGCCATATGCCTGGCCTCTCTGTGGGGAGAGCAATGCAGCTGCCTCTTCTCACTATTAATCAGCCTGATAGGGGAGGTGGAGAGTGGTGGTTGTGGCAGTGGTGGTGTTGGGATGGGGAGGTACTAGCTGTGGCCGGATGCTAGCCAACATTTTGTTACACACACACAACCAACTTCTACATGTGTGAAAACAGCTGGTTCAGCATTCTCCTGTTCTTCTTCCTCACCTTCTTTCCCTTTCTCCTTGTCTCCTCATCTTCTTACCATACTCATCTCTCTTCATCTTCTTTATTCTTCCATTTAAAAGCCTCAAACATCCATCAACCTTCAGACCAAATACACTCAGCACCAAGAGCAGCGGTGAGGGCCCAGCAGGGCGAATCTACAGACTGGACAAAATATGAGGATATCAGGAGCAGCTAGTGTCTCCATCAATCTGCCTGCTCAGGTGAATCCAGATGAAAGCTCTGATTCCTGATTGATTTACCTGTTAAATCTACTTCGGTCATGAGGGAGAGATGGAGATGAAGGAGACAAGACAGACAGAGAGAGCAGTATAAACCTTGAGGAAACTGGGATATGGATTGTACAGAGGTGACAAACACATGGTATCAGGCAATTAAAACCAAACAGTAAAAATGGAGGAAAAACAATGAAACTAAATGCAAACAGAGCAGAAACTATATCAAATAGCATAAGGCAAACATTAATCAATGAATAGAAAATGGCAAAACCACCAAAAAAGTCATTTTAATTCATTTGTTGATGCACGGTGGGTGTCAAATAAGAAACACCATCAAACAAGGATCAACTGTTGTAACACAATGTCTGCAAGTATTCTTGCAGCTAATATAGCTAATAGAACAAAGTACTCTGCATTGATATCGACAAAATAATTCTGTTTACACCTAAACTCTACAGTTAATAACAGAGCAAATCACCGGCTCCTTCAAAGATTCACTGCTTTACTTTTACTGGAGAGATGAGCGATGATCTTCCTCTCTTTTTCTGACAATAGTGCCTTTTAGCAGCCATGTTGGAAATCAACACTTTTTGGCTACAAATACTATATTGTGCAGATCATAATTGCAAACAGCTGACTGGTCAAAAACCTTTCATTCTCCTAGTTGTAATTCAGGATGGATAGAGGATATTCTGAGAGGCAGGCATTTCTGGTGTAAGAGTGGCTCTGGAAATGAAATGAAATAGAAAATCCAAGTGGTGGTCCCAAGGGGAGTCAGGACTGATAAGGGAACCTTGTATTGTTCCCTCATCTACATCTGACTTGCTGCAATAACTGCACAGGTGTAGGAGGGCGGATCTTTGTTGATCATAAGCAAAAAAAAAAAAAAAAAAAGTATGCATACTGAAACACCAGTTCACAGTTTATCACTTGAAGCCCTGCATAATATTACCATAATGTTGCTTTCACATCTCTGGCAGAACTCATTCATATAGAAACTTCTCATTTAGCTCTGTTGTATTTACACCTTGTGGCCTTGGGATATCAGTGTTCATTTATCGTATGGAATAATAATAAGGTTCTTATGGAGCTACTGAACAGTGAGATTATGATATTTTTCTCTGATGGTATGATGGGGACTGTCAGTCTGTGTGTTCTGTCCAGATGTGGCTGCCAGTCACAGATGCAGCTGCAGAGTTGGCAGAATATTCTGAAAACACCAGCATGAGGATCACCACACCCAGCCTGGACTCACTGAACGTTTCTACGCACACAGTAAGCTTCAATATCAGTATCAGTGCCAGCTGATTGTAATTTCTAACAGGACACAGATCTGCGTCATCCTGCAATTAATATAACTGACTCATTTATGTCAAAGTGAATTAATTAGAAAATTAAGCAGCTTTGAAAAATTTAAAAGACTGCCAAGTCCACCAAAACAGCAAAGCAAAATGGAGTCCAGGATCTGAAGGAACACTACAATACCAGCAGATGCATATTCCACAGCATTATAGTAAATCTGACTTCGAGAGATAAAAGCCACTATTGCCGCCAGTGGTTTTCCTGGACAAATTTCCAACTTGGGAAGCCAGAAGATTTCACAGCAGCACATTTTCGTGGAAAAGCTTGGCCTTCAGCATTTGTGGCCGTGGCCAGAGGAGAGGAAAGAGGTGCCACGATTTGCGATAGCTGATGGATGCTCTGAAAGTCATTGTTTGTTCAGAAACAGAGGTTCTTCAGCTGAGTGTGAAGTGAAGTGAAGTGAAGTGAAGAAGAAGCGAATGACTGAATGAATGACATTATTTTTTTACACATGAAAAGAATAACTGTATAATAGGCTGCTTTTTTTTTCTAATAAATCATTAAGAATCTGTCATAGACAGTGCTTCAGAAAGTTTATATAAGTTTCCCCTAACTCAAGTCACATGTCCTTGTTATTTTTTTGAGGGAGCCTGAGGCTGATGTGCCACCACCTCAAAATACTCATGTGCAGGTTTTGCTCTAGAGGACAGAGAAACGATCTCAATGAGGATAACGAAATTATCTTAAAATTATCATGTATAATTTGCTATCTGGATAATTTATCTGAATACAGATCCCATTTAATACCAAGTGGAAACGGAGTGTTAGAGTTAATTTCAGATTTTCTTTAGGTGTCCTGCCTGTGGTTGAGGCTTTGCAGCCATCTTGCCAATGGTTTGCCACTAGTTATTTTCACCAACAGCAAGATATTGTCACTGTCAGAAATTACAGACATCTGCGACTCTGAATCACAACTAGGAGACTGACAGGAACATTGGGTTGCTCATTGCCATGGTCTCAGTGATGTGACGTATATGCAGCTTTACTGTCATGGAGAAATGCGGGAATATTTCCAAGTGGGACATGAAGTCACTCTGCCACTCTTTTTATGTGCCGTTGAACTTCACAGTTTCAAATGCAAATGGTGGTAAGTGACCATGTCTGTGTCTGCTGGTCTGTTAGTAACTGTCTCTTTAATTTTCTGATATCTCTTTACATGTCATCAGTTTGATAATGTATTAGGAGCGTGTTGAAGCTAGTCTCACACTCTCAGTGTTGTCATTTGTCATAAGCTAGTCATCTTGTTATATGTGAATGTCTGTATGGAGGCAGCACTCTGGAGGCTGCCCATGAATAGGCAGGGTGGCTGTAAAGCAGCTGTACAGCCTCCATATGGATGACAGGGAAATGTGGAATAAGTGGAGTAGGCTGTTAGTAAAGAGTAAAAGAAAATGATTGAACTTAAATGGAAAATAACATTTGAAGTTCATTGCTGTGTTTTCTGTTTTGTTTAATTCAGCTCCCCTACAGCCACATGGGGATTATGGCTCAGCGCTTTGGCCTCTGCTTCAGTCTTTCGCTGACTGCATCAAAATGGATTCAGCTAAGTCCTCAGTTCATGTCATTCACGCAGGCAGACAGGACAGATACAGGACAGAGGGACAGTGCATTTGGATGTGTTCCACAGGCTCTTAGAAAAGCTCCCCTGTGTTTTACCATTGGAAATATTTGTTTTGGGAAGGCAGCTTTTAACGGAAGAACACGGCATCAGCCTCAGGATACACGATGATGACAAACAGATGGTCTGCTGTGATTTGTGTCTTCATTGTTGGTGTGGAGACACCATAGCTCTGATGGAATATGATAGGAGGAGACGATAGGTGTTCTAGTTTGATAATGACAGTAACACAGTGCTGATGTTCCACAGTGGCTGCCACTTTGTTCCATACAAATAACTCATCATATTTTTGATGTTGTTGCACTTCATGTTTCACATTTATGTTTCCAAAGTTTAATTAAAACTCAGAAAATGTGTTCTCTCTGTTATGAATGATGAATGAGGAATGATAGGGTCATACATGAACAGATTTGGTTCTTTTACATCAGACATTTCTGTATTGCTGTTTTTCTTTGTTTTTTTTTTTTCACTGATTTGAAGAGAGAGAGGAGGACTGTTAAAAAATAAGTAATGTCACAAATAGTACTTCCATATTTTCTCATGAAATGCAATTTTATAAAGAATACTTAAGCAAAGCAAACCTTTGCCTTGTACTGTTTGCAGAAATTTGACCACTGGACAATTTGTGTACGTCATCTTTATTTTATCCTGTTGATTTTTCCCCTCAGTCTTTCTCCTTTCCCTCTCATCACTGTACGTTTCAAGTTAGAAGCAAATTTTTTGCTAAAACAATTTCAAGTGTGTCATCTTTTTTTTTCGCGAATTTAGATGTAATCATTCCTGCTTGTGTGTTTTCATTGACTTTTGTATACAAGGCCTGTGTCATGTTCTCTCTGAACATCTTTACAGATTTTCCAAGGCAGGATTATTTGACCAGCAGGCTGCTTGTATGAGGAAGTACCAGCAGCTTACAGGCAGGCATGGTTCTGTGACGGCTGTTTGTTAAAAACAATGGCGGCTCCTGAGGAGGCTAGCATCGATGCTGCTATAGTATCAGGTTTGTTAAATTTTGCTGCCTTACAGTCAAAACTTGTGTCACCTTAGTCGTGTTTGCCCTTGCAACAGATTCCAAGGAAGTACGCAAACTGGTCACACATATTTGAAGCCCAATCACCTCCATGAATGTCATCTCAAAAAGGTGGCACGTGACTGCGAAGGAATCCAAGACAAGCACATTCCCAGGCATCTGGACATGGTTAGGATTCCTCTCAGGGAATGAGATATGAAATATTAACCTTGTTTTCCGTCCTAATTGGCTGAAGCTTCTGAGAAGGTGAGAGGTGAGGTTGAGAAAGCACTCTGAACATGGCGAGGAAGAAAATCGCAGGCGACATTCCTCATCAGCCAGAGGGTGTGCGTAAGGTAGGACTCTTCATCTGCGAATACAAGAGGTCATATTTAATGACATTAGTTTTTTTTCTAGCAGTTCCTGCTCTTCATTCATTTGGCTGCTGTAGATATTTCAGTGTCATCACTATCCCTGTGTTTGGGCATAGGCTTACCAACATACACAAATACATTTCAAGAGCAAAAACAATGTAAAGGATAAAGTGTTGGATAATGAGACTGAAAGATTCTGCATGGCATGCTGCAGGCTGAAGAATGGGAGTTCTTGTTGTTGTTGTTCCTCTTTTTGGTTCAGATCAGACTTGATTTTCTTTCTCTTTTTTTGCATATTTATTCTTTAGTTAAATAGTTCAGGAACATGGCTACACCTGTCAACACAAATCCACACATACACAAACTTTGAGGCTAAACACAACGCCCACTTACACTCAGCTCATTAATTTAATTTCCCTTCCTTCCTCCGCATCCTCATTTTGTTTTTGTACTGCTCTCCTTTGTGTTAACTTAAGATATCTCTTGGTTTCTTTTGCCTAGTCTACCTGTATCTGTTTGTCTTGTCCTTTTTTTTATTTTGAGGAGGTTTATCAGCCTCTGAGGGTTTTCTAACGGAGGAGTTGGCATTTTTCAGTTCCTAAAAAGAAGAAAAAGAAGCTTAAGCCCACAGTTTCTCTTTATTTACAGTACAGCAAGAACTCTATTGTCTGACAGTAAACACCTTGATTTTAAGAAATAGCATAATTAACATAAATGTAAGAACTTTAGGTAAATATGGGCTCAAAGCTTTACCTTTAATTGAATCATTCGTCCTTCTCCAGACAAAAACCTGCACCATGGCAGCACCATTTATTTATTGTCCTTCATCATGAATTATTACAGGGGGAGGAAAGAAGGGAGCCATTAATTAGACAGGGATGTAAGATGTCTCAATGCCAACCATTTGTCTTGCAAGTGATTACTTAGAGAAAAGCTTTTTCTTTGATATGTGGCTGAAAGGCACACTTTTCACGGGGCGTTGTACAGGAATGAAGATAACAGGAGAGCATCATTCAAAACTACACAAACCCAAGGCCAAGACTGGTTTAGCCACAGTGACCGCTGACCTGTCACCAAGTAAACTCAGTTTCAGTGATCACAAAGCCAGCGCATCATTCAGAGGGAATCGTGTATTTATTCAGCTAGCTGAAATATAAACACATTTGAGTCACACTTCATGTCACAGCATGACCTTGGTCCAAACATTTGGAAGCAACAACTGATGAAAGAAAGTCTGATCCTGCACAGAGAGCCTTCACCAGTCACCATTACTGTATACTGTCTTTTACTTTGTTAGCGTCTAAAGATCACAATGTGGTCCATTTTTTGCTGAAGATGGGATCCCTCTTGAAAAGCACAAACTTGTCATTAAAAAGAGACACACTACCAGCCTATGGTCTGTAACTTATTTCATGGCCTT
This sequence comes from Chaetodon trifasciatus, assembly GCA_037975065.1. Classification (NCBI taxonomy): domain Eukaryota; kingdom Metazoa; phylum Chordata; class Actinopteri; order Chaetodontiformes; family Chaetodontidae; genus Chaetodon; species Chaetodon trifasciatus. The sequence continues at coordinate 24,593,596 of JBBMOE010000001.1, read as the reverse complement.
TAAGCCACTGCAATGTGGAAACATAAGACTTTTTTTTGATACAGTATGTAAATTCACCGTCTTGCATGTTATTATTAGAATTATCATACAGTGGCTTAGTGGTTTCATGTGCTTACAGGAACAAATCTGTCTCAACTTGTAGAATAAATGGATCACATTTTATATTATTCAACGGGAACAACTGGAATTTCATACAAGGACAATGAATTAACAGAATATGTTTGAAAAGTTTATTTGTGGCAGTTTGGCAGTGTGGGATGACTGCCAGGGTGCAGTATGATTACAAAGACACACAGAAAGTGTGGGACACTTCTAAAGATGTTTAATCCTCTCTCCTCTGCATAGCTTGGAGTCCAAAACAAAATGTGTTAATATCTCAACAATAGAACAGAGTAGAAGGCAATGTTAGTATGACAATTCTGCAGATAAACACAAACAAATTGGAAGTGAAGTTGCAAATTTAACAGTGAAACACAGTGGAAGATCAGCTGAAGACGTAACACAGCAGGCCTATACACAGTGCTGCTGTATTTTATGCATACAGCAAACAGCCAGATCGTTTGATGTGTGTAGCTAATATGTTTGGGCTGATCCCACAGAAGTCTGTCATGTAAGTAGCGTTTTGGTTGATTTAAGTTTTTAAGTATACACACACACACACACACACACACACACACACACACACACACACACACAGTACATTAGTGTATCAATCAGCTGTCTATGAGGTAGTTAGAGCTGCTTGTTATTCATTTAGTCAAAGAAATGAAGCCAGTGATGCAGACAAGCCTTCGTGCTCCGTTATGTTATGTGCAGGTACCTGCGGCCCTATAAATCAAATGTTCCCCAAGTCCTTTGCCTGATCGTGGCTATTTGTAACTTTGATAGTGCTGTCGCTCACAGCCTATAGTTTGACTACTAAAACAGATCCATCTCCCTCCCAAATGCTTCCTCACCGGGACATAAGTATCCAGAGAGAGGAGCAAATAACAAAAAATGTGATTCCTCTGACCACATGTTAAATAGTAGTAGCTATTTATTATACAGTTCACCAAATGGCTATCATTTCTACACTGCTCATCCAATGTGTTCACCTTAGAATATAGCTTGATTGTCATTTATATTGTACATCTGTGTCTCTGACTTGTGTGTTCATGTCTAAACGCCTGAAATTGGCTTTTCAGCAATGATTAGAATAAGGGCATGGCTACAGAGCAGGGGAGTTATAAACATACTAATCCATTCAGAAACATGGGTAAACATTAGCATTGCTTTCATATACAAGGAAGATGAGTAGTAGACAATGAGGCCGAGAAGAAATGCAGAGTTGGCTGTATTGTGTGCGAGACATTTAAGATACAAGTCAGTCAGCCTGCTTTTCCTCATAGAAAGCTGTATGTCCTTGATTCCTCCAAAGCAACAGTTCAGAACTGCTGAATTTGTTTTTAAGAAAAATAGTTTTTCACTGATAAAAGTACATTATTATCACTGCTCCTTGTCTGTCCCCATCCTGGTCTGTCTCTACCATGTTTTTTTCTTCTCTGACTCCCTCCTTCTCCCTCTAGTTGCTATATTGCTATCAGCACCAAGTCAGAAATGTTCCTGTTATTGATGCACACCAATGCACAGCCTCTGACAGGAGCAGACAGCATGAAAAGAGAAGCTGCTGAAATAAATACATATGTAATGAGGGGAAAAGGGCCGCCAAATGGCTTGCCAATTTGTGTTTGTCTGGCTGAGCTGGCGTTGCATTGACATATTGTATAGATCTATAATAGACCTACTTCTTAAGCCATTAAAGGGGTCTACACAAAGCATCACACCCACCTGCAGAGTCTCTTTGGAGAGCTGCTAGATTAGCAAGGTGCCCGCTTTTCTTCATTATAGAAAATTGTTTTGTCCAAAGGAGACTTGAAGTCACTCCGGCTGTCATCGAGGGGGAAATTACTTGCCGTATCTGCCACCAGCTTTGGAAAGGTAAAAGATACAAGCTGGAGCTGTCAAGTTGAGCATTTCAACAGCAATTTCTGTCGTGTGAAAAAGTAAAGGAAGACTGCCATGCACTACAGCCACAACTGTCTAGACATACTGTTTGGTTCTATCTTTATCTCAGTAGGTTTTCATCACAGTGTGGTTACACCCATGAGACAAAGCAAAGCACCATGGGAGGTGTGCTCCAGCATCTTTTAAATTAGTGTCGTTTATCTTTCACACCCTCGCATTGCTCAAAATATCTTTTACGTCCACTTACTAGTTAGCTAGTATGGTGTCATGTCACACTCAATTTGAGCCCACTGTCAAGTACCTAAGGGTGTTGTCCACCTTCCAGCCTCAGGGGCCACCAGCGAGTCTATCGTGGACTAATGCCACAATGATGCAAAGAGAAACATTAAAGACAAACATTATTTTTCAGTTTTAGAAGGATGAAGACTAACTGGTTGCTTTGACAAGCGCGCGTCTTCTTAACTTAACTAAAGAGCTTTCCACAGTTCTATGGGATCTATGGACTGTCTTTCATGCAGTCCCAGGGTTAGTTCATTAGTAAGCATACCAGACCTTTAAAAAAAGTCATGCTCTGGTGTCAAATCCATGCACAGTTTGTCAAATATATACGTTTTATTTTACATAACTCCTCACTAAAAGGTGTGTTGTTGTTGTTTGTTGTTGTTGTTGTTGTTGTTGTTGTTGTTAATGATGATTTTTCTTATGTGGAAAACCATAGATGCAGCTCAATGTTGCCTTGATGAGAATAAGGTACAGCACGAGCACTACCCCCGTTCCAGATATACAGTAAATAAGGTTGGTCCAATAACTGTTCTCTTCTCCTCAGAGTTATTTGACGTTGTTTTCTCTTTGCTGAACAGTCAGTTATATAAGCGTTAGAATAGTTCTGTTAGAGTTACAGACAAATGCAAACAAATGAGTAATGAGCACTGTTTAATCAAGAGCCGAGCACATATTTGTGCATGCTTGCTGTGTTAACTATTTGAGAGCTTACCACTGATGCAAGTGATGAATGCAAACAAGCTCTCAGCATTGTTTTTCACATGTTTATTTGTGGAGTCTGTCAGATATCAGCCTCAGAAAACTAGAACACAGCTGTGATGAGCAGCTTTTCCCTTTTCACATTGATTGGGAGGCAAGAAACCGTATGGCCTCTATGTAACAATAAGGAACAAAAGCAAGAAATACACTATGCAATTCTCCTGTCACCGCAGCTAAAAGAATCTGTCAGCACAGGTGGTCAGTTCACACTGAGTACCTGTAGAAGCCTCTTGTACTGCATTGCCTCCACGCTAACATACTATGCTGTACAGGGTTGTTGCAACTTGCCAGTACATTAGTTGGAGTACATTTGTATTAAACAATATCAAAGTGATATTTTCACACTACCCTCCATTAGCTGATCCATAAAAATAAATACACTATATGACTGTATATTGATCTCATACTGCTTGACCATTCAGACCTGTTCGAGCACTGATGCTATTTTAGGCTTCACATCTCTTACATCTGAGTAAAAAGACTGTACATGGGAGATTGCTATGACCATGTTTACTGCTGATCTTAGTTCAGCTGTGGAAATTGTTGTGTGACTGTTCTCAAACACTTTCTTTACAGATTTCATTCATTCTGTGTTATTATGGAGCAGCAGCCTTGGTCCCCTTTTAAGCCCTTGTATTCCAGGCAGTTCCTCTAATTATTTCTTGAATTTTATACAGTCTTACTACATTGTATTCACAACCAGCTACTTGAGCTGAGAAAGCAGAGCTAAACTATTTTTTTTAATCCATTTCCCTTGACAATGTAGCCAAAATGCAGTTCTGGAAAATCACATTGTGAATATAACAATTGCTACATCTGTACATTATCAAACACTTACTCCCAATCACACACTTTTTCTGGTGCATGTGTTCGTGTGGACAGCGATACACACAGTGAGCCTTGAAACTGAAGATTTCCCATTAGCTTCTTCTACCACAATAATCACCAGCACATTTCACAGTGTTTTCCTCCTGACTTCATTCAGCAGCGGTGCGCTAAGACAGCAAGCAAATTACCAGCATTGCCAGAGGAAATAGGAAATGAACATAAATGCACAAGTCTGCCCAATTTCCCTCAAAAACAAAAATAACTCTTATTGAAATGCAAGAAAATATTGCTTTTATTATGATAAATTATCCAAAGAAAAATGGTTTTAGGATTTGTGCTGCTGTTGGATCAGAACTGAGACAGATGTGGAACTAGAACTTAAATTATCTGCAAGTGTTAAAGGACAGTGCTGCCTTCTTTTTAAGCCTTTACATCCTGAAACTACAAGAGCAAAGGTGTCAGGAATTAAATAGTGTGTTAGTCTGCTTCTACCTAAGCTAACTACCTAACTACCTTAACTATACTTAACTGACCATTAATTCAGTGGCTAAGGAGCACTTTTTGACATTACCGGTGGTGTTTAAAAAATGTCTGTCCACAACAAGGACCTCCAGTGTGTAGTACATCCCCACTGTGTGGATGCTGGTCCGGCATGCTACTGTATCAGAGTTCAGGGTAATGGTAGCATCTATATGCTGCTTTGTATTAGATTGGGGGAGTTTGCCCGACACAGTCATGTTCACCAAACATTGGTCAGTCCTTACTCTAAGCTTTTTTCCTGTGATATAAGAAGTGAAAAATACAGCATTAATCTCAGCTCTGTCTTGTGTGCAAGCTAAGCAACCAAACTGTTTTATGTTGGAGCATGTTGGAAATAATAATCTCATTTTATTTTTTTTCCTCATCATACTTACAGCTCTACACTGCAATGCAAGACCAACACTGTTTCTTTCCGCATGATCATCAGCTGGTGAGAATGTAGACTCTTGGGAAATGCCATGTATGCAGCCATCAAGGGCACATACTGTGTAAGACCTCTTTTATGGGATTCTCATTTCAAATCAGTCAGCTTGAAGCATCAAAAGTCAGATGACATTTTCCACCAGCTTATGATGCTAACATTAGCTTAATTAGGTAACAGTTCAAGGGACACCCAAAAAAAACTTGTGTGCTTGATGCCGGCTCACATTGGGTAGTGGATAAGCTAGCAAAATTTGAAACTAAAAAGCTGTTTATTTACATAATATTTGCCTTAACCTCAAGATTAACCCTACAGGAGACCTCACGCCTAATTGTCACATCAAACAGAAATGATAAACTAAATTATGCCCAACAAGAAAAATATACTCAGATGGGGGTCTGTAATTTAATATCAATGTAGGATCTTGCATCAACAGATGACCAAACAGCCTTGCAAGGCAGAGTATCAGGTTCCTTCCATCATGGAAAACTCATGAACGTGCACTCAGAGCATGAGCTCATCAGTCATCATCTGACAACTACAACCAATCATTTAAAAAAATATGACACACTGTATAATTGTAAAATGCATGCATGTGCTGGAAAGCACATGAGGGCACAGAAAGCTGGACATAGTGACAGTATCTGAGAGAGCGGGGCTTAGTGAAGGGTCAATTGACGTCCCTGGGTAAGATGGTCCCAGGTGGCCTTCCTGTTTCATCAGCTTGATATCTGTGACAAGACCGCATTTTTCCTTTTTTTCTTTGCAACAGGGACCTGCAAATTCTCTCTCAAAGGCTGTTTTTGTTCAAGCTGTCAATATTCACAGCTGATGGAAAGTGCATCTCAGAAACGCCTCTCACAGAGCTGATACAAATGAGCTGATGGTGGAGTTGCCAGGACAACAAGCACCACGATCCCCGATTGATGAACCGCAATCGCAACTCAAGCATCAGGAAGTAGCTGGTGCTGCATACGCACCCGCAAAGAATCCGGTCTCCTCCTAATCTGCCTACAGCTGCTGCACATCCCAAGCATTCAAATTGCTTGTTGTTCTTGGAGCAAATGGTAATTTCTCAGAGTAAATACAGTGAGCAACAGCGTGTATTTTTAGCTCGTAGATAATCAGTGAATCAGAGATACATTATACAGTTTTACACTGCAGCACAGTCCGTCTGGAGATTTGACTGTGCATGGTTTACAAACAGCTTGCACTTTGCTTCAGTGGAGAGCGAATCAGATCCCAGTGGACACGGCGAAAGAACAAAACATGCACACACCAAGTTCATATTTTATTTTATGTAACAGTATCTTGCATGATTTTTTTTCCCTTTCTGCAGGCTGGAAGGAGAGAAAAATAGAAAAGCCCCAGCAGCATTCGCTGCTGACGGTATCACTACTCCCCCCTCTCGCTCGCTCGCTCTCGCTCTCTTTCTCTCTCTCTCTCTATGTCTGATTATCTCTCACTCTTCTTCTCTCCCTCACTGTCTCTCTTCTCCTCTGTCTCTTCTGACATCAGAGAAGCATTGCAGCTTCACCGCCTGGATCTCATGCCAGTGCCCACAACACTCGAAAAAGACCCTGTCAACGCACACGTAACCACACACACTCCCTGTGATGTGTACACATGCTTTACACCGCTTCCCTTTTACCCCAGCGTTGTCATGCTATCCATCTTGTACAGGGGTGCAGTAGAGGGGGCATTACAGCAGATCTGGGACCAAACTGTCTTAACTCATTCCCTCAGCCTGGTGGTAAAGCCAGGATGCTGGTTAGAGCCCCTGCCTTCCTCTTCCTCATGCCTTACTCCTCATCTGTCTTCTTCCTCCTTGTATATGTCCCTTTCTAGCAGACTGGTGCATTATGTGAGCAACCTCCTAACTCCAACACAACACTAGTGGCAGTGGAGGCCTGTATCTGGCAGGGGAACAGGATCTCATCTCCAGAGCTGCCTCTAGCAACAGTACACAAAGAGACATACATTAAACCTTGCCAATACACTCTAAGAGGGAGGGAAATAAAATTCAATTTAAAAGTAGCTCACACAAAGACAACAGGGGAGGGTTTGTTTGTGCCTCTGCTTGTTTCTCCTCCTGCTTTTCTATGCAGTACCTTGAATATCAAAACTAATAAGAAAACATGATTTGCATTATAGTGGCCAGTCACTGAAAAAACAAAATAAGTTCGTCGACGATGAGCAGAGACACAGCCTAACGTCAACATGTACAACACACAGCAATATGTCACAGCTTCTATTCAAATTTAGACGTGCCGGGCTAAAATGATTGGCTCTTTAATTAATTGCATTATCATCAGCAAACACAGTGATTTTCTCCCAGCTGTGAAAGCTCCTGAGAAAAGACAGATATAATGTAGCTGAGGCCACTCCACTCAGCAATTGCAGGAAGCAATCAACAGGCACAGGGCTGCCACATAGTCACAGTGCCCCCTAATGGCTAGCGCAGCATCGACACCCTAAAAGAGCATTACCCCTGGCACTTCATCCAACAGCAAAAAGCCAAGGGGTGGGCATTTGTGCACACAGCCATGGGACACTCAGAGAATAGCATCCCTTCAGAATATGAAAAGGATTTTCTGCCAAGTGTTTGGCAGTCCGTGCAGTGCTCATGCATACTCAATTTCAGGGTTGCATTTGATAGAAACCAGCTTTACATGATAGAGGGATGTGAATGTGTACCATTGAGATGGAAAATATTCAGCCTCCCATGTAAAGCATTTGTAGGCTGCCGGGGGGGGCTCAGAAATAGAGTGAGAGTGTATCCATGTCTGCACCACAAAGGTTCCGAGGTTTACAATACATGGACTTACATGAGCATTGCTATTGTACAAATGTTTTCTAGTTGTAATCTACATATGTAAATCTAAGTTTTTTTAGATTCCATGTCCAGATTATTGTAATTATTGTGATATTCTTACAAAATCTAGCCTTAAACAGGATTTCTGTGTTGTTGTATGTCTTGATGCGGAGCAGCTCAGTGACAGACGCTGTTGGCAGGTCGTCTGTAGACAAACGCTGAAGCTGATCCGTAGACACTGAATAATGCAACACCTGCTAGGACACTGTGTTAGCTGCAGTGCAATTTTGCTGGGACATTTTGTGATTCACAGCTGGAAGCTACTTTCATATAAAACTCAGCTGCACTGCATGTCTCAAACAAACATGCAGCAACAAGTCTGTTAGGACTTCAGGCTCAATTACAGAATATGAGCTCACCATATAAGTCAATGTCTCTGTGCTATGATCCATAGAAAATTAGCTATGCTTGTGGATGACATAAGAATTTCAGATCATTAGGATGATGTTAATTCAGATTTAACATGATTTTTCTCTTTAACCTCTGACTCCCAGGCTCTGTTTCAAATACAGCAACTGTCCACATTAATATGGCCCAAAACAGGCATGCCAGACACAGACTTGTTGTGCTAAAGCGATGCAGTTTGTAGGGAAACAGTGGCAGCAGAACTGGCATATGGTTGAACTGGGCAGAGCATATGTCCCCAGTATTCACGCTCAAGTCTATCTCCACAAACATGACAGACCCAGGCCAACATCCCCGGGCAAAGAGTCTGCTCCTTGTGTCTTTCAGACAACTCATAAGTGTTAAGTGTGTGCAATGCAATAACAGCCATCAGAGTGACAATACTGCAGAGCAAAAATGCTTGAAATTTAAAGCTTCCTGTGAATTACAGTGCATTACACCTAAAGTGTAACATGGAATGAAAGTCATGAGCACTGCACTGTGCACATGTCCTACATTACTCACTAGAGTAGCTGGTGTTACTGCGGGGCTGCTTTATTCTGCTGACAACATCTCCTGTGATCTAAATATACAGTTGGCCTATAGGGAATATATTTGAACTGCCTTTGAAATCTACAGGATACACTGATCTTTAAAGGCAGAGTTAAAGAGCAATTTCTGGAAAGTGTTCACTCGTGAGGGACGGGCCCATATCGCTCATCTGTTCTCCACTGATGACTGAGAGCATTTAGAACCCTGTGACGATTACAAGCTGTAGTTACAGTATATTAGCTATATTATATTTATATTAGGAAGTTGTGCTTGTGTTTATGTCTTCACAACCAAGACTGAAGGAAAGGCTGGGTCCATGATGGACTTTTCACTCTGCAACTTATCTGTATGCAAGATGTCTTTTATCAATTATAAAAGACCAAAAGAGCTGTGGCACAAAAATTTAAACATCTTGATAATTTTTAATTAGAGAGAAGAAAATCAAAATAGGAGATAGAGAAATGTGATGTGATTAAAGTTGATCTTAATGAGCCTCCAGAGGTCATTGGGAAGTTGTAGCAGCAATAGTCACAGAATATAGAATATCCAAAGTAATCATGTAAAAATTCTGTTAATTAATGAAACACTATCTCAACATTATGAGATAAAAAACAGAAAAGATTTTTTTCTTTATAAGAAACATATATAAAGTTAGTCATTTCTGCATTCAAAGCATGCACTCAAGCTCAAACTGCATGTAATAGTCATATTAACTGCTACATACTGTTTGTACAGGGCTGCTAAGTCCAGCAGTAAAGCTGTCAAGTGAAGGCCAAAGGCATTGGCTGTGCGTGTGTTTAGGAAGCTCAGACATGCAGGAGTGTACGACCAATACAAGTTAATTTAGTGTGTTGCTGGTTCTGGTTTATATTGTATGTATGGCCACACTGCATCCACTCTCACCCACTGTACCTTCACACTGACTGCAATTTGAAATAAAACTAGATCTAATATTGAAAAAATATGCTGATGTTCAAAGCAAAAACGGACTAGCCACCGCTGTTTTTGCAAATAGTCAGTGTATATCTGAGTGTCTCTGTGTGTGTGTTTGTACAGTATTCAGACAATCTTAATAAATCACAATAATGTTCTTTGTCTCTAAAAGTTAGAGAAAAACAAAGAAAATAAGCATACAGCTGAGTCAAGCTGTAATCCTTCTTGTTTTATGGCAGTCAGATATATTGCAGACAGTATTTTCTCAAAAGAGGCCAGGATGTTTTTTCTCATTCATTTTTTCATTTTTCTATTTATGACATGGAAAGACTCTCTTAATGAGGTGAGTTTTTGTCACATCTGTCGACATGTAACCCTGACTGTAATAAAGGGGGAGACATCAGTTTGCTTTGACATCTTGCTGCTTTCTATTGTCTTCTGTGAGATCACTCTCTGGCCGCTTAATACATGTGATAAGCAGATACAGCATATTCAGCTCTGATAATATTTTTTTGCTCAATGAGTAAATAAATTTGACTCATATTCTTGTTTAATTGGTTTACCAGAACAAAACTGTGTTCAGCAGCAGTGTTTTTGAAGATTAAAAGAAAATCAATAATTAATGCACATTTACAAAAGTGTGTCTCGAGAGGAGATTTAAAAGTGGATGCTGATCTGGCTAACCTAATTTCTTGAGGCAGTTCATTGCACAGCTGCAGTTGTTGTCTCCCAAGGCTCAGTCGCCCTATACTCAGTCTAAACCTTGGAACCACATTTATGGTCCTGCCAGAGGAAGGCACAGTTTGCCAAGGCTCATGGAGAGGTAACAATCAGAAATAGACACAGGAGCCAGGACCCAGCATGCATTATGTGTAAAATCTATTCTAAAACACGTCGGTGGCCAGTGTAAGAATGGCAGTTGTAGCAATGGTCCTTTAAAACTGAAGTTGTTTCCTAACAGCAGCACTTGTTCCTGTGAAACCAACAAAGCGACCAGGATGTAACACCTCCTCCTCCCTGGCTGAAAGAGGAGAGCTGCCTCTCTTCTGTATGTTCGTTCCAGTCAGCAGGTTCACATGGATGCCATCCAACTTCCCCGCAGTCTGCAGGGGAACAGAAGGTCTCCGCAGTAATCTGTTGCCATTTCCTTTACAATCCAACAATTAACTTCACCCGGTGACAAAACAAAGATTTTTCTCAATGTAATCTAATTAGGAAGTGATTCGTTTTGCTAAAAACACCCGCACAGGCCCCCATGGGGATTCAAATGATATGTAACTGAAGTTTAATGGGTCTCAGTGGCAATAACACAAAGCAATATTAATATTTTTAAAAGACAACAGCGCTCTGTGCGGGTTTCAAATCCTTCGCGTTGCCACAGTGTAGCATACCAAAGGCTGAGAAAAGGCATCTGCTAGCAGCAGTGTGACCTGCTGAGCGGGAGCACAAGCACACAAGTTTATTCAGACTCAGTGTCACAGTTCAGCCAGACTCAATGCAAAAACAGATGGTGCACTTAGGAGTAAAGGCGACACAGAGAGACGCAGCTAAGCCACTGTAGCAGCCCGGCTCTCAGATTCTTTTTTAGAAGCGACTGTAATTATTCAGGGAGAGTCAGCTGAGCTCCATGCTGTTTGTCGGCATTGCTGTGCTTCACGCTTATACTCTTCCACACATTGACGCTGGTAGATGCCCAGATCAACCCCTGGCGGCTGCTGTCAGCCAAAGAGCAGCCTAGAGAAACAGGCCGTGATGTGCCTTGCTCAGGAGCAGGGATAGTTACTGAGGGGGAGGCAGAGTGCTTACTTCCCAAGATTAAAAAGTTTCTATCTGGGATTCACACCAGCTACCTAGCTACAAATCTCCCTCTCTGATCTCCAGATTAGTGACTCCCAACCAGGTGTACTACCCCAGGGGGTGCATGTGCAGTTCCCATGGGGCATCTTATGATTGTAGAGTTGCTCAACTAATATGACAAAATAGAAATTACTGTTTGGTTTTGAAAATAAATTTACATAATGAGTTAGCTGTGACACCTGTTACCACTGAGAGTGCTTAAAAGGCAGTCAGCAAGCAAGATAAACAGAAGCCTGGACCTGGATAAATGGGTGAAATACAGTAGATAATAAACACTTCTTATTGTTACATACATATAATGGATGTTTGAATAGTTATCTCACAATAATGCATAAATGGCTAAAATATACAGATGGCTAAAATAATGGAAAATGACAGCATAAGGTGATGGATAAATTGTTGAAATAGTTCACTAAACATAAGGGATAAATGGAAGGGCGGCACGGTGGCGCAGCAGGTAGTGCATGTGCCTCACGGCAAGAAGGTCACTGGTTTGATCCCCGGGTCAGGCGGGGCCTTTCTGTGTGAAGTTTGCATGTTCTTCCCGTGCATGCGTGGGTTCTCTCCGGGCACTCCGGCTTCCTCCCACAGACTAAAAACATGCTCATTAGGTTAATTGGTGACTCTAAATTGTCCCTAGGTGTGAATGTGAGAGTGAATGGTTGTATGTATGTTGCCCTGCAGTCACCTCTTGCCCATTGACAGCTCCAACCCCCTGTCCCCGAAAGGGATAATCAGGGGTATAGAAGATGAATGAATGAATGGTTTAAAGGACAGCTAAAAGCAACGCATAAATAGTTGAAACAGTTAAAAGAATAGCATAAAAGTTAAAAGTAATGGATAAATGTTTTAAAAGTGACCAAACTGAACTAAAAATTGACAGTTAAATTATATGAATCAACAGAAATCTATGTTTATATCATTAATAATGTTAAGTAACATCCACCTACATGACAAATTGAACAAAGACATTTGGATGGTGTTACGTGCCGTTGATGAAGGGGTAAAAAAGGAGACAAACGAGGTTGGGAAGCACCGGTTGCTCTGTTCCGCCCAAAATGTACCTAAACTCGAGACCACAACCGATTGAATATTGAACTGTGGCAGAAAGGTTGCCACGAAGTTTCAAAGGGATTTAAAAAAAGAGACATTTTATTCCACATCACTACCACCTCCTGCCAGGCAGCACCATCTTCCATGAACTGAACTCAGTTAAACTCAGCTACTGACCCATTTCCCTAGCAATGAGCTCGGGGAAGTATATGTCAAATGCAAGTTCATGTCTGCATGTGCCCAGAGGATTGTGGCTTCAAGGAACACTCCAGCATCAAAACTCTGAGGTAAGCGTGATCGCATGCAAATTTCTTACTCTGCAGCGAGCTCAAAGACACAGAGAGAAGAAGAAAGGGAGAGACAGACTTTTGAGTGCTGAAATCTCTTTATTTTTCTATAATATACGATAGTGACTTCAGTCAAAACTACAGGCTAATTGCGACTGCTTAAACAGTCGGTTAAATCAAACACTCAGCACGCATACTGATTACCAAGACAATAACTTGCACCAATGGAATGCCTCCTTGTAGAGTAAGAAGCAGGCTTCAAAGAGAATCTATTAGCAGATGAAGTGGTAACGATTTTAGGACGCAAGTCCATTAAAAGCCATTTTCTCTAAAGAGTGGAAGAGAAAGCTCATGGGTCCATGGAGTCCAGTTCTCCTCCTATCAGCTCCAGTGTGGAAAAACAAGAGCACTGGGCCACTGGGACATTCCTGTGAGCATTATCAGCCCTCCTTAACTATTCTAAACTGACATCAATTGCTGTGCCGGCTCGATCCCAGCGGACCTTGTTAGCTCCATTTAATGGCAAAATGAGCCAACTTCTAAGTCCTGCTCTGGTACTGGGAACTGCGAGTCCTGGCTGCACTGTTGTATTAGGTGGTGAATGTAAAAAGATATCACACTAATTACTGAAGGGACACAGGTTTGGAAGGCTAAACATTCGTACATTTGTTAGCACATGGAGCCAGTTTGTCTTGGCAGTCATAGAAAGCCATTTCCATAAAGACACTATAACTACTGCACTAAAAACAAATGGATGGCATCTGGCATCATTTGGGTATGTATTAGCCATGATTATGACCATGGTGCTTTTTTTACATGGACTGTTTAAATGGCATGACCTCTGACCCCTGACCTCTCAATCAGCTTGTGTTTTTGGCAGTCAAGAAGCTGAGGTAAATTATGTTGGTGCATTTCTATACAATGCTATTGTTATTATTACTATACACTACTAAATATCACATATACTATTATTATTATTATTAGTAGTAGTAGTAGTAGTAGTAGTAGTAGTAGTAGGAGTATAGCATTATAGTATTCTAATATTCTTGTTAATGTTGTACAACACATATATTTCTATATAGACGGTTGCTACATATTTAAATATATTATATTTAAATATTTCATATTGTTTATTATTTATGGTTGATTTATTTTACTTGTTCTACAGTGGGAGTGGCCGTTTCCCCTCAAGTAAGAAAGTATTCTGATTCTGATTTCTACACTGCACTGTAGAGGTCCAGCTTTTTGCATTATTCCTAGTCTTTTTTTTATAAAATGTTTGAATGAGATTATGGTACTGTAACAAAATGTCTCATCCCCAACAGTTAACATGTTGCACACTTTTCTTGTAGTGCATAAAAAAACAGCAAACCAACCTGGACTGCCTGCGAACACTTCTTTGTAATCCTTTAAGAAAGCCGATGCAAATTTTAATGAACAGAAGCCACTGTGGCCACAAGCCTTTCTGTGCCAGAAAGCCTTTCTAACACATGGTTAATGTTGTGAAACAGCCGTAATTCAGTCAGGTTCAGACCCAAAAAAATACTTGGTTAGGTTTAGGAAAAGATTGTTGATGGTTTCTCACGGGACACAAACCCCAGTCTCCTGGGGGAAAGCATTGCTCCTCATACTACCTCACCTGGCTCTGCTCTTCTAATATCGCCGTGGATGGGTTTACAGTGGAGTCAGTTGACAGCCTGTGGGTCCCATACAGATGCTAAAGGGTACCCTCTGCGTGACAAAGGGCCGGTATGTGGCGCTCTATATTAATTCCATTTTTTACATGTATAAAGACGATTGAGTTAACATTGTATTCAATCTATAAATAATGTCTTTGAGTCAGCACCAATAGGCAAAATGGTTCACTCCACCTGGGGTTTTCTGGCCCAGCTGTGATAATGATGGCCAGCGTGCCTTGTGCCAAAACAAGCTGGACATATGTTAGCTAATGTGCATGTCTAGAGGGGTGCCAAGAAACTATAAAGTATCTTACAAGAGATGAATGCATGCCCGGCCCATGTGCCATGGGAAAACAACTATTTTGCAGGTAATGTGTCCGTCTGGGATTCCATTATGTTTCTGATGATTTTCCTGTCAATATTTAACATATTGTCTTAATACAACAGCAGGCAGACGGGATATGTTCCTGTTTCTAAATGTGCTGCACCGTCATGAGTAACAGGTTCACATGTGATCTGTTTCACAATAGCTTTCAGGACCCTGAGCTCTACATAGCTATTACCATCCACCCCTGCTATTAAAGGGAGACAAAGTTGGAGATGGTTGAGAATATAATGAAGATCTAAGGTAGAGAACTCATTGCTGCCCTTTGAGAGGCTGGCTGACATTTCCTCCATCTTGCCAATCTGATCAGCATAAATGTCTACAGGGTAGAGGTTTGTGCGGTTTTGTCAGCTTTAGTTGGAAGGATGCAAGCTTCCCTGCAACCAGACCCTTTTTTTTAAGTTTGATCAGACAGTTTGTCTTCACAAAGTATGTGTGTGAAGTTTTTTTTTTTTTTTTTTGGGGGGGGGGGGACTATTTATCCTAAACCTCTGATATTACAGCTATTTTACACAGTGGGCATTTAAGGCAAACAGAGTATCACCCTCTCTTAACTCTGTCCTCCCTTGGCAACTGCTGCTGATGTGCCTTAAGCAAGACACACAACCGCCAAATGCACCGGTGCAACATTGCAGTGATTGCTTTAACACTGACTGTCCTACTTCTATTGTTAACGCCTCTGAATATTTAATTTAATCACTACTGAATACTTCATGTTCTTTAAAAACCTTCAGTTCCATTCAGACTCAATTGCTTATCCTTGGTGTAATTTTGGTGTTCAGGTCTGAATTTCGTATCTTCAATTTTAGTGTCTAAATTTGATCAGGTCAATAAGAGGAACACTTTTTTTATTTTTTTTACTTGAGCTGGATTTTTACATTTCTCTTATGATGATTACTTGTATGATACATTGGAAGCCTGTTTTTTTCTCTGTTTTTGTGAAATATGTAGGTGCTATATTTTCAGTCATAACTAAACGTCAACACTAGTGTTATTCAAAAGTGATTACGTTTCATATAAGATTCAAATCTTTACGGCCATCATTTTCTCAGTGTTTTCCCCATAAAGCATATAAATCTACATGTATCTGTTGTCTGCGTCTTGGTAAACTTGGGTGGCAAAAAGAGCAGTGAAGGTTTCATTTCCTCTCCTCTGTGTCTGGTGAAACCTGTGGAGAGTCGAGGTGACACAGGCAAACATGTTGATCACTGCTCAATAAGCGGTGCTGAGGTCATCAAGACCTTCCTTAAATGAGACAGGCTGAGCGTTACCCTGGCAACAGGCTACACTGCCGAGCAAACAGGAGATCCCCAGACAACCTGAACAGGTATACATCTGTGTGTCTGCACATTTTTCTGTTTACATGTGGCTCAGAGACTTGGCTTTTATATCTGAGTTCAGCCTACTTTATGAGTGTGTCTGCTAATGTCTGGGGGTAGGGCTGGTCCTCATGAGTCTGTGACAGAGCTCTAGTTTACCATCTTAGATCTCCAGCTGCTGAATCATGGGTAGAATTGTCCCCCCCTTTCTTATTACACAAGTTGAAAGTGACAGCAAACAGAGGGAGACGTCTTTAAGGTCTTAGCTGGATATGAGCAGCTATATGTAATCCACATTAAACCACCAGGGAAAAGTAAATGCATAATCACAAAAAGCTCATGGGTCACTATTAAATTGCATATTATCCATGAAAAGAAGCCAAATCAAAGCACCCTCTACTACTGATAATGGAGGTCTGTCAATCACACACTGTCTTTAAGTGAATCTGTGATTTAATGAGGTGCAATAACATGTACCATGGAGTCAACTTAATAAGTGCATTTATAGGAGCTAGTGAAGAGATGCTGAAGTCCTATTTGCACAAGACTAATGCGGCTTAGACACGTTGGGCTCATTCATAGTAATTGTGGAGATTAGCAGTGACTTCATTTTTCAATCATAAGTGCCATGTGTGTAATTTGTCACATAAAAACCAGCACATACAAGCCTCGATAACATGATATATTTCCATATAAATTGAACTCCTACTATTTTCTGCTTGCGTTTTCTGCCTGGTCTCTTCTTCAAATAGTTGATTTCTGTGTTTCTCCTGTCATGAAATATTGAGACTGTGGTGAATTTTGGAAAAGAAACTTTTACAAGTGCTTTTGACAAAATTCAAGTTGACTCTGTCCAAAAGTAACCTTTTCAAACACCACGAAAGCCCGATTCTGCATTCATTTGTCCTGGGGAGGTGGGGTGATTCCATTATTACCCTCACTGGTCAGTGATTTGAAACACATATGAATGCATGCATGTGTGGGATTTTTCACCCTCACCTCCATAACAGTTACAGCCCCAGCTTCTGTTTTGTTGTTGTTATTAACTTGCCTGCCCTCCCATAATTGAAGAGAGATTTCACATTGTTTCCTGTTACTGCGTTTCATCAGCTAAACACACAGTGTGACCACTGGAGAGAAAAGGAGTTTGGTCAGTGGACTCAATGGACTGAATACAATGAAGGAAAAAGTGAATATGAACATTATAAGAACAAAGACCCCACAAGTTCTTCAAGCAGGCTGTTGCAATGTCATGTTACGGGTGATGCAAGTAGTATGCTTGTTTGTGTTCAATAATTAAATTACTCCTAATACCAGTAAATAATACTAATACTAATATTAAAAATAATAAGCCCGCTGATGAAGGTCACATGGTTTTCCCACAGCATATCATTGTCTGTTACAGAGCCAGTGGCTAAAATGCCGTGGGGAATGGCTTTCATTATGAGGGAGGAGGGGAAGTGTTTCATTAAACATGTCCCTAAGTAATTCTGTCCCAGTGGGGTTTAGGAATCTGTAGGCATGCATTTAACTGCACTGAACACAAAGGACAGCTGAGGCTGATGGGAAAGTATTGGAGAAATGGACATTTTGATATGATGATGGTGCCAGATGATCGTCAAAGCCAGAGAAGCGCATGCTCTGAGCACCATGGATATCTATACCAAATATCATACACCCCTCCAAACAGTCTGCCCCACCCCGCTGTGCACAGAGCCATGCTGTTAGCGTAGCATAACACTGTAATTTCATTGGCTCAAACATTGGTGCAGTCACTTTGATTGACATCTAGGAGCAGAGACCGAGTTTCTTTAAAACATTAATATGTGAGTCCTTGTATTCTGGTCTGTGCGTGTGCGGCCAGCTGGCGTTTGACTTCAGTGTGGTCTTTAGGTGTGGCTTCTCGGCACTGAAAAAGTGTGTGTGTGTGTGTGTGTGTGTGTGTGTGTGTGTGTGTGTGTGTGTATTTGTGTGTGCATTAAGGCAGGGTCATTGAGGAGTAATAGGATTGCTCGGCCCCGCTCCCTCTCTCGACACCCTGGCAAAGACAGGCCTCCTAAATCATCCTCACATCTCTGAGCAAGATGGAGGACCTGGCATCGTCTCTTCCCGCCCTCCATCCCCGCTGCAGCCATAAGCGATCTCCCCACTGTGGTACAGATACTGCTCACAGCCGTGATTTCCCTCAAATCTCCTGGAGGACTGGAATAATATCTACTCAGCATTCTGTAAATATCCACTGGGAGAATGTACTCCAGTTCATCGCGGCTCTGCCACAGTTACTTTATATGGGCTCGGCTGCTGATCCTCAGCTACTGCTCTTTGTTCTTGAACTTTCATCTTATGACTCCTAAAAAGGAAGCAATGTGTGAGACGAAGCAGCCTACTCAGCAACTATTATTCATTATTCATGTTCAGTACACTCTTATTCCTATTCAGGGTCATGAAGAAGCTGAAGCCACTGACACCCAATGTGTACACATGACACCGTTTTGCAGGTCAAACTTGAGAAAATGGGGTTTTATGTTCAGACTTTTTCAGGATATTAAGCTAATCCGGCAGAATTTACCCACTTTAAACTGGCAATAGAAAGTTTTTGCTTTAACGTGTCATTATGAAGTAAATGTTGATTGCACAGTGTAATGGCTAAAGAATAATGACACCATCTGTGTTTAGATTAGTTCCCTGTAAGCCACTGTGCAATTTTGTCTGCAGCGGGTACGATCTCCCGGGAAAATGAAGGCTGACTGTTTCTGTCTGCTTTCGTGTCTCCATTATAGACTAAATGAATGAATGAACTCACAGTTTTTCTCCTCATATTTTCTTCTGCTCCCCCCTCCACTTCGACACCCACCCCTGCTGTAGTTACTTGTTTGCATGAAACATGATAAATTAGAGCAGGGGGAATGGGTGACCTTCACCATAAAAAAAGAAAAGAATGACAAAATCTTCTATGATTTGACATATAGATTCAAAGACTTTGGAGGGCTGATTTTTAAAACAACTAAATAAGCTGTGCAGCTCAGAAATCCCCCACTTTTTATTAGGGTAAATTCCATATATCTATTGAGAGATTCTCATGTCAGTTATTTGTACTGTTGTGGTTCCTGAAAATGACTCACTTCTACACAAGCTTCTACACTACTACCACTTTTCTCAATCTCATCTGCATCCCCCAAACATTTAAGGGCCATAAATTCATATAAAAAGACTAAATCCTAAATGCAAATTCATTTAGAGAACATAGATAATGATACAGCTGATGCATTGCACAATACACAAGAAGCGGCAAGAGTGCAGGTGAGGCTGTGCTGACATCACAAAGCACTGTCTGCTCCATTAGCCATTATCATCATCATCATCATCATCATCATCATCATCATCATCATCATCTTGTTGTTACAGTCATCATCAGCCTATTCGCTTGTCTTATCTGCTTCACACAGATCTGCAACTGTCTGATCCCCATCATCATCATTCCCTGATTGGTCTGAAATGGTCATATGGAAAAGGGAGCAAATCTTTCAATTAAGTGTACGTACATCTCCAGCCTATCACTTTAAATCTCACCTAAGATAACCTACCTCTTGTGCAGTCAGCATCCTGTCTGATGACAGGGCTCAGGCTTGCTGTCATTTTTTAACAAACAATGAAATTTTCCTCTGCTTCTTGATCTGGACATGTCAAACTGAATACAGTGTTTTGCCAGCCATAACTTGTGATAATGGTGTTAAAAGCAGCCACACGGTTCTGTGTCATTTCATGATTTCTCCACCACTTTTTTCACTTGCTACTACCACAGTGACAAAAATAGAGATGGATTTTCTTTTCCCTTTCCTTTCATTCCAGCAACAAAAACGGTTGGCCAGCACAGTGTGTTTGTAGGTTTTCACATCTGTGTGTCTGCGCTCCCAAACAGGAGCTGGTGTCACAGCCCAGAGGCCCTGTACCAGACCATGGAAATAATGACCAAGAGTTTATACGTGACTGTTTGACCTCAGATAAATAAGAAAAAGGTCCCTGGACACCATGAACAAGATCACAATAACTTGCAACAGGACGCCTCAAAATCGAAGCCTGGTTATTGAAGTCCACCCCTCCGCAGTGTGAGTCGATGAAAAGGACAAACAGCTTGGACCAGGCCAGAGTGACACTGGAGGGGACAAGTTGTTTCTGACATATGCCACTGTGCTCTAACACAGACCTGTACATAACTGCCAAATAACTTTTAGTATAAAGCAAACATCATGACTTTGAATTAGTACCAATGTAGTGTCATCGGAACGATATTATCAGGAAAATACCATATGTTTACTGTAATACAAGATTCTAAGATCTGAAAGAGTGGAAACTATCGACATTTACTAAAGTACTGCACTGACATACAATGTTGTACTTGTACTATACTTGAGTATTTTTCCTTTCATGTATTTCATACTTGAACTACATTTAGGAGAGAAAAAATCCCCATTTCACTGGCTGTTGTCACAGTCTTACCTGCTGCCATTGTTTCCTCATCTGCTCACCTGTGCCCTCAGTACTTTTCTACTCCCACCTGCCTGCTCCCCTGGTCACACACCTGAGACTCATTGCAATCAGTGCAGTATATAAGCTGCTCTGCCACACTCACTGCCTGCCAGATAGTCATTGTCCTCATGTAAGACTCTCCAGCTAAATCTTGGCCTGATCACCTGTTGCTGACCCTGCCTGTCTCTGACCTCTCCTGTTCCCCGGGAACTGCCTTAGCCGTGTGTCCCTGACCACGAGTCTTGCCTTTTGTTTACTGGACATTGTTTGCCTGAATGTTTGAGACTATACTTGTTACTGTTAATCTGGTCCTGCCTATTCAAGATTAAAAAACGGATAAAAGCTTTACCCGTGTTGTGGTGGTTCTGCACTTGGCTCAGAAACCCACTCCATGACAGGCAATTCTGTTATTATGCAGATTAAGATTTACCATAAAAAACATACTCAAAATCTGTAGAAGATTCTCATTGCTTTATTTATTGTTTTATTATTAATACCCAACAATATATAAAGTAATGAAAAGTAGCCCCACCCCCTCCAGATGTACTATTTAAATGCTGCTCAACCTTAAAGGCATCAGCCAAAATAAAACAATGTCAGATAAATTCAAGGGCCAGAAGAAGTACTTTGACTTTGGAAACTTTAAGTATATTTAGCTAAAAAAAAAAAAAAAAAAAAGTGCATTTTCACTTAAATCTTTGAGTGTCTTAAAGATAGTTCTTTTAGTTTCATGGCTCTAACTATTTCATTTCAGTGCTCATCAGCATGGTTTCCAGATGCAGCAGGCAGCTGTGCTCAGTGGAAAGACTAATGTACTCCACTTTAGAGCCGGATGTTTCCCTCAGAGGTTGGTGGGGACCAAAATCAAGTTAAAAGGAGAGTGAATACTGGACTTACATCCATCAGGTGGACAGACGGACAGATTCCAAATGAATGATAATATATACTATGTATGTAACATCTACTCAGTGTCAAAACAGGCAACTGCTAACACCAAAGCCATAGAACTTAAAAATATGTAATGATACTGATAATACGTCAGTGTTGTGTTCACAGCTTTCTACTGTACATTGTGACATTTCTACTTTGACTAAAGGGAGCGGAGTACTTCTTCCTCTGCTGATTTTATGTTAAGGAAAATTATATGAATGGGTTCTAACTGCCTTTCACCTGAAGTCCACAGTATGTTTATTTCACACTGTGTATAAGTACACTGAGAACAATTTATAACCCGCAGTCAGATTCCTTATGTATGTGTACACATACAGTGCTGAGCAAAGAGAGCTGATTCTGATTGATTAATGTCCACTGAATGTGCCTGACCTTCTCATGTGCTCTACCCCTGTGAAGGGAACGAGCTGCAGAGAGACCACCTCTCAGAAAAATGGCAGCCTTTGCAATATAAATGAGTGTATTGGATAGTGCTTTGATGATCGGCTTTGGGACTGCTTCAGGATCATCTCAGTTCAAAGCTGCCTTAAAACAATCAGTCAGTTAGTCAGTCATGATATGACAATAATTAGTACAACAATGTCAAATTTATCTTATCTATGGCAGATAATCACTCTGAATGTATGAATTCTCAGCTGTTTGTCATTACTCATTCAAGCTTTACAGACGTCTTTGCCAGCGTCTCTTTTCTTCATCTGAGATATGATGAGATCTTTATGTTGGAATTATTGTGTAGTTCTGATTTTATTTGCTGTCTTCCTCTCTGACTTCAGTCTTCACTTTGTTTTGCAACAGCGGTCCCCATGTCCCTGTCTATTCCCATCAACAGCCGACAGCCAGAGGCGGATGAGACTATCTGGCTTTCTGCCCTTGTATCTCACCAACAAACTTAATGCTGCACAACTTTGAGTCGGTGGGAATAATCTAAAAAGAGACAGGATAACTTCTGCTGTGTTTTGCTTCAGTAAACAAAATTTAACGCATCAAGCTGCTGACTTTCTGTTTGGTCTTATCAGCTGATGTTTTGTCTCTGGGGGTTTATATGTTGAATGAGCAGGATGGAGAAATAGTTAGAAAGGGGGCTGTAAAGAGATGCCATGGTTGAATCGATGAGTTAGAGCTGAGCAGAAACAGGGAGAGATGGCATGGTGATGAACCTGCCGTGACGTACAAGATTGTAGTTAGGAAAGAAAATGTTGAGAAATGCTCACAGTTGAGTTTTCCAGAGGCAAAACACTGCAGGGTTGAGCAGGCAGGACGCTGTCTGCAGCATGGAGAGATTAAAGCAGCTGGTTCTTTATTTATCAGGAGGTGGGAACGCTGCTGTGTGCAAGAACTGCTGTCAGTTCATCAAGATCCTTGTCAGCTTTTTCCTCTGGCGGCGGTGCTCAAGCAGCAGTGCAACAACTAATGCAAACAGGAAATCAAACCATTATCAGAATTTAGTGATGGCAATTAAAGTGCCTTTGAAAGAAAAGCAGTGGGTTAATGAGAATAACTGTTTTTATTCTAATAAAAGGTGCTTTGTCGCTGTAGTTAAGACTAGAACTCAGGTCAGAGCAGAGGATAGAGGGAGGAACCCGAAGTAAAATTACTCTGATCCAAAGCTGGATTACAAAAAGTGGGCAATGGTCTGGGGCTCCCAGACTCTGAGGGGGCAACCCAAGCCCCAAATTCACTGTGGAGCAATTGGTTCATAGTAATTTGAGTGTAACTGTTCCTTATGAGGGCCTTAACATGGGTCCTGCTCTGTTACTGGCTCTTGTGGGCCGATCTTGAAAATGTCAAACTCAAGTTTGAAGATCTTTACATGTTAATTCAATGCTGTACAACGATAAAACATGTACAGCTGCAACTAACATTATTTATTTTTATTATTAATGAGTCTTCCTATCATTTTCTCAATCAATCTTTTGGTCTGTAAGATGTGCGGAAGCAGCTGAATCCAGGGAATGTCAGCCATTCGCTGCTTGAAAAATGGCTTGAACGGATAATCAGTTATTAGCGTGGCTGCAGATTATTTGTCTGCACACCTTTACGACAGAAACATGAAAACGTCCGAGTAGGAGGAATACTTTTTACAGACACTGTGGTTTGCAATAAATCAAATTATTACACAGCGAACAGGGCGCCATGTAACGTTCCAGCATTTGAATACTGTACACAATGTCTTAATCACAGTTTTGCTGTATTTAATATTTCTGCAGGAGAGAAACAGCAATAAACAAACAACTAACACTCCAAATGTCCATTATGATTTTTTTTATTATGAGAGAAATGTGACTTTACATCACCACAGGGGTGAGAATTAAACATAAATAAAACATTCTTACAAAATGTTGCAATAAATCACAGACAAAACAATTTTTTACATTTGATTTGTTTCATACAGAAATCATATTTACACATTCGTCTTTGCCCTTTTTTACATAGTTGGGAATGAAACAGTTCTGTACCACTTTTATAGTACAAACATTTCCTTTGTTTCAAAGCAGAGGTATAAAAGCTCTCTTCTCTCTCCTGAGAAGATGCAGGGTTCGACTCTAGTGCATTTTTCATTAAGATTTAAGGCTACGCAGGGTTCACCTGATGGACACACATGTCTCATGGACAGGCCCATCATCATCAGGGACGGGGATCATTCTCCTGACTCGCGTCTGCTGATTGTCCCTTACAGAGAGAGGTTTGTGGTTCTGCCTGGTCGCTCCCTCCAACCATTAGACCATCTTTTTTCATATTAAAGCTGCTGCTGACTGGTTTCACTGAATAACCAATTACAATCTCTGACAACTTATTTGTTTCTGCAGTCAATTACAAATGCTGTGGGGAAAATATCACAGAGTGTGAGAGCCCACGCTCATCACATTATCTCTGTACGGCAATGGGCTGCTGAGAAAAATATGTCAATTTCTCACAGCAGGGAGAAAATATGAAAACCAAAAAAAAAAAAAAAAAGTCATACTTTCGGGTTGTTGTTGTTGTGAGAGAGAGGGAACTAATTTAGTCATAGGTGCAGTGCTCCCTAGTGGTCAAAACACACCTAAAGCGACAGATTGCGGGAGGGGGGAGCACATTCCTCTGTTTCTTTGACAGGATTACACCAAAACCATAAACAAAAGACATGAAGCAACTAATTGGCTGGCCCTGTAAGCCTCTTAGAAGACACACTATAATAAACCAGCCTGGACATGAAGTCAAATCCTCATCACAGACGGCAAGTTAACAAACAAGCACTTAAAGACGAGACAAAAGAGGCAGCAAGAAAGCAGTTCCGCGGCGCTGCTCTGTAATTCACATACATTTTTTTTTTTTTTTTTTTTTGACTTCTGTTTTCACCTCCTACCTGTCCAGCAGGTAGTTGTGTGGCCCACAGCTTGGGCTCAGTGGGGCTTAAACACAGGCTTAAAAATGAAGACAGGTCAGACAGGTAACGCTGAAAACATGACATAAAAGCTACCAGCCCGTTTCTCTTCTGAACACGAACAAAATGGAACCGCAGTATCTTTTACGTGTTTCATCTCACTTTGGATCATTTTTGCTTTTCATGAGCATCAGTGCCCTTGATTAAAACGCTGCACTGAATACAAAGATCTCACTGATTGATATCTCCCACTGAAAAAAAAATGCATTAGCGTATTTGGACCAAAGTGCTTACAACACTGATGAGTGTTGACTCATTTGAAATGATCAGAGACTCAGGTGGAACCCGCTGTGCAGGTTTAGTCATTAAACGTCCAAACAGGGACACATAACATCTCTTGTTTTTTTTAATTAATGTCCTTTCTCATTTTCTCTAACCAGCTGCTTTGTCCCTAAATTAACTGCCTCCATTTCCTTAAACCATCAGCAGTGTAAAGCTGCTGAGTCTATTATCACAGATGAAAGAGGGAGGTTGAAAGAGGAAGTTGAACTCTTTAGACAGAAACGATTAGTATGCTACCTGCAGAGGTACATGCAATTAAAAAAACGAAGGAAAGCCCCGCTCATCGTCACTGAGATGAAAGATAAGGGTTGAAAAAAAGCCCATTGACAGGGAGATAGAACGAGGCTCAAGCTAATATCCATCCAAGGCTCTAAAACACACGAAAGGATATGAATTGAGCCATTAGACACAGAGAGATATGTCTCAATCCCTTCATTACTGTTGAGTCTGGAAGAATAGACAGACACGCACATCTGAAGCGTTTCACTCCAAAGTGGAGATATCCATACTTCAAATACATTAAAAACCTGACTGATGGCATATACTCCTTACACAGGATAACTGAAGGTGCTGTGCCGATTCCATTTTGTTCACATCTGCTTTTCAAGTAGTGAGTAAAGGAAAGTTAGGCTGCATTTAGTCTTTCATTGTGGATCCATATTGTACATTTTGGAATGGAACACTGGAGCAAACACTGGACAGATTTCCCTCTGTGCTTTCAGTCTTCTATTAATTATCAATGAGCATAATTAGGAGTGACGAGCTTCCAGTGCCGCATGCTGCTTGTTGACATTCATATCTGTTTCCAAATGGAATTTGGGTACATCTGTGTCCTTGTACGTGTTGGTTCAGTCACATAGAAAAGGCTTCTGGAAATGAACATAGCAGCCTGTTGGTGTGGAACCCAATGACAGGACGGACTGCTGAACAGGGGGCTGGTTGGGGCCACAGCAAACACACAAACAGAAAGGCAGTGAAGCCTGTCACATACTTGGCGGAGCTTGAGAGGCAATCTACAGTCAAATGCTTTCAATCTAGCACAAATGCATCATTCTTCAAAAGGAAGACATGAATCCTCTGTCCTGTGACCATGGTGTCTTTGGAAAATAAAACATGCTGCTATCCCACGTTGCCTGTTTTTATGTCCATACCATAACAGAATCCTTAAAATATTGTGTAAGAAAATAAATTTCCTGTTTTTGTCTTGCACGTAATGTTAAACAGCTCTACACTATGGTACAGAAAATTAGTTAAAACTCTTTTCAAGGTCATTTTAAAGGTGCCAAAAAGCCTGGCAGTAAACTGCAGTGTTATGCATGTAGATGAACGTATTACTACTTGGCAGTAACATGTTCCTCCAGATGTCAAAACGGTTGTGATTGGTTGATGATGATGACGAGGAGGAGGAGGAGGAGGAGAGCCACTTCTCTTAGCAGAAGAAGATCTCTCCATCCAGAGGAGGCTCTGGGAGGTGCTGGGGGTCTGGAGGGAGGAGAAGAGAGGAGTCAGTGTCACCATCACCAGAGAGGAAGCTCCCTATCAGAGGATTTCGCTTGCTCATTTGTTGTAACATTTATTCTCCAGGGAGGTTTAGCGAGCAGCGTCAGCCTGCTTCACACTGATCAAACACAGGAGCTCAGTGCACCGAGCCATCACCGAGTTCCATTCAAGAAGTGACAGAAGCAGCTACAGCGAGCAGCTTCATGTGCTGTATGTTAGCTCACCGCTCACATCAGAGTCACCCATTCACACCGACAAATGCAATTCTACTCCTATCTGTATCAGTGCTTCTCATGTATGCGTTCTGTACTGTGTATGCACAGGGAGACTCACAGAAACCTTTTCCACAACAGAAACTGGAAGCTTTCATTCTCATAAACTCAAACCCAAGATCACAAAACCAACGTAAGGGTGTTTAAGCTCAGGCTAATACAGTATGCATGACCGCTGAATAATTCACTTATCTGGCTGATTTAATTATGCAAAGACAAAATCTAAGCTGCGTCCAAAGTGGCAACAGCACATGAATACTCAAACCGGCTTTACTAAAAGAACTAAAAAAAATGCTTGACTTTTGTGTACGATGTTGATGAGCACCCACAATGCAGTGCACAGAACAAATAGCTGAGCTTGTGTCATTTCCTGTTAGTATTAAACGGTTATGTGTATTTATTGCTTCAATACATGCATAAGCAGTTATATTATAAATATTAGTATATACTACATGCACTAAGCATGTATTTGGGACACGGTGGTCGAGACGGAGCATGAACCCGGCTGGTGCTAGGACCCAGCAGAGTCTACAGCACAGTACAGTGAGTGACCTGGGGGAAAAATGTACATCACAGTGGACTGTGGCAGCATTCACTACAAGATGAAGGAGACAGAAGATAAAGAGGCAGTGTGATGCAAGCTGAGACTTGCACGGCAAAATTTCCTTAAAATACATCACTAGACTGAACAGCCATGACAAGCTGAACAGGCAACAATGAGTACTGTATTACTGGAGATGAGGGTCAGTGTCAAACAGGAAGAAATGTTTATATATACTTTTCACACATTAACAGTGTCTCATGTTTCATACAGGTGGTTTATTGAAAATGTAGGACTGATTTTAAAGGTTTTCTTATTGGCAGTTTAGCTGAAATATAATGCAACATGCTGTTGCAGGGATCTGTGCTTAGAGCTTAATCCACATGGAAAACAAAGAAAAAGGAGACACGGCTACTGTCTTCATATTATGTTGCCACTCATCAAAGTCACAGGCAACACCAATTTGTTTTGGCTGGTTATTTGAAACACTGGAGGACTTGGTGTATTAATTCTTCTAAAAATCTATTTCAGCCACTTGTCTGTCCCGTGACATCCTCCTTCCACACATGTACCCATCACTTCTCCTTCTTTGATAACTAAATGTCATGTATCTAATCGGAAGTGTCCTTGACAAAAACACTCCAACTCCAACCTGCTGACTCACTGGATGATTAAGCTAAATGTAAATGCATCCACTCCCTCCTGTGCACTGTTCTCTACCTGCTGACTGTGTGCTCCCTCCTTTGCCCTTCTTCTTCTTCTTCTCCTTCTCCTTCTCCTTCCCCTCTTTGTTCCTGTTCTTGGCCAGCTGCAGCAGGCTCTTTGAGATCTGGTTGGCGTCACCGCCCTTGAGGTTGGGGTTGGTGGAGGATGAGGTAAAGGGATTGAGGCCTTTCCCTTTGGTTTTAGACCTCTGGGGCTGCAGCCTCGGCAGGGAGGAGGAGGAGAGCTCCAGCGGGTCCAGCTCCAGAGACTGGGAGCTGCCGGCAAACTGGGATTCATCTGACGTTGTGGAGGGAGTCCTCTGAAAGTAAAGGATGGAGATAAGAAGGATGCACAGCTGTTATCTACATCTGTGAATATGTATGTGTAAGTGCATTTTTAATGTTTTTGCAAGCTTATGGTGAATAAAAGATGAGCATAAATGTTTCCAGAAAGAGCTTAATTGTGGAAAATGAAAAAAGGTTTATCTCTATATACAGGTTTTGGCAGAAGAAAGCCTGGAAATATAGCTTTGGACTGCAATGCAGCGCTGTTTGCTAGTTAATATGTTGCCAAGAGCTTTTTTTGATTTCACTTTCAAGAGGACCCAGGTTCAATTAAGCCTGCAATGCAAACACCAACCCTGCTGAAGTGTCATTGAGCAAACCACAGACTCCCTCCTGGTTCATTAATGGTTCCCCTGTAGCCGAGGGGCAACAGGAGGTAATTTTCCTGCAGGGAGCAACAGATCACCTCATCAGTGTTGTTATGATTTCTTAAAGAGGCCCTGCTCACCTCAGCCACACGGACCTCCTCCAACTTGTCAAGCTGCCGCTGCACAGCCTCCTTGTCCCGCTCCAGCTTCCTCTGGGCATCTCTCAGCCTCTCCAGGTCTTTCTGGTACTCCTCCTTCCTACGCTGCAGCTCCTGCTTCTCCTCCTCCAGCTCCTTGTGCTGCTTCAGGACCTCATCCTCCTGCAGTGGGTGGGAAGTGCATTGATGGACTTATTGACATGTGTAGACTGATATTACCCGTTTGCACATCTTCAGGTTCTTCACTGAATGACTGAAAACTATTTGCTGAGAAATAATATACTATTATCTGAGATAGGAAACTATATTTAAAAACCCTCTGAATAAAAGTAACAAGTGTCAAGCATCATCATCATCATGCATTATACCTGAAATGTCCCTCTCATGCTCATGGATGAATAAACTAGTTAATACTGGATAACACTGACTTGTCTGTTTTTGTTGGTAGTAGGTTTGTCAATTTTTTCTAGGTAACACAAGCTTCCTGCTGTATGTCAGGAACAGAGGAGTAGGAAATAGAAACCTGGCTTGAGTCTTAAGCTCACCCATGTTTGTTGAAACTATTTAGCATCTGTAAATACGTTGATCACTGTCAAAATCTTCATTTTAAAAGTAGATAAAATGAAATAAGTTGAGACTACATTTTGTGTTTAAAGGTAAGACCATAGCAAGTCAGTTTTGCTCTTAGCATTAAGAGTTTTGCAAGTTGAAGTTAACTTTGGCAAAAAAAAAAAAAAGGAAAAAAAAGGACAAATTGCAGTTATTTGTAGGAAAGCTACTGACTAAAATTTAGTTTTCAGCTCATTTCAATTTCAAAATGTCAGTTGCGGGTGTGCCTAGAAGGCCTCTAACCCTTGTTGCTTAGCCTTTCACATGTCATCAGCAAAGTCTGAAGTAAAGCACTGACTCAGCTGGCTTAGTATGCTAGCTTCAAGCTAAACTTTAGCCATTAAGCTAAACCTTTCTTCCGCTCCTGCAATGTCTTTGCATCCTCCTCAGGTTTAATTTGACCCTACAGCTTTGATCTCAGGGAAGCTACACTTTAAGACTGGAATTTTGAAGGTTTTTCAGTCAGTGGTGTGTTTTTGAAGGCAGCCCGCCATCACTGCAGGAAACCCTGAATGTCTTGCACAATACTACATTGTTATTTATCAGGTAAAATACAGTGCAAGGGAAATTACTACAGTATGAAAGTATCCCACTGTTAAAAAATTGGCACGGGCTACACGAAGAATTACAGCTGCCCAGAAGCCTGTAATAATATAGAGAACTCAGTAGAAAATGATGCATAGTTACCTGCACACGCATCAGGCCCTCCCTTTCAGTCAGCTGCTGTTCCCTCAGCTCCCACTCCTTCTCCCTTCTCCTCTTCTCCTCAGCATGAGCTGCCTGCTGTCTCTGCAGGGATGCTAGCTCCTGCCGCTGCTTCTCCAGGCTGCGCTGCTTCTCCTGTTCAATCAGTGAGCTGGGCCGTGAGGTCGGCCGCGATAAAGACGTGCAGGAGGAGGAGCGCTCGCTCAGGGCCTGCCGCTGGTCCTCGATGAAACTGTCCTGCTGAACCACCACCGCCTGGGACCAGAGCAGCAAGACGGATAGATTAGTTCTGACACATCACGCCTGCTATTGTCTCACAGATATTCTTCTGTCCATCTCAGCGGCTTAATGTTCACATTGCACCTGAAAGCATTTCGAATCACATTTTTCCCCTCGTCGTTTCACACCAATAGAAATGTTTTCAAACACAAAACAGCAGCAAAAATGGCACAAAGCTTCATATTAATTCTGATGTGGAGCACATGTGAACCCAGTATGGAAGCCATCTTACCTGCAGAGTGCTGAGCAGGAGATGCAGATTGGACACACTGTGGAGGACCTGCTGTTGGAAAAGAGAGATCACTGAGCATCTTGTGAATTCAAACATCCTGATCTGTTCTTGCTCTGTTGTGTGGGGAAAACTGTCTGTTTGATGCCATCTTGCTTACTGCTCCACTTGACTTTGCTTATTAAAATTCAACATGGATGCTAGCGGGGCTTCATTTTAAATGTTGACTTTTTCTTTTAATAAACGCTAGCGTTGGATTGCATGCAATATGCATTCACCAGTGGAATAAGCAAGTGTTAAAGCGACTTCAGTTTGGTGAGGAGACCTTTTCTCCATTCAAACACTAATACAAAGAGACAAGGGCACTGAGCTTTCAACTGTAACCAGCATTTAATAAGATACAAAGGGCTCCAATTAATGTTCACTGCAGAAAACAGCATTTCTAACACAGAACATCTGCAGAAAAAGTATAAATACAGCATGATATCCACAATAGTCTGTATAACAAATGATGAGTGGTGGGGGTTGAACAAACAGCAGCTTTTGCAGGTAAAAAAAATGTTAGACTTGCACGTTGAATTTTCTTTTGAATAGTTAACTGGAACTATTACTGACCTATTTAAATGAATGCAGAAGAATCTGATTTAAAGAAAGTGTTACTTAACACTTAGTGTACTGTATGAAGGTTGTTGAGAACTTGGAAACCTTTTCCATATTATCTGCTTTTTAACTTATGGAGCCGAATGGATCCCATGAAGACCTTTAGTGAAATATCTTCACAACTTGAGACACTTGCCCCGAGGATGAATCCTACTGACTTTGGAGTTTCTGACTGTTCCTCCAGCCAATGGTAGCATGCTAACACGCTGAACTAAGATGGTTAAAAGGGTAAAATGTTTACCACATTTTACCTGTTAAACATCAAAATGTTAGCGTCACTGTGACCAAGTTAGCATGCTAAAGTTAGCATTTAGCTCAAACTACTGCTGCACAGCTTCACAGAGCTGCTACCACGACTGTAGACCTTCAGTCTTGTTTCAATTGTTCACTAGCTGTTATATTAATGTGGGATTTAAACTTCATGTTTCTGTCTCTGTATGTTCTACTGTACTTGCACTGCTTGAAATGCTTGCTCTATTCTCATGCATAATTCATTTTCATCTTATTTTTCATCTAAACTTCTTCTTAGAGCTTGCTCTTATAAGCATGATTTCATTAAGTGACTACTTGTTTTTACATTCAACTGTGTTTTAAATAAGTGTGATTGAAATAATGCTAAGAACATCTAATACAACTAACACAAACATCTGCAGTACAACAACTACGACTACTGCTGTGGCTGTTACTCCTGTTCCAGCTTATACATTGACTGATGTTGATAACAGTGATGGTAACGCAGAGGGTTGACAGTTTCCATGTAAGCAGCAGCTCTAACTGAGTTGGAGACAGGAAGTCAGTGTTACCTCACTGTTCCTCTTCAGCAGCAGCAACACGTTGGCGTTTCCTCCCTGCACACAAACAAAAACACACACTAAGTACCGATGCACTCACATACACTCCTCCTCTAGTGTGTCTCATTGTGTGTGTACAGTATGCGTCTGTGAGCAGGCATATCCCACAGTATATATGGCTGTGTGAATGTGATTATGGTGTGGGCGTGCTGTAAAAATCTAATTGTATCTGGCTATGATTATGTAAACTGATTCAGTAATACAGCAGTCTTGCAGCTGTATTTCAAATAACAATGAGTTAAACATCTCTAAAAATGTATTATTCATTTACAAAGATTCCCATAAACTCATGTAATAGAAAATGTATTTAGTTTTACGTCTGCATCATTTCTTAAATGATAATTCTGGGAACACTCCCTTCTCTTCCTGCTGAGCCCGCTCTGTGTCCAGGATGAATCAACTGCTGCTTGAATGGCCAGGTGTCAAGTTGGTTCACGGATTACAATGCCTTTGTTAAATGGCTTACTGTAGTAGCTTGGCTCCACTAAAACATTCAAGAAACAATTATGTGCAGTCCAGCTGCTGGACATGTGCAGGATATAAGACTACAAAGGCTAGAATCCAGTGCAGAGCTACAATAGCAACACCTAAAGGCGGCCCATTCGTTTTCATCCACTATTGAATTCTTATACAACTGATGGTCGCTATTAGCAACGGAACCTGGCAGGAAGAGTCAAGAGGCTAATTCAGTGGAGAGAGAGAGGCAGCTAAATTCATCTTAATGGTGTTGTTAATGTTGGAGGACAAATGCACCCCCACACATGGCCTCAGGTTCTCATTGAGGCGTGGGGGCGTAGCGGCTTCAGAGTCAAGAATACAGTAATTGGCTGCTGAGATTCTGACCTTCTTTAAAACACTGTCGGACTCTGTCCTGCGCAGATCTCCCGCCACGTCCTCGCTCTCATCTCTGTCTCCACCTGACACAAAGGGAAACCACAGGAGACAAGAATGAGTCAGGTAGCCAATAGTACAAGTTCAGGTCCATTGTAAGAAAATATGAGAACTGAGGCACAAAGATATGGAACATTTATCATCTTTTAGCACTGTCACACATAGAAAACATCTCTTAAAAACCTCAAAGCTTTTATCTTTTTTTTTTTTTAAGATATGATAATATGAGTTAATGGTTAATGAGGCCCTTTTCTGTTCTGCACTTCCTGACATGGCTGAGAGTCTGTCAACAGGTGTCCACTGAAGGTGTCATAGGTGTTCAACAAAATGTGCAGAATGAACACTGATCAGCATCAAAAGTAATAAAACAGGTTCTATATGAATATCTCAAAGAATATGAGAGGCAGGTAGATTTTGGCTTATTTAATGTTTAAAAATTACTGTTTGAGGGCAACAGTTTGACTGATTAATGGGCAAATCTTTTCAGGTCTATTTAAATGTAAGAATCTCGATCAGCTCTTTTATCCCTGCAACAACCAACAGTGCGTCATCAACTGCTTCATATCCTCTTTAACTGCAGGATTTCAAATGGTTGAATGAATCACTGGAATAAAAAGATTTTTAGGGAGAGAATTTTTGCACTGATTTTGTTGATAAATCTAAAAATCTCATATGGAAATTATGCAGAACATGTTTGTATTCATGTCATATTTTGATGGCTTGAATCTCATTTGTCTTTGCCTTTCTCCTCCTCTCACACAAATCTCTTTGGCCCTGCTGAGCCATCCTTTAACTGTTTAATCAAATATAAACTACCCACAGCATGTGGCTCAGTTGAGCCCACACATCTCCAACATTCGTTCATATAATGTTGCGATAGATCGACACAATGCCTCTGACGTTATTGAACAAAATACACTTTAAAACATGACAGTGATAGAAACACTCTGTCATGCCGCTTCTCCACATCAGTTCTCCAGGTGCTGTGACTGATGTACCTGTCTGGACCTCTTGTGGCTCAGTATCTGCCACAGTGAGCACAGTCCCACTCTGAGCTTGCAAGCCACCAGTTCAGAGGCATGGCCCCAGGCCCCGTCCCCCTCAGGAAGCGTCAGCTCTTCTGTCCAAGTCCCCGTCTAAAATGTTCTATCGAAGTGCACTGAACAGGGGCATTGTGGGAAGTGCTGGGTGCAGTGCTTGCTCTTATGTGACCACTGAAAATCAGTCTTGGTGTGAATAGTGAAACATTTTACGTTTTTCTTTCAGCAGTGTCACTGCACATTTGCAGTCCAGTCACTGAGTCGATGCAGTTATCCGCACCAGCAGGTCCAGGTTCAGTGTCTCTGACTCTTGCAGACTTGAAATATGGCCACTCGGCCAGTTTGCACAATCTCTCCATAGAAAACGAGCATGCTGCAGCAGACTTACTCTTACTGCTGTGCATCTGATGACTGTCGAAGCCTCCGAAGGTCTCGGCTCGACGGGGCAAGCACACTGGCCCCGCGCCTCCTCCCTCCTGGACGTTAGCCATCGCCCCGCCTAGGCTGCCATTCACCAGCGCCTGTAACGTCTCCACTGTCACACACACGCACACACACACACACGCACACACACGCAAACACACACACACACACACACACACACACACAGGCAAACATCAATGTGCAGGTCAGTAAGTGAATTATCCTGGCTAACTGTGTTACAGCTCAGCTCTGCACTCATGAATCGTAGCAGGCACTTCTGCTTTCATCCTGGTATTGGCTCCTGTTGCTAAGCAACTATTGACAACCGGTTTGAGCCGCAGAGCTCTTTTACTAAAAGTTTAAATATCTTTACCATCTGAAGTTATATAAAGACACAGAGCATTGGTATCCACATATGTATACAGACCATGCATCACTGTGACCTTTCCACAGAGAATAAGGAGAAACAAAGCCGCTGCTGGTGGATGAGCGAAACATGGTAACCTCAGCAGAAGCAACGACATTACTGCTGCCAATTCATATATCAAATAAGGACAATTATTGCCCCAGGCTTTGGAAGGGGGAGGTGAAAAATACACTGTAGTAGTATAGAAGAACCTTTTCTGTTCCTTTTAAAAGTGGAAACCATTACAGGAGCCCTCTTTCACACATTTTTCCTGCATGAGAGCGGAAAACAATTCTTAGCAGAATGTCAGTTACACAATATGTAACCTGCACAAAAATTCCTGGGATTTTGTGACTAACTACACCTTTTCGTGGAACACTCAGAAGGACAGCAGTACTTAGAAATCATTAATCTGCGCATAGCGTCTACATATCTTCCAGCTCTGACCATGACAGTCACTCAGCACTTTCTATTAATTAGAATACAAATACACAGGCCACAAGACAGCTCTCAGTACAGTACAAATATACCAAAAAATAGTGCTCAATAATTACACAATATTGTACTGCAAATGACGACAAGTGGTATTGATATTTTTTCTGCATCTTTTTTAGTCAATTATATTTTTTCAACATTTTTTTTAAGACCAGTCACGGATGACTAAAAACCTTATCTTTTCTCTTCTTGTAAGTTATCTATTCTAGTAAATCTGTTCAATCTTTCCTGATCTGAAAATAAATTGAAACAAATCAAATTGGCCTGAAAATGGTTTTATGATTCAAAAAGATAAAATGGCCTCAGAATACTTTCTGGCGCACTCGGGCTTGAAATACTTGTTTTATGGACATTTGTGCAGCAGTTTTATTTTTCAGTCAACCCCAAAATTTCCAGAGCTGCTTGTTTAAACCTCAAGTCAACTTACTGTGCAGAGAATGTGTTGTGCTTCTCTGTCTTCCTCCACATTTCATTCTGTCTCTGTCACAGTATACAGTATCTCTCTGAGTTCACACTGCTTTCTTCTCATTCACATTTGATGAGCAGGGCTGCTCGAGCGGCATACAGAGCCAGGATAAAATCCTAAAACACACTCTGGCTCCTTTAATGTCTCCCATACACTCTCTTTACATCATCCCAAAACACAATCACTCTCTCCCTCAAAGCTCTGCTCTCATGAGCTCAGTTTAGATCCAACTACCAAATCAATGACCTTCCAAGTATGTCAGAGGTGGATTGTTAGGTGTGTCCTAATTGGATGGATTTTAGTGAAGAAAATGGATTAATCATTTTTAAACTGACTGCATGTTCCTAGAGTTCAACTTCTGTTTAGGGTGGAGGGGAACTGGTCATCTCACTTCCACATGGAGCTTTTCCACATGCAAACTCAGAAATAGATGGAATAATAATAAGCCCTTTTCACAGGAGACATTCTGATTGTACGACAGTGAAAATCACAAGTGCAATTAATAAACAACGGCTCTGTTCAGAAGGACTTTCATATGACGGCGACATCACGCACCAATCCTTGGGCAGATACCTACAGCGTCTCTTCTGTGGGGAAATACAGATACAGATTGAGTTTAATTGATGGACATATGGCAGAGGATGGAGAGGAATTGATTCCGAAGGAGCCTGGATTTATAGTCTTTTCTACAGTGGTCAAAGACATTTCCTTCCGTTGAGTTTGTTTGTTTTTGCTCCTATATTGGTTTTGGAGCAGTGAGAGCAGAGAGCACAGCTTATTGTTTAATTAGCAGATGAACTTAACATTTTTGCCTGCCGTTACCTTTGATTGACAGTTTTATTGATCACTGATAGCACTGACTTGGAATGAAGTTGGTTCAATGTAAAAAAAATTAAATAAATAAAAAGCTTGGATGTAGTAAACTACTTCTGCCATGTTGCTGTAGCTCAGCTTGCTGCACTCCTCTGGGGGTAACTTCAGTGCAGTGAAGCTTCATTTAATATAGAGCGAGTGGTAGCTCACTACACTTTCTGAGTAGCTTACCCAACACTGCTTGCTACTGTGCATGTTGACTTACTGGCATTGCATTCAGGGAGACTTAAAATGGGACAGAATCATTGTTAATGTCACAAGTAACAAGTGAGCACCTTTCCTTCAATGACAAGTCAAAATGTATCTTGTTTTTTTTTTGTTGGTGGTTTAGCATAATGCACATGTAATGGATAATGTAATTGCTCCTTCATAAAAAGAACGCCAGCACACTATCAACAGAAAGCTGTCGGTGGTATCTACAGATGAAAGACTATAGCCCGGTCTTTAGTGTTTTGTGTAGTTCCTTTAATCAATAACTTTTGATGTAAACAAAAGGCATCCCATTCACCCATATGACCTTTAAAGTTCTGTTCTGAAGGACCACCACCAACTGAGCGCAAGGACAAAGTCAGAGCCAAGGGCAGAGATTTTCAAAACATGTAACCCACAGCAAAGTAAGTGACTCCATTGAAACATTATACTTCCTGCTATAGTATTTTTCAGTATACTATTTTTAGTATATTTCATGCTTCCATGTGAGAGTGAAAACAAACTTTCATCTGGCAATTCTCCCATGTCCCAACAATTTGTCTACAACCACAAATCCTTCATAAATGGGTGGTACAGCATGTGTGACATTTGACAGAGCTGACAGAAATCATATTACATGTATTACATGTTAGTTAATTGATGAAACCTGATGCGTTCATGTGACTTAAATATGACTATATAGAAGTTTACATTTTCAGCTGTGATAATTCATCATTAACAAGTGGACAGAAAGTGAGATAAAGCACTGTTTCCCTCTCTCTCTTTCTCTATTCAATTTACTTCATTCTGCTCGACTGTTAAAAATTCCCAGTGTGCACATTGCATATACTCTAAACGCTCTCTTTGTTTATCTTACCTTCCTGCAGGGCATCCTTCATGACCGACGCCCCCCTGGGTGGCTCCAGGCTGCAGGCTGACCTGAAGAAAGGCTCAACCTGCCGGCAGACCTCCTCGCCTGGATTCAAGCCCTCCCACATCCCCCTGAAGAGCTGCACCTTCTCCTCCAGCAGAGACATGATCTCTGTGTCCTTCTGCTTCAACAAATCTGACCAGCAGAGACAGACAGATAGAAGGAGAGACAGCCCGTGAGGAGAACACTTTGTGGTATATGTGGCCAACTTATCCCTGTTTTCATTCACACAAACACTCCAAATGTTTTTCTCTCACCTCTCATCTCCTTGGCTTTAGTCTCCAGTTGTCTCTTGTCATCTTCTGTCTCACTGGGAATCCCTTCATCCTCATCCTTCTCCCTGTCCAACCAAGCAAGAAGAAGAAAACAAACATGATGTGTTACAGCTAATAAATTATACAGGATTAAACTTCTACAAACCATCATCTGCAGCATTTCAAAATCGACATCACAAACAACACCGATCTCTAAACCTACAAGTCGAGATAAACCAATTAAACTGATTAATCACTGAGTTTACTGGCAGAAATTTTGATACTTGTATAATTGTTTTAATGGTTTATCAAGCAAGAACACCTCTACTTTACTGTCTTCTGACATTTTATAGACTAAACTTTTCTTTAAATAAGCATTGGTGGAAATAATCATCTATCTACAACCCATCAGTATGTTTAACAGCACAGGACAACACTTCACTAGACGGGGATTAGACAACCCTGAGACAATGTATATGATGGTTTTGGTGGAACATAGAGACAGAACATCAATAGAAAACTGTTTTTGTTTTTATCTCCTCCGTTCCTGCCAATAGCCTGATCTCAATTTAGTATTTTGACAGAAGTCATACAGGGAGAGAGAGAGAGAGACAGACAGAGTAGTAAATCTCTCTCTTGCCCGCTGGCTGCAGTCAAATAATCCTCCGCTTATAGTGAGCTGCCCTTGAAGGCAATCCAGCATTAGACTGTCCCTGAGTACATCCCATCCCCAGGTAGAGTAGTGCTAATCCTCCTGACAGCAAAGTGCTCTGTTGCAGCTTACCATTTATTACTACCTAGTGAACTGGGCTGGGTCTAACTCCTGGGTCACAACGCAGACATGCCATAGCTGAACCCTCAGAGGCCATTCCTCAATGTAAAGCACTTTGAGGGTTTGGGTTGAAGTAAATGGGGCAGGCTAGAACAGGGGCTGAGTTTGGGATTATATGGTGACGTAAAGCTTGGAGTTAGAAATGTCAAAACTCTTCTTCTGGCTACAAAAAGCTTTAAATCATGAAGTATTAGCATATTGCTCTAAATATTTTGGGTAAAAACACCTAAATTAACACAAAAATAAATCCCACTTACGTGGACTGCATGGCCTCCTGGATAAGATGCATCCAGGTGTTGCGCTCATCCTTGGAGCTGGCCAGAACCTCCATCATCTCTGGTTTCTCGATGCCTGCCGTGATGAGGAAGAGGCCACGTTCTTCGTTAGCGACCTCCCTGACAATCAGCTTCTGGAGGGAGATGACTGTGGAGCGCTGGTCCTACAGGGAGAGGAGGACGGGAAGGAGGGGAGGGATTGATGGAAGCGACAAGGGAGAAATGAAAAACAAGATGACAGTGGGAGGGTCGAGGAGGACAGGGGAGGAGGGGAGGCACATGTTGAGGATGGGGAAAGGATGGTAAAGGCAGGAGGAAGGGTGGGTCAAAGCATGGGGGAGTGAATAGGAGTAGAACAGGAAGAGGAGGGGAATAATTATGAAAGGAGGGAAGAAGGGACAAGGAAAGAAACAAG
Organism: Chaetodon trifasciatus; assembly: GCA_037975065.1. Lineage (NCBI taxonomy): Eukaryota > Metazoa > Chordata > Actinopteri > Chaetodontiformes > Chaetodontidae > Chaetodon > Chaetodon trifasciatus. Next base: position 24,553,606 of record JBBMOE010000001.1, on the reverse strand, counting down.
TGCAGTGAAGACAGAGGGACAGAGAGAAAGAGGGTCAGCAAAAAGGAGGATTATAGGAGGAGTGAGACATGGAAAAAAGGAGAAAGACGCCAACAAAATTAGATTGAGATTCTGGTTAATGTCATCCACATAACAGTCAGCTGACTTGTAGAGCCTCAGCAGACCTTAAATCTTAAAGGCTGCCAACGCTGTAAAGCACAGTTTAGTGCGCTAACACCACAAACCGCTGTTTCATTTCTGCTCTATCCAGTAAAACTCTGAAATTATAACCACATCCCAACGTTTTTCCTGCAATCTCTTGTCTGAGGTTTCAAGGATAGTTTCAAGTCTGTCTTTCGACTGTGCCTATGCTGTTAAAAAAAAAAAAAGAAGAAGAAGAAGAAGAAATGCATGCATGAATCAAGTAAAATCAAGTGGGTATTGTTCAAAGAGTCCTTTTGTAAAATATTCCAATAATATAATATTCTTTGTCTTACTGACCTTCCAGTGCAGCTCAGCAATGAAGACACTCTCTTTGGAAACAAAAACATGGAATTCACACTAAAGAGACTAACTCGGCATGATACCCATTGATTTGGCTCTAACTCCCGGAACCTCACACTAGCCACATGTAGCTTCACAGGAATACTTTCTATCTTCCGTACAGGTGACCTCTGACCTCATTGCTACTGGCTGCCTGTCCTGTTGGTCATCCACAGAGCTCAAGCTTTTTCTGCCCAAAACTCATGCTGGTTCACATGGCTGTGATTAATTAGGCACCACATGTTATTTCTCTTTTCAGTGTCAACAGCCTCAACTCAAACATGCCAAGCTTTTTTTTAATGATGGATGTGATTATTATGCCACAGGCCTGCCTCTGCTTAAACTGCCCCTACTGTGTGTGTGCGTGCAATCGTGTGTCCTGTAAACATGAAAAAAAAAAACAAAAACACACACACAACTCAAACCTATATGATTTATCACAGTTGGGTTAGGTGCCGAGGGCCAGAACAGCTTTATGAGGTGCAGCTAGCTAGCTAGCTAGGGCCAGGCAATATTACACAATGGGAAAACTAAGCAGGTTAGCTAATGCTAACAACAAAAACAGTGGGATAGGAAAATATGACAACCACATATCTGACTACGCTCATAAGATCTTTATTACTGGAGGGATGGAGGAAAATAGGAGGAAGGAGGAGAGAGAGGGGAGAGATAAAGAGACAGAAGGGGGGAGAGAGAGATAGAGAGAGAGGGAGAGAGAGAGAGAGAGAGAGAGAGAGAGAGAGAGAGAGAGAGAGAGAATCCTACCAGCATGGCGAAGACATATTTCTGGTCTTTCTCTTGGAGGAAGACGAAGACATCTGATAGCAGCAGAGCATGGACGTCTGGAGAGCAGCCAGAAGAAAAGTAGTTGTGGTTGGATGAGTTAGAAGAAAAAAATATTTCTAAACAATGTTGACATATTTACAGAGGGGAAGAGAGAATTTGTGGCTCCTCACCCTTTAGTCTCCCCTGGCTGTTCTTCAGCTGCAGCACTCCATCGTGGATCAACCTCCTCCTCAGCAGATCTTCCCTGGCGAAAATCTGACCACTCTTCATCATCATGATGGATTTGCTGTCCATGCGGCAGTGAAAGTCCTTCAGACGCCGTCTTTTCTCGTGCTCGTTCACCTTGCTGTCAACCGCTGCGATCACCTCTTTCACAAGCCGAACAGAATCCGTCAGGTCGTCATAGTCTTCCTCACCCTCTGCGTTCGACATGTGAAGAAAGGTTAGACAGGCAACAGAGAAGCAGCCTGGCATTAAGACAAGTCTCAGGTTGGATTCCAACCAGACCATAAAACTTCATCCTAGATTACCTGATTGCTGATGGGCTAGCAACCAAATGTCACTATCAACTTGGTTCACTCTATAGAACGAAAAGTGAAGATTTTAAAGGTTTCATTATTATGCACAAATGCAGACAAAAGCCATTATCGGTGTTGCAAGTCCATTTGGTAATTTAATGGCTCCAAACTAGCATACTTGACCCAGATGGGTAGAGTGGCACAGCTGAGGAGGTGTTTATTCACAACAGAAGGTGCAGTGAAATGTTGGTGCCCATTCTGGCCTTTAACTGTGCCTGCATTACCACCCTGTCTCTCTGAGAAACCTCTTAATGCAAACACCACTGCAGAGAGGAGTGAAAAGCCTTTTCATGATTTTAGTTCATGAAGCAGGACGCACAAACATCTTGAAAATCACTTAAACTTCTTCCATATGTGTTGAAGACATAATCTTTTCTCATACCCGCGTGATTTGAAATGCACACTGACTGAGCAGACTGAGTTGTTCCAAGATTGCACATGTGCTCCACAAAATTGCAAATACTTGTTTCGACAGTCCTTGAGAGATGAACAGCAGTTCCCTGTGTACTTTCCTCCAGCGAGATTACTGTATTTCAAAAATATATACTGTTCTACCCATTTCTCTTATCTTATCTATGATTACCTAGCATATGGTACTGATTTCACCTTTAAATGTGTTATGGTAGTCAGAGAGCAAGTTGTCAGAATAGATGAAAAGACAATGGAAACTTATTATAAAAACTCTAAACCTGACCTACAGTATTGCTGTTGATCAGCATATTGGAGCTGTGGGGTTCTTGCTCTGAGTTTCTCACTTACTGTTACGTATTGCTCTTCTTTTAAATCTACTTCATCTGGACTGTGGGGGTGTGTTTTGATCAACTCGTATTGACTTGTAGTGGCAACATAAGCAAACAACCCCACATTCATCAGATTGTGATTCAAATGTTGATGAACTATGACTGAAATACATCACATCTGTCAAACGGAGGCCCGCCCACTTCAAATTAGCAGGATGAGCACAAAGAAAAACAGCAGACAGGAATCTCTCAAGTGAAATAGATCAACTTTTCAAACTTTGGCACAAGCTGTGCGCTTATGCAGGACCCCACTGTTCAGCAGAAAAAGCTGGCTGATAACAGGTATTTAGCATCTTTAGAGAATAAATCAATGTTTTATTCCCTTTCTTGTGTCTGTGTGGTGAAATTAAGCTTTGTGCAGCAGGTTGTTAGTTGAGCAAAGAGGGGGAAACTGCTCGCCAATCTCTATCCAAGGGTAACAAACACCTCTGAAGTTTATTAATTAACATGTTATTTCTTGTTCAATCCATACAAAAAGTGCAAAAATGACAAGTTGTCATTTTCTGGGGGTTTCTGTGTGTTTCCCCTTAACTTCAGTCTGTGTGCTGAGCAATGCTAACTGTAGCTTCATATTTAAGAAACAAATGAGAAGAGTGACACCACTCTCGTACCCAACTCTCTGCAAAAAAATGAAAGTATATTTTTCAAAGTGCAGAACTTTTCCTTTAAATTTGTGTCCAAGAAGTTTACATTTCTGTAGCTGCTCTTCTCTCAGTCTGTTGAGTGCCTATCGCTGCTCATGCTAACTATGTGGCTCATCTGGTAATGCAGAATAAAGTGAATTTAAAGGCTTTTTTTAGTGGAACAGTAGAAATGCAAGGACTATAATCACCTGTGGCCTGTAGGTCTGCACACAGAGAAAAGCCCCACTGTCAGCACATCCCTGATATCCATCTTGTGTATTTGGCACATTTGTGTTGGACTGAAAATGTAATATTTTTCCCTAAAGTGGAATGTTTTCCTCCTGTGGCTGTTGTATTTCAGTGCACCTGAGCACCAAAATACTACCTCCAACCTCTAAGTGTTATTTCCACTCAGTATATACTATCAAAGTTGGCAGGAGAGAGTCTTCTTAAAGCACCTTGGGGATTAAGTCAGAGCTCCCCCATCCCACATGGAACTATAAACAGGTTTTGGGGAAGGATTAGAGAGAATGTACACAGTGGGAGGCCAGCTGACGAGAGCTGTTTTAAATCAGATATAAATATGGTGTGAAATATTTCAGCTCCTCAAAGTATGATTGATCTATTATCCTAAAACACCCATTTAACATATGATTCCATTTTATCAAAATATGTGAAACGATGTGTGAGAAAATAAGAGGAACTGATGAGCTGCTATAAGACAATGCGATATTTTAAAATGTTTGGGTAAATGTCCAATGTCCAATCTTGTGATCAAACTGATTTGACAAATATTGACACAGCTCAGGAGTATTTGTTGTCATAGTAAAACAGAATTGTTTAAATGTGGACACTATTTGATTTTGTTTTTCGAAAATGTATTTATGGATTTGACAAACACCTCACTGTGGTGCAAAAATATGCATCTCTACAGGTCTTAAAACTTCACTTTCTTAAAAGAGAAGCACCTTGTTGAAATGTTTAGATGTGGTTTGAACTCCAAGTCAACTTGATTCTCTATTGATCTATAAGCCATCAGCATTTTCATGATACTAATGCAAAGATTGGCCTTATTCTGTCTTGTTTTCTGTCACTTGTTTATGGTAAATCTTTAGAACCAAGAATAATTAACACACTCCACTAGCAGAAAGTTTCTAGCTGAAGAGAAAACTCTACCTTTGGAGTGAAGGTAAGATTTTCCTTCAGTGCTGTCAAATGCATGGCTTTAAAAATCACTCTTTTGCTCTACGTTGAGGGTAAGAAACACTGTGTTCTGATAAATGCTTTGTTTTGTATATTTTATGTAAGGTGATGACAGTGTGAAAAGCAGATACACTAAGTGATTTAATGGAGATTCATTAAAGACTTGAACGCCACCAGAAGAGACTTCAAAGTGCAAAACAAATACAGAATCAAAGAAGCAATTAGAAACTAACAAACAATCTTCCTACATATGCCTTGTATAACGCATCTGAATATGTTTTAAATCAACATGGTTTTACAGTATATTTTACTCTTCTACTTATCTATCTGCTGCTTTGTTAGACTGGTGCAATAGTCTGTTTTCACTTTCCCCTGATCAATTCATACTATTATACACACACGTTAACAGCATGGGTGACCACAAGAAGAGGGCGACATGAAGCTAACCTTTAGTGTGTTGCAGCATCCTCTGAATCAGGACCGGGTACTTTGTTATCCTCTGGGTTACCAGCAAGATGCATTCTGGGATACCAAGCCTCCGCACAATGCTGCTACTCATCTTTTTCTGGAAGAAAAGTACTTCAGTAAAATGTGCCCACACAACAGGTGGCTTGAAATGAGACAAGGTTTCAAAGAACCACTGGGAAACCTGAACGCTCATTTGATTTAAACAATATAGTAATAACACTCAAAAAGGTGTTTGCTGTGATTACGGATATGAGAGTTACACAGACACAGAAGACGATACGCAGAAGCGCTTCAAAGACCAAACAAGAAAAAAGCAGTCTCTGGTGTAATATGGCTTTTATACAAATGTTTCCAAAACATGCATTCAAAAGACTAAAAAAACAAAAAAAAGGAAGGCAAGGTGGCTGACACAATAATGTACAATCGCGTGTGGAAAACCAGGCAACCAGATACATGATAAACATATGAGGGGCTGAAATATGAGTCTTACTTTAATAAAGGCCTTGAAGCGTTTGTCTTTGCTCAGGAGGTCCTTGTAGAAGTTTACGGCTTCATTGTGGCGGCTGCAGAACTTTCCGTAAACCCTCTTCATGCTTTCACCATTCGATCCTGAGAACTAGAGCAGAATTTAACAGGCATGAATACAAAAAAACGGAAAAAAAAGCTTAGCTAAAAAACCTAACGCTGTATGTACTCAGGCCCTAATTTCTATTTGTAATTCATACTCAATTGCTCGTTCCATGCAACAAAATCTAATTCAAAGAACATGTAACTTTCCATTAGTATGCAGTGTATGTATGCAGTATACTAAACATTAGCTAACGATCAAACCGCTGACATCATTTTTCCCAGAGCTAAGGACTGCTGTCTTTTCCAGTGGTCCTGAAACTGGGAAACAAGAGTCGACAGTCATGCTTGCAGCTCTGTGAGGCTACAAGACACAGCTGTGCTTAGAGCTAAATGTTTAAACTGATATTGCTGACATACTGACGTTAAGCAGCTGTGAGCTTTACCATGTTCACCATATTAATTTAGCATGTTAGCATGCTAACATTTGCTAATTAGCATTAAACAGAGTAAAGCTGAGGCTGATGAGAACTTCATTCGCTTTGCAGGTCATGAACCAAAGTAATGAACAAACTGAAATGCTGCTGATACTCCCTTCATATAAAATGAATATTTGCAGCCTGCAGTCCTCCTACACTACCAACACAAGCAAAATGTCCTCCAAAGAGACAAAAATGCAATTCATCTTGTGGTGTTAGAGTTTTAAGACCTGTATCCTCATCACACCATCCCCTCCCTCCTCTAACCTGGCTGACCAGGATATCGCCTATCCTGTTGATGATGAAGCCTCCCTCCAAGCTACCACCCTCCAGCTGGCTCTCCCTCTTTCTCTCCAGTAGGCGGAGGAGGTGCTGTGTATGGAGCTCCAAGAGTTCATCTAAAGCTGGGAACAGCTTCTCCACTGTCTGCAGCTCAAGCTGCACCTCTTTCTGCAGGCCTTTACTGTAGACTTCTGACATGATGCGCAACGTCCGGATGTGATGCATCTCCGTCTGCATCAGCTCTGAAGGTCATACAAGAACATCAGACTTAGTGTGAGAATGGCATGAGCAGTAGTTTTTAGAAATTTTCCACAAATCTATGACAGTGATGTCATGAATTCTCTGAAACTCTTTGTACACCTCTGAGGTGGAGTTTCATAGAATTCATGACATCACTTTGTACATCACTGCATACCTTGCACATAGCACATGTAGAAATGTACTTTTCAGAATCATTTCAGTCAAATGTACTTAACACAAGTCATCTCAAGGACTTCCCGAAGAAACAGAAAGAAATGCATATTTCAGTAAACCTTTAGCCTCCATAGACCATTGAAACCTGTAGATGTAACTTAAACCTAGATGAGACTGAAATGGAGAACTGTTTTTTTAACTCTCTAAACATTTCCCTTACTTTTCCATGACGTGCAGAAGACCCAATCAAAAAGCATATTTCAGTGAATCAAAAGTACCATAGATGACATCCTGTCTCTTCACCAGCTCTTTGTCCAGCTGCTGCAGGTACTGCTGCTCCACACCTAAACTCCACGAGTCAGCTTCCAGCTCCTTGGCCTCTGCCTCAAACTCCCCCATCAGCTGACCGTCCATCATCTCCGTCCCTGCACCAACAACACAGCTTGCACTTACAGCCTGAAGCTCATGTTATAGTTTCTGTAACATTTTATGAGTATGACACAGAGTTGAATTACTTTTTTAATAATATTACTTCTTTGTTTTACTGTATATTTGTGACTTTCAGGGAAGAGGCCACAATGCAATTTTGTGTTATGATTATTTCATTCATTCACATTAGAAAGAAGTCAAAGTTTTTGATTAATATTTGTATATTGTTGATCTAATAGCATATTTTGTACAGAAATTGTTAGATATTCACTCAGTTTTTCAATCATAGGCTCCCAGCTGATTGGCAGCTGTCTCAGGTGATCAGATTAGTGCTGTGTATGTGAGTGTGTGTGTGTTTACTGACCTTCATCTGTGAGCGATTCCATGGACTCTGTGACCTGGTTGGTTCTGTTGAGGGAGTCAGTAGACTGAGAGAGATACCGCAGGCCTTTAATGGGCATCTCGTCAAACACCGGACTGATTGGAGAGATAATAAAAATTATATGAATAGATATTTTTATTAGCCACTTACAACCAAAAACACCCGTTAAGCTGTTGAATCTCAAATGGTCCACTGTCGCTAAAATGGTCACATAAAAAGCTATCAAAAAAGACAAGACAGTAAAAAAAGGTCAAACTGCAACAGAAACACGTGCCCTCACATCACTGCACACACGCACACACCAGCTCACCCAGCGATGTTGCTTATGGAGAGACTTTTGGAGAGGTTGTTGCCATGAAAAGGCATGATGCTGGTGTGTCTCCGTGACGATGGGATCATCAGGGAAGAATGGTCCTCAGGGGACAAGATGGCCGACCAGGGGCGCTCCCTCGTCCCACCAGCTGGACCCCAGATATATTACAGGAGGTAAGCATTGTACTTATTACTGTGTGCTATATGAAAAAGTAGGCAGGTCCTCACTAACAGAAGAGGAGAGCTCCATTCTATCATTTGTATTTTCAAAGCTGCGTCCAGGAAGTCACCTTCTGCTACTTCGCACCTTACAAATGGACTGAATTACAGAGGATCTGAAAACTTCAATGTCTCATCCCACAGGCTGATTCTAAACTCATAACTTCAAATCTATTTAGGGATTCTGTGATGTGTGTCTCTGATGCTGTATGGGCTTTTGTTCTGTCTGGCTGTGTTTGTTTTTCTTCCTGGTGAACTCTCTCTTGCAAAAGAGATCTTGATCTCAGTGATACTACCTGATTAAATAAAGGTTATGTGTATATATACAGCTCACTTAATGGGAGCCTGCAAACCTTCCAACAATCAGATTGGGACCATAGGAGCGTCCTTGAGGAACCCTGGGGACGCTGGGGTTTTGTTTTGTTTTGAATCCCCAAATGTGCTATAGTCTCTTTTGTTTATCTCACATTCCTCTCTTTTTAACAATAAAATTCTTTTTTATTTGTACTGAAGTAAATGTACACATGTTTAATTTCATTCATTTTCATTTAATTAAAAAAAAAATGCACATGGCAAAACAGTTTTGGACCTGGGTGGGTGGGTTTTCAAAAGTTTGATACGTCTAAAAGGCGAAAGAATTTAAGTCTTTAGAGGACATAGTTCTCCTTTAGATAATCTAAAAAGATTAAAAAAAAAAAATACTAAATCTAAGTTTTCTTATCTAAATGAGGAAATGTTTCACTGTGAATTCTGCTCAGATATTTTTCCTGCTCACTTCGACACAAGATCTAGTAGCAACATGTCCTCCTCTACTGAGGAATCTGAATTTTGATCAACTGCCTTGATCTTAAAACAGCCGATAAAACTTAGAAACTTAGACAAACTTAAACTTAGACATAGAATTGAAGTACAGAAATGCAGTTATGCAGGTAATGCGGACTTATTAGAAATCTGAGTGACTCACATTTGTTCCTCATGGTGACTGTGGGAAAAGAACTTGAATCTGGTACTGCAAACTGCTGTTTGGGCAACTAGCCAGAGAGACAGAGAATAAAAGCATAAATGAGGAGTTCAAAATCAATACTGGCTGCAGGACAGCAGAATACTACAGAATCAGTGGTGGAGTTACGCTGAGGGAACTTTTACCTTCATTTTCACCTTAGCACAAACGGGCAGGCCGTCCCTACAGCCCTTGTGGACGGAAGCATTACAGTCTGGAAAGAAAAAGCAACAGAACGCTCAGTGAATACTACAAGCAAGATGGGGGAGGTGGTGGGGGTGTGTGGAAGGTGGGGGCTAGAAATTCTGACTGGTTTTCATAGCCGGCCAGGAAACTCCACCAGCCCACTAATGAAAGCCAGACTGGAACAGAGCATGTGATGCAACCGAGGGGTAATACTGCTCATGGACGAAGGAGAAGAAAAAGAGATAGGCTGAGGAATGACACACACACACACACACACACACACACACACACACACACACACACACTCACACACACACACACACACACACACACACACACAGACACAGACATAAACACTGGATTGCATGGGAAAATTTCAATTATGTAAACACTCTCAAATCACCATGGAACAAGGGTCATCATCCAAGATTGCTAAAATAAGATCTGCTCTGGGATCTGATCCCACCAAGTCAATCAAAGACATAATTCCCCTGTACCATCCTTTAAATTTCATGCTGTCGGATCATTTCGCAAGAGCTGACTTTGAAAGAAAAATCTGTCATGTTTACTGTACATACAACACAAAAAAAACAACAAAAACAACTGAAGTGGTCGATCGAGTAGCGCCAGCGAGAGGAACAAACATCTCTGGTCCTGTCAAAAAACAAAACTTGCTTCACAACAAGGCTCCAACAAGTTTCCACCAGCTTTCATGAAGGCATGTGCCCAACAGAGAAGTGCTTTAAACAGACATGTTGCACAAGTGAAACCCACAAGCCCACTATCAGACCTTGTCACCATGCATACAACATTTCCGTTCTTAGGATTACATCAACACACTTACACTCTCAGTCAGGGTGAGAAAACAATCCTGTGGAACTCAATATATATATAAATATAGAATGGCAGCAACACTTTCAGGATCAGGGGTTCCACTTCCACCTATCACCTGAAACATGTATACTTGTGTTACTGTAAAACAAAAAGAAAAAAGAGGTGTATCAAAGTTATCGAAAGTAGATTATATGATATACCTACTCATGACTCGCGCAGTAAAACCAGCTTAAATTCCTGCAGTGTTTTTCTCCTCTTAAATGGTTTTATTGGGTAATTTGCTGCTTTTTGAGGACGTCCAACTAATTCCAGCTAATCTCAGACAAAGGATCGCTGTATTCGTCCGCTGAATGGACACCAGCCAGACATCTGCAAGTACAAACCTCCCGAAAACACCGTCAGAACCGTTGCTGGCTCCAACAATCCGAACCAGACCAGCTGAATACAACAAGAGCTGTTGTTGCCAGTCTATTTGAGGCAGATTGTGACCATTGAGAGGATCGCTGTGATCCAATGCAGAGCTGGTTTCTCCTTTTTAGGCCTTCTTGGGGTTGCGCCAAAGGCTTGTGCAATAAACTACATCCTCTTTAGGGCTGCTGCTACTTCAGTGGAAAACAGTGCAAAAACCGGTTTGTTGTCTATACTGACAGCCTGACGTGACCATTCAGACAGTTTCACTACTTCTAACTAATCATGAAGCAGCTTAAGTCAAATGTGAGTGATTCTGCTGGGCTGAACCTCCTTTTTGACACACATACACACACATGCTATGTAATGTGATACACAAATATACATTATCAATGTTTTCTGATGATTTTAAATCAAACTCTTTAATATGTGCATATATCTAGAAATCACATGGTCCAAAAGTACTGACGGAGGCTTTATGGAAAGTTGATGTGACCTCCCAAATAGCATGATTCATGCCTGATGATGTATGTGCACTAAGGAGCTTTTCTTATGACGGCTTCTTTTTTTTTCTCCTCACAGAATATTCAGTATAGCTTGCACCCAGCAGCGCAGAGAGCTTAACTTGTTTTCAAAGTAGAAATGAATTAACAACACTAGAAATTCTTTTAATAATGAATCACAACACTTAATGGGCTTTGATTAGACTGAAAGCAACGGGAGTCCTGATCTGTGACAAGCAAAGAAAGAACAAAAACCAGAGTGAAAAACACTGCAAAAAATTAAAAAGAAGAAAGAAATGAACAGACAAAGGTACTTACGTGTGCAATGGTAAGCATCCTTGCTGTTGAAAGCCTTATTGCACTGGGAGCACTGGGTTGCCTGGCTCGAGCTGACTGGTGTGAATACATGACCATTAATTGCCTTCTTGTCTTTCTCCTTGCTGTCCTTCTCTTTCTCCTTTTTCTCCCTGTCCTTTTCCTGCACAGGTGGAATCATAACAGTCAAGAACACACACCAGCCAGACCAGGTCAGGAGGGTCACTTTGAGCTCAATACTTAGTTCAACTTCCATACCAGCCATATCAGATGTTGTCTGGTTACTTGTAGAGTAGAATAACAAACCAGACGCTGGCAAAGCGTCTCAGCATTTGTCCAGTTGCTTATGTTAAATTCCTATGTGAATCCAGCAGAGCGACATTATTACTCTGATGTACAACACAGCAGGGGTCTTTGCATATTAAGTGATGCATTATTTATGCTGACAACAAACTCATTAAGAGACTATTTTAAATGTAGGGGCTGTTTGTTTGAGGCAGTCTTGGCTGGTTTGGTTCATCTAGAGACAGTGGCATTTTATTACAAAAACTCTGATATTTGGTATATTTTTACAGGAATACAGGCAGAGGTTTGGAATGCTGGCAGAACATAACCACTGTGGTAAACAGCTTCTCATTACAGTGACAATTTCTACCAAAAGACAATCAATTTTCACATTACATATCGTGTTTTCTCAGCTACTACGAGGCTTCAAACTGTTTTATGATGGTGGAGTAGGGAGGACTGTGCTGAAACACACTTCTGCAGGATGCATGACAATTGACGGAGACACGTTGTCTGGGAATCAAATCCTTGACCTTTCCATAACAGGGCAGTCTTTCTGCTGCCTCTGTATTCATGAACAAGGCCATCCTCAGCTGTTGGTCATCTCTGTACACTGAGCTGAATCACAATCCCATAAAGTGATGCCGAGAAGAACAGAGCTCTTATTCTCTTGGATTTACATCACAGAGCCTCCACCCAAACCCAGAGGAAATGGGAAAATGGAGTTTCCAGCTCGTTTTAATGGCCGGCCCTGGGCCTCTTGGTTTGAGGGGACCACAAAGCTCTGACATACTCCAGCTCATTTTGTTCGGTTGCTTCAAGATACCATGAGGCTGATTGGAGAACAGTGAGCTGACATTTTTTATGGCCATTACAACACTGCAACAGTATTCATTCTCACTTCCTGCAACAACAGCTATCTAACCAAAGGTGAAACACATACACACACTTTTATGAAGTAGAGGCCTAATAAAGTATTCTTCACCATGGTAACCTTCTAAGAAGCATTTGCTGATATGTTTCCTGTTCCAAAAGCTGTTCAACTTATTGGAAAAACACAGGAAGCAAAGACGATTCGCAGCACATTTCTTTTAGCTGCAAGCACTCACAACAGGAGAAGTAATCTCTCCTGACACCTAAACCAGAGATTTAAGCAAAAAGACATTCTAGTGAAACATATTGCAACAAGGCAATGACTTCATTGGAAAACTACATGAACCCAGAGGGGAACACCGGCCACTTTTAACATGATATTGTGACAGTCTCTTTCACTACAGTTTGACTGGGAAACGAGAGCGTTCTGTTAGCCTACCTCCAGCCAGCCTTTCCATCTCAGTGAGAAGCCATGGCTCCCTGTGAATCTCCTGTATAACATCCCTGGCTGTGGCTGAGCGACTGAAGCTACTACTGGCACTGAGGCTCCATCACGAAAGCAGCAATGAGGAAGTGACTGGCTCGCTACAGGAGGTGTTATTACTGCAATGACCCTTCAGTCTGGTACAGACACTATGTAAAAACAGCACAGAGTAGACCCACTCCCAGAACATTCAGATTTTGGACACTGCACAGAAACTGTATCTGTACAGAATATCCAAAAATAAATTAAAAAAAATGGGAGGACAATCTTTAAAAAGCCTCATCCAGTTGAATTCAATGAAGAAATTAGAAGTGTTAACATGGCGTGTGACAGGTCTGTAGTTAATGAGGTTGTCACTGTATATCAAGATATATTATGGATGTAGGGGGACCTGATGTGGCTCTGTGTGAGATGACTTTGACCCCATATTAGACCTCAGACTCACATCTGTGATTAGAAGTGCCGCAAGCTCAAAACCAAGCCTACTGGGGAAACCTGAATAGGGGACTTGGTTAGAAGGAACACTGACTTCTGCCATGCAAGATACATATCCTCCTAACACATAACCTACCGAGCTGCTCAGAGGGCGACAGGAGAAGATGCATGGGGCATCCCCCACTGTGACTGTGAGCTAACTTGCGAATGTTGAGGCTGAAAGTCGGACAGGAATAAATGTTCAAGGAGGAGTCTATGAAAGCAGGCTGTATTTTTACCAAACACACAGCTCACATGGAGGCCCTGCTCTGAGAAACTGTAACGCAAGTCATACCTAGTGAAATATAGAAAATACAGCTTTCAAGTCTTGCCACACTTTTATTACAAATCATTAAAAACTCAATGTTCTCTCACCCTCGTCTTTTTGTACATCTTGTTCTTGAGGTAGCTGAAGGTCCGGCTGACTTTTGTCACACTCTTTCCCTCAGTGTCGCTCCGCAGAGGGCCAGGCTCCTCCTCTGATATACTGGTACACACATATACACACATTTAATTAAAGAAACTGCAATCACAAGGCTCACCTGTTCACACATTCTGAAAATGATTGTTTACAGCACTATAAAGGTTCCATGGAGAACCATTCAACTGCTTACAAGAACATTTCACACAGTTTCTTTATGGGACATAGAAAAAAACTGTTTTCTGGTCATGTGTATGTGCAGAGGTGTGCTGACCTGTACGCTAGTGATCCAGAGGTGCTGGAAAACGACCTCATACCTGGAAAGAAACAGCCAGGAAGAAAGCAGTAGGACAAAGATTCAGAAGCTGGCAAAAACAGGACAGAATTTTTTCTTTTCTTTTTTTTTTAATTCACTGTATCTGTCATCTCAGGTGGAAAATCTCCTTCCTCTATCTATTTTAAGTGGCGGACAAACTATTGTCCTGTTTTCCCTGCATGTACAGTTAGTGAATGACCTCACTGACCAGACGATGTGTCTACGCACGACTGTCAGTTCCAGTCCTGGCTGCAAGAATCGGGCAGAAAATTCAATAATCCACTCCCTCCTGTCCTTCAACAGCTCATGTCCTTGAGCAAGGTATTTAACATTTAGCGTCTCTCATGGAGGCTGTGTAGAAGCCAAAAACAAAAAGACTCTGGCACTGATGTCGGTGACCAGCGCTGAGGTCAAAAGCTGAAGCTGAAGTATTGCCTTTAGATCCATTGCCACTATTGGCTGCTAGATATTGGCTCCAAACAAAACTGGCGGCACAGACATCCAATCTCATGAAATAGGAAATTTCAAAATACAAAGTCTTTTTTTTCCCCACAAGACATTATAGACTTACCAAATCACATTTCATTTATTATGAGTCTTGGCTATTCACACAAAGCCATGATGGTTGTAGCTAGCTTGTTCTACACAAGCAGCACCCAGCCTACTCAGTTATTCAAATTTGGATTTCCTGGCTCCAGTAACTCCTAAAATGTTGGTATTTTTTCTATTAATCTTTGACTTTGTATTTTTCATTTGACTGCACATAATATAAATAAATAATAACTGAAAACTGGAATGAAAGCATACACTGTAGTCTTTGCCAAATAACCACCACAGAGTCTGTACTTATTTGGTATCAGTTATAAATGTAGACATGCATCTTTTTAACTCTGCTTCCTTCTAAACAGCCATTTCTACCCAATATTATAACGTACGGGTAAATATGCAAAGCACTGCTATCCTGCGCTGTATCAGAAAGTCAAACCCAAAACAGTATAATGAGGGCAAAGTTTGAGACAGAGAACACTAATGGAAAAAAAAATCTCACAGATAAGAAAAGGGGAGGCTCAGTGTCTTTAACTAAAGGTGACAGGCTCACATTTATCTGGAGGGAAGAGAGGGCTTCCTCTGCTCACCTGCAGTGTTTATGGTTATTATTTTTCCTCTTTCTCTGGTGGTTGGGTTTCATTTTTGCAAAGCGACAAAACAAAGACTAATCTAAGTAAAGGTCAGCTAAATATTGGGCTGGGTGGGGGGGTGGGAGAAGAGAAGCCAAGGTCCTATTTAATGTCGTCAACAGGAATTATTAACGCAAAACTTGCTGCCTAGGTGAGAGGTGGTTTTCTACACCAGTGACTTTGCTACAAGCTCATTCTAATTGCACATTCATGCTGTAAGCAGCTTAATATCTGCAGTAATTAGTGGTTTCCTCATGACAAGTTTGTTGCAGCTGAACTTTTGGTCTTCATCGCGCTTCAGCATCTAGTTGTGTTCAGGCTTGAAGTGCACATCTTTCTGTTACTGCAAAAGCTTCAATATCACAGAGAGCGCTCACTCAGGAAAAACGGAGAGGTCGCACTAAGGTCAAGGCTGCATGTTTACACATCTTTTCTGAGGATATTCAATATAATGCATTATGTATATTTATGATGGGAAATCATGATTTAGTGCCAGTCGACCTTGTCTACAGTTATCTAAGTGATTCCGGAAAACCTGGCACCTCAATGAAGGGAACATAAAGATCTCGTTGCACTTCAGGTTACACGTGAGCACATGGATACAAATATATAATACTACTTGGTTAATATCTGAGTGTCTAAAGATCATGACTGTGTTACTCCTTTTCAGCAGGATGCGCATCATTAAATTTATATATGCACATTGTGAGCAGTACTGATTCTGGGTAACAGGCTTTTGGGGGATATCCAGACTCTAATGGGAACAGCTACTGTTCTGACATCACAGCTAATTTCTACTGCAGCTAAGTTTACAGTACATTACTTACTCAAGTTATCCTCATCATCGCTAGATGAAGAGTCCCCATAAACGAACTGAGACTTAGATTTGGTGAGGATGGGGGAAAGGTTGAAAGAGAAGGAAATTCGCCTCTTACGTCTCAGGCGTCCCACTGCTGGGGGGAAGGAAAGAACCACAGCAGGGATGGATCACTTCTTAAAATTAACCAACTTCAGAATAACATCGAGGATGGAGGAGAAACTTTAATACCTGACAAATCAACTAATGAAAAAATCAAGAAATCTTTTAAAGGCCCTGCACACTCACATAAGTGCTTCCACTTATTCTGACCAATCAGACGTCTGCTCAGGCTGACGTTGGTGGAGCTGTGCTGGAATTACATTAGGCCACCAAACTTAATGAACCCATAAAAATGATAGAGGTGTAACCTTTCCCACCCTAACAGGTGCAACAAAGTTAATGACAGGGTCAAACAGACGTGCATGAAGCGCAGTCTGTGAACGCCCATACAGGCAAATAAGCATCAGACAAATAAATAACTTACTGAGCACTATGGCTGTGTAGGGCCTTTAAAGAACTGAAAAAAGGTTACTAAGTACCTTTCTAGTGTATTTGTCATTGTTGGGGGTGATTCTAGGAAAACATAGTGAAATCAATGTTTCGTGTTATTTTTCATATAAGGTTAAAATTATCTTTACACTCAAATGACAGTGCTGCTTCTGCACACTAGACTGTCTGAGTTTGAAAAAGGAGCAGTGAAGTACGCTTAGAAATACCTTTAAAGTTTTAGATATTTGCCTATTTATTGACTCACGTTGCTCATGTTGTTGTAATGTTGTAATTTTCATATGTTATGACTTTGCTGCAGAAGAATAGGAAGGAAATCTATTAAATAGTCAGAGAGGCTCAGCGTTATGAGTAAGGGCCATAATCTGCATTGAAATTGTACATGGATGGTAAAACAGAGAGGCAGCCTCACAACTTGTCACTCACCATCAATGTCTCTCTGGCTAATGGCGAGCATGGATACAGACTTTGTGAGGGGCAGGGTCATGGGAGGACAGCTGTTTCGCAGAGGCCGATACCGCCTTGATTTCTGGGGTGTGAGACACAAGGTTGAGTCAAACGTAGTGGATGACAATGTGAAAAAAAGGACACTAAACCAGGCAGAGATAACATGGAACAAAACATTACCAGGCACTAAACTGGAAACAGGAACTACAAACTTAAAAGGGAAACTACACAAATGAGTTGTGATATTGTGTTCACAATTTGTTTTAATTCAATGAGAGCAGAGAGAAGCCGCCTGAGGAAAGTGATGTTTATTAATTCTTACTAATCCTCAAACTGACAAGTCTCAAAGTTCCCCTGACTGTTTATAAGTCTTGTTTATGCACAAGCAAATCCATTTTTCCTCTCAAGTGAATTGGGCTGAGGATGTTTTTGAGGATCCCTCAGGGCTGATTGCGTGACAGCATAAAGATATGACATCTAGAGGACAAACGCAATGGTGTGTGCGTGTCTGTGCGTGTGTGTGTGTGTGTGTGCGTGCGTGCCAGCTGACCGGGTCATGTAGTCTGCAATGTTCCCCCAGCTCCTCCTGCTCCTCTGTCAGAGAAACCAGGGAGCCCCTGTCATCGCTGTCATGCCGGGGCATCCTTAAAGGCTCCAGGATTCGGGGCCCCTGCATGGTGGGACCCCTCAGCTCTTCCTGGCCCCCACTGAGCCCCTCCAGGCTGTAGCTGTATGGACAAACAGAAGTCAGAGGTGACCTCAAAGAAGGAGGAAGGACTGTACTGTACACATACACTCCACTAGTTCTTCTTCTCTGTACTATTTATCACAGCTTTCTGGTCACACACAGCTACCACTGCAACAAGCTCAAACACATACAGACATGCACACATGCACCTGTTGACGCGCACACACACACACACACACACACACACACACACACACACACACACACACACACACACACACACACACACACACACAGCTGGTCCTGCACAGTGTTTAGCCAGCTGAGTTATCACTGGGCTCCAAAGCAGATTTACAGCTGAAGCATCGGCAAATGACTTCCAACATCAGCATCAGCATAGAGAGGGTCTGCAGCTGTGATTTACAAACCCAATTACATCGATCTATGACTGGAAATAAGAGGCTTTGAAAAATCCAATACAATGATTATGGAGAGGAAAACTACAGCTACATTTCAGGATGAGCTATGCTACGCGGCTGCAGCTCTATTCGCTTCAGGACAGAGTCGGTGATGGTTATAGCTCCCACAGTAAATCTCGGTTATCTCCAGCCCTTGGCTTTGCATGGCACTCCATTATCCAGCACATCATCAGTCCAACACATTCAAACATCACTAACCTGAACTGGACCAAAAGAATCATGACTTGGTGATTATCAGTGACCAGCGTAGAGCAGCACTCACCTATCCTTAGGGCTGTGAATGTAGATGACTATATCTGTCATATTAAGGCCTGCTTTCTGCCAGTATTATTGCACACTATCCTACAGAGCCACGAGGTCCTCGGCACTGAAACATGAATAACACCAGCAGCTGTTGCAATTCTCTGCTGTAGGAAGCTACTGACTGACAGACTGGGCAGGGCATTCACACACTCACGGAAACACATGCACACAGGCATGTATGCCCTCTAAACCCAAATGCAAAATCAAACAGCATGTAAATACACCCTATTCAAAGTAGGTCAGAAAAAATATTGCACACACACACACACACACACACACACACACACACACACACACACACACACACAAACACAAACACTGTACCTGGGGGAACTGACTACTTCCACACCATGACTATGGGGAGCATCAGGAGGGCACCAGCTGATGCTAACAGAGTGTGAGGCGGAGGGGTAGGTCAAGGGAAGAATGGAGATGGAGATAAAGAGGAGTGATGGTAAGCAAGTATGGCAGAGTAACAGTGAAGCAGGAAGAGGAGGATGTGAAAAGGACGTAGTTACGGGGATGTTGGGAAAGAGTGACAATGTTCTGACATAAGTAGACTATTGGCTGCAAGTGTGTACATTTCCCATTAACAATGTAAATGGGTGCGAGTTCATTTCCTGCTGCAGTGTTGTAGTAATATCAAGAACAGACATAGAAATAAACGTCAAGCCTAACCCGCAAATGCAAACCTGTCAGAATAGCCTGGGAGCTATTAACAGTGATGAAACTACTGCTGCGGCAGCTACTGCTATGGTGTGAAGACGCGGGCTGGCGGTTTGAGCGGTGGCCTCTGACCATCAGAGTCACGTCTTACTTACAGCCTGACAGAAAGAGAGGTGGGCTGATATTGTTGGCCATTATTAGCTAACCACAGATACAGCTGTATCAGCATATATGTCACCTGGTAAGTGACAAGAAGCTGCAGCACAACAATGTTAAAGACATAGTGTGTTGTCAGACATTTAGAAACAGTTTTGTCCACCAGAGAGCACTGACAACTTTCCTGTTCAACTAAAAAATTTTCCATCAGCATCTAAATTCTTCATCCAAATCTAGAAAATCTAAAACAATTCTGCATAACACAAGCTCAACTTCCATCCTGCTTTTACTGCTGTGGCACACCATCTTCTCCAGGACTGAATTCAAAACTCTCTGATGCCTTGAAAGTCCTCAAAAATTCCCTACAGGAATTTATTACAAATATATATATACATACACAGTCTGTTCTTAATATCTAGCCAACTCAGTTCTCTGAGCCTCCAGAGCTAAACTCTTTCCATGTAGCTGCTTGTTATTACCACTGCAATACAAAACACCAGTCAACCATCTATTTGTCACAGTGTTTCTCACACATTCTGATGGGTGAAAAGAGAGCAGCATTTTTCAGCACAGTTGCCCGCAGAGACGGAGCACAATGCAGGAGTAGTTCAGCAAGCATGTGTTAAAAAGCGGGAGATGGACACAGGCTACACCTACATGAATTTGCCATGAGACGTCACCAAGCAACAAGTAAATCTTAGCGATACATGAAGTGAATTAGTACCTTCTCCTGTGAAAGCTCAGCTTCCCATCACCAGGGCTAAGGATGGAACTGGAAGTGATGGATGAAACAGACAGGAAGTAATGGATGATGGGTGAGATGAGTTGGGACACGAGGGGATGGCAGCTCAATAAGAACATAATGAATGAATGAAGGAATGAACTATGTCATTCTCTGTTGGAATCTTCTTTTTTAGTAGGTCTGGTATCTATTGTGTGTGTATGAACTCTGAGGCACATCCCAGCATGCTGCAGGAGTGATAACAATGGCATTTTTGTCCAGGTTAATGGTCTTAAAGGGACGGCTCAGATGCTTGGAAATATGCATATTGGCATTCTTGCAGAGTGAGATGAGAATAGTGATGCACTCTCATACTGCACACCGTTGAATATGAAGCTGGAGCCGGGGGATGGAGGTATAAAGAGCGCCAGCTGTGTCTAACCCTTATGCTAGGCTAAGGTAACTGACCGCTAGCTGGAGCTTCATATTTATTATACAGACACCCTCTTCTCATCTAATTTTTCAACAAGAAAGCAAGTAATCAGACTTCTCATAACACTGAACTATTCATTTAAAATGCGACTAAACAGTCAAAGGAGGCAAATTACATAGTGGTGGTGAAGGCATGTGTTTGTCTCACTAACGAACAGCTATTGCGTTTATTTTCCCATCCCTCCACATGCACAAGATCCTTCTACAGCCACAGAAATTTCACATTCCTTATGCCTCACACAGCGTGCACCTTTAGCAGCAGGAGAAACCTTTCACTAAATGTTTTGTCTTAATTACTTTGCATGCTTCTTATGTGCTCCGGGTGCCTCATGCTTATTTAAAAAATGCACCTGTGGTCAAAAAAGTTATTCTGCTTTCCATCATTAGTTACACTGTGAAGTAAGACTACAGATGAGAGCTCATGCTAATAGTTCTTACTGCCCAACATGTAAACCATAAAAACAGCAGCTGATAAAAGTCTAAAGCACTTCCTGTTATGTTTTCCCTCCAGCATGATGGCACAGGCCTGTCAGTCTGTGACGGGCAGCTGTTGTAGCACTGAAGACAAAACAGATCACGGTCATGTCCTAAATGTGCTCTGTGTAAGTGTTGTTTGTGTGCGTGAGTGTGAAGTCATACATGTTAACTGATGAATGCTGTGATGTTGATGTAAGTGTGAATGAGTGTGTGCACCTGTAAGTGTGCGTACACGTGTTGAAACCGAAGTGTGTGTGTGTGTGTGTGTGTGTGTGTGTGTGTGTGTGTGTGTGTGTGTGTGTGTGTGTGTGTCTCTGAGTGTTTGCGTGCATACATCTGTGTGTGTACAATTGTGGGAGCTCCCTATCCACACCAAACAAATGGCAACACAGCTGCTCACAGCAGGAGGAGGAAACTCTCAACATGGCACAGAAGGAGCGACATCAACAAGCTGTAAAATCCTGACATCTACACACATCAGGTCTACTGACATCCACTGCCTGACACCAGAGCAACACCAGCAGCCGAGTCGATGACAAAGGAGCGGCATTCCTAGATGACAACTCCATCCACGATGTCATTAGGAATCCTTCATGTTAAAGAAGCTGACGTGATCTTGTCACCTTCCCCACCTCACCTCCTCTGGTTCATCTCTGCGTCTCCTCCGTTGTTCTTTCCAGGACCCCAGCTGTGGCGGCGAAGAGGCGAAAGGGAGCGGATGCTGTTCCGGAGGAGACAAGAGCGGCGCGGCACCTCTGTCACTCTGTCTTTAGCTTCTTCTTCAGCTTCTCCCGCTCCTCCTCCTCCACCACTGTCAGGTGCTGCAGTAATGGAAGCCCCAGTCTGGATGCCCTCCTCTGGGCTCCAGTTGCATTCCAGGCCCTGGCTGCCCTCTGGACTGGAGCTGGACGGACCGACGCTGGCGGTGTCGTCTGTGGAGGAGCAGGAGACTGAAACCTCACTGGCGCTGTCTCCGCCTGTCACTGGTTCATCATTCTGCAGACATCCAAGAAATACGTTGTTATTATCATTATTATTATTCAAAAGCCTCACTGCCCAGCTTCATGTGCCCACGGGTGACTGTCAAAGAAAAGAAATATAAACTAAAAGTAATATGATTTATCATGAGCCACAAGAGCAGTTTCATTAATTCAAAAATGAGTGAGCTCAATGCCAAACTCTAATGAAATGTTGACTGATTTATTATTTCCCGGACCAGACGAGTGTAAAAATAGCCTTTTTCACTTCCATTCCACATTTAATCAAGGAGCACTCCAGTGGAAAGTGAACTACAGTCCAGTGCCTTCTGCTCACAGAGCTGCACAGGAAGTGGAATATTCCAGTTTCAGTAACAGGGGAATACTTAAAATCTATCGGCTAATGTCACTATTTCGCCAGCAATATAGGAGAATAAGAAGAACATAATGGGCCAGAAGAGAATGGATTACAACAGGACAAAACAGAAATCACAAATTATTGTTAATTACTTCGCCCATCATGTTATATACATCAGCATTTTTTCACCGAAGCATACAATGAATTAGGAGAACGTGAGAGAGCCATTTAACCCACAGGAATGGGATATAATGAGGACCAAATGGCAAGGCTTAGGGATAACGAGCCAGAGCTACTTTATAGAAACACTGACATTAAAACAAACACCAATAAATGATGGCAACCTTGTGAAAACAAACCTTTCCCAGGAAAATGTTTCTAAGTTATAGGTTTTTCAAGGTCTATTCATCATTGTTACAGGACTGTCTTAGTCATTCAAAACCAAAATACTGGCATACAATGTGCGTATGTATACACACACGCAAAATGCGTCTAACTTTGCTGGCACTTCTATTGTCCTTGACCAGTCTTACCTGTAATACAAGCAACGAATAACAGCACAAAAACAATCAGCATTGGTAAATACTCTTTGGACTGGCTCTGGTGGGAAAGGGCTCCTGCATGCACACACACAGGTATGGGAGAGTCCATTTAGACCTAATTTGTAGGTGTGAGCTTTAACTGGGCCTATTGTGCTGCCAGCTGCAGTGTGAGAGCCGAGCATAGAGCGGCTTCTGTTGGAGAGCTGGGAATGAAAGATTTGCTTTATGCTGCGGACATGACTTCCTCTGGGAGTGAGTGCATGCATGGGTTTGTGTGTGTGTGTGTGTGTGTGTGTGTGTGTGTTCAGAGTGCATGTGACTGCAGTGTATGTTTGTGAGTTGCATGACATTAGCATTAGAGCTAAGAGGGTTCAGCTGAATGTTAAACTTCTGCTTATATTCTTATACAATTCGATGAGTGAGCGTTTAAAGCTACGTGTCCTGCTCAAAGGCACATGGCACAGGCTCAGTGAACATGTTACTAGGATCAATGCCTTGACCTGAGAGTTATGAAACAGTTTTCTACCCATTCTTCTACATCTTGTAGAAAATGTACAGTGCGGTATTGTATTGAACAAAAGAAAGAGAATTTCCCTTCAGAGAGCAGTAAAGACATTAATCCTCTCTTACTGAAGCTGAATTTAGCTGCTGTGGTCTTTGTGTGTGAATCAAAGCCTTTGGACATCATGGCACATTCTGCCCATCCCTGTCTATCTACAGCGTCCTAACCCTCAGCATCATACTGTCTGCTCCCTGGCAGCTGGTATTCTCCGCGCTGACTTTTCCCATTGTTGTTTACAACAAAAAGGACATTTGGTTCACATTACCATGAGCATGTTTCAAGTGCTCAACTCTGCAGAAACTGAGAGATACAAGTATTTCAACTTTAACCAAAGGGCGCCTGGCTTCAAACAGACTTTCAACATCAGCAGAGTGACAGCAGAGACCACAGTTTGCACTTCCCCAGCAGCAGTGCAGTGTAGAGCTGCCAGCTTAAAAAGATGCTTAGTAGATGTTTGGCATCTCAGCCTCAGGCTGCTGATAAATAAAAAGCTGGTGCAGGATGACAAAATAGCTACTTCATATATACTGTATAATCCCTATAGGACTAGCTGAGGGGGCAAACACACAATATTCTTGCTGTTTGGCGTGAGTTTACAGGATGATTGAGCTTAGCCAGTAGAGGATTTGGGGGAAGTTGCTGAATCCTATCATCATTTGCAAATCAAAGTTAATAGATTTCCTATTATTTATGTATTATTTATTTCTTTTGATTTTTGATTTTTTTTTTCCTTAGTTCAATTCTGTCCCTTAAATTTTCCCACCTGGAACATTGCCTTGAACCACTGCTCTGCTACCCACAGATAAACACAGTAACAATCCCATGGCACTGTTCATGAACAACAATGGATTTCAAGAGGTGGACTGTGTGACAAAGACAGCAGTGAGACTAACCTTTCTGAAGATGCTGTCATATCCCAGCTCTGTGTTCAGGAAGCTTTCTGTGTCGCTGCCAGAGTCTCTGAGAGCTGTGGGGGGACAGCTGGTGGCACTGCTGGTTCTACTGGGCAAACTGGGAGACACTGAAGACTGTGAGGATCCTGAAAGACATGACAAAACTGTGTTAATGTGTTAATACTGAAATACAGCAGGTTAAACACACAGGGGAAAAGAGCAATATTAAGTAGTGAACTATTTACCTTGAACCATTGATCTTGACATTTTAATTAGAAAAACACTCTGGTGCAACGTGATTGAAGTTTCATTCCATGTAACTTCATATTTTCTCAATGAGAACATTCTGTTGTTGAACTGAAAAGCACAAAGTTCCCAAAATAATGTTTTTATTCCCCCCTCTAAAACATAAGTACGTCTGTTAGACATGAGTGAAAAGACTTCTGGGAATCTGGGAAGGTGTGAAAAGCCTGGTGGATCAATGGCTGCCTGTCCTGACTAAAGCCGTCTGTGCTAAACTGCAAAGGCAAACAACTACTGTTTGTGTGTTTAAAGGGTCTCAGGGCTGAACTGAAGTTAAAATCCCACTCAGAGAAAATGACAACTAAAAATGTTATTGATGTGGTACAAAACAGCTTTCATGACAGAGCAGCATCACATACCATTAGCCACCCTGAGGTCAACTGAATGCTGACATTCACAGAGGCTTACAAAGACTTTCTGCAGCATTTTGTATTAGCCTTAGTGATTTTGACTTCAGTTAACAGTTGTTTGATCTGTAGCCGAGGGACGATCATGCAGCCGGCTTCAAGCCCAGCGTCTGCAACCATCGGCCACATAAGTCACCACTTCCCCACCTGAATCACAGCCAGCAATGGATCACATTAAATATCTTCAAGACACAAAAGCAACTTTAAACCATTGTGCTCACTGTAAATCCTCAGCCTAAGACCCCAGTTCAGTCCTTCTCATCAAGTCCCAGAGCGCTTTAGCAACAGCAGCATTTAACAGCAACCCAATGTGAGCCATTTTGGGGGTTTAAACACACAGATGCTTTTTCAGGCCTCCTCATAGAATAACAAGTAACCTACACTGTACAACATTTCTTATGCAACAGCACAGTGGCGCTGCTGTTTTTTGTACATGTAAGGACATGTGCAGATAAAGACAAACTAAAAGAGGAAGACTGCACCCAACTACAGCACTGATGTATAACAGTGGGCTTACTTTAGCCAGATGCCAAGTACAACTGGATGAGATCATTCCCAGTTTGTTATTTTGCATCATTTCTCATGTCTATTTCTGTAAAAAGCGGAAGTTGTTCTTCATCCCTCAGGAACATTTTCCCTGCACTCATATGAGCAAGAGGAAGTTCCTTGCCTGCATGTATGTGTGTGACCTGGATTCTGTGTGACAAGATCTACAATGAATAATTTAACAGTGTTACAGAATAAAGGTTTGCAACAAATGCAGTTGATCTCTGGCGATAGCAAGTGAGCACTGTGGGCTGAACATTCAGCAGCAGTCAGCTGCTCCGAGGATGATGGGGGTCAGGATCAGGGGGTTGGGAGATGTGACAAGGGGTTACAGTGCAAGGTCTGTGACAGAGCTCTTCAGTTTAGCAAGAAACTGTTACTCTGCAATAGAAAACAAGCCAATGAGGGGGCACAGGGACTCGCAGACTTCCTGCAACTGACTGACTGCCGACTACCAACCACTCACACATGTCTTCAATTGCATGAAAATGTACTGTATGTGGGTTGATCCAGCCAGATCCTCCTCAGACCTACTCATTAACCCTGACTGAGACTGCTAAGCCCAAAAAGTCAGGAAGGACCAAGGTCTTCAGGATCACAATATTGACTGGTACTGTAGCACAGCGCTCACCCACACATTACAGGCTAAGAACATCAAACATCAGAAGCTCTGAAGTACTAATATTCTGCAGCCAAGCTTCTGTAAATTTCCATATATTTTTATAGACATTGAGCTGTTGATTTCACTGATTACATTGATCAAACTCTTAACCTAAGAGGACGAACTGATCAGCAATGATTTGATCAAAATAAAAACTTGCTTCTCAACAGTGTTTCACTCCACTGATGCGTCCAGACATTTGTCATGGGGTGGCTCAAGGAGGGCACTGACTTATGCAGAGGAGACATGAAACGCACAAACAAACAAACAAACACACACACACACACACACACACACACACACACACACACACACACACACACACACAAAGTGTTTATTAAAACGATAACTTCTACCAATCACAACACAACAGAGCAGCACCACACAAACATAATACAAAGCTTCTACTCTTCATTCTTTTAGTCCCCAAAAAAGTGACTGTAGCTCCAAAAGTGGGCTACATACAACAGAAAACAATGCACATTCAAAAATACTTGACCTAAGGCCCCACCTCTCTGGGCAGATAGCCAATCATACTTCAGGAGAATGGGGTGGCACTTGGGGTGACAATCAGATTTCAGGGGTGATCAGTGCCACCCCGAACCACTCCCTACATGTGCTACTGTTTCACAGATTTGAGAACTACCGCTATGCACTAACAATAATTTCTAATTACACAGCTTGAAAAAGCAAAGAAACTAACCAATATTCAATTCTGAATCTGAAGTTTGTAATCAGAGGTGTCAGCGGTTTAAATCTTATTTTAGTAAGATTTAAGTAATGTCTCCATATTTGCATCCAACGCTATGAATCCAGCAGGGAGGGAGGCCACAATATGACAGGCACAGGATTATTTCTGTTTCCTTCTCTTTGGAAAAAGTGTCTCTGCAGTCATGAGCCAGATTGCTGGAACTACGCTTTTACCATGAACCACATAAACACTGAGCAAACCTCTGAACAGTAAAGACACACAGGGCCTTGTAAAGGGGAATGTCACAATGACAGTTACCACAAAACATCATCAAAAGCAGATTTCCTTTACAACATGTTGTACAAGATAACACTCCAAACATGAAAACTAGACTGACCTTTGACCCCCAATGCTGCAGCAGAGTTTAACCTTTGGAAGTTAATGCAAAAACAGTTTACTCTTTTGTTCAACGTATTTCTAAAGTAACAAGCCCACCATGAATGGGACTGAATGTGAAATGTGTGTGAGTCTCTGTGTGTGTGTGTGTGTGTGTGTGTGTGTGTGTGTGTGTGTGTGTGTGTGTGTGTGTGTGTGCGCGCGCGCACGCTAGGGGAGTGGTAAGTGGTGGTGACAGAAGTGGATGCTGGGAGTTTTTCTTGAACTCCACCCCGTGACACCTGTCCACCAAAACTAGCAGAGGACTGTGAGCTTTGACAGCTGTCTTCCTCCCTCTCTTTCAAACAGACCCCGACACACACACACACACACACACACACACACACACACACACACACACACACACACACACACACACACACACACACACACACACACACAGAACAGGTGTAAAGCCCTCTGATGAGTCAGTGGGTGGTTGAGGTTGTTGGTTGAATGTGAATCAGCTCACATACCTGTAGACTTTACACTGACTAACATACAACATTATGTTTTATCACCATTTGACTTTCATTTAGAGAGACTAAAGGCGTCATCACAGACTGAAGCTTCAGTTTTTAGAATGCCACCAATGGTAAAAAAAAATGAAAAGCCATATCACCCATCTTTGTACTGCCATGGGAAACCCCACAGGCGCCCCTTACAGCTCAGTAAAAGTAATCATGTCATCACTCTACTCCCTCAGGCCAGTCAAATATTGCATTCAGTACCTGTTTGGGTTCCAATGCAGTTAAAATGCAGTCCAGTGTATGACAAAAATCAAAGGAAAAGGAAGCCAGGCTGAACTCATGCAGAGAATTGTGTGTTGTTAGATGAGTGTAGCAGAAGAAAAATTGCAATGTAGATATGATCCAAACAAATCATCCAGTCTGAAGCAGTGAATGTGGTACGAAATTACAGACAAGATAAAGTATCCATCAGGCCTCCCTGTCTCAAAACACTCGTCTCTGCACATTTTCATACTGGTAGTCGAGATAAGTCGCCACTGAGGCTACCGTAAGTGTTTTCCCTAACTGCAGATTTTATCTGCACTTACATATAAAACCTTATTTATTCTTCCTCATACCCTTACATTTCCTTGTCCTGTATTTTCTAAGGACATGACTTGTTAAATCTGTGCCACTGGGCTGACTTTTCGCAGAGAGAAGAGTTTTGTGTGCCAGTCAGTCTCTCTACAGCGCCGAGAAGCCCTGGGGGCTGATCACACACACACACTTTGAGGTCTGAACAACACAAACTGTGTCGCACCAAATTCGTTTCTAGTTGAAGTCCTCAAAGCAGAGCAGCCTGTTGTGTTTTTCTGGGGTTGTAACAAGTTAAACAGAATCAGCTCATAATTAGCTATTGTATATCTAGTCTGAGCATCTGTCTTCCTTGCTCATGTTTTACAGAGTACACTACTTAACCTGTATTGCAATAACCATTTGCCATTTGCTCCTATATGTTTGTTTTTTCTTTTCACTGTATTTTTTTTTTTTTGCTGTGAACCTAAGGCACACACAGCATGTCTCCTCCTAAATAAATAAGTGCTACTGAATCGGGCTGAGCTAAACAGGTCACGGATTCCCCCATGATAAATGTTATATCATGGAACATTACAAACAACACTTTAAAGCAGCTGCACAACTGTCAACATGGGCTAGAAAACCACAGGCAGCCAGGGAAGCTACCAAACTGTGGCTTTCGAAAAACACAATAAGCAGCTCTATTATGGGATTCAGATCCAGGTCCATCAAGCACCACTGACATTACACAGTGTGTTCTGAACATGTGCGGAAGCTTCAGATGCTGTTTTTTGCGTTCATCAGCTCATCAAATGAAATGTATGCATTCAGTCACCAAATTGAGGTTTTGCACAGCACTTGTAAATAAAGCACTCTTCTGTCCCCTTTGAGCTTCATGACCACAGACTTACAGACGTACAAAATATCACTTCATTTTCTGTGTAGAATGACCTGCTGGTGATATTAACATATACAGAAAACGTGCGAGCGCGAATGGCTCAGACAATATGATTACACACTGACTGATACTTTAACCCTTTAACAGTGTAACCCCAGCAGAGCAAAGTATCACTGAGGTCTTGGCCCTGACATTGGCCTGGTTGGTTTTGCAAGTCAATTTTCCAACCCACTTACAGTGACCTCTGAAACTGACAAGATGGTCAACCCCCAACTCCCTACCATCGTCTGGTACTAATCACAAGTATCATGAAGAGCTTAACTGTATTCTAGTCTATAAATAAGCATTATTTGGAGTCTTCTGAGCTTTGAGCCAGGTCTGAAATCTTGTTCACTGATATACTATTACATGATGGCAAGACCAAGAGTCTATAGCCATGCTAGCTGCTCTGGGAGTCTGTCTTTGGACACAGAAGAACTTTCATCTAAATGCTAATGTCAGCATGCTAACATGCTGATGAAAAGCAGGTATCATGTTTACTGTGATCACCATCAAACTCAAAGTACAGCTGAGGCTGATGCAACTATCATTAGTTTTGCAGGCATTGGGTCATAAACCACAGTACTGAACAAACTGAGAATCTGATCTGATGATGGTGCTAGATAAAACGATAAAGGATCACTTTAGATGTTACAATTCATTCCAAGTGGGACATGAATGCATGTACCAAATTTCATTCCAATCCATCTAACAGTCGCTGAGACATTTCATTCAAAAACACATAATGAACCTCATGGTGTCGCTCGAGAAAAGTCTGGGGATCACCCAAGTCGTGAGGGTTCATCCTCTGAAGACCATTACTGTCTTTCCAAAATTGTTAGCATGCTAGCATGGCTAAAAACTGAATATGGCGCTCAACTGTGAACAGTAACCTGAGACACACCCATGTCTACATGCAGTGGATACCACATTTATCTCTCTCTTAGGTGATCCAATTGAGACATTTAATAGAATGGTAGAAAGTAATTTGAATATGTCTTGGGGCTGATGTCAGACACAACCCTCTTCTACTGTCGTTACTGTGTGCGTGTGTGTGTGTGTGTGTGTGTGTGTGTGTGTGTGTGTGTGTGTGTGTGTGTCTGTGTGTGAGTGAATGATGGATTAGAGATTTACTTGCCAAAAAAATAACCTGAGAAACAGAAAGAAGCTGAAGGAGTTGGATGAGTTTCCTTATTATTATTATTATTATTATTATTATTATTATTATTATTATTATTATATTTCCTTTTTCTTAAAATTAGGTGGTTTTTTTTTTTGTCCCTTGCTTTTGCTTTTGATAGTGCCGCTAAAGAGAGACAGGAAGTGGGGGGAGATGACATACAGCAAAGGGCTGGGTGGGAACTGAACACAGGCCGCTGCGGTAACAGGTGAGCTATCTGAGCGCCCCGAGAGAGATATTTCCACCAACAAAGGAAATCCCACCCTCACGGACCCCTACATTTTATTTCCATTTCATTCTTTTCCCCTGTCTTCTTCATTCTCCTTCCATCTTTGTTTCCATTCCTTCCCTCTCTATTTCTTCATGTCATCCACTAAAACCCCTTTTCTCTCGTTCTGTATCTGACAGAGTGACGCTTCATCTCTTTCTACCACAGATAAAAGGCAGTCTGTTCTCAGCCTGATCCAGCTCATCGATCTGTTGGTCTTTTTTATTGAGACTAGTCTCTCAGCAGACAGACTCCTCTTATGGAGGTCAAAGAATCCTTTTTTCCTATCTCGCTACAGGTTTGGGAACTGAAATTTGGTTCCAAATTAGAACCAAATCCAAAATGCCAACGATCAAGGACCCACAAAAAAGCTGAATTTCAGTTCTCCTTGTCTTCTAAAAGCATTAGCCCATTATAATTGCAAACACAGACTACATATCTGCAAGGCCATGTGCCACAACCTGTCAACATTAAGCATCAATACAAGAGCATGTTGATTTGTTTAAGTACAAGTATGTATGTACGTATGTGCATTAGGGCTGCAACTAAGAAGAAGAGGAAGAACTTTATTCGTCACACACATGCACATTCCATGCTTTGAACACAACAACACATCATGCACATGCTTCGTGAAATTCTTCCTCCGCTTTTAACCCATCCTGGTCAGTCGATCGTCTGCGGCAGACCAGGAGCGGTGGGCTGCCAGCCGACAGCGGCGCCCGGGGACCCAGTTCCTTTCGTCACCATTGGTCAGGTGGTGATCTTCTTGCATGTTTTTAGTGGGGGTTTTTTATGGAGGAAACCCCAGGTGAACACGGGGAGAACATGCAAACTCCACACAGAAAGACCCCTTTTTCCAAAGGCATGGTGGAGGACACACCCCCGCCACAGCAGGATTCGAACCCAGGACCTTCTAGCTGTGAGGCAACAGTGTTACCACCATCCCACCATGCCACCAAACTAACAACTGTTTTGATAATTGTTTACTCTGGTATTACTTCAATTACTTCAGTATTAATTGCGTAAAAAGAAAAAAGCTTAATTGTATTATTTCCAGCAATTAGAAATAAAAAACAACTTGTTTCTCTTCTTGATGGAGCCATGCACTGAGAATCAGAGGAAAATGTAACAAATACATGTATGACCAAATATTGAAAGTTTCTTTTGTGAAAGAAATATAGGATTCACTTTAGACTGTCTGTAATGATGTGACATATTCCAAGTCTATAAAGTTAATTTTACCCCACCCCAGCGCCTGTTTGACCTTATTGCAGCTAGCTTGTATTTGCTAAATCTGCCATCCCCAACAGATTTGTGTCCATTTTAACAGATAAACACGTAACTATAGGTTAATTTAAAAAACAAGCGTTAACAGACAGAAATACCTTCAGTCAGTTTTTTCTGTTTTATGATGTATCAAGTTTTATCATGGGAGTCAGCGTTATCAAGCATTAGCTTTAAAATAGCTTTTAATAGCTTTCGGGGGCCAGAAAAAGGAACAAAACAGATGGAAGGCATTTCTGTGCGTTTTTAAATGTTTGTTTTTAAATTAGAACGTGCGATCGTGCTTTTCTCCGCTGTATCGTTCGTCTCTGTTTTCGCCATTTTTCAAATGCAAAGCTGACAGCATCACTTCCTGTAATTCATTATATGAGCTGCACAAGGCGTGTAATTGGCTGGCTGACTGCCCCCATCTTAGGAGACACTGCCAGCGCGTGTGCCATGCAGATATTCCAACTAATCGATGCTGAAATTCCATACCAATCATCTTTATAATCAATCCTAATCTATTTAATTGATTAGTTGTTGCAGCCCTAATGTGCACTGTAGCATTTTCCCCATATTGCAATTGACTGCGTGGCAGGAGCCAGCAAGGAGCGGATGGTTGAGCATGGAGGGTGAGTGAGTGGCACTCACTCGCAGGGCTCAGAGGAAAGCGAGTAGTGAGAAAAGGAAGATGAGAAATGTGATGACAAGACATTTTACAGATTCAATCCAGTTTACAAGATACTAACGCTGCAGATAGTGTGTTGAGACTGCAAACCAGTGAAAAGCCGGGTGTGTGTGCTGTAAGTAACTCAGTAACTATCACTATAGCCTTTCTATCTAAGCAGCCTAGCTATCTGCCGACAAGGAACACTAAACTGTTCTGGTTGACGACTTGCTTGAATGTGTGTGTGGGCCCAACAGGCTGTTACATGTCAGTTAGACACGAAGAACCATGAGAATTGATTTTGAATTTTTATGCATTGCTTCAGGGTATTTACGGCCAAACAAAAAGTACATTAAAAGGTCAAATATAGTAACCCAAGAAGGTTACAGTGATGTAGATTCATGTGTGTGAACACAAATTTGTTTATTTTTGTGAAAAGTCAGCAGACTGCTATCTTCTTGGTTTACTGTTTTCCTTTTTCATTTTCCTATTTAGCTAACACATTTTGAGTTGCTTTGTGGGGAGAAAGCTTTGCTGTGATACCATGAACACAATAAAAAAAAAAACATACAAAAAGCAGTACACAAAATGTAACATATCATGATCAGCTATCATGATTTTTGAATGATTTCTCCTACAATCATTTCCCATACACCAACTGAAGTATAGCCACAGCTGCAATGCTACTGAAATGACAAGTGAGCTGAGGCTGTTTTTAGCCACTCTAGCAGCGTGGGTGTCAGGAAAACAGTACATCTAACCAAGAAATAACCTGTTAAAGATCAGCATGTAGACATTTTCTTTGTAAGGACATTAGCATACCTACATTAGCATCTAGCTGAAAGCACTGCTTTACAGATTCAAAGAGCTGCTAGCTTGGTTGTAGAGGCTTTGTTAAAACTACTAACTCTACAAAACAGAAATAGAAACAAGTTAAATTAAACTGTGGTGAAGACAAGATGTTTGGAAAACATACAGAACAAGCCAAGGTAATGTCTTGACATGTCTAACTAAGAGCCTACTGTTAGCTTACCTATAACTATAGCATCTGCTGCTTAGCTAACAGCACCTCTCTTACCACC
Source organism: Chaetodon trifasciatus (assembly GCA_037975065.1). Classification (NCBI taxonomy): domain Eukaryota; kingdom Metazoa; phylum Chordata; class Actinopteri; order Chaetodontiformes; family Chaetodontidae; genus Chaetodon; species Chaetodon trifasciatus. Next base: position 24,519,670 of record JBBMOE010000001.1, on the reverse strand, counting down.
ACGTTTCTACAGTCCGTCCTGCTGTTTCTTTGAGACACCCCTATCACCGACCTTAATTACCTCTGTTACATGTACAGGGTCACTTCCAAAAACACTGCGGGGTCAACTGGAATACAAAAAGGGTCAACTGGAACACCACCAACTGTTACCACCCTGTGTAGTTGGCAGAAATATGAATCACATCATCTCATCATTGTTTGTATGCTGCTACATAAAAACTGTTGATATAAAAAACAGGTTCTGCTGATCAAAACCAAAGCAAATCACCAAAACACCACACAAAAACTTGAGCTCATTTACTTACACACCAAGTTACTTGATATGTTTTAGACAGCTGTCCTCTGTCCTACTGTAAGGCCTTCCTGATACAGTGCCTCATGTCAGGCCTTGGATGTTCTGCATTATGCTTCTAAAGAGGAACTCTTCAGTACACGTCTTTCAAAACCATAGCTAGCAGTCTCTGAGCATCTCCAACAAGTGTGAATACAAACACTGTTCAGTCAGGTTCAATTACCATCACAGCCCTCAAGCAGTCCAGCCACGGTGACAAACTTCACAGCAGATCTACAGTTCTAGATGACATGTTGGCTCATATGAAGGCCTCAAAGGCCTCATTAATTACCATTCACATCATGATTACAGCATGTCTATGTTTCAGAGCATGATAGTTTCAGAAATTTTAATCTTGGTCAAAACCCCAAATTTACTGCAATGTTGAATACTTGAAATTCCTTGGAGTGAAAATGGCCAAATAACAAAATAAAATACTATCAGAGAACATCAGAGGCTTCATTGCAGTATCTGGCTGCAAAATCTCATACTGGTTGAAGTCTTGGCATTTCAGACGGGCTAAATGATGTCTGATGGTTTCAATTTCCTGTCACACAGAGGCTGCTGAGTTATTTTTACAGTACTGAATCCAACAAGAAAGAGCAGTTGTCCAAATGCTGAGGCTCAAACAATGCATGTGCCTTTGCTTTGTGCGAGTGACACTCCACAAGACTGTGTGACAAGTCACCAGACCAAACATCACTTCCACTTACATAGAATAAAAGATAGGGTGTCTTCATACATTAATGCATTAATGAGCAACTTCAACATATGATGGAAAGCAGTAAGTGTGGTTTACAGCAATATACATTAATCCTCTCAGATTAAAAAATAGAACACACAAACCTGCACCAACAAGCCATTGGAATTCACACCCCTTCCTCACCAGACAGGTCAGAACATTAGCATTACGCAGTCACTCTTACCTGAGTGGAGAGTGTTGCAGGGCTGATGGAACGACGCCTCTCTGTCTCGGTGGATCTACAGAGGAACAGGAAGACACTGAATCAGCCTCAGCAGCATGTGATCATCACCCACAAAGAAATAATGATGCAGACCAGAGTGGCAGCTAGGAAGTGTTACTCTGCACACAGGATGGGAGGGAACAATAAGACACCCTTTATAACAGCAGATGTAAGAGCATTCATTGGATTCAGCAGCTTCGCTCCGGCTCCATCTCCGAGAGAAACTGTTTGGAAAGATCTAACTTTGGTCTGTTTTCAGCCTTTAGAACTCACAGTCACACTGACACCAACTCAACTCAAACACACACACACGCACACTGTCAGAGATCTGTGGTTGGCTGTAAACACACGACGCTGAGGCTCTGCTTCCTCTGTGGTCTGAATGTCTACACAACAGCTGTGTGTGTGCGCGCACGTGTTTGTGAGTGTGTGCGTGTGTGACTGAGAGAGTTGGTTTTAGCTACAAAAGCCACAGCCCAACCCCCGCCCCCCGCAACACAAAAGCTTCAACAGTTTGGCTGAAGCCATGCAGATTTGACTGACGGCTCTGAATGTGAAGCTAGCAGAGACTCAGAAAAGCTCATTGTGTTTTAATGAACTCTGTCAATGACGGGAAGATGAAGATGATGAGCTCTGATTCTGAATGTGGTCCTCATACAAACAGAGTTAAGTAAAAACATTTTCTTGGCCAAATTGCCAAGACCAAACTGCTCTGCAAAAACGCTCATTACAAAAGTCTTGTTGGTAGAAAACATGGCTTTTTTTAGGGGTCAAGTGATTTCTGAAATGAGCCACAGTGACTACAACGTAATGTTAAAAGCACAGATTTTATGGTATGGTAAGGAGGACTCATTCAATGGTTTGTTCCCTCTTTTCTTCCTACTGTAGCTTGCTTCCTCCCCACATTAATTCTTCCCATTTAACTCTTAACCCCAGTAAACCCAGGTTAAGCCTGGCTCAGATCTACAGGCTTTCGCATGGCCTTTTAAACTTGGCTGTGTAAGACTTGTACAAAGGAACTTCCAGACGTAGAATCAACAGGTACCTAATCCAAAGGTTACAACAAAACAAAGGTGCTGTTCCCCCATGGGCCATGAAGTCAACTCTGAGTTTCAGTCACATCACACTGACACTGTGTGTTCTCTTCCTATCCTCTGCAGTGTATATGTATATGGATCCTGTAGCTTTCATGTGAACAGTCCACAGCATTGGAGTAAAAGACAAAAAATATGAAAAATGCCAAAATCACACTTTTCCAAAGCTCAGGGTCTTCAAACCCAAAGATATCCCCACATTTGAGAGGTTTGAACCATCAAATGTTTGGTATTTCTGCATGATAACTAATTTTGTGTTTTAATAAGATGTTTATGAAATCAAACCCTGTTTTTATTCTATTTATGGCCCACATTTTTTCAGCTATAGCCTTTCAATGTGTCTACATTCTGAAATTTCCTCACTATACAGCAGCTGTCATTGAAGGCGGCGGAGTCCACCATTCCTACACGGGATTACAAATTGCTGATCTACACTCTATAAGACAATGTCCCAAAAACAGAGATTCTCAGTAACCACATGTACTGTGGTTACTGAGAAAATGGAGAACAGAGACAGAAACACAGAGACAAGTCAGGAGGTTAAAAACAAATCAAAGACATAAGACAGAGGAGGATGAGTGAGTCCCAACCAACCAGCAAGGTTGAACCTCCCAGAATGCTTTGGGGGTGAGGGGGCTGAGCTCAACTTCTAAACAACTAAGGCTCAACTGTCCCACAGCACACTACTGACAAGGCTGCTGAGACCCAGAGAAACACTGAGCTCTGTTGTCCAAGCCTGGGAGTGGCCAGAGTGTGTGTGTGTGTGTGTGTGTGTGTGTGTGTATGTGTATACACTTTTGCATGCCTACAAACACAGTGACAGGCGCTTACATACCAACTGGCACTGTATATGTGCCTCCATCAGCCAACAGGGATGCACGCATGTACACACAGAACAAACACTTCCACACACTTTTTTTTCCACTTTCATGTCTCACGTGCACACACACACACAGACACGAGCACACACACACACACACAGATGCATGCACATACAGGACACACTGGCTTTTTATTTTCTCACAGCTGTGTTCAGATATCAAACAGAGCCCGCTGAGAGAGAACAAACACGCTGACGAGGAAAGATTAGTTGGTCACAGAGGGCGCCAGCACACACAGACACACACACGTGCACAAACACACACATAAATGCATGCACAGGTTCTGCTCAGAAGTTAAATGATTGCCAGTGGTGCAACAAATTACAAAAGGCTACATGGCTTGACCTTACAGCAGAGCAGTGACAGAAGAACTTCAAATAGAAACAAAGGATCCTGCATGAAATACAGATTAAGGCCAAACGAAAGGAGACAGCAGCTTTAAGTGTTTAATAGGCTGTTTACACACCCTGAGCCACCAGCACCGCTTCAGTGCGCTTTGGCACTGATTATGAACTGAAGTACTGGGAATGATGGGGTAGGAAGTGGATACTTCGATACTAGGAAGTGGGCATATGTGGGAGTACTTGCTTTTTATGCATGTTATATATCTAATGGTGTGGCAGCGTGTTGCACTTCATATTATTTGCTGAAATGGTGACCACATGGCTGAAAAATGAGAGAATACAGCTCAGTCTGAAAAAAACAGAAACTTCTCCAATACCAATCACAGGATCAACTTATTTTTCATCTCAAAACTCCTCATTCAACTCAGTGCTGCCAGTTGCATAGCAACCCTGAAGCTGCCTCAACAGTCAGTGATTTGCTTAAGGACATTTGAACTTGTGTCTCTGAACAACAACCTGTCACCGCCTTGAACACTGAAAAGTAAATGAGATTCTTTCCTCTTATGTTCTAATCATTTTTGTGACTCTTTCATTTTGCAAAACATCCACACAGACCAACAGTAACCTAACCTTCAATGTTTTTTTAAATTTTAAATAGGCAATGGTTCTTTGGATGAAGGGGAAAAACTTGGGTTGGACATGTAGTAAGATCAGCAAAGATAAGGAGGCCAGTGTGTTTTGTCCAAAACCAAGGTGACGACCAGTTAGCAGGTGCTCATTGAGCCAGTCAGTCATCCAAACATTCGACAAGTGTTGCAGCCAGTTAGCAGACTGCAAAGCAGTCAGTCAGTCAACAAGAGAAGAACTGATCCCCCCTCAGAAAGCTGGCAGCCTGGAGCCTGAACAGTCCAGTGCATATTTGTAGTGTCGGGGGAATCTACACAGTACCCAGTAAAAACACATCTGGTTTAAAAATAAAAAGGCGGGCTGGTGTGTGTGTGCTGGGGCAGGCAGGACTTGGACTGCTGCCTTTTTTCTAAACAGGCAGGCAGCCAGAGAGGTTCCGCAGCACTGAAGGGTGCCATGGCTGACTGAATGACTGTTTCCAGCCAGGTATGTACACACAGTTTGATCTCTGGCAGCAGACCTGAGGGCAAGGCTATTCTCTGTTGCACCTTGGAGATGCACTGAATTCAACTTTGCTGAACACTTGAACGGGATAAAAGCAAACACATCACCTGTCAGACCGTGACCAAAATGCTACACAGGATTTGTTCTGGATTTCATTTTATACTTTAAGACCACTTATGAAGCGCTTCCTTTACTGCAATCATTCCATCCTCCCTCCACAGAGAGGCCACGGTCAGCGGCAGAATAGTGCACGAGTGGAGCGGAGCGGACCGGGACAGTGTTTTGCTGAAGAACATTTCAGCACGGTGGACGCCTGAATCTGGGTCATCTGGTTGAAGGACTGTCTTTTTAATAAGTTGGACACAGCTGGATTGTTTCATTCAGAATGATTTCCTTTGAGAGCTGTGGAATGATCTTCAGATAGCAGATCATCAATATACCAAAGGAGGCAAGAGATTACAGCGCTTTGTCTACAGTGAGAATAACTATCCCTGTGAAGCTCAAAAATGCTAGAAATGTACTTAAGGAGGAAGTAAGGGCCCAAAAAGGAAAAGATTTGGAGATGCGTTATTTCCTGGCATGCCGCTTGTGCTTCAATGGTTTACACTGTACTACTAGTCCTATGTTAGTTAGTATAAAGGATTATTCACAGTTACTGTTCTTGGTAAGAGGAGTGATGATGTGTTTTGTGACTCCAGGCCAGGAGAGATGTTGGGATGTGAAATGCTGGTTGGAATGAAGTCATTTGGCCAAGTGCCTGTTTCCATCTGAGGCCAGAGGAAACCGTTAGCCCGTCGCTGCCTTTTTCCCACACCATCATATCGCGCTCACTTTCTTTCCCTCTCTCTCTCTCTCTCTTACACGCACACACAAATGCGGGCACACATGAACCAACACACACACACACACACACACACACACACACGCACATCCTTGCTATTTCAACCCTCGGGTGAAAAGAGGAGCTGACATCAGGAACAAGTTTAGAAAGTGACAATAGACTGAGGAGAGGTGTTACATATACCAGAGCGGCCCACTTCATAGATACAGGATTTTCCTCTCAGTGCCTCCCAGTCTGCTCTGCTTCTGGATGTCACAGGCAGCAGACAGTATGATGGTCAACATGACTTTCTGTGGGACACGTCAAATATCTACTGTGATGTAGTTCATTTACTTTATGCGGAATAATTCAAAGTCCAGTCAGCGCGTATTAGTTTAGATTAAAGCTAACATTCATCATGCAACAGGAAATCGTTCAGTTTTGAGTCACTCGCTTAGTTTGAATTAATAAGTTCAGCCTTGTTCAGTTGATGGTTATTAGCTAATGGCTTGGTCTAGATTCTACAACTTTTATCCTATTTATAATTGGTCAAGTCTAATCAATTTTATTTATACAGCGCGATATCATAAATCACAAATTAGCCTCAAAGGATTTTCTAATCTGTACAGCATACGACATCCTCTATCTTTAGACCCTGATTCACAAAAAGTAACCTTCCCCAAAAAAAACTTTAATGTGGAAAAGAAAGAAGAACCCTCAGGAGGGGCAACATTGGGGGGACGCCTCTTTCAGGACAGACAGATTTGAATAAAAGTTGTGTGTACAGAATATAGACACAGTAAAATTACAATAAATGAATGAACAATCGCCTGTAAACATGTATGAAGAATAAAAAGATCCAATTTATTTTACTAATCTCATTACTTTAGTTTTGTTACAGTTTCATGACACTTGACTTCCCTGTGTTTGCTACAAGGAACACAAGAGTCTATTGCCATGCTAACAGCTCTGTGAGGCTGCACTCAGGCTCAGTGGCACTTTTAGCTAAATGCTAACACCAGCGTGCTAACATGTGCACTAAGGCAATGTTAACATGCTGATGTTTAGCAGGTGAAATTAGGTGCTAATAATTGCCAATAAGTACCTAAGCACCCACGGATGATGGTGTGGCATGGCAAAAAAAGCAGGAGGGACAGCAGGAGCAGGAGCAGAGTGACAACACACCAAAAAATGATCAGGACAAAGAATAAAATCAGTTTTGTAATCAAACATATAACACTCCCACTGAGCTGTATGGGTAGTACAGCTACAGATATTTTGTTGGAGGCATCTGTTAATTAGAAACATCTGATTCAAACTTCCACTGTACTCATGAGCTAAACTACCTGCAAGGTATAAACCTTGGTTGGAGCACATCCATCACTGTGTACAGGAAGGGAACGTCCTGTGATTAATACCACAACACTTTCACTAACAATCAACAAGACTAACTGCTGTGCTGCAGCCAAAAGAAAAGCCCAAGTCACAGTGGAAAAATGGCATAAAGGGTTCTTATATGTAGTGCAATTTGGACTTTAAATAGCACTTTTGGGTGCTATAAAGATCTCATGTAGAAAGAGTCCATAGAACACCCAGTTCAAATGGTTTGACACAGGACCGTTATGGCACAGTAATAAGACCTTTGAGAGAGAGCAAAATGTCTCAACTAAGAACATCAGTGGACTTTACATTCTGTTTTAGCTTTATAGCTTTTCAGACAAGTGCCCACTAGCCTGACCAAGTAATCCCGGAAAGACCTTTAAGTATCCGAGCCTCATTGAGTTTCATACACAGTTATTCCGCAGAGATGGACAGAGCACAGGCATCTGTCTTGGTGTCATATACAGCATACCCATGCAGCGTACATCCAGAGACCGCACTCCACCCCAGAATAATCAGCACTCTGTGTCTGGAGGGCCACTATCAACAACCATGCAATCATCTCCCAGGGTGCAACACAGCAAAATCCATCACAGCATCCCTGGCAGACAACTACAGGTTTGCCCCAACATGTTGAAGCACTTGGTGACAGTTATGATTATGTTTTACTTAAGAAATAACTTTTTCTGGGCAGCTTTTAAGAGCAAGTGTGATCAGGCCATTAAAAACGGAGTCGGAGGAGCTTAAGCTTCTAAATTACTTCACAAACCTCTCTTTAATGGACTTGATTTGCTGTAATAATGTCATTAATTATCTTCGACTTCCCTTTAATGCTTTACTTTTATGATTTCAGTCCTGCTTTCATATTTCTTACCTTATTTTTTTGCTTCTGCCATTGTTTTTCATCAGTTTGAAGCACTTAACGACTAGGTTTCACAGCCTCTGTTCAAATGACTGTTATTACTGTATAAGTAGCAGCATTATCATACCAAGCAACTTAGTTTGAGAGTGCGCATAGGTAGCCTACCTTAATCAAAACCACGTCTACAGCTCTCTCTCCTTTGGCACAGAGGCTGTACCTCCGCTTGTGTCGTTCATACATTTTCCCTTAAATATCCAGAGCAGATTTACTGAACAGAAGGTTAAAATCCAGCAGAAACACTGTTGAGGAGAGCTGAAACTGTCTGCTCAGCTTCACATCTGGCCACAGAAGCAGCCTTCTCCCAGACTCCAGCTCTACTCCCTCCCTCCTTCTCTTCTTCCCTCCCTCCCTTTTCCTCTGTCGCCTCTCAACTTCTCTCCTGACTCTGCCTGACTCATGCCTTTGCTCTCTCTCTATTTCCTCTCTCTCTTTTTCAGTGAGGCTGTGAACAGCTCTCTCTCATCCTGTAAATCAGCAGCCGAAGTGGTACATTGTTAAAGTGTGACAGATGACAGTAGGGCATTATGACTTCAGTTAATGTTATCCAATCTTCAGAATTTATGCTGCTGAGATTCAACACCCCCTGGTGGAGGAGGACTGACGCCACCTGAGAGGGACCTTCAGGGAGTGATTGCGATGGATCTGGCTGGTGGCCATGTTAAAAAAAAGCTGGGAGGGATGTTATGGCAGTGCAAAAAATGGTGTCACTTCCATATTATTCCATGAGGGGAGAAGTTAGAGTTGGCTAGCTACTCCCAGTGCAGATGGCACTTGAGATATTTTTCCCACATGTGATGTGATGAATATCTCACAGTATGGCGCGTGTCTCAAATTAAAAAAAAATCTGCAAAAGGTGCATTGATGGTGACTGCTATGAGCAGTGTCCTGCTGTTAAGCATTACATCACATCAAACTCTTCACACGTTCAACAAGAAATTAAAGTAACTGATTGTTTTCCCTTTTAATTACAATTTGCTCAGAATCATTTAATTAGGCAACAGAATATGGAAAAACAACAAAATGACAAAATAATATTGTTGTGATTTCACTGAACGTTGTGCTGCGTATGCTTGTGTATGTGAGAATAAAACTAAAACCATCATAAAACTGATCTGATACATTTCTGCTGGAAAGGTGTAAACCTCCCAGTACTTATTATTTCTTACTGCGTATTGCAATTTGATTAATTTGCTGTCTATATTTTGAAGTATCTACTCCCCAAACAACTCAAATCAAATCAACCAACCAGCGATATTTTTCACACATCCATACAGGAAGGGCCTTGAAATAACCTACAACTGGCACAAACAAACAGAAGTTTGTCACTGTCGTTATGATAAATTATGACAAGCATTACATATAAAATCACAAAGGTCTGCATCATCTCCAAAATCAAACTCACAGTACACTCCTGGGTTAAGAGACAGCCTGCACTCTGGGGTTAGGCACCTCCTGGATGGTGTTAAGACCCATGTAAACGTGTGGTAGTCCCTACAGCCTGTGGATAGTCCTTCACATGAGAATCCAGCTTTGACATCAGGTCCTGCCCTTTGCTGGCCAACAGCACAGGGGTATGAATCCAGATAGCCACAAACAAATCAAACTCTCCTCTAATCCAAACTCTGTGGAGTGGAGCCCAACAACTTCCCAGGTGGTGTTACTCTGTAATCTGTCCACATTATGAAGAGGTAAAAAAAATATGCATGCGTGCGTACACACACACACACACACACACACGCACACACATACGCACGCACGCACACATGCGCACACACACACACACACACATTATATAGAATGAAGCATAGCGCAAGTTCAGGCAGGCCACGGAGGTCAAGCTCAATTGGCTGTCTAGCTTCATTGGCTGATGGCTCAGCTGATCTCAGACCAGCCCACATTAGCTGACAGCTCAGCTGATTCTCTGTATGGCCCCGATATGCACATCTCTAACAGTGCCCTCTATTTAAGCTGTCATAGCCTGCTCACCCTGGTTTAAAACCCACCTGCACCCCAGCTGCACCTTTATGCTATGCCTGACTTTATCAGTGTCATTTCTGTTGTCACTGATGCTCCGTTCTGTTCCCTGGGGGGTCTTTGCTGCTGCTCTCCCTGCTTATTGCCATTCCATGTAGGCACATGGAAGAGCAGAGAGGTGCTCGCTCTGCTTCAGGCTTTTCATGTAAGCGTGTGAAAGGGCAGGGAGGTCCCAGAACAGAGCCAAACCACCAAATGTAATGTAATGTACGCTCTATTAACAAATATACTTTGACTAGTGGTCCTGACTGAACTTACATTCATTTCTTACCCGAACCATAACCATATCCACTACCTGCCTAACCCTAACCTTAACCCCAGTCTCCACCCTAAAATTGAATGCTTTCCTTTATGGGGACCTGCTTGTCTCCACAAGCAAGGTGAGTCCCCACAATATGAGTAACACACACACACACACACACACACACACACACACAAAAGTTGCTCTTTCACATGGCCTTACCCACAGACGGAAGAAAAAACATATTTCACACTCTTTCACACCGCAGCGATTAATGACTAACTGATACTGCTTTAGAATTACTCTTGACCAGGGATGATGTCCAGTTCACTAAATATGTTGACATTAATTCTCCATATTTGCATCTCATCTATCTTCACTAGGAGGAGCTAAAGAAATGAGCAGTGCAAGTGAGAAGAGCAAGAACACAAACAGGAGAAACCAGATGTATCTTATTGAGATTAAATAATATACACTCCATTTGCTCTTTTGGTCTTTTTTTACTTCCATATAAACAGAGCAAATGACACCTACAGGTTCTTTTGATGCAGCAGATATGTCAAGCCTGGCCACTCTGGTGACATACAACACAGCCATTATTACAATATGTGTTACATTATATCATATTATATTGCTCATGCTGCCTGTTTTGGCCCTTGGCTGTGAAGTTCACTCACTTGATGAGCTATTAACCTTCAAAATGAATATGGCAGGTAAAATGGCATCTCCAAAGCTGCCGCTGCATTCACAGCCTTGTTACAGAACAAGTCTGTGACTACAGCAACTCCCTGCATAAACAAAAGCAACAATGGTGACCAAATGTGTTTACTGAACAGGCCTTGACACCAGCACATCTAACATTAGAGTTACTTTCTCCTCTTCCAGTAGGTACTGCCTGGTGGTGGAGGAGGTATACAGATCCTTTGCTTAAGCCACAGTAAAAATCCGACATTAGAAGTACAAATCTTGCATTGAAAATGTTCCTTAAGTAAAATATGTACTGTAAGTACAATTAGGAAAACATACTTTTCAATGCTGAAAAACGTTGCTGTGACTGTCACTCTATTACATACTGTTACATACTGTTATCATGTTGTTATGTTAAGATGACTCATGCAGGATTATACTTTTGTAGTTGGTTGAGGACTGTGACTAATGATTTTTTTCATTCCACAATCAGATGATTATTTTCTCCATTCATCAACTGATTGTTTGTAAAAAAAAAAAAAAAAAAAAAAAATCAGTAAAATACATTACATCAAATTTGAGAATTGCCACAATTAATTTTCTAAAAAAATCAAATAATTGCTTCAGCTGTACAAAGTGATGAGATGAAAATGTTAGTACCCAAACTTTGCATGGTTACATTCCACCACTGGGCCTTACAAAGACCTCACGGCATATACATGTTTATATGAATCCCAATTGCAGAAATAAATAAATAAAAAATCTTGGTCTGATTTAAATATATCTCTCATGGTGCACTGAGGACAGGGCTCACAGCCGCTGATACAGAAAAAACAAAAACAAAGAGCACCATTAACATTATGGGTCAAAGTGCAAACTACAAGTGTACTCCAATATATACAAAAGAATAGCAATCCTGATAAAAATGTCTCATATGCTGAATCAACCAGGACTAATTTATCCTTTAAGTCTTGTCAAAGACTGACACATATGACTTTAACTGCCTCATTAACCTTACATCTCCTTTTATTGTATAGTTGTTGCTGTCATTGTGATTCTGTTATCCAGTCAGTTGTATTCTCCTTCTGTTGTCTGGTTTTATGACCTCCATATATAATTCACATTGCCCACTTTTTATGTTTTTTATGAAGGTTTCTTTAATTTCATACACACATTATTCACTTATTATGATAAAAGCGTTATATAAATGATGATGGTTGATGATGATTGCTCTAATGAAAATGACTCTTATCTTAAAATTACATTTCAGACACTTGCAGCTCTCCAGTATGTGAACATGCAATGTACTCCTACAGTACTCCAGTTTACTCCCCCAGCATGACTCCAAATTGCCTGTTCATCATAGAAATTACAGGAGATTTCAATGGGATCAAATGGCAGGTCATTAAATTCTCTCTCCGCTGGAAAAGGAAAAACCTTCAATGATGCCTTTGAGGCTACATCGCTCTCTGCTGGCGACCCCAGTGTCCTGCAGGCTGCGCACATCCTTTTGCAGTCAAACATCTGGCATTCAGAACAAGCCACTGACCTAAACCGCAACCCAGGAATAAGCAGAGCCACTCCAGTCTATGGCTGCTGAGGAATCTGTCAGTCAGCAACATTTCAGAGTAAAGCCTTGTCTGCTGAAGATCGCATCCATGTGCTCAGCTGAGACAGTACATGAACTGCATAACATGACTCCCACAGGATGAGGGAGGGAGATCCTGTTGCATTTCACAGTAAAGTAAATGTGGAGGTCATGCTTAAGGACACTCCAAGAGGTGACGGATTTACAAAAAGCAGAGTAATTGAAAGATTTTAATGAGAGGGAAAAATGTTCCAGACAGCTTTTATTCCTTAACTCCCTGCAAATCTCAAGTTGGCATATCAAGCTGCTCGTAAGCAAATTCTGCCATTCCTCCTCCCCTGAAAGATGTTGCCATACTTTACTGTTACTGGTTACTGGTTACTCCTGCAAAAGTGTTAAATTTTTAATAAAATGCTAAATGCTGTCACTGTTTAAGCAAGGGAAAAATGTTTCTCTGGGTACATTTCACATAAAAAAGTATTTAACAATAGACTTTCTTTCAACACAGCATCACATTTAGAAGAAACTCTGGGAAAACCAGGAACAATGGCACGCTTTTCAATTGTGTTGTTCAGATGAAGTGCAAGCTTAACTTAAAATCTACAGATGAATGAACTTGTCTTGTATTATGCTGTGTCATATATATTCACTGTGCCTGTCTGATAAAACCTGCTCTCGTGTACAGCACATATTAGAAAGACTGCAAATTGCACCTTTCTTAAAAAACAAAATCAAAATAAGTGGTTGGCTATGATGTTGATGGGACGCATGCCCACTTATTTGATGTGTTTGCTTCATTTCCCTCTGGCACAGCAGGTGGCAGTGTGTAGAACATTAACTCATCACTCACTCAAACATTACCCGCCAATGACACAAGAAGAAGAAGGAGGACGAACATGAGAGGGATGGAGTCACTGCCAAAAAGGCTAAAAGTCTGTGCAAGTATCTCAGCAAATGGGAGGAGGCTTAGCCACACATAATGAAGCGCAATGCCGGTCAAAGTCATGCTTTTTAGAAAATATTCCACATGGATTTTACTGTGTCACACAGAAGGAAAGGCGACATGAGCCGGCATGACAAATCTGCAAAGCATAAGAGCGCCCACAAGCACAGAAACACGCTCCATCATTGACTGCATTTATACCATCTCTGCAGTCCATTTTCATAATCACCCTCTTCTACCAATTGTCTGTCTCACCAGTAGCTTCTCTCAAAATTACTGAATCATAATGTGTCAGTGAAGTGTACATATCTTTCTTTTTAAACTAAGTGCTAAATTTATCTGCCCCTTTAGTGTTTTCATTATAATGCAGGGATGTTCACAGCATCTCACTTTCAACCAGGTATCTGACTCTGACCACCTGACTGTAGTCACTTACTGTAGGAACTGGTTAACCCAAATCCTTGTTGCTCTGATATTTTAAAGCAACTGGTTGACTAGTACTGATTTTATGATTCACTGTGTGTAACCTTGTGTAAAAGGTAAGTGGTACACATGGTGGGACAGCACACGGTGGGGTGCCGGAAACTTTCCTGTGTTTTCAAATCCCAAGGTTGACAGGTAAGAATTTGTCTTAGACTCATTTTGACCAAACCTACAACAAAGCAGAGCTCGAGAGAGTTAGAGACTTTGAGCTTACCGTGAAGAAGTCTGTTTGCTCTGTTGGGCCATTTGCTTCCTCCCCCGCACCAGTCCCAGTTTCTTCAGACATGATAGCTTCCACCTCTGGAGAAATGCACACAACACAAATCAATTCAATGACAAATCCGTCAATACAGGATACAATAACAAGTGTCTGGAGTGAAAGGAGATGAGACTTGTCTGCCTTCACCTCAGATACACTGAGGAGTTGACTGTGCGTAACAGTGATGTCACAATTTTTGTCTATAGTTTTCATGTACTATCAAAGTTTTCCTGCGAGGAAAATTTCCCATAAGGACAATTACCATTTGAATGTAAATAAATTGACCCTTTGCTAAACCCCTCCTTTGAACACAACTGTCCAATCAGAGCTGAGTAACTGCTACTAACTGCACCAGTAGGCCTGTTGATGTGGAGTGCAAGAAGAGGGATACTCTGTGTCACACTCCAGCAACCAAACATGCATCAAATACCATTACATTTACTCGTGGCTTATTCCTCATATGCTCAAATCCTAACCATCCAAAAATTCAAGGGTTATATTTGAACAAATAACATTTTAATTAGCCTACATTTTGTTATTTTTGCATTTTATTTTAATAGCATGCTATAGGGTAAACTAGCGACGCATCAGGACCGGTTGGTCGAGCTGTGGCAACAGCATACAAGCCTCTTTGATGTTTTCTCCTCCTCCTATCACTACCTATATGTTCAAGAGAAACATTGGCAGGAAAACCAATATTACACTTGAGTGTGTTTGTGTGCTTCATAGACCTCTTCCAGCAAGCAAACTTCTATATGTCAATAGCCAGAATGATCCGCAGGGGCCAACGAGCCTGTTTTTTCCTATTTCACACGAACAGTGTGGGCACAGTTTGAGCACATAAATCGTGAGCTTAGGCTTTGCATCGTAAATGATTTACTCATCCAGTAGGCCCAGGAGTTGGAATTTAACAACAACATTTCTAAAGCCGTACTGTATGGCCAGCTTATCTAAGGCAGGGCTTAGTAAAGGGGCAATTAATCATTTGTTTATTATAAAAACAGGGACCAAAAGGTTCATTGAACGTACTGTATAATTACATTATATAATCTACCTTGGAAGGCTGTGGTAAATGAACATGAATTGATGAATGCTAAAGGGAGTGTAAAAGTCTTGGAAATCAATCTCTAAGAAAAAGAATTTCTGGCTTTCTTGTGCTCGTAAACATCTATTAGAATCCAGCCTGAATTTCCACGTCTTTCTTTCAAAACCATGAAACAACAGAAAGCTTGTCTCTGATCATGATACCTGGTGCTCGGCCACTGTCAGACTGTAAATATATCCCCTTGTTCATAATGACACCCCACTCTCTGTATGACGCACAGCACCAGCCTTGCCCTTGACCCTTCTTTATTGGACTTGGGTCCAATACAATTAATCCTGATGAGTGAAAATTGTCGACAGAGGAGTGCTGGAAGTTCACTTACAGAATAGAGACTCTCACTTCCTGCTTCATGCTTACATCAGCTAGCTTGTGTATGCTTTTTCATAGAGAGCCCAGCCTTCTAGCTGAGCATCTGAGACTCGGTCACATGCATTGGTAATGTGACCGTGCCTGCTGACATTCAGCATACTGTAAGCCATGCATGTGTGCAGGAGACAGAGACAAACACAGAACATATGAATATAAAAGGAAGTGTTGTCAGACTGTATATGGCCTAAGGTATCAAAGATTTCTACAGGCTCAGTGTGGCCTGTTATGCAACATGTCACAGTGTATCCCGGTGAGTCCTTGCATGAGCTGACATGGCAAAACTGTTGCACTAATGTCACATTTTACAGAAAAGTGTTTTAAAATAACCCATTTTTTAAATAAAAAATGAAATCCGAAATAATTACTAAATCCTCATTAGTGCCATAATGTTGCACAGAAAAAGCAAAAAGACTGAGTAGAGGATGTTCTCACAACAGCAATATATCACTACAGAATGTCACCCCAACAGCAAAAAGCTCTCTGAGCACAGTTGCGGTGAGCTACGTTGCATTTAGCTTTGTGGAGCTATTGCCATTAATCATCAGAGGAGGACTGAATCCGATTTAGCATATTTGTTTAGGAATAAGACTTTGACAAACATATTGCCCTGTGATGTAGTGAGTGTGTGGAACTAGAATAAACCTGATCTGGAACTGAAATAAATCAGGCTTTGCCCACCTTGAATTGCGCTTTGTGAGGCTCCATCCACTGCGTCGAGACTCTTTGGATATGCAGTCATCTCAGTCTCAACATGAGGTTTGTGTGGAGATGGTGGTTCTACTTCCAAGGCATTGAGATCAGCACTGTCTGAAAGTGGAGTGATACCTTGTGATGAAGATGCATCTGTCTGATTTTCTGAGTGCCTTAATCCGTTATCATGTGACCTTTCATCTGCTGTCATGTCCGCATTATCCTGCTTGGGTTGCTGTAGCCCCAAATGCACCACGGCACATTTATCACTGGTCTCTGTTGATCGATGGTCTCCTGCAACTGGGTCGGTCACTTCACTTTCTTCTACAACATATGGACTGGGATTTAATAAGACCGTACTGATGTCCTCTGATGTCAAATGTTCAATCCCTGCATTCAGTTCGGAGTTGTTGGCCTCTCCGGTTACACTTTGATCAAATTTCACCAGTGGAGGATCCCCACTCTCTGATGACGCTGGACCTAAGGACAGATACTCTTTGGAAAGTTCTGGGGCAACTTTCTCTCCTGTCCCCTCAGTATTCAAAGCCTCCATTGTCCGGAGGCTGGGTGACAGTTGTAATTCAGGCTCAGTGCCAGTCTGGCTGCAGTCTGTTGCTGTCAGTGCACTGACAGCGCTCAGCTCCAAGGGGAGCACTGCGTCCACGGTTTGTGAATGTTCTTGGTTTTCAGCAGGTTTTGAATCATTTGATTCTTCCCTCTTGAATCCGGTTGAGGACAGTTCTGCTACCTTGGCTTCAAGAGAGTCCTGATCCTCCACACTAACATCATCCTGAGTGGGGTGGAATATCTCTGTTGTGGAGCTCCCAACTGATCTGAAGCTGCCATCATCATCACTGGAGATGCCATGGGTCATCCCTGAATCAAGATCAGCAGTTCTATTACTGGAGCTGGACATCATTTCAGGTGACGGATCTGTCCGTATATCTTCCATGGGGTTACTGGGCTCGTCAAAATGAAACAAACTGGTACTGTCAATACTGCATCCAGAAGGTTCAGCTACGTCTTCACCATCTAACTCTGTACCACTGGCTGTTCTAGTACAATTCCCAGAATGACAACCAGTTTCTGGAGCCAAGTCCCACTGCTGCTCTGTAGCATAATCCCTAACAGCTGTTTCCTGGTTTTGTTCCAGGCTGTTTATGTCTGGCGGAGGTTGCCCCTCGTGGAGGCCTTCTATCAAGAGACATGGAACAGTAGAGTCAGGTTCCTTGATTACATCACCGCAGTCTATCAGTGATGAGTTGTGGAGGTCCCCTGGGGTTGATAAAGGGTCTGTTAACCCTTCATTTTCTGCCCTCTCTTCATCTAAAGAGAGCCCATGACAGAGCTCCTGGCTAAGTTTCACCTCTTCTTTCCCGACATACTCTCTGTCCTGACAGCACTCCTTCATTTGAGAATCAGAAGTGTCAGATCCCTCAGAGCCCTCTGATGACGGGGACTGGCCCATGACTGAAACTTTGGTGTCTCCACTGGGCGTTATTAGATCTGTTGACTCTGTTGACTCTGAGTTGGTCTCCTCCTCCCTCCTTCTAGATGTGCTGGCCTCTGCTTCCTGCTCTGATATTTCCTTTCCCTTCGTGGCCTCCTGTCCTTCCCAGATCGCAGCGTCTCCTCTATCAGTTTCCTCTGCCTGTTTACCACAGCCTGCTGGTGGTAGGATTCCCACAGTGAGACTCTCCCCTTCTGCCTCGCTCTGTGCTCCGTCACTCGTGTCACACACACTCAAACTCTGGGTGGAAACAACACGCTGCTCTCTTCCCTCCTCTTCCGTTTGGCAGTAATCTCTCTCGGTGTTTGAATTGAGACACACCCAGTCCTCTGGTCGGCCGAGGCCATGCTCCTGGGGACGTACCTCTGATGCTGGAGTACTCACAGACAAACTCCAGTCTTTCTCTGTATTCCCAGACTCACCATGTTCACAATCAACACTACTGCTGCTTTCCGCTGAGCAGTCCTCTATCCAGCTCGCTCCTGTTGTTGTATCCAGGCACTGTGATGCTAGAGCAGGCTGCTGTAGTAGCTCCTGACAGGTCGTCGCTGTTTCTACACCATCACAACATTCAGCAGCTGTATGAAGAGAATCAAACTGCAGCTCCAGTACAGAAACTCTCTGCAGAAAGAAAAGGAGGAGAATAAATGTTAGCTTTTCCCTCAGAGAAACCAACAGAGGTGCTACGCAGGTCTTATCAATCGTCAGCTCTGTGATTGCATAAGGTGTTCCACCGGTTATACAAATTAGGCTTGAAGGTTAAAAAAATGAAGGCAGTGAAAAGACAAACAATCTAACAATGTTCAGCAGCAGCACAGGCCCCGGGTGAAGCCAACGTGAGTAGAGATGGTGTGCTAAAAGGGCAGGGTGGCGTGACTCACCTTGGCATGGAGATGGCATATCAAGTGCAGCAGCTGCTCCACGCTCCTCTGAAGGGTCGGAGGGTCGTGGCCAGGGTGGATGCTCAGCGTCAGAGTGTGTGTGTTCAGCCTGGGGAAGTGGCAAACCACCCGGGCGTCTGTAGAGACCAGCTGGACAATCTCAGTCCCTTTGTCCGTCTCTGTGTCCGTCTCAGCCCTGCCGTGAAATAAACACTGAGATCATCCTGAAATGCCTGTATTGTGATTGGCTAACGCAGCACCGAACTGCTTTCAAGAAAAGGTTTTAAAAGTGACATCATCATATCCACACTCCCCCTTTTCTTACGGTAATCCATGCGTATTGCTGTCTTTTTTCCTCAAGAGTGGGAAAGGCCACAGGTCTAATGCTGTGGTTGTTTGTCTATTCTAGCAGCTAAGTAGGTAACAAGCAACCTAGTGAATCTGTAAAGTAATAAAGTAGCTAGTAAATGTTAAAAAGATCCAGACGCTGTGGCCAGTCATCCAAAAATCTTCCCTTCCTTCACAGTAGTAAAATGACGACCACTCCTATTCGATAAGCTCTCTGAGAAAGCTTCACTCCCCCAGCTGCATTTGCTGTAAGTGTTGAGGGTGAAAGTATGTGCAGTGTTTTTGTTCATAAAGATAGTCCTGTAAAGGGGAGACACCTCCCAGTCAGACAGATCTGTTTGCGTAATCCTGGGTGGGTTGCTTTAGCTGTGGGGCCCAGTGGTTGATGTCACCAGCCAGGCTGCAAGTGACTTCACTTTTCATGAGGGAAAGGTAATTACCAACACATAAAGAGGGAGCTGTAAGTTGCAAAGCAACTTCAGTGCACGGTTGGTAATGAGCGAGCTCACTAAGTGGTAGTTGTCTTTCAGCTTGTGGCATCTTCATTTTGAGTTAAATGAAAACTATTCTGCAGCAGATAAGTGGAGTGCTTAAAATAAAAAGGGTCCATTTCCACTTTAAGCCGTGTCTCACTCCATTTACCAAAAAGCTGTTTTTTCCCTGCAGTTTAATGTCTTAATATAAAGGGATGAGAACAATCTGACCTCACCAGTAACTCAGGCATTATTAAGAATAATACCTGACAACCGCAGGCAAAACACATACATCCTCTGCCATTAAACTCCGGAGAGAAAGCACTGCAGTGTGTGTGGATTAAAGAGAAGTGACACACAGTGAAATGTTACAGAGAGGTAACAGGTCAGTAGACACAGAAGTTGTAACTGAGACTTGTGTGATGCAAATAGTTTCCCGTCTTTCTGGAGTCTCTCGGAACAATACTGGCAGCCCACAACTTTTCAATTTGTCCTCAGCTATCCGGCTGCAGCCGAAACTGCTAAACTAGGCAGTGGGCTTTGTGGTGATGTTCTTTGGATTCTTCTATTGTTCCATGAAGACAAGAGACAAACAAGGCTGCCCTTACAGGCCTGGACAAACTACGCCATCTGTCCTCTGATATATTGACATGAGAAGATTTGTACAGAGAATAGAACAATGTCCACTGAAACTCAGTGCTAGCATTACTCAGTGTGTGACAGTGTGGACGTAATTCTTTCAATATTCTTTTTTTCCTTTTCTCTTATTTTTTATTGTTGTTGAACTGTGCTGAAGCCAAAAAGCACCACACAGAAAAACTGTACTATTACTCTACAATTAAAACAGCCTTTGACTGACATTTAAAGATGTGCTTTGTGCTTACTTTATGAGGAGCTCGTGGAGGCGTTTGTGTCCTCTCGAGGATGCAATGGTGGAGGGGATGTGGCCTGCTCTGTTGGCCATTTGCAGTGCTTCTCTTGCTCCAGGCTGCTGCAGCAAGAAGTGCGTAACCCGAAAAAGACCTCGACGTGCTGAGAAATGCAGCAGAGTCTCCTGAGGATTCAGGTCTGAGGAAGAGACAGAGGATGAGAAATACAGAAATAAACGCACCAGAGTGCAAGAAAAAAAAAAAAAAAAAAAAAAGAAAGTAACAGCGAAAGACAGAAGAGTTAAGCAGTCCAGGCAACCAATTTGTGGTGCTGTAGCCGACATACCATCACTAGCTGCAGCTTGGCAACACCACAGTGCCATCTAATTAAACCAGTACAGGGTCCACAGTGACCCAGTAAACAACAGGCCTTTACACATTTTACAGACTGATAAAACTATGGCTGTCTCTATCATGTGCTTGTAAGCTGTACTGTAATTTCTGTATTAAAACCCACATCCCATGACAGTATTTTCTAAAGTAGCCATTTCTGGACATAGACCTTTGCACATGACAGAATATGTCAAGCTGTGGTTTTTCTGTAACACACTGCTCGTGTTCAAGTCAGTGTGGAAATGTCTCTGAAGCAGCATTGAGATGATAAAACTAGCATAGCAACAACAATAATGATGCATGAGACTAACTCAAATAATACCATTTAATTCAAACAGAGGTGAACACACACATTTTTAATTCAACTCCATTATTAGACCCATGTATCAATCACACTCCTAATAACACCATCAAACACTGACACCCTCCCTTTTACACACAGACAAGACAATAATGGATTCATGAACATACACACACCTTCATCTTTCTGCCAAAGTAACATATTCTCAGAGTATTAAAGTCAGGACCAGTGTCTGTTGGTTATTCCAGAGATCTTGTAGAATCTGTGTAGTTCAACTTTCTCTGCATCCAGTAGGAAAGATTGTTAAAATATTTCTGTCGACAGTTTCCCAATCTTTTCTGTTACTATTAATCTTTTTACTGTTTGGTCGCTGGCAAATGTATTATAAATTTAAAACGGCATCCTGAGATAAGGGGTAAGCTTGTTTAAAAGGGAGGGAAAGTGAGTCAAGGAGTTCAGTAAATGGTCAGTTTACAGTGAAAGGTGGAACATACAGATCATTGGAGAGAACTAAAAACCTCAGTAAGTTGAAATACTTGACAACTGCATGTTAGGGGGTTTAATGGTGTGATGTTTGAAAAACATCCACTTCAGCACCCAGATGTCTTGTAATGCAGCGTCAGTGCATTGCACACAGAATGCTCAGGCTTATAAAACCAGCTGGTCTGTGGTTATTTATAATGGCAGAAACTACAAGAATGAAAGAGATAAAACATCTACAGTGCTGCTGCTGAGTCCAGATTTCTCTGGACAGAGTGTTTCTTCACGCTTGTTAGATTGATTGTGTTTTACTCTTTAGCTTTCATCTTTCTCTGCCTGTGAGTAGAGGATTTTCTTCATCCAGCGTCCATACACAAAACCAGACACTCATTCGAGCAAACGGGGAACATTCATGGTTTTTCAGCTAGACACAGACAAATACTTCTATACTGCAACTCATCTGCGACTGTGCAGGTTTTAAGAGTAAGATCAAATCAGTTTGAGAGAGCTGAAAACTGCAACAGATGAGAGAAACGGGCTGAAAACATAGCTTACTGTTATCAGCACGACAATACACGACCATTAGGCAACATTTACAAAGCTGGTTGTGTCTGCTGATGAGAGGTTTCACTCCATTTACTGTGCACCAGTCTGAACCAGCCTGCCCTGATGAATTTCAAGCTAATTGGTCATATTTCATGCTCCAGTTAGCCAAGCTGGGCTAGACTGGAATGTGAGGTGCCAAACAGCAGCAAGAAATGCTTTGCCTCTGATGGTGGTTCCTAAAAACTGGCTGGCATAACTTTCATGACATTTCTGTGCAATGGCATGTGGGAGGGTCAGCTGGGACATCCATGTAGTTACAGCCATTTGTTGCTGCACAGGAATGACCACCAGGAAGTGGCTTAACAGTATGTTGGGTCACGGTGAGCTTCACTGCTCCTGAGCAGAGATCCTAGCGAGCTGGTTACTCTTTAGCTTCACTCACTCTGCAACAGTCAGATGGTTTTTCTTACTTCAAACGTGCTAGTATAATAAACTTAGGGCTGCAGCAATTATTTTCAATATCAATTAATTAATAAATTAATCTATTCTTCTTTGATTGTTCAATTAATTATTTGGCCTTAAAAATGTTGGGGAAAAAAACTTTCCTGAGCCCAAAGTGAAGTTTAAATTAATTTAACTAATTTAAAATATCATTTAAAAGAAGCAAATACAGAGTAAAGCAGGAAATCCTCAAATTGGCAATGTCAGCTGGCCAATCCCTCTGGTCCAGGCTGAAATATTTCAAAATACATCAAATGAATTGCCATGAAATTTTGTACACGCAGCTGTGGCAATCAGAGGATGAATTCTACCTGTTAAACATCAGCATGTTGCCTTGGTCATTGTTCATGCAAAGCACAGCCTGTAGAGCTGCGAGCATGGCTGTAGCTGTCTTGTTGATGAATAATGTAAACAATTAATATGTCCACCACTGCACTTGGCTGTCATCGGCTGGAGGAGCAGCGCTGGAGCCGGCAACACCAACAGACTTAAACTGATTAAGAAGGCTGTCTCCATAATCAGCTGTGAAGCAGACATCTTTGAAGCTGTGGTGGCAAAAAGGCCGCTGAACAAACCGTTATCCATTATGGATTATCACCCTCTCCACCACCTCCTGGACAGGCAGTGGAGCGCTTTCTCTTACAGACTGGTTAAGCCTCATCGTCACAAGGGTCAATACAGGAAATCTTTCTGCCCAAAGCAGTAATTCTCTACAACACCGCACCACTGTCGAACAGAGAACTCTCACCTGTTCTCCTTCAATAACTTTGCTGAAGGTGAAGTTACACATCGTTACACTGCTACTCTGTCTTATTGCATTAAAAAAAACTTCAACAACTTTGTACATGTGTCTAATGTACAACCATGATTTGCTGTGTAAAACAGAAATAAAACAGAATGTGATAACTTGCTCACCTTTTTTGACATGAAAACAGCACAGAGACAATATATTTAATGTTTGACCTCGTCAACTTCACTGATTTTTGTAAATATCTGCTTATTCTGAATTTGATGCAGCAACATATTTCAAGTTGGGACAGGAGCGACAAAACATTGGGAAAGAAGTGGAACGCTCCAGAAACACCTGTTTGGAACATTCCGCAGGTAAACAGGCTCATTGGTAACAGGTGATGGTATCATGATTGGGTAAAAAAGGGACATCCTGGAAAGGCTCAGTCGTTCACAATCAAGGATGGAGAGAGGTTCACCACTCTGTGAACCACCACTTTGTAACCAGTTTGTTTACAAATGTTTCTGTTTTTATTTAGGTTTCATACAGAGTCCCAGTTTCTTTGGAATCAGGGTTGTACTGTATGTATATAGTATGTTTTCCTATATTTATATTTTATATTTGATTATACTGTGTCTACAATGTATTCTAGTATATTCTTTATATTGTGCACTAGATATTTCATAGATATACATCTTATTATATTCATGGAGTATGCTAAGGTTTTTCCTTAGGATATGTACTGAGCATTTTCAATCTATTTTCTTATTTGTTGTATTTACTTTTCTATTGATATATATTTCTCTCTTCTAGTGTTGATGTGTGCCTTCACTGTGTATTCACTACTCCCGCACAGTGCCTGGATAATATGCTGCTGTAACACAAGAATTTCCCAATTTCAGATCAATAAAGCCATTCAAGAAATCATCCATCCATCCATCCAAAAATCCACATTTTTTGCAATGTATGTCCAACTTGCTGCTGAGTGCACTCCATGTTGCAAAAAAGCACAGACACAGCTTAGGGGATTTTACCCTGTAGTTGTTAAGGCAGTGGCTAAGGCTGCTAAGTCACTTACTGAAGTGGTCCATTGACAAACCATAGGCAACAGATAATATGACCCTTAATGCTGCTAACTGATCAGCACCGGTAATTTAGACATGCACAGTTCTTCCAGGTGAAGTGAATTTCCACGAGGACAATAAATGTCTGGCTATGGTGAGATCATTGACTGTTGTGTGTCCACAGTGAGAAGGATGGCTGAGATAAACCACCGGCACTTCCACCTATAGTCCGCTGCCATCCATCATCCGACAGATCTGATAAATGGGGGGTAGAGTAGCAGTTCTCCTCCCTTCCCGCAGTTCATCGCGGCTGAGCGTCTTGTATTGAAGCGGTGACATATTGTGAAGCAGAGCTTATTAGAGCACACATCACTCACTGCAGCAGGAAGACGCCTTCAACATCAACAACATGACAACTGACTGCAATGCAAAAGAGCCTGTGTGTGTGCGTGCGTGTGTCCAAAAAGCAGCCCTGATCTTATCAGCAGGGAGGTCATTACTGAACATTTGATTTGATGACTTTTCTTTTCAGGCTCCATGAATGAAATAATGAATGAAACATTTTTAAGAGTGTGTGGACTTTCAATTGCCAGAATACACTTACTGAGTCTTCGTCTTTGTCAGAGATCCTGCTGGTTCTGCTGGTTTTGTCTAATATCCCGGTCTAAGTTAAACCATAAGCCATTATCTTAACAACAGCCAGAGGCAGAGGCCGCGCTCTAACTACTCCCAAAAGTCTTGTTTATGCTGCTGCACGAAGAGCAATTACCTTGCAGAGTTTATCATCTACATCAGCTTGTTTGGCTTCCTTTAACTCATTAAAGCCATCAGAGTCAATGGCTGGAGAAAATTGGCACTTAAATTTTTATTAAAAAAAAAAAAAAAAGTAGGTTTGTTTGCACTGATACAGCTATTTGTCACCACCCAAACGCCTGTTTGGCTCGGCTGCAGTACAGAGACACTCTGCTCTGTTTGATCACAGTATTAATAGTCAAATGAATGTCCACATGAGATCTGATCTCATGTTCACGTTCTTTCATTTCATACAAGCTACCAACCAAAGACTATATTGGCAACAGCCTTCTATTTGTAATTGCAGAGATATGTATATGGCCGACTGTCAAACGGTGCTTAATACAAGATTAGAGGAAAATCTATCATTCAGTCAATTAGCTAAACATGTGATGTTAATGCCAGCATCATGTCTTTGATACCTGAAAAGTTGTTTTGGCGACTTCTCTGACTAAAGCTAGGTTATGATTTATAGCTCTGTATTGGATTTCAAGTCACATCAGCATGTGAGCGTGCTAGCATGATAGCATTAGTATGTAGTACAAAGCAGAGCTGAACAAGCTCATAGAGCTGCAAGCATGGTGTATACTCAGTCTTCCTGATGAACAATGTATACTATTAATATGTGCACTGTACTTTGGTCATTCAATTATTGTAAAAAAGCACACATACAGTGGTCTGCAAAAATATTTACACCCCTTGAACTTTTCCACATTTTGTCACATTACGGCCACAAACATAAATATATTTCATTGGAATTTCATGTGACAGACCAACACAAAGTGGCACACAATTGTGAAGTACAAAGAAAAATATACATGATTTTTAATTTTTTCTACAAAAGTGCAGTGTGCAAAAGTATTCAGCCTCCTTTTCTCTGAGTGCAACCAATTGCCTCCAGAAGTTGCCTGATGATTGCTTAATGATCAAATGTTGACCTAATAACTAAATAGAGTCCACCTGTGTGTCATCTAATCTCAGTACAAATACAGCTGTCCTGTGAGCCTCAGAGTTTGTTAAGAGAATATTGGGGAGTAAACGGCATCATGAAGTCCAAGGAACACACCAGACAGGTCAGGGATAAAGTTGTGGGGAAGTTTAAAGCAGGGTTAGGCTATAAAAAGATTTCCCAAGCTTTGAACATCTCCCGGAGCACTGCACATCACTCTCAACACACCATCCCCACTGTCAAACATGGTGGTGGCAGCATCATGCTCTGGGGGTGCTTCTCTTCAGCAGGGACAGGGAAGATGGTCAGAGTGGATGGGAAGATGGATGGAGCCAAATACAGAGCAATCTTGGAAGAAAACTTGTTGGAGTCTGCAAAAGACTTGAGACTGGGGCGGAGGTTCACCTTCCAGCAGGACAACAACCCTAAACATAAAGCCAGGGCTCACAGAGTTTACAAACGCTCTCCATCTAATCTGACTGAACTGAGCTGTTTTGCAAAGGAGAATGGCCAAAAATTTCAGTCTCTAGATGTGCAAAGCTGGTAGAGACATACCCCAAAAGACTTGCAGTTGTAATTGCAGCAAAAGGCAGTTCCACAAAGTATTGACTCAGGGGGGCTGAATACTTTTGCACACTGCACTTTTCAGTTTTTTATTTGTAAAAAAAAAAAAAAAAAAAAAAAGTAAAATCATGTATAATTTTCTTTGTACTTCACAATTGTGTGCCACTTTGTGTTGGTCTTTCACATAAAATTCCAATAAAATATATTTATGCTTGTGGTCATAACATGACAAAATGTAGAAAAGTTCAAGGGGTGTGAATATTTTTGCAGGCTACTGTACTGCGCAATGCAGGCTTGTTGTCACGCATTAGAAATTAGTCAAGCTTCAGTTTATATAACCTGCATTTTGGATGATTCAGGTTGTTTGAATAAGAAAAACAACTCACTTGTAATACTGTAATGTGTGTAAAGGATTTAATTTTACCTGCACACACACACACACACACACACACACACACACACATATATCTATAGATATATTCCTGTAAAGCTCAACAGTCTTTCCAGAGATTCTAACCCAGTTACTCATGATAACCCACAGACGTTGTCTTGAGCAGTTTCATACAGGAACTATTTTCTTTCTACCAAAGCACACCCGTCAGCCGTGTCACCGCACAAAAGAAGTGTGGGTGAGAGGCTGATGCTTGTGAAAGCATGGCTAAATATTACTGGCGTCCCACTAGGCTGAGCTGTAATGTTAGGTAGTACTATCAGTTAGTTCTAATGTCATCTCAACAAGCTTTCTATGTCAGAGCAGCATTAAGCGAGAAGGTGCATTCTTCTTTCTTTCTGTACAATTAGTGGCTCGAAATTCTACTTCCAGATCATTGTGTGCTCTGATTACAATGAAGAAATGTTGGATTTCGATGGTTTTCATCATAAGTCATTCCAGCAAGGTTTACTTAGCTAACTTTCTTCACACAGCACTTTCACTTTCAGACTGTAGAGGTCGAACAGAAGCAGTGCCTTAACGTCATGTTTCTCCCAAAGCGCATGTCATGACCAATTTCAGACCCGTGCTTTGAGACTAAGTAACTTCCACATGCAAACAGACTACCGTCATCTGTCAGAAGGCATGGCTGCCGAGCATAATTAACCAAAATGTCAGTGTAAATGTGTTCAGTTCCACTCTGCCACCACAGTAGTGATGGGGGTCTGAGAGCGTATCACATAAATCAGCTGCCCGATTTGTTTATAAAGGCATAAATTAAGCTGGAGTCACTTCTACTAATTAGTAGTAGGACGCACACACTGAAAAGCATACACATGCATGCAACATGATGCTGAGAGACCACTCTTCATAGTTTCATTGACAAATACTGCATGAGACACAGACAAACACACTTCAGGAGCCTTGTGTGTCATTATGTGTTGAACAACTATAATTTGTCTGTATGTTTCTGCATCAGAGACATTCTGTCTGACTCTTGGACATTTTACTGTGTAAGGAAATGACTACACTACAAACCAGTCCACTGCCCTCCAGTCTCACCAGTGCTGTTGGCTAGTTTTCTCCCCAGTAAGCTCCATCCAGGAGGCAGCGCAAGGTGGCGGAGTGCCAGCGCCAGGCTCTCATCCAGACGTTCACACTCCTGCAGGGGAATCTGAAACTCATCCAGCAGCAGCGCCCCATCGAGGCCGTCAGCTCGGCCTGCGGTGCTCACCTGTGTGGAGGGCGATTAAAAAGATGAGTCAAGTTTTTACAGAGGAGGAGCTCAGGCTTAGTCTACTGGAAGCACTCGCTTTAAGACGCTCAGCATAAGAGCATTAACCAAATGCCTGAAACGAAAGATGTAAATGTAGGAATACACATCCACATGCATCTATCATTATTAAGCTCAATTTGGGGCTGAGATGTGTTGACAAAAGCGAATCATATTCAGACTAAAAAAAAAAACAAAACGTTCCAGTAGAGGCTTGAAGTTTGAGTTACATTATCTTGTCTTCCTCCTTGGCAAAGCAAAATCTAGATTCAATTTCTATGGGATGATAAATTGTACTGAAAGAATTCATTAATTGAATACCTGGGACTGTGAGACATGAAGCCTCGTCAGGGAAACAACAATAACATGGCAATCTTTTGTCTTACTGTCACTTTGCCCACACTGCTGTATCCCTTGTAACCAATGGTAACCACTTTTTCTCCTCTTCTGTGACAAGCCTCAGGTTTTGTGGTTAATTTACCGCTTACTCAGACATGGAAATGCCCAGTTTTGTAACTCACCAGGAACTGGGCCATGTCAAAAGCCAAATCCTGGACAAAGCTGAATCGATGCTCAGCCAGCGGAGCCACACGACCCAGACATGGCTTTAGGTCCTCGGCGGCCTCTGGGACCCCTCGGCTGACTGAACACAAGGTGACTAACACCACCTCGCAACAGTCATGAGCTACAAGACGATACAAAGAGGCACAGAGAGAGAGAGGATGAAGACAGGACAAAGCCGGAGGAGGAGGAGGTGACAGAGGACAGAGAATACACTTAAGATACTGCTGCTTCAAAGCATTTTTCACAATACAATGACAAATAAATAAGATCTATTCTAAATTATCGGTCTGTCTGCATATATGACTAAAGCCCCGATATGTTTAAAATCTGCCTTTTATAAAGTTGAGTGTGTTTTGGGCTTAAGCAATTTGCTATGTCGCTGAGCTGTATGTTGTTAACTAGTTGTGACTAGCAAGGAGACGCTAGCGAGATTGCAGCCATAGAAACAACACAGTAAGTCACAGCAAGTGGAACAGCAATAATGGTAATGTCTATAGTGCCTAAAACAAGTGTGATATTAAATGTATAGTTGCAACCTGTGAAAAAAATAGTCATTAGGAAGCAAAAAAGAAGCAAAGGAGATTACTGGGACAGTTGAACAGAACAGACCCATCATTAATGTTATTGGTAACAGCAATTCCTACGATAATAAGTCAAGTTTGTTCATTAATTTTAGTTCATTGTATGGTTAAGTCGCTAGCTGCTACTTGTGACAAATGGCGATTAATTCTGCGACAACAATATGTAAACATTCCTCCCTTAAGGGGAACTTTGACACTCCGCATCAAGCACCTCCCCAAGAAAAACTAGGCTCAAGAAATTCTGTGAGCTGTTTGCTGCTGACATAATGAGTTTGAGATGTTCTTTCAAAGAGCAAATGTGTTTGCTTAGATTCAGCTCATTCAATCTGAGGCAGGTCGATCAGGCAGAGGTAATGAAATAATCACACAGCTGCAACACAAAGCAGAGGATTAACTAAATATTACCTGCAATATTTTTGTCATTTGACATCACAAAACTGTACAAGAAGAACCAATCAAAACCAATAACAAGCTACAATACACTACAGGCTTGCAAACTACCAAATCATATCCGATTATCACCATTCAGTCACAAATCAAACTCTACCCAACAAATTCATTAAAAAATCTTTGCAAATGAGTTTTAAGTTGTCATAACAAAGAATAAACTAAAAGGGTGGAGGTCCACATACATGGCCGATGTCAAAACACAACTAAAGAGAATAAAGGCTCTGTGTGGCTGCCTTGTAAATCCATGCTGTGCTGACATCCCTGCTTGTAATTTACAGGACACTGCACGACCTTCTGCATCAATTTACTTCCTCCCCACATGCCAAGCGGTACGCTGTGGATGCAGGACTCCTTGTCATTCCACTCTGACCCTTGATAGCGCCCTCTGCATCTGGAACAAGATGCCATATCAGACCCATTAAATCAGCACATTGTCTTTCATTTACTCTGTGCCAGTGTTGTTTGTCTCTACAAACGCAGTCAGTCAATCATTT
Organism: Chaetodon trifasciatus; assembly: GCA_037975065.1. NCBI lineage: Eukaryota > Metazoa > Chordata > Actinopteri > Chaetodontiformes > Chaetodontidae > Chaetodon > Chaetodon trifasciatus. Next base: position 24,489,211 of record JBBMOE010000001.1, on the reverse strand, counting down.
GGCAGCTACGCCTGAATGTTAAGGTTCATGTGCCTTGCTCAAGGGCACCTCGATCCAAGCCAAAGCACTGAATCACTGTCTCTGCAGCCATTTTCCCAGGCCACCTGGGAATTCTATCCTGCGACCTTCTGTTTGGTCACAGGATCTGTCCTGATTGGAGGGAGCGGAGTAGCGGAACTAATCTGTTAGAAGAGAGTAACACCTCCTCTGACCCCCCCGTCAGACGGCTGTAATTCAGCCAAGCTCTTAACAAGATAACACAGTTTCACATGTTCTGCCTTCTTTTTTCCTGCCTGGAATGCAGACGCTTGAGGAAAGTTCAATAACATCTTCTGTGTTTGTCCCCTCAGCTCCAACCTTTACATGTCTTTCCCCGACATTTCACTCTCATCCATGTTCACGACGGGGTTTCCTCAGGTTTTACCACCTCGTTTCTGTGTTCAGTGACCTCTGACCCTTGCTTTCCGTGCTCTCTGCTGTTACTCATCTGCCTCACAGGAAATCTCTCTGGCTTCAGTTCTAGCTAAATGCATTCAATTTTGCAAACAGAATAAGTGGGATGTTCTCCAAGAGGAATGATGAATGAGCCCGGCTCTAGGAAAAGTAAAATGAGGTGATTTCTCTCTCCCAAATCACAACATTAGTTTAAAAACGAGGACAGTGGTAGTGGATGATTAATCATTTATTACTTTCTTCCACAGCTATAAGAACTCCTGACTGGCCCAAGCTTGCTGTGTGATATGAGGGCAGAATAACACCATCCTTAATGAAACACTCTGACATTCTGGCATGCTTTAGCGCCTCTTAATGTTAATTTGGGCAACAGCACATGGTGGCTGTAGAGGATTAACCAATATATCCTTTATCAGACTGTTGTCAGTGATTCTGATAAGATTTTTATTTTGTATTTTAATCCTTTTAGAGGACTTTGACTGCATTTTGACCTAACACACAAAAGTCTGCATTGATGGCACCTTCACGTAACCTCCATTTCAGTTTGTTTTTGTTTATCAACACAAATCTGGGTAATCTCAAGGGTATGTGTGACAAGGACTGTGCTATCAGTTAGCACAGACAAACATGACAGCAGAACTGAAAATAGCTTCAACATGTATTAAATACTGTATGTGGAGCCGCCTTCCCACAGGTCTATTAGAGGGACAAGGGAAGCTGCAAGGCATTGTGGGTGGGTTGGCTTACCGGGACACAGTGCGTGCAAGGTGTCATGGTTGCTCCTTAAGGTGCTGGTCAGGTGCCTCTGTGTGCTGCCAGCAAACAGCAGGAAATAGTCCACACCCTCCTCATGCGCAGCCAGCTCGTCATCTGTGAGCTGCACCGAGATAACACACTGCCCCTGCAGCCACGAAGACGGATGGACAAAAAAAGAAAGAAAAAACAACATATTTAGAGGAGTGATGGTAGTCTGCTGTGCTGTTGTGTTGGACCACATTTCTCAAAATATCTAATGTATAATAGATATAGTTAATATCTCTACATTTATTCATTTACCAATATACAGTATACATTCTATTATATAACCAGGTTAGCTGACGAGAAGCTGAACCTCTGCAGTTACAGGTACCTGGTCATGTAAAAGAAGCTCATTTTCTATCAAGACACATTCCCTGTTCAAACATTTGTCACTTAAGTGCATCTCTGCTGATCCAAATCAAGCAAATGGGTCTAAAGAAATGCATAAATGCACTGAGAATCCTTATTGATTACAATTATCAAGCCATGTTTGGAGCTAGTCAAGGATGCATGTGTCCACTTACAGAGTACAGTGTGCACAGAAATGCTCAAGAACACCAATGCATTCCAGACATAATTCATCACAGCCAAGATAATGTGTCTGTTCAACGCTAACTCACTCGCTTACAAAAAGTGCTAATTCTAATCTAACTTCTCTTCTCTAGCTGAGTGCAAATGTGTCTTCTGTAGATAAAATCAAGAGTGATCAGGAGAGTGAAATCCAATTACCGTTGGTCACTTTAGATGCATTTAAGACAAGTGCTGATGCCAAATGTGAGCTACAATCCTAGTTACAGACTGAATATCTAGATACTTAATCTTAACATGGCCACAGTGGAACATTCTGTGTGGAGGGTGTAAGTTTTCTCAGTATCACACGTGTTTAAAACAATTCCACTAATGCCTCAAAGTTAATATGGTAACGATTTGTTGATGCTAAAATGCTACACGTCACATCATTAACAAACAAACAGAGGAGCAGCAGGCAGTGCTGAAACATGGAGGAGAAGCTTGACTTTGTGCCAACTCAGTGAGCCATCTCTGTCAGGCCTCGACCACTGAGGAGGAGAAGGAGGATGACGAAAACCATTTTACAAAACGAGGAGGCAACGTGGTTAACAGCAATGCTTCTGTATGAGTGCTTTTTCTCAACCTGTGCAGCTTATTCCCGCACAGTATCTCTCCACTGTGTGGAAGCCGGTTCTGAAAGGCAACACGCAGCAACGTTAGCAGCTCTGTGTCATGTCTGCTAAACATATCGCTTAGTCCTCATTCTATTTTATACAATTTTCTTTCTGTCACTTATAGGACTTATAGTTCTAATGTTTCCTTCTTTCCATGTCTTCGACCTTCATGAATCAACTACTGATGATGACACTAGTTGATTTTTGCCTTGGAAAAGCAACGTTAGCTTTAGTCTTTTAGCACAATGCCATGCATGTAGACATCAAATGCATATTCAAGACCCCTTTTCTTGGATTCTCGTTGAAAAAGGAGTCAGGTGAAAGCATTAAAGAATCAGCAACAGTCAGTTTCAGCCAGCAAAATCGGCGTCCATCTGCTAGAAATGAGAGGCTGCTTTTGTCTGCCTCTGAAATCAAGGACACACTGTCTCAGAATGAACTAAGAATATTGAAGGTGAATGTGCCACCATTATCACTGCAAACTGCATATGTGCAGCACAAGAACATGATCAGAAATCAGAAACAGGGTTATTACCACGTAGGTTCTCAGATATGAGGAAATCACCTTGGTACTGTGGTGCATAACAGTCACAATATATAAAGTAGGAAAAAAGCTGAATGCAAACCGTGCACTAATAGTAACAAAGGAGACTAGGTTTACCAAACGACCTATTATTAGTGATTTTAGAAACAAAATTCAACTTCATACATACATACATTCATACATTTACTTACTTTTTTTTAGCTATATTGTAATTCTATTTCTAATCCTATGTGACTACACCGTATGCACAGTTCATTGTGCAGTCTGCTCTTTTCCTAAAGTGACAATTGGCTGTGTTGTGGCTGGAGGCTGAGGGGAATGGTGTGGTGTCATCTGAGGACAGACTGAGGAGGAGGAGATACTACAAAAAATAGGGATATTGTTCAGAATTAGCTGTTTTCCAGTGGGGGACTGCAGCTTGTTGACACCGAGGAGGGATAATGGGACACTTCATCCCATATAATCTGAGCAGTGTTGCAATCCTTTCACCAGTCCGGTCCAACATGAACAGCCTGACGTGGTGGTCGGTGAAGGCTGGTGTCGAGGAGGGCTTAACAGTCGGGGTTAAAGGTGATTCCTCCTTCTCTTATAAAGCGGTAGCCTCGGGGCCTTGTTCCACACAGGGGGGATCAGCAGGTTGACAGCAGCGAGGCTAAGCAGCAGCCTTGGGACTGGCAAGTCTCTGTTTGGCAAGCCACTGCTGCTTTTGAGCAATTTGAGGGGGAAAATGTGTTCAAAGGCGACCACATAGCCCAGAGGCCACAGGAAGAGAAACAGCCTGCAGTAACCTTCTGAGGGCCAGGACCAAATACATTGACATGAAGCATGAAGGATGCAGGCTTTGCTATGCACAGAGAGTCTCCGCTTTAACAAGCAGAGCAAAGGCACTGGGTAAATGAGTTGTAGATGGGTGGAAGCCAGCAGGCATGACATTCTCTCCATTAAATACTCATCTTTTATCCCAGCCCAGATCGGAAATTAGGGTTTGGTGACACAGAATGGATTGGTACATCATTGGATTTGTGAGTTTGCAGTCCATGCGAAAATGAAAATGTATTAGTGTGAAATAAGTTCCACGTCCTCAATGGGAACAAAAGAAAAGCAAGAGGAGCAATGGGTTTCCCTCTGCTGCTGAAGCCCACTCCGGCTCAGTATGGACCTGCTGAATTTGGCACATTAGATGCTCAAACACTTTTTGACAAATAACATCATAAGCTACAGATTTTCGTGCCTGACCTGAAGTCAATCATGTCTACATAATACATTATGTAGACATGATTGACTGTATTATTACAACACTCTGCTGTTTTCTCCTCCTCAGCTATGAGTCCTTGCCATCAATGTGTGAGCGATGAATTCAAACATATTTGAATAAAAAGGGTGAGACTGAAGAGGGGAATAGAATAGAGACTGAATGAGACTATTGTGAGTCCTTTTTGGAAGCAAATGTGTTGGCAGGGGGTGGAGGTGGAGAAACAGAGATGTGAAACATCTGCTGAAGACGGCAGGAAACGCAGCTGCACACAGCCCCTTTTCCAAAACATGCAAACAAGCACACGCAAAAACTGAAACCAGCACGACGGACAAGCAGTCTACCTAATCTATTAACGATAACTAAAAGGCAAAATCAGAACATTTTAAGTGACTCTCATGTGCCCAGCTTAATTCAGGAAAACAAAGCAGCAGTTTTACAGCTGTGTGGCGTGCACAAATGGATGTCTTTCAGCCACACCATATGACTGTGCTCTCTGCTGGTAATAAGTACTTAACAAAGTGACCTGCTGGGGTATTGACCTGCTAATCATGGAGTTTCAACAGGGAACAGGCAATATCAAAAGAACAGCTGGAGGCTATGAGCCCAGCCCCCTCTTTAAGTACATGTGCCTGTGTGAGTGAAGCTGCTTCCTCACATCCTGCAACTGCACTGGGTTCAGCGATCCATTTGAGCCAGTGGTTGATTCTAGGCCTTCGCACACGCTGTTAGGAACTCTCACCAAAACTGCTTTTAATGATGAATTCCAAACTTATTCTGCAGCTAAATGAACATTTAACCCCCCGGCTGGATGTTTGACTATAGGCAGCCTAATGTGCAAGTTAGCTCCACTTTAGCGCCCAGGCTACTTGTCAAGACATTATCATTAATTATTGCAAATATATGCAATAATATGCAATATACATACAGGGGGAAACTGCTATATTAACAATCAAAAGCAGACTATGGACAACACTCAAATTTGATGCTCTACAAAGAGCTGGCCTGATAAAACATTAAAGGTTTATGGCCTCACTTGTCTGACAGTGAGTCATCCCTGCTGGCATTCACACGGTGTGAAATTTTTACTGCGGCTAAGTGTAGCTAACTCTTTTTCGTGGTTTACCGAGAAATGCTGCTGCTTTTGTTCCCACTAGACAATTTGTGAAAATCTTACCTGCTCAGTTCATGCAGACACATTAAATCAACTCCTGATTTTGGCATGTAAAATTACCAGAGCATTTACTAAATAAAGTCCACAGATCCTCCCATTTACAAAGGCCACTGACATCTAGAGCAGCCATGTAGCAGTGCAGCTGCAGACTGTCACATAACGCAGAGGTCAAAGGTTCCATCACCACAGCTGCGTCTGTGCCCACAGTCATGTGCCCTGTGTTAGACAGCAGACCCCTACCTGCTCATTTAATTGCAAGCCGCTGTGGAAAAGACTGTGTGATCAGTGCCAAGAATGTAAATAGCATGTTTACTCAGTCACAGCAGCAGAGTAGCTCTGTTTTTGAAAGATGACTCCTTTTTTAAAGAGCTTCCACAAGCCAACAAGCCATCCTCTGCCCAAGAAATCCTAACCTCCCCACCAACGTTTAGTCTCTCTAATTGCTCTCTGACACAACCTCAGTTTCTCAGTCACTTCCTTATTAAAAATCATTCTTTAGGCAAAGTGATATTGCAAGAACAACAAGGCCATAACCTCCAGCCTCCTCACTACTGGTTGATTTGACACTGGGTGATCTAGAAATTTAGACTTATAAACTGGGGCTGTCATTTTCAGTCACTGTGGATGGCAGAGTCCCCTCGGTGAGCAATTTTAAAAGGTACAATAATGGGCCGACTACTTAACCCCCATAAGCTATCTCACTGAGAATTGCTCTTTTAAGTGTCTAAAATCTGATGTCTAATGAGGCCTGACTGCCCGCCTGGTTCCACTGAAGAGTCTGACTGTAAATCACAGATAAGGTTGTCTGGCTGGTTAATGTGTGAGCCATCCAGCCTTCAGACACACACACACACACACACACACACACAGGCATGTCTCTGTCTTATCTCATTTCCTGTGTGCCTTCCTCACCTGCTAGTGATAGGGGGCCAGTGCAAACCACTCAGACACTCTCTCAGAGAAGTTTCCCACTCCCACACATACATACATACACATACACAAACACACACACACACCTCATTAAATATGTATCAAAGAATGCAGGTTGACAAAACCAGACTGAGTTAGAAATGAGCTAGAATTGGTCATCTTGATGACTATGATGTATTCCTGGGAATAAATGGCTTCCTTTCTATCTGACTGAAATGGGAAATCACACATATTGGGGATTTATTTAAAAATGAGGGTAAGAAGGATCATGAGATCAACTGTTTGTAAGAGGCACCCGGTGCAGAAAGCTGCAATGTTTGATAACCTGTGATGACAACCAAGACTATGACCTACAAAAGCAAAGCTTTCAGTTTTAAAGTCGACCCTCGCCCATGGTAACAAGCTGTGGGTAGTGACAGAGAATAAGCTGCTGAGATAAGGGTGGTCTGTACAGTGGTTCTCCATGATATGGTGGGTAATTCAATAATCTGAGAGGACCTCAGCAACAAGCTGCACCTCTTCCACCTGAACCACCTCATCTGGCAGAGTTTGGGGATCCCCACAGTACTTGGTGAAAGTTGACAGGGGAAGATAAGATGCCTGCATCCCAGATTCAGGTAAGTGGTTACAGCATGGAGGGACTGATAAACGGCAGATGGTAAATAAAAAAAAATAATTTAACTTTAAATTATAATCAGATGAATATCTGACCATAAACATAGTGCTCGTGAACAGAAGAGGCTTGGAAATTTGATTGAAACACAAAGTTTCTCTTGTTGCTCAGTTATTCAGGAAATAAACTGCCTAAAAATCTTGTTAGAGACATTTTACAAGACATCCTACTTCTTTGTCAGACATCATTCAGACCAACAGACCCTATTCACTGACGAAAACTACTCTGCAGTACAGCATGTACTTTCTCTTTCTCACACACACACACACACACACACACACACACACACACACACACACACACACACACACACAAACATCTCAGCTCATCCTCTTTGCACAGGGCACCAAGCTTTTTGCTGTAATTACCTGTGCATCTATTGATCTGAACAAATGGCACATGTGCAGATAATTTAGGCTTCAAGTTGTCCTTTTCTGTATAATTGTTTAAGTTGCAAGGCCTCTCAGTGGATCAGTACTTGTTCTGTGATAAGTACTATGAGGGTATAAGTATGAGTATAAGGACTATGAGGGTTGTTATTTTCCTTTCATTCAAAATTGGAGCCATGACAAAGCCAGAGGAGCTTTGATAGAGCATATGTTTCTCTTTTTTTCAGTTTGATGGGCAAGACTATCACATGAACAGGTGGAGCGAGACACTGAAACTCTAAAGGATGGGGGTTTTAACCGGCTTTAACTGGAACCATCATATTAAAAATGTTAAATGATAAAAAAAAATGGGAGAACAATTTCAAATTGTAGTATCAGCTGAAGTCCTGTTTCTGTCTCATGCTAGTTATTTCCTGACAAATAATCTGAGTCTATTTTTATAATCAACAGACAGTCCATCAAGTGGTTCTTATTTTGTTTAACTGATAATATGTAAAACATGACCACGAGATGCGCAATAGAGGACACTGAGCACAGTGCAAACCATTAACCAGCTGAACTGCATGCAATCTACTGCTGTGTTCTCCACTATCTGGCCCTGCAGACCCGTGCTGTTTTTAGTTATTCTACTTAATCAGACCTGTTTTCAGGTTGATGTGCAGCTGAGTTCTTAAGGAACTACATGAGGTCATCTAACTCCATATACAGTGCTAAAAAGAATGAAGCCGTCCCACTACCGGTGCAACATATGAACTTTCAGGCACAGCTCACACCGACACCAGTCCTCAGACGGGGTCTTATCAGGCTAAGTGAAAACAGCTAAGCAGCGTAAACTGTGTACACTGGAAAAAGAGTTTTTATGTAAGTTCTAGTATGGAGAGTGCTACTTACATATAACGGCGCTTGCTGGGGAATGAGTTTCATGTCCCTGGACACTGTAAAGAGAAGAAGAAATGAGAGGTCTGTTGCAATGTGTTACACTGTATATCATGATAACAAGATTATGTGTTAAACCAGTATTAATACATTTTTTTAGCCACTGCAACAAGGTGTGAACACAACATTAACATATCAGCCTGATAAAGTTGACATGGCTAATGTGTTTACTGCCCATTTAGCAGAAGACATCAGCATTTCTGGCATTCTAACAAATATAAGTGCAATATTCAGCCATCCTTTTCGCTCTGTTTTGCTATCCACACACTCCTGAGGGAAACATCTGGCTCATTAGCTACTAAATGCTCCATGATGTTCATCAGCTAGTCACTAACCAAGTCTCTTGTGTGGTTCTGGGCAGGTAGCACACAGCGGGTGGGCTATATCAGAGCTTTTGTACTGAAAACATCTGCCTGCTGCAGCTGGACATGAGGTGCACTTCATTTTAATCAAACTAAATAACTGTCCACAGGTAATCAAATGAATGAAAAATAAAGTTTTAGTGGACTTAACAACAGCATTTATGAGCAGATAGCAGCATCTCCTTGTTTCACAAAAAATTGTAAACTTCAGAAATAAATAAAAAATAAGCACACTGTGTCAGAGCACACAGCAGCACCCAGCAGCATCTCTTTGTTTCTGGTCCCAATGAACGTTTATGTAACATTTATGTATTATTCACAAGAACACAGAAAATATTTGAAAATAAAAAATGTGCATTGTCTCTGTGTCTGCAGACTTTTTTTTTTTTTTTTGCATAACCGGCCTTGTGAGCGCAGGCATCGGCCAATCCCAGTGATCTCAAAATGCCAGATATCTACTACAAACAACAGATGAAGTTAGCAACCAGCTGGTGAGCAGAGTGTCGCATCCCAAAATGTTGAAGCTGCATTACTCCAAAGAGTTTACCGTACATACTGGACTTCACTAGAGGAAGGCTTTTTTCATTACTAATAATGATAATGCTGCGATTCGTAGGTACATCTTCGTGCTTTAGATTATCCTAGTACTGCTGCTAGCTCACAGTTATTCACCAAACATGGAGACAGGTACTGACCCCTGATGAGGTGTCAGGTTCGGTCAAAGTTAAAAAACGTCAGTGTTGTTCTCAGTGAAATGAGAGGTTAGAAGTGTTGTGCTGGAATAAAACCCAGCGAACAAACAGCTCTAGATAACACAACACTGGACATCAGGGTTTTTTTTTTCTTTTTTTCACACAATGCATGTGTACGAGCTCTCGCAGCATCAGAACATTGTTGCTGACAAGGTGACAGTTAAGCTTGACCCTGGCAGCAGTCCCAACACTCTGTTGGAGGTTAATAGTGCACGAGTACAGAATAGACACACACTGAATGACACACAGGAATACACACACACTTATCGTCCAACCACAACTGCCAGGTCCCTATTTGTGCGTGTTCATTAGAAGACCCTGCCTCCTCCAATCATCCGTTAGTTCTTTGCCAAGCAGAAGAAAAAAGTGGGGTCAGCACCAAAACACTCTTTTCCTCTTCTACACGAGTTTCTGCGGGAAAGATCAGTTATCAGGATTTACCGGCTCATGTTCACATTTGATTCCCTGCTCCCAGTCTGGGACGCAGCCCTCAAAGCCGTTTTCTGGGCATAAGGTCAGAAACTGCGGGTGTGTAACTACTCCAAACAAATGTACAACGGCTATAGACTTGAGGACAAATGGATTGGAAACCTTTTTGTTGAACTTTCCTGAAGAGATATTGGCCTGCTTGCATTCATCAATGAGTCAAGGGACTGGTCGGCTTGGAGAGCCTGTATTCTCCTCAGTTATTTGGAGAGACAATTTTCTTTTGTCTGCTGTTTCCTGGCACTAAAACAAGTCCTTGCTGTTGGCCTCAGTGGTCAGCAGTGCATTAATCACATGAACCCCACAGCGGGGGAGGCGGCGACAAAAGGCCGGGACCTAATGAGTTCAGCAGAAAACACCAAAAGAGTCAATGTTGGACTTGACAGAGCACTGAAGCGCAGCGAGGCCAATTCACTTTCTACAGCCCAATCCAAACATTTTTCTTCTTTTCTGCTAAATAAATAGGCTCGAGCTAGAATTAGGCGGATCAGGTAAGGGGATAATCAGTAGCTCTAATAATACTCTGGAGTCTAATCCTCTTGCCTTAAGTGCACTGGGCCAGGGACCAGCTCCTTCGCCACATGCACAACTTTGACAAGACTCTCACATTATGTCCCCAACAGGCTCACTGGTTCTTTTATATTTTTGGTATTTTGGACATTCGTCATCTGCCAATGCTCGCTTCATAATCACTCTACAGTATATGAGCAGGCATGGGTTGGGATCTTACACAATGGTACTTCAAGAGGCCAGACTGACATCACTGTTGACTGCTGAAGGTGTTGGGCCTCTGACATTTCATTCACGTGACATCTTATTGAGCACTAGTGGGCCTAACTCATTGCACAATAAGAAAATATTTAGTAGGAAGTGGGTGCGTTGCTACATTCAGTCTTCGCTGTTGAGGACAGAGTTGACAGCCTTTATTCATGCAAGGAAGGTTTCTGTGGCCTTTATCAGTTCCACCCTGCTTTACATTCTCCACACATTCACACCTGGCAGCTGAATAACAACAGCTCAGTCGGCCATGGTCACTTCTTTGCAGTTGTTAATACCCTGATTTTCCCAACCAGCCTGGATAAAATTTGCACCTGTATCTGAAACTATACTAAAACTTCAAATCTTCTGTCTTTGATTAAAAAAAAAAAAAAAAAAAGCTTTTTGATATTTTCATGTCTCCATTAAAAATGATTACTGCTTCAGCTTTATCTATTACAGTTCTGAAAAACTGCTGAGCTGTGTGTGGGTCAGACCAGGCTGTTTCAGGAGTGTCCTCAAAAAAAGTGTGATATCAGAATACTTTGATAATCTGACATTGCTTAAATTGAGGTGGGCAGCACAGCAAACATTTCTCTGCTGCATAGCTTTGTTTCAGAAATGTTTACAAAAAGCAATGCTGAGTCACTCAAACCAACAGAGTAAGTGGTGTGACTGCTCAAAGAGTGAGCCAGTATTAAACAGTACATGAAGGGTTTAATTATTCTTTAACCGTGCAGCTTGCCAACAGCCTGTGTCATTTTTAAACAGAGAAACAATGCTTACATTTCAAATTTTAGCCATTTAATAGATAATTACAATTTCAATGAGTGTGCAGGACAATTCACAAAGTACTTTATATAAACACAAAACTATTTTACAAACCAACTTTCCTGAATAAACAAGAAACAAGTCTTATATCTATCTTTTGGTTTATAGTGCACTTCAAAACCTGCAGGTACTACTGATGCATTGGTCGTTAGTATATGACTAATCACATTTTCAATATTATGGATTAGGAGGCAGAAAGAAAATAAATAAACACACAGAAAGACAGCCCTAGCAAGCTAATGTGGCTAAAAAATGAGTTAAGGCTAACGTAGGGCGCCCCTGTAGCCCTCCTGGTAGAGGGCGTGCCCTGCGAATGAAGGCTGCATGGGACAACATTTTTGCTGGGACCGTATACCGACAGGGGGTTGATGAGAGAGGTGGGATTCAACATTAAATCAAACCAAACTAAAACAATGAGCTAAAAGAGGCTACAAGCTGTGTGAAGTCTCTGTGTTCAACACTACAAGAGACTCTTTCACAAGACAGTCACTTGATTCTATGATAACATCAAAAACAGCCCTTTATTCGAGTTTGATATCTGTTCCCTAGACTGCCTTGAATCTATTTTCTCAACCCCATCGTCGGTATGTGGGTGTGACAGTTCATCTGGTCAAACAGTTCCTCTTGGGCAGCAATAATAATTAAGAAAGTACAAAGGGGACTTCCAGAACAGCTACATGTATACGTCATTTCTAACAATTGCTGTTATGGAAACTACAGAATTGACAAGACTCAATACACTCATTGCTGTTTCACAAAAAGCTGCAGTATTTTCTCAGAGTTACACAAGTTCCAGGCAATGCACTGAAACAAAGATATCTGTGGACAATACCTGAATGTCATGTTGCAGTGTGCATGTCAGGTATATCCGTTAACAATGAAACTGAAGACGTTAGAAACCCTTCTACCAGTTATTTTGTCAAAACATAAACATCCTACATTTACACTCTTCTCTTGTTTTTCACAAAGCCAAAGTTTAATTAAACTCAACTCAGGCCAATATTAAGGTAACCTTTAAGAGAGGAATGAGTCTGAGTCAAACTTTTTATTAAAACCCATCATCATCAGACAGTGACTGTCTCAACATCTGCACCAAATCATCCCATCAAACTTGCATTTCTTAGATTCTGATTTGCTTCTTCAAACAAGATGGGTAAATACAAACCTGCAAATCATCCATGTATTTCAAGGAAAGACCATCTATCCAAACCCAATGAAGTTTCCTTCTCTGGTAACAGAAGGACCTTGAGAAAGGACATCCCCTAAGCTCACTCTACGGCCACCCGACACCTGCTTACAGAGATTACACAACCCATTAACTCCACCTAAAACACTGGGTGCAACCAGCCCTTAGCTGAGCTCCTTAGAGTCTCCATTATGGCAGAAACTGCCTTTGAACTGCTGCTAAAAACAGAATTTTCTTCCTCAGCAGCAGGAAGGCCAAAAAGAAGCAGGACACCAGCCAGATTCAAGTGCACAGTTGTCACAAATGGACCAATAAATCAAGAGACAAAAGGGCCCCTCAATGCTAGGACAGAAGGGATGATACGCAGAGTCAGGGTTGCAAATGGACCTGATATGGCTTCCACAGCTCCCATCAGAATAAGCCATAATAGCCATGAGACTGTAGCATGAATGGGAGGATGAATAGGATTAGCTTCACAACTCATTAATCAGACTACACCCTTCCCAATCATCAGCTGAGGATTCCGCAACATGACCACATGTACAGGACTGACCATGATTACCATGTGTTACCTTAATCAACAAACTTTCCCTGCAGCTTTGTCTGTAAATCTGTCTGTGACAAGGTTTCTCTTGGGGAGAGAGACTTGTGCTTGGTGGGACTCAACAGCATGCCAGCATATATGATTGGATGATTCTCCCCTGGAGAGAGGTGCATCCACTGAAGGTAAATGTCACAGTCAATTTCATACTGGTTTGGGTCTGATGTACAGTAAGCCACCGGAACAGCATCACTGAGTCTAGTTATATGGATGAGGTGCCTTTTTGAAATACCTGATTGCACTCTGACAAAACTTAAAGGTGACCTGTGGAGTTTTCTAGTCAACAAACAAAAGTTCTATGGCAAAAGGGGTGGGTGTACCTGTTTCATTACCGTCACCAGTGTCACATTCTGCCACATCATGGATTTTGCAATACTGTCATTATTGTCATAAAAGTTCTAGCATATATAAAAATAAAATTATCTCTGGCTGCCATAACATGCAGGTGGAGGGCTACACACACACTCCTCGAACCGAGTTGCATCCACTAATTACTATTTTCCTCACTATAACGCCGACTGCAGTAACACAAAGATGTGGAAGGTAACATTACGAGCAAAGCACGCCAGTTTTTCTGTTGCTGGCAGCAGGAACCAACACGAACGGTTTCATCTACTCCCACCATCTGAGGAAGTGTAGATCCAATGGATTAACTTGATGGAAATGTCCCCACAACAACAACAACATCATCAACAGGAAAACCCTTAGTCTAACAGTTAGAACGTTATGTGTGATTTCAGACTGCTTTGAGGGCCAGTGCAAAGCAGGAGTCACCTCAAACCTAAAGCTGAAGGATGGATCGATACCAACGTCAAACTTGGAAACTGTAAGCTTTAACATTTCTATGTTGCCTAACTGTCTATTTTGCTTATTCGCGTGTTGAATTTGGCATTAGCACGTTCAACGGCTAATGTGGCAAGTAGCATCTATTGTAGACCCACACACTGGAGCAATGTTGGCATATTCAATATTGGGGGACAGTCAAGAGAAACTGTGTGAATGTTAAGCCTCACTTGAATCCAATTAAATAACCAGAGCAGTAGCTTGAATGCTGTTGTTTCCACATGGCTTTTGGTGTAGTCTCACATAGCCAGAGCTAACATTATCTCCACACTTCATACGGCAACACAAGCTCAACTGATTGTGTTGTTTCACAAAAGCCCCCTCTGCTGCGTGCTGCATGTATTTTTGCATATATATATTTGGTTTTCTGCCAAATAAATGCTGTTGAGATGCCTAATCCTACCTCTTGTCAGACTCCGGGAATGAATCACATTACATTTACTAATTAACCTATATTATTGGTCAGGTTACTCCTTCCAAAACGCATGAAGGCCAGTACCTCAAAATAAATCAAAGAGGTGAGAGAGAATTCACTATAGATCTGATCACATTACAAGATGCACAGAAACAATAAAGTGGTGGTAGGAACAATACACATTGGGTAGAACAGAGGTGATTAGAGGCCCATGATGGCATCAATATAATCTTTTCTGTTTTTCTAACTCCCCCAGAGACTTTCTGTAGGGGCATCCGAGTTCTCCTGTCCAAAGGCCACATCTGCTTAAATTGTTAAATGCACATGGTAGGTGCAGGTCAGGGTTCTTCAGCTGCTTGTTTGAGTATTTCAAAACCAAAATGCTTCAGTAAATAAATAGCATGGTTTCATGGATGACGTAAAGGTGCTAACCTAACTCTACCCACAACAGTGACCTAAGTGCTCATTGACAGCATAAAATTTAAATAGCCATTTAAAGAGTCATTATCACACCAAAATTTGGTTGACGGCTGCTTACTAATCTTATCAACAAAACGGCATCAATACTGGGAAATAAACTGACCAACACTGCCTCTCATTGTTCTTAATGGACTTGCCTAAATATCTATGTGACTGACTGTTAACATGCTTTAAATGTTATGGTACTTTAACAGACTTACTTGCATCTACTTGTATCATGACGTGTCTTCTTAACTCACTACTCATTGTAAATGCCCAACTGTTGAACATTTTCCACAAAACCAACTATCACTCCTCTCCTTCAAATCAGAGGCAGAGACCTGGAGCTTAGGCCTGTAATAACTAACTCCTGGGTATGAATCTTAACATTTGCTGCTGAAAAAAAGCACAGTGCTCATCAAATCTTTCCTTAATAAAGCCCCAAAAAGCAGAAAGTGGAAGCCAGCAGCTGCTCAGAATCCAGTGCAGCCACTTGAAATAAAACAGGACACATTGTTTGAACTCAATATACATATGGCAATGCACAACTTTGCAGCAGTGTTTTACCTCCTCAGGGCTTCATACTGCAGCCTTTCTGTGTCAAAAACCTCTCACTGGCCATTAATTAACTAGAAGAATGTCAATGCAGATTTGTGTTATGGGGACAACAGTTACCTGGGACAGCTCTTCATGAGGCTTTTTGAATTTGGCTGTGCAAAGAGAGCTGCAGCCAAGGGCATGGAGACACCTGTAAAGAGAGACAGAAGCCCAATATAGACCTGAAGTGTCATCCAACACCGGGGCTCCATGATGACAACAGAGACAGCACTTAAGTCTCAGAGAGGGGCTGGACTGAGCTTACCTCACCTGTGTTGGCGTACCCCTTCTAGTATAAACTAGACAAGGACAACCTGGCCAGGATAATTTACTCTTTCTGCCCATTTTGGTCTATTTTTCCATTGATATATGCAAATGACAAACATACAAAACATCGCTGAGAGGCACCTTTGTCTTGACATAAAATCCACATGGAATTCTGCTTGTTTTCTAATGATGAGCAATGACACTGAGATCCTTTGACAAACACTGGCAGGTTTAGGGGTTCAATGTCCACTTGGGTCACCCCTGCTTTAGTTGTAAGGCCTCATGGTACAGTAAGAAGCTTTGGATAAAAACCTCCACCAAATGTCAGATAAGCGTGCCAGGAAGAGCTTTCATGCTGGTTTTAAGCCTGGTGAGAGACACAGTTCATGTTGTTCAACAGTTCTTCCCCTTAACTCCTCTTCACTTCCTTTTATCATTTTATTACCAATCTGTTTTTACCATGTCATACACTTAATTAGGTTTGGAAGTGATGGAGCACTTCATGGATATTAAATCAAATTTCACATTTTAAATCTGCAGTAGAAATAAAGACTTTATGAAACTAAAGACATCTTTGGCTGAAAGGCTAGCTTGTCTTTTCTATCCAAATAAAAGTTTCATTCCAAACATGAAAAATGTCTGACTCATAACACAAGACTCTTGATGACCATATCAGTCAAATTCATGAAGAATTCACCACCTAGTTTCCTCAATGAATGTACAACATTTGCAATCCCAGCCTTCAAATGCTGAGGAAGGACTGAGACTGTGTGGCTCAGCTGGGTTTGATGTTTAACTCTGACGTTTGTTTAACCTCTCATGCTTTCTCCCCTGGTTAACCACTAGTTACTGGCTTACCACTACAACATGTGGTACACTGACTGCATTCTTCTGCAGCGCAAAACTCCACAGAGAGCAAAGTGCGTCTGCTGTTTGTTGAATCCTTGTGTAATTCTTTTTACGGTTCACTATCAGTTCTGCTCCTCTGGGGCATGGCTAAATTAGTCAGGGCAACGTCACCTCCTCAACAACGCCACCGCAGTAACTCGGACACACCATGTTGACTACCATTTAGATAGTCACGGCTATTTGATTTAATCAAACGTAACTATTGTGTCTTTGGACAGATATGAGGCCGTCGTGGTGACGTGACCTCACTCTGCCACACAAAAGCTGCCTCTATACAGAAACTGCACACAAACGCTGGCTGACAACACAAGGCTGGGGGATGAAAGGTCTCCTCAGTGTTTGGTGACAGTTATTACCCTCTCCACTGAAACCAAATACCTGTGGGCCCAGATAGTATTATCTTATTGTGAGGCACACTGGGGGCTGGCCTGTAATCAGGGCCTGGGCCTTGATCAACGTTCCTCCCCAGGTCTGATGCCACCCCCTCCCCCTCTGTTTCCACACCATGGGATGCTCCCTTTACATTTTTAAAATTTCTTGTTTTAAAGGGGGTTATGTGCAAACTATTTCTTGGTCAGGATCAGTTACCGGGATGCAGAAAACACGGAAGGGATCGTGGAATTTGATAATAAAAACAGAATCAAATGTAAAATACAAAATATTGTAGAAACTGTCAAAAAACTGTCATTACGAGTGTTTTTTCAAAGCGTCTGAACCAAATGAACACACACACACACAAATACTGTACTTGTATCCTTGTTTTGTCAATGACAAAATAAAAAAACTACAATGTCAGTTTCTGCTCAAGCACTGTAAACAAGGAGGAGCTCCACCTGAATGTGAGAGTAGCCTCCATCTGGCCTCCATCAGACCCATTTACCCAAAGTATTTGAGTATCTGACGGCTGTCAATTGTGCAACGTAGTGTTACATCAGCTTCATCGATATTCAATTAAATTTTGATTTTCCTATTAAATTGCTGACATTCTTTTCATCCATCACATGAATAGAGACTGAAAAATGAAAACAGAAAACACAGAATTTGGGAAAAAAAATCAAATGGAATCTAGAAAGAGTCAAATGGATTTCACTAGGCCTTAACTTTAGACTTAGCGTGCAGACACGGGAGTAGTATCATTCTTCTTCTCTAACTATTGGCAAGAAGAGGAATAAGCGTATTTCCCAAAACAATGAAGTTTTCACTTTTAAGCAAATATGAGTGTGTGTTTTAGGCATGGTGACCCCTTCACAAAGAACAGGCTTGTGCTAATATTTGGAGGAACGTTTGAAAGGTGTCTTGGCTTTTTCATTAAATGTGCTGCACTGAAAAATTCAATATGGCCCAGAATCCTGCAGAAGGACAAACATGCCATTTACTTTTACCTTGCGTAAATGTTCAGCATTAGAAAATCAACAGGGCAATTTCTGCTACTTGAATTCAGCTGCACTTGGCAATTCAATTTCTCACAGGATGCTGATGGGTGATAGCTAGGTGAGCAATGTGGATTTCAACTTATTTACAGAAGCAGACACTGGGAGAAAATCTCTCAAAATGATCAATATAGCATTTAACTGTCAACAGACTGCACTTACTCATTCAACCATGGAGTGTGAAATAACAAAGTGACATTGAAAAGAAGACAAAATAGGAGCCATGGAGCAAATAAAACTCAAAGGTAGACAGGGAGACATCAGAGTTTTAGGAAAGGAAAGCGGCTGTTAGTCGCATTTGGGAGGTAAGAGGTTTAGCCTGGAGAATCCTGAACAATGCAAACCTCAGTCTCACAGCAGGCCTGATCAGATTAACGCTACCCGTGCTGCAGGAACGTCTGAAGTGTGTTGTGAGGTTACATCATTTCAATTAACAAACCCACTGTAATTGAAACGTGGGGCATGGGGCGACGATGCAACATGTACAGTACAAGTATTGACATCCAGAGTGTTGACAGCGGCCACATGCTGGCTTTGTTTTTAGCACCAGTATCACACAGCATGAACGTTACCTCTGGTCCCTTCTATGTGAGGCTAAGACATGCGAGTTTAGTCAATCAGAAACTCTAAATTGCCCACAAATATGCACGTGTTTGTGTGTCCAAGGCATTACAACCGCATGACTCATGTCAACCCATTTTCAAAAATGGCCAGTTTTGAAGAAGTGCGCCGCTAAAAGCACCACGGTGGTTTTGGGACCTTAACTCCCAGTAACGTGTTGAATTGCTCACTTCCCCCGCTAAGCCCACAAGAATGCTCTATTTCTCCAACAGGAAATGAATGAATGGGTGGATTTCTAATTGAGATAAATACTTGTGATCTAAATATGTGCTGAAGTCGTCCACCTCTGCACCTAAAACACTGAATGCAAGATCCAGTCTTATCATGTATGCACTGCTGGCACACGATCCAGATTTTTTTAAGGGACACTACACCAAGACACACATGGTGATCAGCCATGCACAGCCTGAGAAAACTGGAGTATGAAGTCTTTTGTGGCTGTGATGGAGCTTTCTAAATGATCACATCATCAGGATTATCACAATCTAGGCTTGAGGCGTAACATTTTGAAAGTACTGTACGATGTACAGTATCATCATACACATTATGAGTTACTGTCCCTGTGTCTGGTACCACCAGTTACACGTGACCAATCACAGCTTCTTAATGCACAACATACACCATGTGCACAAAAATGAGAAAGTCAGGGTGGAGAAGAAAGCAGAAACACAGAGACCACCTTAAAAGAAATGTGAGTAAAGTAGAACAGACTCCATATTACAGAGAACGTGTCTCAATGAGAAAGCTATATCCGAAAAGTGGATCATTTCTTTTTAGTTTTTGAAGGATTTTTTTGTGTTCAACTTAAAAAATCATTTGAAAATGAAATGAGCCTCCATAGTCTATCCTTTCAGGGGGATATCAACTTTTCATAATAATCATAGCAGGAGTTTTATGCACAGTAGTCGGCTAAATTCAAAGCTTTAATAAATAACTGTCTTTCAAGGAAATATCTGTGCAGACATAAAATATGCAATTTCCCATAAACAGAGCCCACCTTTAACTAACAGTGCACTCATTGGTCACACATCTTATCAAAAGAACTGCGCTTTATCACTGAGGCAGACATTGCTAGGCACAGGAGGTACATCAACAGTCAAACTTTGCCCTGGGGAATACTATCAAAACAAAGACACTGGTACAACATTCAGAATCAAAGTGCAACTTCATATATAATAGTGCTTTTTTTCTACAACATAAAAACTGCTTGTTGAATTCATCTTTCAACTCTTGTCACCTCAAACCACAAGGCAACTTTAAAGCTCGGCTAACTAAGCAGCACACCAAGGCATCGATGGAAACCTTACCCACAGTCTGTGTGATGATGACGGCTGCGAGCAAACTCTATCAGGTGCACATTAAATTCATTTTAAGTCCATCAGAGCGAGCAGGTGTGTTTATACTCGGCAGGTATCCTCAGCAGCGGGCATGCAGGCTCTCACCACACTGATTACTCTGAGCTAAATATGGCTTTGTGCTAACACACACAGTAGGCAGATCAAAGCCCTGATGTCAGAGGCGAGAGGCGGAGCCTGAGGGCCACAGGTCAGGTGTCTGCTGCAACTGCAATGGTGCAACTACAACTCTCCTGGGTCTGTCTTCTAAACAGACAGCGCCCCTATTAAACGTGATGCGGAGCATGTGCAGATACACACTACTCCTATCTCGTTATCAATCAATCAGACAAAATAATCAGCTGTAGTGAGAGTGTTAGAGGAAGGGTCAAGGCCAACGTTGATGTAAAAATCCATGAAACAGCACCGAAACAGCTGCTCAACCTCAACCCTTTAATTATAGGGAAACTCTGGGATACATTACATGTTGGTAATGATTTTCATATATTCACATTTCTCTTAAGACAAGAAGAGTATGCATTGATTCAAACAGGCCAGTGGTGAAAAAGCATTCAGATCATTTACTTCAGTAAAAGCAGCAATGCCAAACTCTAAGAACACTCCGTTACACGTTTAAGTCCTCCACTCAAATTGTCATTTCGGTAAGTGCAAAGTAATCGGTCATAAAGCTGCAACAATTAGCCGAGCACTGAATTGGTCCATTGACAGAAAAATAATCTGCAGCGATTTTGATAATTGATTAATTAAGTCATTTTTCAAGCATGAAACTTAAAAAAAGACTGTTCAGGGTATTCAGACGTGAGAATTTAGTGCTTTTCTTCCTCTTGTGTAGCAGTAAATTGAATATTTCTAGAGTTTTCACTGCTAGTTGGGCAAATCAAGACATGTGATGAAGTCATCTCGGACTGTACGACAATGTGATGAGCATGTTTTAGTATTTTAATAGATTAAACGATTAAATCAATTAATAGAGGAAATAATAGGCAGATTAATCAATAACAAAAGCAACTGTTAGTCGCAGCCTTAATTAGCAGCCCAACATAATTATAGTATCAAAAGAGAAAGGACTCATTATGAGGAATGGTCCCTGTCAGGGCATTAACATGTAAGCAGTACTATAATTGCAGCTCGTTGAGGTCAGTTAACAGCTTTCTATAGTGCCTATTTTAATCTATCTTAATGCATCTAATTGTATAAACTGTTATATAAACGTAGTGGAGCCAAACATACATCATTTCCCTCACATATCTAGCAGAGTTGCAGTATAAAGAAATGCTCAAGTAAAGTACAAGTGTCTCGTGGCTCTCGAGCACCTGTACCTAGTTACTTTTACATCTCTTCCTACTGACTTCTTTTCTTTGATTGTAGGAATGTGTCAGGTTAAAAATGTACTGTATTGCGGCGCCTCTATGTCTTTGAGGTTTAGATGCTGACAACGAACCACAATGTCCCGGGTTTGAATTTGGCTGGGGACCTTTGTGGCATCTCTCTCGCTACCCAATTTCCTTCTCTCCACTATCGCTATCCAATAAAGGCATAACATTTTTAATATGTACTGTGCACCAGACAGACTGCATTTCTTATCAGCATGGAGGAGTCTTGGTGTTTGGGGAGTCTGAAAATGTCTTCCACATGACTGTAAAATTAGACAAACAACTTCAAATTTTGCTTTAAATGTGTGTTTGAGGAAAATGGCTTATGTGTGTGACTCAAACGCAATCAATACAAAAGTCCTAAAACTGCAGAGATTCAGCTGAGATACATGAAGTGCAGACTCCTGCAGTGCAGATATCTCAACACACCTTTCTGGACCACAAAAAACGGGAACAAACTTCAGGTTTGTCTCACTGCTCAGCACAGAAACCTCTGAGTGAGCAGACAGAGGCTCAGTGGCCTTCTATATACCTGGTATTACACATACCTTGTTCATGAAAGGATTACATTCACAGGCAGGAGACATGCCCTGTATACATATCATAAGACATAATCTGACTTCAGTATGTATACAGGTGAAGACTTCCTCCAGATAGCTTTGAGCCCAACAGTAAATACCCCAGCTGCTTTGTACCCCATCCATCCTGACAATCCAGTTTTTGCAAGCATCTATTTGCATGGTTGGATCTGAGCCCCCTACCTTCTGTTAGTTTTGCATTTGATTCCTGCTGGTCAGCATACAAAGGTTTATTTCTATCCATTTATACATATATCCTTTATTTCTAGTACTTACACACCACAATAAAAGACAAGTCCACAGACCGCTTGATGAGCACATCATCATCATCATCATCATTAGACCTTACACTTTATGTATTAGTACAATCTGAACAACCACACTGCAGATGTAAACAATAATGTGTCACCGTCAGTGTACAGCACTATAACACACACATACCTTTTTGGTGTCAACCAAAAAATGTGTCAGAAATTTGATTTAAATCAACATTTTGACAATTTTACTCAGGCTAAGTTCTTGCATGGCATCGTATTGGTACTGGTGCCACAACTCAGGAACTCTATCTGTATTATTGTCCTAAAATTTCACATCACACCCCTCCCGTTGGTAGCAGGATGGCCTTTCGATCCACCATCATATCTACCTGCCGCACATTTGGACATTAGAGATTTGGAAGCAACTGACACACAAGTCCAGACTGGCAAAGTTTTTAACATTTCTTTGTAGAAAGATGTGCTGGCACCACGGGCATAGTAACAATTAACGACAAAGTCTGGCCGATAAGTCCCTGGAGGAGAGAGACACTACTCCAGGGCACAACACTTGCACAAGCTGCAGAGACGGCTGCTGTTTTGGAACGGTGAGTGTGGCTGCTGTTTGGCGTGCTGAGAGGATTCCAGCGATTCCAGTCTTAACAAAAACAAAGTCAAGGCTTTATTGTGAATATCAGCAGGGAATTCAGCAGTCGCCCTCCCAGGCATACAAAACCCATCCCCGAGACAGCACTGCATCATGATCTCGTACCTGTAAGACTTCCCCTAATGCTTCCATTCTATACTAAATACAGTGTAATTACAAGGCTGACACTGTGCATATCCTCCATCATCATTAAATTAGGGGGTTTGTGGAGATGAGAAATTGGCTGGGTTCAGCTTGGAGCCAGCAGAATCCTCATGGTAATTTACAGTAGTCTAAATGGGAGACCGACTCCTCTTTCATTTGTCTCTTGTACTGGAGCTAAATACATATTTCTGGCTGGGACGGCCGCACAAGTGAACCCAAAGTTTGCTGGAAGAGACAAACAGTGTAGACAAATGAGCGTTTGTTTAATGGAAGCGTCGTGTTTCCCCTCTCCCCTGACAGTCCAAACTGTAATTGAGAAATTCTTACTTTCATCTTTCTTTGCAGATTGCGTGTCATTCCAGATATCCAGTGATTAAAAAATTACACCTACATACTCTGAAAATGTGATGGCCCTGATCTGAAAAAGACTGATTTTGAATTTTAGCATTTCAAAGCTAAACCTGTCACATGTCCATTTAATACAACGCACTGTGATTTTTTTTTTTTTTTAATTTAATGCTGAGGTCTTGAACAGTAGACATTTTTGAGATTTATAACCCTTAGTGTCCAAATTAGACAAGCAGACAAGTATACTGCATTATGGCAGTAAAGGGCAGAGTCAAAATGTGGCAAATGACAGTTAATGAGCTGGGTGATTGGTGGTTCAAATCCAAGGATGTCTACCAATGACCAACAGGCAAAAAAGCAGCAGCCTCCAGTGGACCTGCTCTGTAGCTGCCACCAGTAGACCACTGCAGCTGTATTGGGGAGTTCCCAGTTTGGGACTGTGTGTTTGTGTGAAGCTCAAACAAATTTCCTTTAGGATATAAAAGTTAAAAATTAAATTATAAGTATCTGAAGTGTTACTGTAAATCAGACACACCCTTGGGAAGCTTGAGGAAGGAGTCAGAAACACAGTGTTTCCTCAGATCAGATTTGAGGATGGTGAATACCAACATTCAAAGGCAGTGACTATGATTTACAGGCCAATGCCACAATGAAAAGCATCCGCATGGAGAAGCAGAGTCAGATATTCAGTTGACCCTGACTGTAAGAAGTCTCTGCAATGACAGTGAGAGAAACAGCCACGAAATGAGCCCAAACCAGTGTGCACGACGGTCCTGCCACGACGTTGGAGGAGTGTTAACAACTGTGTAAAGTCTTTGTAATCCACAATCTCTGACTAAAAATAAACATTTCTGTGAGGTAGGAGGCAATAAAACAGGCTCCAGATCCTCAAATCCTTCCAGCTGCTCCTTCACATTCTGCTAGTTTTCTGCTACTTTTCTCAGATTACTGGTTAAAACGGAAGATCATTTAAGAGGAGACATTTGTGTGGGATCCAAGGAGCAGGTGAAGGTAAACCAGGTAAAGCAGTGCCCCCATTTTAACTAGCCGCTGAGTATCTTCACCGGAGCAGACTGCACAACTTCTGACTGAGTGGGATACGGTCCAAGCAATCCTGAAGAAGATGTGACTTCTGAGCTATGGGTGTGTTACAACATGGGAAACCAGAGGGCGGCCATGTTTATGCGCCTGGCCCTTTGAACGTGTTTAAGTGGGTGAGGTCAAGCGAGTGTAAATGAATTAGTAGGCCACTGTTTTCTTCACATGTGTGCAGATCCTCCCACTAGCATGATAAATAAAGCTTGTGCAGTTGAACTTCCTTGATGAAAAAAAGAAAGAGCCCCATGGAGATCTGAAGTGTGACTGTGCTGCCAAGCAGTGACTTTATCATGATTTTAATGAGCTTACTGGAAGGTTTCCAATATGGACAGTTAAGACAGGGCAGTTTATCAGTAGTATTTATCATTTATCCATCACTATAGTTATCCAAAGGGATTTTAAACCAAACGTGGAGCTGTACTGATTAATTATGCAATGCAATTAAGTCAGGTCTCTGCCAGAATCACTTGAGAATAAAAGCTTAAAATTTTTACCTTAGTTTGACTTTAGTTTGAAAAGTGGCTCAAGATCACATGATTTGTTCAAACGCGAATGTGTGCAAGCATATATGAGTATTTAGGGGTTATTTCTCCATACATGTTCTATACTTTTACACATCGCCTTTAATCAAGCTAACTGCCTTTTTGAATGAGCTAAGCTAACGCCGAATACCTTTATTCCTTAATGGCCTTCACGTAGTGTCAACGGACTAGTTTGTACTCATGTCAGCATACTTTTGTGTATCTCCTGCATTGCTTTTGTATCGTATCATTTCACATTACTGTGGGTCTATCGTGTCGCTGAGTTCACAGAAACGTGAGAAGTTCCCACATTGGCCCCGCAGGCTGTGAATGAGGATGTCATGGCTACCAGGCAACAAGTTAAAGCCCAGCGTCCAGCAGCCATTGAACTACTTCTCTCCGTGTAAAAACGCCACCGAGAGAAGCGAAGACACGCCGCAGTGTGTTCACACCAGCCTACAGTTAACACAGAAATGACTGCTCTTACCTCAAGCTGATGAAGCGCAGTGTGAGGAAGCAGCAGCAGCTTTTGGACGCATAATAATCCTCCTGGATGGGCTGCCAGTGCCTGGAGCTGGGCCGATATGTTCAGAAGTTAGCGATGAGAAGTGGATGAGAGTCCGGTTACCAACAGGACGCACTTTCTTCCAGTTGTTAGTGTTTCCCAGGACAACTCCGTGAGAGGAGGAGTCTGCGGCAGGACGTTTCAAGCCTTATTTGCATTGGGTTTGTTTGAGAGTTCAGTGTCTCACTACAACAAGTACGTTTCCAGGGAGGCCAAACCAACCGAAGTGATTTTTTCTTTTCTTTTTTTTTTTTGCCAATTTTTATGAGGGGGACTTGAAGTAAAACAGTACACTTGTTCAAGATAAGGTATAAGTGTCGCGTTCGCTCCTCAGGGCAAGATGAAGCTAGCAAAAACGTATTATCATCATCATCCTGTGTGGGGTTTTTCATAATAAAAGTAGAACTTTAAACTAGCTTCATCCTCAGGAAGTTAACTAATGCAAGGCGCTGGGTGACATTATACTCTTGAATTTGAAAAAAGGAGGGAAAACTATTAGGAGAAAAATCTTTTCAAAATTTCCTTGTTCCGACTTCTTGACATTTTTAGTCATTCTTGTCTTCATTTTATACTGTATGTTTATTCATTTTCTAGTTGTGTAAAGCACTAAGGTTGCTGTAGGTCAACACACACCCAAAAAAAATAAAATAAAAATTTGGTTGTTCTGGGCAAGTTCATTGTTGTTTTGCCTCATAGCTTGTTTTTTTTATTCATTCATTCGTGGTTGTTTGTTTTGGAGCTCAGAGTAGCCAAGCTAGCAAACCAGACCTCCTGACCAGTTGTAGCTAAGTGGTGTCTGTCAAACTTTGCTTTTATTTTGAAGGCAAAGGTCAAAACCACAAAATAGCTAATTACCAATTTCTGTACAATTAACAGAGGTTTTACCATGTTTCCAGAAATAAGTGAAGATAGGAAGTAAGTGTCACTGAACAATATGTTCACTTTTACTTGTAGTTTTATTGAACTACTATCACCTTGATGTACTGCTCAGACTCATTCACACCAGCTGTACTTCTCCAATGTAACTGCTGACTGCCATATTGTAAGATCAATTGCACATTCTATGAGATTGAGAAGTTAGGTATGCAGCGATTTTATATCAGGATTAAAATGCATTACCTTGTAAGGTCACTAAATCCACTATTCAGTACAGATACAGTGACTGAATATCATGAAATACCACCATGATTGCTTGCCATACAGTATGACAAGGTCACTGATTACAGCAGACACATTCTATGAATCTGTAGGAACAGGCTTTCTTTCTTTCTTTCTTTCTTTCTTTCTTTCTTTCTTTCTTTCTTTCTTTCTTTCTCTCACCCGCATGGATTCTTTCTTTCAAGTCAATGTTTTGGGCCAAGTGGTCAAACTCTCACCAACTGTCATTACAGTGTGACTCACATATACTTGGATCGTCCAGTTGTATGAGCGTCCTGTGTTGGTGATGCTCTATAGGGAGGTTCCACTGCGGTCTTGTCGTGACTGCATGTTGTACCTATCACCTTTTCGGCACAGGAGATAAAAACTCTTGTGGTTTGAACTGCCCTCTACTGGCTCAGAAGGCCTTCTGCAATGAAATCAGGGACACTCACTACAGATCCAGAGATGTGGTTTGAAGTAAAGGTACCCAAAGTCTCGTGAGGCATTTGTTGCTTAGAATTGAAGTGGTGATGGAGGATATTTTTGTTAAGTAGTAATGAACTGATGAAAAGTGTAATGCATCTCCAAAGGAACAAGTGGATGTTTGCCTTGTACAAATCCTCATCTGACAGCTACAGTTTACACTAGTCACTATTCCTCACACAGTCATACAATATTTGAAAAGCAGACTCAAACAGAGAACTGTTTTACCTCTCAACAAAACAACCCGTGCAGTGTGCTTGACTGAAACGGTATCCATATATTCACAAATGATTCCCTACTTGTGATAAGCATGTCTAGCCTTGAAATGCCTCTATTCCTCAGCAGCTGATTAGTGTGAAATGTGCTATGCCCAAAGTAGATAGAAATAAATTGTACAAAGACAAGACATTCTGTGTTTGTTGTTGCACACACTTACAGAGGAAGCAGTGTTTAGAATAACCTTACTTTTCATCAGGTTTTTATGCATAAGGGTACGTATGAGTGCAAAGCAGGGGGGATTCATTCCCTCGCTTTAGTTGTTTGTGCCTTCCATTGTTTTCCTTCAGAAATCAATAAAATTCATTACAGCTTGTAAAAGAATATCGCATATGGATGGATGGATCACAGACAAAACTGGAACGTGTTTAAAATAACTTCATTGCACCACAGCTTTTGGCATTTTTTGAGAGACATGAGTCAAACAGAGCTTTTATTATGTGGCTACAAAAAATAAAAACATCCAGTGGTTTTCAACTGAGCTTGGCCAGCATGTGAGCCCACACATCCAGGATGAGCCCACTGTCAGAATGGCCCCTGGGGAGGGAGAGAGGGAGCATTGACTACTACACATCTTAAAAGATTTTGACTAATGTATTTTGATCATTTTATGAGCCAGTCATTGATGGCTGGAGCAGACTGACCTATCAGAGTCATCTTTCTAATCTTGGATCCCAACTCAGAGCTGAGGTTTGAGTCTGTCTCGCTCCACTCTCAGCATTGCTTATCTGCTGTTATGGATCATAACTGTTGATAAACTGCTGATGAATCGCACTAGTGTCTGCTAGCTTTTCCAAATAAATGCCTGCTGCCAGAAAGAGGAAAGTACAATAAATACCCTGAATTCTGCCATGGTGTGTCTTCAGCTGCAGCAGACAGAACATAGAGACTTACTTTAAGCCTGATGGATAGAGGAGAGTTGAGAGTATAAAATAAATATTAGATTTTTTTTATAGCAGAATGGAATTTCTGCAGAGCTGATGAAGGGTGGCTGTGGCTTTTTCATTTTTCCACAAACAGAAAAACTGATAATTTTGAAAAGAATAAAAGCTGTTACGCCATTGGCTGACTAAATTACACATATACATATTGGAACCTAGAAATGACACAATATTTAAAGCTTTTCATGAGTTGATCTTTTGTTTTCTTTCAAAACTGATATTGTGTTTTTTTTACTGGGACTTGTACTCACATCGTATTGCAGCCAAAGCTACAAATATGTACTATACAGAAAACTGTATTACTGTATTTAAAGCTCAACTTTCTGCAAAACAAGCTGGTATCTGGCACCTCATCAAACACATGCGCACAATGTTACAAATACACCAGGTTTTCCATCAACGTATGTGAAATTGAACCACAGAAAGGTTGTTTCAGAGGCCCAGCAGGTAGCCGGTCCTTCCTCCCATCATGAGCATCTGAGCTCAGAGCTTTGTGTCTCTCCTCCACCTGTAACCAGCTGAGGGTTAGATAAATGGCAGGCAGTATTGAAAAGAGTCCCCATTCACCGCCATGCTGAGCTGCACTTAGACACATTATTGCAGTCTGAAGGAGGACTGGAGGGACGTGGGGCGAATGTTGAAGCAGGGCAGTCTGCAGACTGCCAGAACATGAGCGAGATGGGGAAACAAGCATGACACAAAGAAGTACATAGCTGTCTTTGTGCTGCAATAAAAGGAGGTTTTGTAAGTTGGAGGACTTGGATGGCAGAGGATGGAAAAGATAGGACTGAAAAACCCCAGCCAGAGTAAACACTTGGATAGAGAGACAAAAACACACTAGTTGCAAGAGGAGGGAGGAGGGAGAGAGACAGAGAAGAAGCGAGAGGCATATCATTTGGATGAAGTGCTCTCAGAGTACTGCATACACTGTCTCACAATCCAGTGGAAAGCTTCTTACACTCCACAGCACTGTCCACATTTCGTCTCACTCAGTCTGGGCCATGAGGATTTTGTTGTTTTTCCTTTAGTTAAAGCTGCACTGGGTAACGTCTGCATTCCCAAATGGCAGTGAGTGAGAAATGTTCGAAACTGTTTGAACTTCAATACCCAAATCATGTAACATTTGTAAATAAACTGCAAGCTCAGTTAGCAGTATACAACATTCTGGCCAGTCTGCAATAACTTGGGTGTTGTTTAAGTTTGGATTCATTTGGACTCGTGTCCAACAGTCACTCTTCTCTGACCCTTTAGCTTCTAAATGTACGACTGTGTTAAGCAGCTGATCACTCACTTTGTCAGTCTGTCATTTAATGCTTGGAAAGGAAGCATATTGTGGGTTATCAGATTTTCTTGCTGACAACAGCTGCCTGCTGTGGCTGGACACAAGGTTGATGAAATTCAAAAGAGTCAACCAAAACAGTAAAGCTGCGGACAGCTAAAAGACAGTAAAACACAGAGAAACTGCAAATTTGGGTGATAATTAGTTCAATAATATTAATAATGATTATTAGTAAGTAATAAATAACCTATCTCATGTTACACATAGTGATGTGATCCATCGTTGGCATAAAAATATTGGTTAGAGCAGCTTTGCATTAAGTGAAACCATCTATTTTAGAAATGTATCAAAGCTACAGCTAAAAATCTCTGCATGTAAATATTTGACTTGTATCTTCAAAAAATGATCTGATCTGTCTGACTGTTTTGCTTTAAAGTTTCTGATCATTGTTATTTTAGCAAACTTGACACACGTTCACTATAAAAAGTTCCGACATCATAAAGATCAAAAAGATCGCTGAAAGCTTCCTCTGGGTTGAAGCTGTCTGTTTTCTTGGCAACCCAGTTCACTCAACTGCCACCCACAGTTTGTTTTAGGGGAGCTTTTTACATGCTAACCCTACAGATACAACAATTCTCAGGGTATTTGATACAAATTTTCTGTACCTGTCAGCTTTAAATTGACTGGATGTGTTATCCTCCAGTAGTTCCTTCTTTTTTTTCATCTCAGCTTGTAAAAATGTCTCAGAGCATCAAATGTATCTCAGAATTATCTTGGTACTGTGTGGTATAATTGCACAGCTAACAGCATCCCAGTCATGTTGCTGTCATTCAGCTGGTTGGATTGGGGAACATCCAGCATTGCCATCACACAACCAATGTGTGTACTTCTGTTAAAGTATACTTTTTGTTTAATTGCTAGCAAATCCCATGAAAACACCAAAACCAACAATGAACTGATCCTACTAACAAGCTGTTCCTGTGCGGCCAAAGCCTGATACATCTTATTCCTCTGTGCCGTAGAGCTCCATTGCTATCCAAAAATGTTTAAAAATACAGCAGTGAATCACACTGTTGCACTGGGTGACATGTTCCTTCATTACAATAAGCATGAACGCTTAATTCTAAGACAATTCCACATACATACTCACTGTACCAATCTGCTGCTGGAAATAGTCCCCCAAAAATACACAATTTATGCCTGTTCAAGTAACATTTGTTAAACACTACAGTGCCTAGCTGTTTCAGGAAATTACTAAACCTTTTTAACTACACATTTGTAGTTTTGTCCTCACTTTGAACTAGTGGGCTTGTGTACCACAGACAATGTATGTTGTGTTTGTGTTTTTTGCCCTCTACTGTTAATCAAAAGTCCCCTTGGGGGACAATAAAGATCTGAGCTGAGCTGAGCTGAACTGAAGTGAAGGTAGAGGAGTCGTAAATATCAAAATGTCATTGGTTTTGCTGTTTTTATGGGATTTGCTGGCAATAATAATAATGAAAAAATGTTCAGACTGATCTGGAACCTGCTTAGCATTTGCCCTCTCATTAAATGCACATATCCATGATTATAAACTATAAACTGGCTGAGTATGGGAATATCAGCATCAAGGTGAGGTATGGTGCAGCTTTAAGATTTTATTACCAAGCTATTTGCTGAAAACTGTTATATTAAAAAAAAAAAAAAAAAAAAAAAAAAAAAAAAAACCAGAACAGAACAGAATTGAACAGAATTCAGAATTACAGTAACTACTTAAAAAACATAAAGTAAAAACATTTACAGGTAGGGACAAAGGGAGACCTTTTAGTGTCAGTGAAAGGTCACAGCTCAGATGAGTATGACATGAATCAATGTCTTTGTAATTATCAGCATTCATGAATAATTTCAGTCCCTGTCATGTCCACAAGATGTCAGTGTCTGTGGTGCTGCAGGTCAGTAAGTCCAGTTGATCCCATCAGCTGGGATTTACTGTCTTTGTGGAGTCTAAACACACCACAATGCAAATCACTGTCACACAAACTGTGTGTGTTAGTGAGTGTTCTACAAATCATGCAGAATTTTAACATTCAACATTTTCAGACAGAAGAATGGAAAGATCAAATTATCTTCAATGCTCTAAAGCTACGATTGAATCTTGTCCTCGCTGTTGACTCACAAAGCCTGATTTTAGGTCAAAGTTTACCTGCATGTGTCTTTATCTAAGTACTTACGCATGTATATGTCCATGCATGCAGTCCTGGATGCATGCCAGAGACCAGGTCAGGTGACTTAAGCTGAGCTGGTGTATCCAACCAAATGAGAGGGATCTAGGGAGGTCCATGCTGCCACCCACCACACCTCCTACCTCCATTCACTAAAGCCCAGCAGATTAACTTCCTCAGATCTCTCCTCTTTAATTAGGAGCAAACAGGAGGATTGAAGGCAGAGTGACTTCACAAGAAAAATTCAAAAGACACTCTGCAAAATAAACAGAGAAACCTGATTTATTGCTCTTAACACATAATCATCAAGATAATTAGCATCTCTGGGCGCCAGGGACATGTCCTCCACCATGCCTTCGGTGCCTGATGCTTGAGGAAAGGGGTCTTTCTGTGTGGAGTTTGCATGTTCTCCCTGTGTTCACCTGGGGTATCCTCCATAAAAAAACCCCACTAAAAACATGCAAGAAGATCACCACCTGACCAATGGTGACGAAGAGAGTTGGATCCCCGGGTGCCACTGTTGGCTGTCAGCTGGCAGCCCACCGCTCCTGGTCTGCCACGGAGGAAGGAGGACCAGGATGGGTTAAGTGCGGAGGAATTAATTTCACGGGAAGCATGTAGTGTGCAACGTAGTGTGATGTGATAATAAAAGTATGATTCTTCTTCTTCTTCTTCTTCTTCTTCTTCTTCTTCTTCTTCTTCTTCATCTCAATCTCATTGAGTTAATCATTTACTCTAAAAGGTGCCATCATTTGAATTATATTTGACATTTTTAACAATGCACATCAAACAGATGGACAAAATGAGCAAATATTGGCCTCAACAAAACTTCCAGGAGGGTTCCAGGACTTGCGTTAGCCCTGTGATCCTCCATGATGCTCCAAAACGATTCACACTAAAAAACGGACTCCAGTTCAGCAAAGGGAAATAGCACAAAACTAAGTAGCAATAATTGCACCACCTGAGTTTTGCTTGGTGTGACTCTTCTCTACCTTCTTATGTTAAAGTTATTTCATGCCCACATACAGAAGACTTCAAAAAGGACAGACAACTGAAACTTGAGTAGGTGATACAGATATTTCAGATGAACAGCACCTCCTCAGTGTTCATGTTAGACAAGAAAAGAAGAAAAGTAAATAATTTCCTGAGCCCAAGTCAATACAGCCCACTCTACATTACACTACATTTCACTGACTGTAGAATAAGCTGTAAATCCCCGATCAACAGCAAGCAGCTAATTGCAACGATGTCAGGGGTCACAGGAAACTCTCATTTATATGACCCCAGGCTCAGCGTGGAGTTCAGCCCATTAAAATAATAAAGTTAAACAGCATGCAGTGCAGTTTCAAGTTAAGAAAAGGGACACAGAGAAATGCTTTTTATCACTTTTTCCCAGAATCCTCCCCTTGGACGCTATTAATTTGCTGGATGTTTGCATGAGGCGTCTCTGCGATGCAGCTTGCTCACCATTGCAGGGATTGTGCAGGGCTAGGCCCCACCTCCTGAGGCAGGCCTAGCGGGCACCATTAACTGTAATCCCAATGTGTTCGCCAGAGGACGAAGCTCTGAAGACGAAGGGCAGGGACATCAGGACGAATATGTCCGCAGCCAAATGCTAACTTTCCATCCCGGGATAAGTCAACATCTTAGTGATCGTGTGTGATTTCACTCTTTGTCATTAATATTAACAGGATGTGGGCCTGACTGTTGGGCCTACATGCTGGATTATTCATCTGGAGAGGTCCAAAAATGTCATGATAGTGTAATGATGAATGTATGAGTGTGTGATTGGTGGACAGTGTGTCTGGATGGAGGGGTAAAGGCTGTCAAAGGCGGGGCTTGGAGGAGGGGTTAAATGAAGACTGGTGAAGACAGAGAGTATGGGGGCTAAATTTAGCCAATGGCTCTGCTGGGGTGGAGCTAATCCTCTTTGCACTCGAATTATCTGGCCTTCGGATTAGAGAGCTTTGCCTCTATGCAAGACATCTACTCTCTATAATGATGTCCCATAGCAGGCCGTACCATGTCCCCTGGTGGGGGTGGATGAGTGGCAGACTTGCTGCTGTAACAATGATGAATTTGTTTTAATGGGCCAAAATCATTCGCTATTTATCAATACTGTCCACTGATGTCAATACCATTTTATAGTGGTGTCCATATAGTGACAATTATCATATTTTACTATGCATAGTGAACTAAAATGACCCCATGATGCAGCATACAGTATAATGTAGGGAGCAAACTGCCACACTCTGTAGTCTTCTACTTAGAATTAGAAAATGTTAAATAGTGAAACTTTAACATGCATTAATGGAGAGGTACACCGGTGCTGTGATCGTGTAGAAAGACGAAAGTTCGGCTTAGTTGGATCAAATGATCAATTTCTATTAATTTTTAATTGTTTCACTTTCCAACCTGAGAGAGTTGGGACCCCCACATGGGATAGCAAGACAAATCTGAAAGGTCACAAGATGATCACTAGAACAAGAAAGCAGGAAAATACATACAAAGTATGTTTATTTTACCAGACTTTCCTGTAATCTTATTTTCTTTTGAATCACAGCCCTTTTACCTTTATATCTTTTCTCTTTTTTTTTTTTTTTACCTAATCTTGCATCTGTAGATGATTTGTATAATACAACAGGGAAAAAACACTCTGGTTATATTTGTCACAACCAGTAGACACATGCAACCAGTGCAGAGGAGTCACGGATAGTCCTCATTTTAATGGGTTGCAAGCCAAAAAAGGTCAGGAACCACTGCTGCAGAGTATGCTACTGATGTAGATTCAGGTTATTGCGGAGTGCATCCAACGATGATGATGATGATGATGATGATGCCAGTTAACAGTGTTAAATGAATTATTTAAATCTTTTACTTAAGGAAAAGTAGAAATACCACAGTGTGAAAAACACTTCACTGTCACAGCTCATTAGCTGCACTGACAACATTACTTCCCTAAAAGAACAAAAGAATAAGCAACAAAATGTTCTCAAAATATCAAAAGTAAGAGTATGTATGGGCAGAATGGCCCCAGTACATACTATTGTATTATTACTGCTGGTGTATAATATAACCTTGATATCAATGTTGTAGTTGTTCAAGTAGAGCTAATTTAAGGTATTTGATAAACAGACTGAGCACTATTGGGGAGTGTCATCTTAGCTAAAACAATTAATTGATTAATCAGTTCAACTGACAGAAAGATGATAATTGTTTCTAGCAAAACATCCAATAGCTCCACTTGTGAGGATTGTCAGCTTTTCTTTGTCTCAGGTGATGGTAAACTGAATGTCTTTGGGTTTGGACTGTTCATCAGACAAAACTAACATTTTTCACAATTTTCTTTTTTATAGAGCTTGAGAAATGTCGATAAAGGTACTCAGGATACATCCCGCCGATGTAATACCACCACACAGCTGACATTCTGAAGACTCAGTGTGTTGCTCTAGCATGCTTGATGATCCATTAGGGCCTTCACTTTCACATTACAGGAGTACAGTGTAAACATCTCCAGTTAAAGCAAACTACAGGGAGATGTTTTGGTCGAGGGAGACTGCGGAGAGACACTGGTGAAGGCCACATGAGGCCTAAGTAATACATCTATATTAAAAGCTTCTATATTATATAATGTATCATCATCTGGGAAGAGCCTGGCATCAACCCACCATATTATCCAACTGTAACTGTTGTTCTCCCTATGGTGTCAGTCCTCTTTGCTCTCACAGTCAGTATATTTTCTGTATGTAAATCACAGGAGTGATATGAGGTGCAGGAGTGCTATGATTATCCATCTCCAGCAGTAGGTACTACTCACACACATTCATGATCACCTCTGCACTCACCCAACACCCAACACAACACAATGAACCGCCACGCCTTCCTTCCTGCTTCAAAGGACGAGGAATATTTTAGCCATTTTTCAAGATGTGCTTCCAGAGTGACTCGGCATGGATGAGCAGTAACAGTAGTGAGATATCGACTCAAGGGCTCATTCTGCCTGGTGTAATTATAGACAACCATTATCCAAATATCCCATCACAGTCCACTACAGTGATAACAGTGGTAGCTGAAACCACCTGGTGTAGTGTCTGAATGGACTCTAAAACATGCACACTCTTGGAGAACTCTTGACAGTGATTTCAGACCACTGAATGCCCAGATTAAAACACCATGACGACAAGTATCTGCCCTGCTGAAGTGTCCTTGAGCAAAGAAATACAGACTCTCTACTGGCTCCAGGGCAGCTGTCCTGGTAGCTGACAATGACCTCTGACCTCTTTGTAGATGAGCGTTTGTTGAGATCAAGAGTGTCACAAAAGATCCTGGAGAGTGTAGCAGTCATTATCAGTAGAGCCTGTTGCCATTTACACTTGGAGGACTGTACCACTGGGTACCAGAGGTGGGGGGTTAGCTCCAGGGAGCTTCCTGTAGGGATGAGCCCTGGTGGGGGGGTGGGGGGGGGGATCGTGAGGTTGGATCCTAATCCCTTAGCCTTGGTTGGCTGCAGTACGGCCTTAGGATAAACTGACATGTAGGCTTTGGACATATGAAAATGCTACTTGGACTTTAGCAATTTTGTATTTATGCTTGCTTTGTTCAGAAGTCATTTTTTATGTTGTGGGAATGCCAACTCTGGTAAGACAACGTTATTTTCCTTAAATGTTTGCTGCATTGTGCTATTGAATTTGCTCGTTTGTCAGACAAGTTTAGTAAGGAAGTAAAAAATAATATAGACTGAAAAAATACGTGTTGTGCCATGATTTATTTTTCAAGTTTCATCCATGAAACTGCTCATTTTGTTAACCTTAAGTCACCCTGATACTTGATTTAAGATGAAATGTAGAAAAGAGGACATTACTCTCATACCAGTCTGAATGTCTTTTATTGCATATGAGGACACCACTGTCACTCAGTCTACTATTTCTGGTAGCAAACATAGCAGCAAAAAAATATCACAAGAAATATATTTGTTGAGGCCCAGAATGGAAATTTCTGCTCTGTAACTGACCTGGTGACAGTATTTTACCCAGAAACATGTTGCTAATAAATGTGCTTGACAGTTTAGCTGACAGGACGTCTCCAGAAATCACAGTGGATTGTCCTTTGACCTCTCGAGGTCACAGAGGAGCTGAGATTAAAATGAATTCACCATTTTGACAGTTGAGCTATTCCACCAACAGATACAGCATTTTTTCAAAAAATAATATGTTTTTAACATAATATCTCTGTCCTCAGTGCAATCAAACCTCTCACCTTGATGTTTAGTGAAGCCTTGGTGGTGCCAGCTGGTAGGTTAATGGTCGGCCATTAATGAGGAAATTAGGCTATGCAGTTACGATGATGAAAACACCTGCAATTTTGGTCATTGTCAAGCTAAGAAAAAAAACAATTCATAAAATAATTAAAGTAAAAAAAAATAATTATAACCCTGACTGTGGTAGATAATGAATAAAATATTCTGCAAAAAAAGCTGTGGGTTGCAGAGTTGAGTAATGATTTTTTTTTTTTTCCATTTCTACTTCCCAAGTATAATTATAGCCTACATCCAAGTCTCTGGATGTGCAAATATGGGTGAAGAAAGTGAATAAATAAACACTTCCCCAACTCTCAGTGGCTACTGATGCCTGGTGCCTTTGAGCATTTGCACTTATGCCTAATGAAAGGAAGGCAGAGCAGGGCACTTGGAGCTGCTCTGTGACCAGCAGTGGAAGACTGTGGTTATACAGAACGTGCAGGTGACTGGATGAATCAAAATGAGGTCAAAGCTAGAAAAAGTCTTCAAGCACTGGCCTCAGAGCAGCTCAGCTGCTGTGTCTAGCGAAGCCTGTTACCACATACATTAATATGAAACTCCAGAAGTGCGTCTGGTTGCGTTGGCCTCTGTAGAACAAGCTTCAGCAACTGATGAGGTGAAGACGACAGACTTTGGCTCAGTCGAACTAATAAATGATCTGAGCTGTAAAAGGTCACTTTGAAATTGAGATAGCTTTTTGTGAATCACGCAGCGGCCTCTCTGCTTCATGTTTAACCTCAGACTCACATTGATTTTCATGATTCAAAGGAGCTCTTTGACTTTTCAACACCAGGGACTCTCTCAGAGGAAGGCAAATCATGAACTATTCAAACTCTGCACAGACACAAATGCTGATTTGACATCTAAGTTAGTGTGAGCAGTGTGTGTGTGTGTGTGTGTGTGTGTGTGTGTGTGTGTGTGTGTGTGTGTGTGTGCACCTTGGGGGGGGTCAAGTTGATACACTGATAAACACAAACACAGATCAATAAGTTAGAAGAGAAGGGAGACGGAGAGAGACAGTGGGGAGAAGAGTGAGTACAGGCAGTCTAAATGTTATGTAAGCGCCAGCTGTGTGAGTAAAGGCGCTGCAGCAGGATGATGAAAGCAACACCGCTTCCCTCAGCCAGACTGAGCATCCACCCTCTCACTTTCTCCCCTGAATCCTTCATGTATTATTCACGTCACTGAAGGAAACAGCATGAAACGCTCAGTTGATCGTGATCACATCACGCTTCTGAAATTCCGCTTGTTACCACTGGAAACAAAACTGATTAACGAATACATTTTAACACTGATTTGGGGATTTTAGAACTACACATCCAAGAGCAGCAACTACATCTCAGTGCCTCTAGACTCCATAATCCACAGCCACTGACGGCCACCTCTGTGACTTTCATGATGAAACAATAATGTTGGGCAAAATGAAAAAATCTGCAGTCTTAATCTGGATTAAATTACAGTGCTCGTCATCCTGGCTCCAAACCAGAACAGACCAACCCAAACCAAACCAACCGTCCGCTTGTCGGGATGATAGGACTACAGTTGTTTCTGGATGTAACAAATAACACCCATCTGAGGAAAGTGACACCCCAAAAATAATCTAAATCTGTGAGGAAGAATAGTGAGTGGCACAAAATACCAATTATTCAAAAAATATCTTTACTACACAGGCAAACAGAACATTTTAACATTATTCTGTAACTTGCCAGGCAACTTGTTATCTCTAAGAGATCTTGTGTAACAATGATACTACACTAGATGAGATTTCAGTCAGTCATTTTTGTTTCCACCAAATTGTTATAATTTGAACTGCAAAACCAGCATGTCCTCAAATCTAACGGAAGTCAATTGCTAATGACTCCCAAAATGTCGTCCTCATGTTGTTAAGGTTGTGAAACAGTTGCAGTTTTTGTTAGGTTTAGGAACCATGACTGCTTGGTACGCATTGGGAAAAGATCATGGATTTAAACGACCATTTTTCTGTCATGTATGTGAAGTAATTTAAGTGGAACATATGAGTTAGAATAAGTAAACTTTGACTTTTGGTTTCACACAGGACACAAACAGCAGTCCTGGGCGAAATGTGACCGACTTTCCTACTCTTCCCTATTACAGTTGCTACTGCTACTGCTTTTTAACAGTTAGCATTATTAACATTTCTGGCCTTTGGCATTATTTATAATAATTTCTGCTGAGGACTCGACTCGTCCTGTGGACCTTCCAGTGTCAATGCAAAGCAGTTGCAGCAGAAAGAAGTAAAAGCTACAAAGGCAAACAGTTGGACCAGATTGGGCACATTAAGGTTAAATTAAGATTTGCATTTCTTACAGTTTAAAATTGTGACTCTGATAGTAGACATTTTGTCATGAATTGTGTGGTGTGTTGCATTCAGCTATGCAGCTTGGTTGTCTGTCACAAAACATTTCTGCAATACATCATCATTTGTCCAGAGGATTCAGCCTCAGGCTAACCATTTTCTTGATTTGGTAAGAACTTGGCCCTGACTTCACTTTGCAAATCCTTTAATCATGTCAGTAATGCATGTGACAGGAAGCAAAATTCCTAAAATGCAACATAATTTGTTACTGTCTTCTTGTTGTTCCCTCTGGCTTCTAGCTGCTATAAAAATTGAGACAGATCTGAATGAGCCACTGTTGCAGCAGTGCTATGTGATGGATCAAAATGGCGTCAGAGCATGTGAGTGGGGAGACGAGGAGATTATCTGTTTGTGTGGAATGACACGCAGACTACAAGGCAGACTCAAAGTCCTGCGCTGCTTTTTCCTGACACATTTAATTTCTCACTAGAGTAATAATCTGCATTTGTTTATGGCTTGAGGTCCTTTATAGGGACTAACTAATAACATAGAATAGATTAGGTGGACAGAAAAGGGAACTAAAGCAAAGAAACAAAAAACAAGACAAAACTGACAATAAATTGGAAGTGAAATCAAAAGCAGCGAAGGCATATTTTCTTTTCCTTGGTCTTCTATAAATATGTGAGTCATTGTTAGCAAATCACAGTATATTCCTATAGATTTTCTCTCTCTGACTTTGTCCTTGGTTGAGGGTCAAAGGTCCTAATGTACCCTTAATGTTCTTATATTTGAATATTATTACTTGACTTGGCAGGTCACAAGTTGTGCCAAAGGGGACTGTTGCATCGCAGTGTCTCTACTTTACAAAATGCATTTTTCTTTGCTGTTATGCTGACCGGCTGTTTGTTACATGTGCATTGTTTTTTAGGTTCAGCATGCAGCACTGTGCAAATCGCTGAAGGCAATAGTCTTTCAACACAGTCGTTGAGGCCTTAAATTTGAGACACCTCAGAAGATCGAGCCACAGAATACCTACAGTTTCCATTCAACACCTGGAATCCAGGACTGGAGCAACACTAAGAGCAACTCACAGCTCCTTGGGAGGATTATGCCATTATAGCTGACAGCTAGAGCTTCCTTAGAGTACGACGGCTACAAGTCAGAGTCTGTCCTGCTCTGCTTACGTCCAGCAGGAACCATGGATGACCCCTATCACAATAACGTAAACCAACAGGTGACAGAAGGTGGAGAATACACCTACACCCAGGATGGAGGTCAGGATGGCTACCCTTACCAGACAGACTACCCTCCACAGGAAGAGGATGCTGCTAGCGATGCCACCGAGGGCGCAGATGATGATGAGCAGATGTATGAGGGGGAGTACCAGGGCATCCCCCACCCCGATGAAATCAAGGAGGCGCGACGGGCCGCTAGGGCGGAGGCCAGGAGAAAAGCCCGTCTAGCTGGCCAGCAGGAAGAGGAGGAGGAATCCCTGCCAGAGCAGTATGAGACCATCATGGAGGACTGCGGCCATGGACGCTTCCAGTGGATGCTCTTCTTCGTGCTGGGCCTGGCACTAATGGCTGATGGTGTGGACGGCTTCGTGGTGGGCTTTGTCCTGCCCAGTGCTGAGAAGGACATGTGCATATCCAACTCCAACAAAGGATTGCTGGGTAAGTGACAGAAAAGGGAGGGAAGATAAACTGAGGTTTCTGCTGAGTGTATGTGGTGAAACTGGCTTCAAATATTCATTGTCAGATGAAATCACCATTTGAAAAATGATTTTGCAACACTGAGAAAGGAAAGGCTTTTTTTAATTTTAACCAATTCTGTTTCTGTGCATAGAATAGTTAAAAAAGAAATAAAAAAAATAAAAAAGACTAAATGTCTACAGCCATGCTAGCAGTTCCCTGAGCCAGCATTGAGGCACACTGGTGCTTTGAGCTAAACGCTAATTTGAGCAAGCTGATGTTTGGCAGATATAATGTTTACCATGTTCACCCATTTAGTTTAGTGTGTTAGCATGCTAATATTTGCTAATTAGAACCAAGAGCAAAGTACACCTGAACATGATGGGATGTCATTAGCTATGCAGGTATTTTGTCAAATCAAATTTTGATCTGATGATGGTGCTGGAAAAAAAGCCAGGGGATCACCAGAGTTACTATAATCCATCCTAATGGGAACACAAATATCAGGGGCTCAAAGTCAACAGAATTCACGCTCTTTGCACCCTGAACCTCTGTACAAAATTTCACGGCAATTCATCCAAAAGAGGGACCAACAGACATTGCAGTCCCTTGAGCAGCTAGCATGACTAAAAACTAATAAAGCAAGCAGCCTTTGGAGACCTACACTACTAAGTAATTACAGTCATCTGCGTCACTCTAGGAGTTCCAATCTTTACCCAGGGATGAGGAACTCAGTCAGTGAAAAGGGAAATTCTGTTGTGCTTGCTTGAAGCAAAATCCTGCATATGTTTGGCTCTTGATGGCACATGGTTGCAGACCACTACATCAGACAGAAATATCCCCCAGCCACTGGGACAAATTAAAAGAAAAGGCTTGGATCTTTCTAGGCAGATGCAAATATTACAAACATAACCAGCACTGTGTGTAATGAAAGCTATAGCTATAGCTCCATTGTGAACCACCGGATTGAGTCACCAGATAGTGAGCCTTGGTACTGGTACTACAAGTGTCTGGAAGCTGACCTGAGGGACGCATCACCACATGTTAATTGTTTAATTGTACTAGATACCAGGCAGAGAAATAAGTGCCGGCGTCCATATCCTTTGAATGTTACTATGTATCAAGAGTGATGTGTCCTCTAGTTCAGCTGTCTGCTAGCTTCACTTGTTGACAAATATTGTACCACAACAGCCAACATGCCAAAGAAGATACTGAAATTTGTATGCAGCATAGACCCAACTTACTGGGAAATGTACCTTGAAAACGTCTGCTCCTCACTTTCTGTGCAGACAACTAAACTGCAAATTAAAGCCCCTCATCCTATTTCCCAGGCCTCGAGGGTAGCCCAGCGATGTGGCAGATTGCACATCGCTCATTTCATCTTAACAACAGGCTCCTAGGATGAGGCATTGCAAGAGATTGATGA
This sequence comes from Chaetodon trifasciatus, assembly GCA_037975065.1. NCBI lineage: Eukaryota > Metazoa > Chordata > Actinopteri > Chaetodontiformes > Chaetodontidae > Chaetodon > Chaetodon trifasciatus. The sequence goes on along the minus strand of JBBMOE010000001.1, from coordinate 24,446,410 downwards.
GGAACCCGGTGGTGATTGTATTCAGTATGTGTTCCCAGGCTAATATGGAGCATGTTGCAGCAGTCAGAGAGCCTGGCGACCTGCAGCGCCCGGTGCAGAGCTGTCAGATACGCTTCAGGCCTCTGACAGTCTCTGGTAGCAGGAGGAAGGCCTGGCGAAAATGAAATCACAGCGTCTGTGCAGAGCAGGAGGGGAGCACTGATCATCGGCAGAGAATATGAAGTAGATCTGCAGAATGATCCTATCTGATTCAGGCTCATGCTCTGCTCACCACACTCACTGGAACAGAAATCTGTTTAATCTTAACTTTTATCTTGGATACCAGATAGACTCCCATACCTTTTGTTAAAAAGAGGAGGATGGTTGGTGCACTTACCTTTAATGGTGCTTTATTGTTTAATCTATAGAGAGAAAATACATGACGGTTATAATGGGAGACCCAATGCTGGAGACAACGAGGAGGCAGGTTTTAAATCTTAGGCTTGATGAGATTTAATCAACTGTCTCAAGGAAACTGCAAGACTTGCTGCTAATGCACTTCTGCAGTAAAACAAGCATTGCAATTAAAAAGGTCATCCATTTATTATGAGATGGTTTTTAATGATGCTTTCTTGATGCTATAGAGATAATATACTTGGCATTGGCCTGGTGCCCTGTATGTTGGTGCTTGGCACTTATGTGCTTTTGCATCAATCACATCACATGCCAATCAAGCACAATGTCCAGTTCTGTGATGTCTTTTTCCTTTTGATTTTGATGTTTTACAGGTTTCAGGAGATTTTCTTTGTCTGTTAAGCAAGGATACATTTGATAAGTCACTTGTCTCCCCAGTTATAGGGAGACTTAGTGACCAATGTTTGCCTAATGATTGAGATATATTTTGTATTATTTTTGTTCATTGTAATTTAAAATCTTTCCAGTTTACATCATGATGATTGTCAGATATGTTGACCATATTCCAATAAATTCCATCCAACAAGTCACATATTAGCAAGCTTATATTAATTTTATCAGTAGGGTCAATTAAATGCACAGCACTTACTTACAACTACAAATATCAGCAGTAATAAAGGCTCTCTGTGTGGGATCTAGTTTGTGCAGTCCAGCCTGGTTTGATGTATTGATGCATAAAATTTCCACTTAGAGAACACTTTACTGTATGTTGTAACTAGGCTAAGTCTGAACTTACTACATATTGAAAAACGGCTCATGTCTGTTATAATTATGTACACAGGCTTTAGCCTTTCTTTGGACATATTGTATGTCTGGACTCTGCAACTCTGCAGTTTTTCCCACTAGATTCGTTGTCTCTTCATCTAGATGTGCTAAATGCACTAACAGTGCTTTCACATTTAATACTGCAAGAAAAAGGAAAATTCCTCTTTCCCCTCCAGGGATTCTGTGTCTTCACTGTGCTCAAGGACACCTTAACAGGCAGATAGAAGCTTGTTGCTGCAGGGGTGGATCCTGGGCCTCGACTGAAGGACAGGATTTCTAATCACAAGGCCACCCTGTCAACCTGTCCGTGCACATATCCAAGGCATACACATGGCTCTAAGCAACAACTTGGCCATGATATTAGGTGACATGTTAGCCTTGACTGGTTGTCTCCCGGTGCCCTGAGCGGTCTCTTGTTGAATGAGTTAGGGATGTGCAGCTTGGCGTGTGGAGCGCCGGAGCATTTGGATAGTCTAGTAATCCACAGGGAAGGTGCACACCATGGCTCCACGTGCCGTTAAGCTGCTTAGTCCCACTGTAATTAGGGCTGTGTGTAGTAAAAACACAGAGCAGGCAGGAGGTTTAAACAACACGGTGAAGAGGTTTGCCGAGGTTGCAGGTTAGAGTCCTGGCACTGACAGCAGGAGAGGCCATATTACTCTCCCCAGAGACATAAAAAGGAAGCACATAATCATTATTATCTCCTTGGTGCAGTCATGGACAGCACAGCTGGTCACTGTTAAGGGCTGTTGCCTTACAAGAAAAAGAAATGGCAGAGTAGACCTCCTGCCTTGTGCATGCTGGGATGGGCTCCAGACCGCTGTGACTTAGAATGGGATTCTGCAGGTAAAATGTCAAAAAGAAAGCCCTGATAACAGCAAAGACAACTGGAGGATTGCATGTGAACACAACTGGAAGCAGATTTTAAGATATGGAAAGTGTAGGTGAATCACTCTTAGATGCCTCAAAATCATTATGACCTTTATTTCTCAGCTTTTGTTGGAACGGTATCACGAGCCAAGATGTATTTTCTGGTACGTCTGTGAATATTCGGAAATGTTGATCAGAGCATGCATGTTAGGATGAGTCACACTGAATTAGAGAAGAAAGTGATGGTTTCTCTATGCCTCTGTGCTCATACAAGGGTAAAGGGAGCCCCCTTGTGGAGATCAGGACTCTCGTACTTGTTTTTTTTTTATTTAATTACAGATCTGCTGTACTTACGCTCCTTTCAGTGATACTTGTATCTATATCTATATGTATGCAAATGCATTATCTCTAGAGCCAGCACTGTGCGATTCATGAGCTCACATGGGCATTATGGGAGTGAAATATGTAACTGGTGTAAAGGTCAAATGTCTCCATCTGATGTTTGTGCTTGTGTGTGTATTTGCAGGTCTGCTGGTGTATGTAGCCATGATGGTGGGGGCGTTGGTATGGGGGGGTCTGTGTGATAAGATGGGGAGGAGGAAGTGTCTAATCTACGTCCTCACCATCGACCTGGTCTTCTCCTTCCTGTCCTGCTTTGCTCAGGGCTACGGCTTCTTCCTCTTCTTCAGGTTCTGCTCTGGCTTTGGGTGAGGCCCGTTTACATGCATGTTCACATTTACATTTGCCATTCTTGACCAAAAGACAGCATAACAGGCTTTATAATGACTGACCTTTTCCAAAAATAATCCTTTTAATGGAAGCAAGCTTCCCTGTAAAATTCAGGGGAAAATGCACCCTCCCCATAATTGTTTTTTGAGGATCTTTGTTCCAAAATAAGATACCTGACATTTAAGTAAGATGAGTAATAGGTTGCACTTCCATTAAAACAAAGTCCCTGAGGTACATAGAGGACAAGAACACCAGTCCACTCACTTGTTAGTTGATATTCCTCAGCAATATAACTCATTTACATTGAAATCTCTGTTTATTTACTTCAATGGAGCATTTCTTTATTGCACCAATTAAAGCAAGTGAACAATGCTTTTTGCTTGTTTTTAATTTGAGTTTTATTGCTGACTTCCTGCTGTCATCAGCACCTTGGTGCTGGGCACAGATTGATTTTGGAGCTTTCAAAGACACATTTCTTTTGATAATGATTGCACCGTGAGTGTACTCAGACCTGCAATATTGATGTCTGAGCTTTTTGCTAAGCCAAAAAATACAAGGTCACCAAAATACAACATTCAGCTGTTGGTGATTCGCTGTGATAATGAGCCCCATGTTAGTCATTAACACTCACATCTGCAGAAGAACTGTGCCTGTTTTGCTGGCTTCACAAAACATACAGAGCAGGCAAGACAAGATTTCCCATCACGATAAAACAACAAAGAAACTGGAGAAGTATAAAATGTCTAAGTCTAAAATGCCAATGATTGTGTTGATGTGAAACACTCAGTGCTAGGAGTTTTTCTGTCCTCCATGTAATGTGTATATGGTTATCTGTTTCACCGACGCCAACAAACAACCAGCGTGGCCCTGACCAACACTTCCTGCAGGCTGGAGCCATGCAGCATTCAGCCAACTTTCCCTGGTATTAGCCACATTAGTAACTGGTCTAGACAGTCAGCATAATCCTGAATACTGAGAGCCCTCTGGAAAAACTCATGCCCAAAACAAACCAAAAACTATTCAGTTGTTGCCAGCAATTCTTCATTATCTCACAAAATGCATTTCATCATCAGCATTCAGAACTGACTGTCACCAATCTGGGTGTTAACTTGTAGGTTTTGATTGCTGCTTCAGAGACGGATGAACAAAAGCTGTCTTTGTACAGCAGAGAACATTTGCAACATAAATTGTCATCGTAAACATTTCTACTTTGCACATAAACCTTAATGCTTGGCTATTTGTTTTGCTGTTAAAAAGTCAGTTTACCCTGAATTACAAAAACTTGCTGTTAACAGTTTTCATAGGAACTATTTCTTCAGTGGAAAGTAGTTCCCATGAAAATGAAAGGTCTGTCGATTATCCAGAGTATGTGGGAGATTGTGTCTAAAGACATATTACTGTTGAGTCTTTTAAATGTAATATTTAATGTTTTGAGCACTACAAATCAAATTACATGCAACTCCAATGTGTTGGTGTGGAGGAAGAGACAGACATCAAATAAAACCACAGGTATCTGCATAGCTAGATATCAGTAATAAGTGGAAGCAGACATTTTTGTATCATTCATGAGCACCAACCGTTCAACATAAGGTATGTAACATTAACCAATAGTTAACATGTCAAAGGCCAAATATCAAAACAAATGAACCTGCAAATCTTAGAGGATGATGGAATAAAAGCGTCTCCTGAGGAAAAATAGAATAATTTTTTTAAGACTGTGTTGCGATTCCTACCCCAGAATTGGCGGCTCCATCCCGATAGTGTACACCTACTTCACCGAGTTCCTGCAGATGGATAAACGTGGAGAACATCTGAGCTGGCTCTGCATGTTCTGGATGCTGGGAGGCTTGTACGCCTCCTTCATCGCCTGGGGGATCATCCCTCACTATGGTAACACACACACATAGACACACACACACACTTTGACAGACATTCAACTATTGAATCCATTTAATGTTTCAAGATGCATTGGTGTATAATACATTGTGTATTTATAAAAGATGACAAGAGGAGTTTGGTTGGACTCAAGTAAAAAAGTGATTTCGACATTAAAATATGGCAGAAAGGCCGGGTCTTGAAATATAACATGCTCTTTACTGGGTGACTTTCCAGGCTGGGGCTTTGCCATCGGTACAGAGTTCCAGATCCACAGCTGGAGATTATTCATTCTCGTGTGTCTCTTCCCTGCACTGGCTGCACTCATCGGAGTCGTCTTTATGCCGGAGAGCCCTCGTTTTCTCCTGGAGGTCAGATCCAGTGTTGCCACATTAAAACCCCCAACATTAAGATATGTGGTCTACTTCAACTGCAAAACACAAGACACATTTATCTGCCCTGCTAATACAAGATTGGTTAAGAATAACCACCAAGCTATTGAGATGTATTCTGTCTAATATTATATTAAACATCAGGCTGTAATTGGTTAAAAATGTTGAGTCATCAGCCACCACAGCAAAATCCCACTGCAGTGCAAAGGTAGCGAAAGGCTGCTAAGGCGCCACCAGAACAGCACCCACCCCTGTTTCTCTTCTAGCACATTGTGAGCCCTTTAACCACATGTGGTGTTGTATTTGTATGTTACAGCAGGGCTGCTCCAACATGTTGATATCACACACCCTACTTATCACACGTTTCCCCATCTGATAAGAGGCAGCCCTCATGGGTACACTGTTGCTCAGCTGCATCTGTGTGTGGGTAATAAATGTGCCATAAACCCCAAAAGCTTTCACAGAACGCTCTGGAAACATTGGTAATGTCGTCTTTCATATGTGAAGTTGTATGTGTGTGTTTTCCAGAATGCCCGACATGATGAGGCGTGGATGGTCCTGCGACAAGTTCACGACACCAACTGGAAGGCCAAAGGGGAGCCAGAGAGAGTCTTCACTGTAAGCCTTTATTCACAACAACAGTGCAGTTTTGCCTGATCACTCACCATCTGTTTCTAATTTAGCAGTTCATTAAGAAGAGAAATGGAAGCAGGCTGTTACATCTCATCCTCAGATATTATAAATAACATACTGTAAATGACTGTAATGTTCTATTCAACTGTAAGACAGTTGTGCAGGCACATGATGGCTGTCTTGCCTATCCTGCCTCTGTTTGGAACATTGGTTGTGCACTTTGTTGAATGCCATGCGTACGTAAAATGTAATACATATATGAACAATAGGGACAAAATATGCTTGATACTGTCTAGGATTGTATCGTTTCTCCCACTTTTGCTGCCATGATCTCAGAAAACATAAAATAATAACCTCGAGTGCGGCCATGCTTAGTTTACATCATGCAAATCAAGAAGTTCTACACAGTTTGGGCCATCCAGCCAGTTATCCACGCAAATGTGTGGTTAAAAAGCAAGTGTGTCTCCAGCCTAAACTTACATGCACAGCAAGACAACAGGGCCACAAAAGCAGACATTTTGACAGCAGGGAAAGTAAAATTAATGTCATTAACCATGGCTGTACTACATTTAAGTGTTCCAGGCCCTGCTGTTGTGCATGCTGGGGCACTTAAATGGAATGTGGCCATCATTAATGATATTGTTTACATTTCCTACTGTGACAAGTCTAAATGAGTAAAAAATAAGTCATAAATAATTGGGGAAAAATGACAGCAATATTTTTCCCATTTTAATTTGGCAGTAACATTTCAGTCAAAGATGGATACCTGTCTGTGCTGTTAGTGAAGAACAGTATCGTACATGAATTTTTTGTATTATAAATGTCCCAAACATCACATCTTACATGGATGGAGAGAATAGACTGGTGAAAGCTATCTCATAAGATTTTTATTACCTCCTCAAGCCAGAGAAGCACTGGTGTAAATGATACAGCTACTAATGGAAAAATTATATTTTTTTTATTGTTTAAAATCTTTAAAGTAAATAGTTTGTTCAGAATTTCTGTTGAAATGAAGATGAAGTCAATTTTTATATGTCCAAACTCTCTTTTTATGAAGGTGACCAACATTAAGACTCCACAAACTCAGGAGGACGAGTTCATAGAGATCCAGAGTGACACTGGAACCGCCTTCCAGCGCTGGACTGTCAGACATGTGACTATGCTGCAACAGGTCTGCAGATCGCTCCTGCACTACACTGAAATAGAACAGAACACATAGAATAGGACATTTGTCTACATGACTTTCTTAATGGTCTGTCTGTCCACCTGTCCCTCTTTCAGGTGATGGCTAACATGATGTCACTATCAGCTCCAGAGCTCAGACTGCAAGGCCTCTTCCTGGTTATTGTCTGGTTCTGCTTGGCCTTCAGGTAGCAACTCTGCTATTTAGGCTGTAGACACGCACTGAGATTTGAGATTTGTCCTCGTAAAATATACACATCCCTGCTTGCATTTTTCATTCAAATCATGCTTTTTAGAACACTTTGAAAGTGGATATTTGCATACTTCTCCAAAGCAGAGCTAAAAAACCCACTTAGCCCTGTGATTGTATCTAGCTACGCAGATCATTTCATTTTTATGTGCATTTCTATGTGAACCAGTTACCACGGACTGGGAGTGTGGTTCCCCGATATGATCAAATACATGCAGTATGAGGAGTACGAGTCTAAGGTCAGAGTGTTCCACCGAGAACGGGTCGAACGTTTCCACTTCAACTTCTCTCTGGTCAACCAGATCCACCGCGAGGGAGAGTACATCCATGACAAGTACGTTTTCTCAACACCACCCCTCATATATATACCTTTGGCCATATTTTGGTCATGGACAATTTGTTGAGAGATTTATTTCCTTTCTTTCAGGTTTGCAAACATTGAGATTAAATCTGTGAAGTTTGAGGATTCCCTGTTTGAAAACTGTTACTTTGAGGATGTCAAGTCAACCAACACCTTCTTTGAGAACTGCACCATCAAAAACACTGTCTTCTATAACACAGGTATCATGCAAATTTAGTAATGAATGATTGTAATAAAATTTTCACAGCACTTTTATACTGCTGGCTCCTTTAGGGATCATTAAGGGATCAATAAACTATTAGTGGCATAAAATATATGTTTGAACATTAATGCTGCACTCAAACAGTCATCTTAGTCAAAGCATTAACACTTTGGAAGACGTTTATCCTCCAGCACTAAGACGCTAAAACGTCTGCTCACAGCTTAATAAAAAATATAAACCAAACACTGTTAGCGTCACCTCCCTCACATCCCTCTGTTCTCTGCAGACCTCTGGCAAGAAAAGTTCAAAGACTGCCGAATGGAGAACACCACCTTTCTCCACCCAAAGAAAGGCTGCCATCTGAATTTCCAGGAGGAGAATGACATTGTCATCTACATGGTCAGCTTCCTGGGCAGTTTGGCTGTGTTGCCTGGCAACATTATCTCAGCATTGTTCATGGACAAGATAGGGCGAATCAGAATAATAGGTGAGACCAGCAGAACCTTTAAATATTGTATAGTACAGTAACCCTGGGTGGATGAGGGGTTGTGCAGATTTTGTCTGATGTGTTTCAGTTTATTATCATCCATCTTTTTTCTAGGTGGCTCTATGTTGGCGTCATCTGCCTGCACCTTCCTGTTGCTGCTGAGTTTCAGTCAAGGAGCTGTTATATGCTGGCAGTGTCTCTTCTATGGCGCCAGCGTGGCTGCCTGGAATGGACTAGAGGTCATTTCTGTGGAACTCTACCCCTCCTCGAAAAGGTACAGTCCAACTCCACACCACTGAAAGAAGGTCCAGTGCAATCTCTAATGTACTTCAGCTCATTTCTACTCATTCCCTGTAAGGCTCATCACAATAAGCTGTTCTCTAAAACCCCTCACCCAAACAGCGAATGTCCAATCAAAGCTGAGCAACTGTAACAAAGCAAGGCCGGCCTGTAAAGCTTTGAACTTGCCCACATGTTGAAGTGGTGTGCATTGGGCTGCAGTGAGAGAGATAATCAGTAAAGTGGGTACTGTCTTTTTGACTTTTCCAAAACAAAGACACAAAAGAAAAATGCATAAGAAATGGGTGAAACAGTGTGTTAATTTGTTCTAGTTGCCCTGCTAACTAGCTTACAAGACACAGCAGTATAAATAATAACATAGTTTTACTTGCAGAGGCAGGCAGCATGTCAATTGCTAGCCACATTATTCTGCTGGGCTGCCTTAGAAAAAGCCTGTTCAGGACTGAAGCCTCTACTGAGTGGGAGCCAAGATGCTACTTCATCAGAGTATAGGCTAACATTAGCAGCTCAGTCCTGCTCTTTTTGGCTTTGAGAAGTTTACGCTCCAGTAACTCAAGCCAAACTCATGAACTTGTTAAGAATGGAGTTAATAAACTCATCAGTTAGCTGTCATCCTCAAAACACAAACATACTGTTGCAGTACATGAACAGTAATACATCTAACCTGGAAGTTCCTTGTCCAAGCATGCTTTTGTACAATAAGTAAGCAAGGATATATAAAAAATAGTATAACATCAAATCACAAAAGTCAGGTGTAGACAGAGCTTCAGAGAAACCTGCTATGAAATGGATTGTTTCAGAAATGACTTTGTGTTTGGCTGGATCAAATCTGATCTTTTTGCACCCTTGGAAACTGTTTATGTGCTTTGCTTGAATTAAGGGGTGTTGAACTTTGTGAACAATCAATCGAACTCCTCTGTTAAATGCTACATGCCAGCTTAACCTCTGCCCTGAAAGAGCAGCTACTCTCTTGGCCCGAAAGGCACAGTACAGTGGAATTTAAGAGGAAATCTCATTCAACTGCCAGCACACTTAAAACTTTTGCATTCTTACACTGTTTTTATATTTATTTTATCCTTGAGTCAGATACCAAGAAAAAAACTATGTGCACTGTCAGAATGTACACACTGCTGTCACACACCTGTCAGTCACGTGAAATTATGCATCTAATCTTTCTCTTCCTTTTTGACACTGCAGAGGGACAGCGTTCGGTATCCTGAATGGGATCTGTAAGTTTGCGGCCATCATTGCCAGCTTCATCTTTGCAGCCTTCATCGGCATCACTAAGATCATACCCATCTTCCTGGCCTTCTCCGCCCTTGTCTGCGGAGGCCTGGTAGCTCTAAAGCTGCCTGAAACCCGGGAGAAAATCCTCTCTTGAAAAGCCAAACTCCTGCAGCCTCCAGGCCCCAACAACAGTACTGCTGTGGGGAAAGCTTTTTTGGGAAAGTGTCAGCTTAAACTGAAATGGAGAGAAGAGGAAGAAAGGCCAAGATGTGCAAGCTGTGTTTATGAGTCTGCCATGGTTGTATGATTAAAAATCTTGAAAACCTGTCTGGTTGCCTATGTGAACCTGTGGTTGCTTTCTCTTCCCTCTGTAAGCTCCTCAGGCTGCCCAGCGTTTCTGTCACATTGTATAAAACTAGTGTTTGTCTTTTCCTTTTTATCATTTACAGCCCACCCCCTGCTGACACACACACACACACACACACACACACACACACACACACACACACACACACACACATACACACACACACAGTGTAGCAGCGTTTGTTTTGTTTGAGATTTATGTAAAGGAAAGATTAATATGAGATGAAAATGTGTCTGTACTTGAAAGGTGATGTAGTTCATGTTACCATGTTGTGCTTTGAGTTCATTCCCTGCCGGAGAAAAGGACAGAAAGACAGAAGACTTATAGTCATAACTTGAATTGGATTTGAATCCTGTTGCATTCACTGCCAAGGCTCAGCAGCAATATTACTGCTGGTGTTGTTATTCAGAGAAAACACCTCTTTTATTCACCCGGTCTTTATTTAGTCTGCACTGTCCTGCAGTGCACTTATTCTTCTTTAGTTCACATTGTTGCTTGCTTTGTTCTCTCTACACAAAAAACCTGGATTGACCATTTTATTATATGTAGGAGGTTTTGTTTTTTAAATTGACTCTGCTGCCGTTCATTTCCCAGCTGATCCAAATCCAACCCGTAAAGGTAACCAGCGTGTCCTCCTGTTTGTCGTCTTGTCCTCAACTGAGGCGCTGTGTCTCTTTTAATTGTAGAGCTGTGTTCTGTTGGTGGTGATAACTTAGAGTCTTACCTGTCACATCTTGCCATGACAACGTGTAAGGAATTGTTCTGTTTGTCTATTAATTTCTTTTTTGTCTTTTTTCTAAAAAAGAGAATGATGTGAAAGTGTGACATTAGATGTTTTGATATGATGCTCTCATTTTAATGTTCTGATGAAGAACAGTTTTACAGAACTTGCTGCAGGTGTCAAGATTTCTAAGGAGCATGTTACTTTTTTGGCATGACTGTGCTGTGTGTGTGTGTGTGTGTGTGTGTGTGTGTGTGTGTGTGTGTGTGAGCGCATGGTTGTTATCCACGTCTGTGAATTTACTGAAACAAAACAGTCTGACTACCAATACTATATTTGTTGTTGTACATACTGTAGACCTGTGTACATTAGTTGTAAAATAGTAGCTCCATCATGACTTGAATAAAGCTGAGGGCTTATGATCCAGTTTCCTGGTTAATGGCGGATGCAGAATGTGCAAAGAACATATGAAACACATTCTAAACTTTGAGTCTCTCCATTTTTGATTTGACTTTAAGAAATGCTTTGATTTTCAGGGAACTATGAGAGTTAAATGAGAAGATACCACTCCCATGTCTGTGTGTAAGTAGTGCTAGAACCAGCAGCCAGCTTGCTTTAGCATAATGACTGGAAAAAGAAGGAGACAGCTCGGCTAGCTCTGTCCAAAAGTAACAAAATCTGCCCACCAGCAATCATGACTGTGTGTTCAGTCATTGCTGGTCATTCTAGAGGCAGGGTGATGGAACGATGCATACACACAAGTTTCAACAAATAACCAAATGAACTGGAGTTGGTGAGTGTGGAGTTCAGTCAGAGGCTGAGGTGAATACAAACACACACAAAGGCACAGTCCTGCTAACACAGCCTGTCTGCAGCTGGCATAGACAGTATGTAAGTGGGCAGAGCTTCTGGGTGTGAAAAGTGAAGCTAATGCGCGGTGCCTTAAACCTGCACTCATTCTCACAGCCAGCAGGGGGCGACGCCATGGACAGGAAAAAGAAGTCAACGTGCTTTAGGGCCTCTACCTTATCAGAATCAGAATCAGAAATACTTTATTGATCGCTGGGGCAAATTGTTTTTGTTACAGTGCTCCTTACAAGAATAGAAGAAATAGAAGCGATGAAGAAGAGAAAGAAGAGACAATAGAAGAGAAAGAAGAGATAAGCATGTAAAAAGAAGAGATAAACATGTAAATGTGATTGACAAGTAGCTACCATTGTGTGCCCTTGGGCTGTCAGTCAGATTCAATCAGGACAGAGGTGTTGGCAATGGCTGTAATGCCAAACTCAAGGCCTCAAAACTATAGCTAGTATATTATAGCTGACATACAGCTAACTCTGTGCAGGTGGTACATTGGCTTTTGGGGCAAATAAACACAAACAGTCCAGCGACCAAATTTGTTTCTAGAGAAATTCATACTCTGTCCGAAGACACCTCGAAGCTAACTACTTAAAACGTTAAATCTCATTTGATTAATCAGTTCCAAAACCATAGAGTAAAAAAGAAGGGGGTGCCAGACTATTTCTTGGCTGGTACAATAACTTGACAATAAATATACAGCCAGCAGCCTAACAGCTGCTGGCCCTCATCTTATTCTAGGCAAGAAAGTAAATAAACACATTTCCCATAAGGTTGAGCTAGTCCTTTTGACATGATCTGACAAATATATGAAATCACAGGACATCATTGTCACTTTTCAGTGGTCCTCATGAGGTGTAATGATGTCAAGGCTGATTAAGCAGAAAACGTTCAAAATTTCCTCCTATGGAGAGCTTAACAGATGAAAACATGCTTTCAAAGGAAAGAACGCTGGCAATATTTACAAGGAAAGTCACAAATCCTGTTGGGAAGTTTTAGATATGTTGAGTTAGTGGACAGAGATACATTTTGAGACTGTATAATGTGAAATGATAATAAAAAATGTAATTGTATTTATTCTGAAATCATTTTGTCGGGCAAATCTGAATCCTTCTTCGTTCTCTGAAACAGTCTTGACCTCAGATTGCTTTCTACGAACAGCTTCTAACCTGTTGTAGAAACATGTTATCTTTCAGGCGCGATAGCAGTGAGTGGGTGCTGAATATGCAGTAACTGTTCCCATGTCAGTGGCAGCTGTGTGTCAGGGGGTAAGTGAGGAGGGCTTGTAAAAACATGGTGGCACAAAAGTGTGAGCAAGTGCTGCTAGTAGGAGGATGTGTTTACTCTGGCTGAGGTGTGAAAGACTCTCTGCTGATCTGTCCACCAGGTTTACCTGCATGTCAGACTAGAGGCCAGCCAACAGAAGACACACAATGTGTCTGGAAGTGATGCTTTAATATGATCGAGTTTGACTTGAGTGGGACTTGGTCCGTCAGTTTAGCTCAAATCTGTGATGGACAGGTTTTTACCATGCGACAGGTCTGGAATAATAGAATATTTTTAATATTCCCACCAAGTCGACTATCAGTTCCTGCTCCCTACTTCCTGTTTCAGTTGATTGAATTCAATCTAACTGAATTCAGCTGATTGTGTGAAGCTGCTCTGTTGAATTTTGTTATGTTCTGTGAATGTCACTCTCTTACAATTAGAAGAAATTTACTGTCCACCTCTGGCTGACCCCTCCAGTTCCAGCTATGTTTCACACCTAGGGTGCAGAATGTGTCCCCCTCACCTGCTACCGCACTCACTGACACACACACACACACACACACACACACACACACACACACACACGCACACACACACACACACACACAGTCATGTTTCCAACAGTATTCTGGACATTACAACTACATTACAATTACAACAGATTACCTTCATTTCCTGGAGAACTCACCCTAACCATAACCCAGTCCTTCATCCTAGATTTTAATAATTTAGTTATGGAGACATGTCTTTTGTCCCCACAAGGAAGGCGAGTCCACACAATGTGACTGTGTAAACTGATTCTTGTCCCCACAATGTGATAAATACCTGGTCACACACACACACACACACACACATACACATAAATAACAGTGAAGCTTTCGGCATACCTAACATAAGCACACAAATCTGAACTAACTTTTTTATTCTATTATTCATATTATTCTGTTTGACCTGGTCTGTGTTGAATGTGACTCACCAAGAGTAAAATGTGGCCGTGGTCCTGGCAACAGGACAAAACACTTTTACCACCCTCAGTGCCCACACAGCAGAGGTTATATCATAGGTTTACTTGCTCAAACTTTTAACATGCCTTTATGAGTCCACATTCATACACAGTTACATGAGTGACTCCTACATCAGTTTTATCCTTCTATTAATGTGACTTTAATAAACTGTGGCATCACAGAGCCACAAACCACAGAGCACCAGCTTTTGTGGTTGTCTTTACAGTGAATTTTGATGGACTTGGGAAATATTTGTTGAAATATAAGACACTGGGCCACGATGCACCATCAAAGCACCGTAAATTCTCCTGGGCAAAAATTCAACAAATGTCTGGAACTCTGCTGGAGAGATGAAACACCATACTTACAAAAGATATCGGCGTTTAGTTGGTGGTGGTCGAGAGATCTGTCTAACATGCTGGGTTGAGATTCGATGACAGTGAAGGCCGTGGCATTTGATTCACATCATTTTCATACATGTGAAATGTGAAATCATTGAGCCCTTGTGTCCATTTGGTGTTTCTTCACTAATTTTCTTTAATTAGCCTGAGTTTAAAAACTGGAGCCATGTAGTGGTCTTGGAATCTGTGTGCAGCATTAACAGATTACACCCCTGTACTGTGGTTTTGTGCAGATGCTTCAGTCTAGATCAACAAGTGATAATAAAGGCTTTCCCTTCCGTGGGAACAGTCATGGCGGTTTGTTAAAGATGCAGACATTAACTCTCATTGGAGGAGTTCAGGAAAATAGTTTCAGAGTTTCAATAAACAATTAGTTCTTTCACTTTGAATGAAAAACAAAAGCAAAGCTACCCTCAAGAGAACTACATTATCTTCCCTGTGTTAATCTAAACCAGTCATGAAATTTATAATACTAGCGAACAACAGTGCTTGTTATAGTTTTCCAGACGGACCGCCTGACGTATAAACAACAGCTTGCTTCTTATTGTTGTTGCTGAAATTAGTTCCTAATAGAAGACCTGAAAAGGCAAAGACAGAAATAAAGTAGATCATTTAATTATTACAATTGCACTGTGTTCCTCATTTTTCCATATACTCAAATACACTGATTGCCTTTTATATATATTCATTATAATATATTGGATGTTCACTAAATTTGTTTGTTACTATTACTCACTGCTTTGACAGGTTTGTATACCTTCTATCCCTTGATAAATTTCTTCTTCTTTCCTCTGCTTTCTTTTCTTTGCTGTATCACTATTTATCATGGTGCCAACCCAATGTCTCCACGGGAATGATTGAAAAGATTGGTTCTATTCCAAGCAGAGGGGGCACACTGGAGGTCGTGGTGGGGTTGATGGACTCAGGAGGCCTAGACAGGTGGCAGGCAGCCCAGCCTCAGAGCCTGCTGTGGGTGTGCATCCACCCAGAGGTGCCAAACTCCCAGCCAGGCTCCCACAGCCTCACCTTGGTCAGGGTGACCGGCAGGGTCAGACTGAGGGTTCAGCCCCAGTTCACCCTGCCCTCAGCCTGACACAGCTTATCATCTTTTTATGTTGATACAGCCATATTATACAGTTCATACACCAACTCTTACCACTCAAACTGTTTTTCATTATCTATGGTCCTTAGAGCTGGCATGGCTTCAGTGTTCTGGTCAGTGGAACTCAAAGGGGATCCAAGCTGAAGAACAGCCTCTATAAACACCAGATAAAGACTATATTTCAACTGATTATTTTACTGAGTATTTCTTATTGATCTGCATTGTTGCAAGCCAGTTCTCCATCAGGGACCATAAAACCTTGCAACACAGTCAATCACAAAGCACTGGTGTTTTATGGAAGCTGAGAAAAATCTAATCTATCAACTGTGCTGAGCAGGGATGGGATTTATGACTGCTGTGATGTTCAGATGATTAAATAAACAGTGTAGACAGAGAGAAAAATAAAACATGATAAATAACAGAACACATTGTCTCATATCTTAAAAAAGTGGCTGCATGTGTTCAGACTGAGTGGGGAAAGCACAAAGAAAAGCTTAGATGCGCCAACTGATTGTACACTAGAGTAAGTGTGTTCAGCTATTTCACATTTTCCACTCCATATGAATTCAAGTTGAGATGGTAAAAGTGAGAAAAGTTCATCCCTACTAAAACTGAATTTTATATTATTTTAAGAACTTATTCTTGAGGAATCTGTAAGGCACTGACCATCCAAACCAAAGTTCAAGGCTGTCCATGTCAAAGAATCATAATGTGCTTCAGTCTGTGCTAAAAGCAACAAAACATGGAATCCCTGAATCTTACAAAACTATGCCTGTTTCTGCTGTTCTACATAGAGAGAAGGCTGGGGGGGGTGGGGGGGTGGGTAGCACTGACAATATTCTAGAGAGATTCCTGGTTCTCACAGCTGAGGTGTGAAGTGACGCCTCCAGACTCATCAGATCCCATCCGTGTGAAACCCTCACACCTCTGCTTGAACTGGATAACACAGGTCATTATGCTTCATTAAATGTATTTAGATTTACTACACTTACATTTCAGTCACGTGACACATAGACGCCCATCCAGAAGCACCGAGGACAGGAACAGCAGTGGAAGAAGCTTCGCTTCCGAGATCAAGATGAATAAAGTGAAGGATTGGAGATGGCAGCTCAGGCCTGACTCGCTGTGACTATAAAATGATCATGTTGGTGAGAAGTGGTGGGATATAAAGTGGAGGAGATCAAGAGAAGGGCAGAACACACTGATGTCAGGTTCAAGGTTGTAGTGAGGTGAAGCAAGAGAGGGAGCTTCAACTTCCAGTGAAGACAGGATCATCTCTTCTCTCTTAATAATAGAAGAAGAAATCTCTGACTTCCGGACACTGACCCTGTGATCTGCATTTTTAATCACAGCGGTGTCATTGCTTTGATTTGCCTGTTTACCTGCATCCCAATATGTCATAATATAAGAATCATCAATAATGTGTCTCTGTCTCAAAGCACACAGTCTGCTGGGCCCAGTTTTGTTGTAAAATGTTCTGCACAGCGACAGAGGTAGAACATAAATACACACTGACAATAAATCCAAACCCTGAACTTTAACTTTCACGTTACAAGCTAAAGTGATAGTTTACTTTCAAATAGAAAGTGTTTAACATAAAAAGTGGTGAGAGGGTGTGATTTTATGCAGCACCACTCATTGTCTGTGTAGTTTGGTGTGCGTTGGCAACACATCCAATGTCATCAATCTGTGCGAAAATGAAAATGTGAAAGAAAGCACATTCAGAGGGAAACACACTGCGTTTCATAGGTAAGCACTAATGATCTGAATTCATCCACTCAATGTGGAAAAGGAACTTGCAGCTATAGCTGTTTGATAAATGCAGTAATGGCATATAATCGTATTTTATTGCGCAGGCTTGTTCCAGTATTTAGATCCTGAGATTCTGTGCTTATAACTTAATAGTAGTAATCAATCTCAAAACCTCAGTTTTTTTGTCTATTTTTCAAATTTTTGAATACTAATTGTGAATGTTTATGATTATTTTGACATTATTGTTGGTAGGGTTTGGTTTGAGATGCATGGCTGCAGAATGAAGTGACGTTTATATTTGAGCACAAGTTGGAAACAAAACTTAAACATCATCATGGCCTTAATAAAGATGAACTCAGTGTAACGGCATCTTCTTCTATCCGGGTACAATGCAACAGTTTTATTTTTGCAGTGTATGGCTTCTTCACACTTTCCTCTTACATTGTATGGTGTGCTGACTGGAGCCTTTGGCGAGAGAAATCTGACCATACAAAACAAACCATGTCCCTTAAACATGTGTAAAATGCATCAGGGCTACTGCAGGGCCAAAAACCCAAAAAGCAAAAACTGTTAATTGTTGTGAGCAGGAGTCAAAATTCACACTTCCACTCCTGTAGCTGAACTTTCCCAGACACAGAGAAGGGCCCTCTAAGGGATTGTGTGAGTGTGTGTGAGTGTGTGTGTTTCATGGGCCTCTGTTTTAGACAGTGATGGTTTGTGAGAATCTGTGGAGGTGTCACTTCACACCTCTGTGGCCTGGCCCAGACTTATAAACTGGTGCAACAGAGCTGAGCAGCACAGACAGCCTCCCAGTCTCTCCAGTCAGACCATTGAGTTCCTGCACATAACATGGATACTTCCTCAGTCCCTCTGCTCAACTACAGTCTCCAGTACCCGTGGAGCTCTGATTCGGACCTCTCTAGCATCTCTTCTCCAGAAACCCTCTCCCCTGTCCCCTCTATGGACTCCAGCCTCTCTCCTTCCTACCAGCAGCTGCCACAATCCACTCCTAAGGCAGCTAAGACTGGATATTCCCAGAGCCTCAAATCCCCACCCTGCTCCCTGTCTGGACGTGGACGGAAGACGGGCCGATCCACCCGGACCCGCAGCAAGCAGAGGGAGAGCGCCAGCGAGAAGGAAAAGCTGAGGATGAGGGATCTGACCAAGGCTCTGCATCACCTTCGATCCTATCTCCCACCTTCGGTGGCCCCTGCTGGGCAGACTCTGACAAAGATAGAGACCCTCCGCCTCACCATCCGCTACATCTCCTACCTGTCGGCCCAGCTGGGCCTCAGCGAGGAGATGCTGTTTCAGAGGAGGGAACAAGGAGACACCTCGGCCAGTGACACCTCCTCACCTGACATCCTCAGCTACTTCCAGCACAGCACGATGGGAGGGCAGGAGGCCCAGCTGCAGAACCAGAGCCTGAACCAGGGCCTGTACTCAACTCAGTGCTACAGCCAGAACACCATGCTGCATTCTGGGAGCTGTAGTTTTGGAATGGATCAGTACAATGAAGCTCCGCAGACAGACATGAGCATGGACACCATCCTGCAATCACCTCCAGAAATACAGCCCTCCTGTCAGGTACATTTACTCATAAACAGTATTTATGACTCTCTGTATGTAGAAATGCCACACAATTGCATCTTTTTGAACTAAAAATACCAATTGCTAACCACATTTCCTGCTGATTTTTCAATACAGATGTGTGGCAAAGACTTCTGCATGCCGCTGGTTCCCAGAGAGTATTGGGGTTAAACGCTCCAACACTGCACAGTCACCATCCAACAACAGACACAAACTACTTCTCTGTTTTTACTGCCTCACTGTGAAACAAGTAATTTATTTGAAAAATATATGCTATTCTACATTTTATTTATTTCATAATGTGAAATGTTCCATGTAAATATTGATATGTCTAACAATTATTTTTATATTTCTTTATACCTCTATTTATAATAAAATATTAAAATGGCTCATGCGTCGTCATCAAGTCTCATTGCTATAATGCAGTTTTCTTTCTTTCATTCACCTTTCAGAAATAATCATTATGTGTGTTCTTCAGTTTGGAAACTGTGGCTGAAAAATGAGAATAAGGGCGCTGTGAAAAGAAAGCTTGCTGGTTCAAATTCCCAAACTGAGACAAAATGTGGCCCGTATAAAAAAAAAAAACAACAAACGGCAGTTCTCTAAATTTATAATATATTCTTCAGCGTGGCACTTTACCTCGTGGTGGTACAATGTGTCTGTGAATTTACCCTCTTTATTTTAAAGAAAGTGAGGCATTTGAGAGCTACTGCTCAGGGACAGAGCTTCAGAGCGCCCTCTGCTGGTCATAATACCACACCACAACAGGGGGCTTTCAACAGGAAACTTCACTGATGTTAATGATGATTATCAGTGTGAATCATAAAACATATATCATATATATCAGTTTTAAAATGTGTCAGACTGGGTCTCAGCTCATTTTTTAGTTGTCTGGCTCACAACCTCTCTGCCTTGGCTCACTCTCACTGTTCTCACAGTGTTGCTTTTGGCCTCAAGAGGTAGCTGTTGTCAGTGAAAAAGGTCTAAAACCTATGTACAGTAGCACTCCATACCAAATGGCTGATGTTATCAGAAACTGGCCGGTGAACACGGTGAAGCATTTAGTTGGTGGGAAGCCAGATATTTTCCTCAGTAATTGGTAGTTGCTCAGTAATTACTGGATGTCTAAATAAGCAACTGTTTGCTAACAAGTTCAACATACAATCTTAAAAGGTAATAGAAGAAAGAAGAAGAAGAAGAAACATACTATATTTGATCACACACACAACATCATGCACAGTGCACACGCCATGCTTTGTGAAATTCCTATTTCTCCGCATTTGACCCATCCATCGTCTGCCTTCCTCCGCGGGAGACTAGGAGCGGTGGGCTGCCAGCCGACAGCGGCGCCCGGGGACCAACTCTCCTCTGTCACCATTGGTCAGGTGGTGATCTTCTTGCATGTTTTTAATGGGAGTATATTTATGGAGAATACCTTGGGTGAACACGGGGAGAACATGCAAACTCCACACAGAAAGGCCCCCTTTTTCCTCGAGCAGCAGGCACTGAAGGCATGGTGGAGGACACGCCACCAGCGCCCACAGAGGGATTCGAACCGGGACCTTCTAGCTGTGAGACGACAGTGTTACCACTTGTTCCACCGTGCCACCCGTGTTATGTTCATAACTCGTTTCCGCTGCCCCCAAGTGACTAAAAAAAGTTGTTTATTGCAGTTCTAAACAGTTCTAAAGTTCTAAACATATTATTTTTGCATTACACGGTAAAACTACTGGGGAATTGTAATTCAGAGGGAGTGTTCATGTGAAGCTGTAAAACCTTTCAGGTCACAACTCATACTATATACCTCCTGTTCATACAAGCAATCAACACATCTCCTCTCACTATGTTTACATTTTAAGTGATGCAGGGAAATCCACAGTCCTCAAAAAATGCATTCCAGGGTTGATCAGAGGCTAAAATGAGGCTTCAGCAGTCTAAAGTGACTCTCTATGGTACAACCTTTTATTTTTTTTTGTAACTATATTTTGTGTTTGAAACAAGCGTGGGTGAACAGTGTTTGGTTTTTGCAAGATTCTCTGAAATGTTTGTGTTTGCATATAAATATGCCTCCATGTCCACAAGGAAATAACACAACTGATTTTTACCACAGAGACACAAGGCTTCCCAGAAACATTATAGTAACTCCTGTGGTCTGAAGCATGTGAAGAAACACCAGGCTGACGTTTGCTCCACAGCAGACTAGAGATCAGCCTCTGGCACAGGTTATCTAGTTTATTTAGTGTATCTTTGCTAATGGAGCTCTGCAAACACAGAGAGGTCCTTGGCACCACTAAGTCTAGACTAAGATGTAAGAGCCTCCCTACTCTTTCACCCTTTCTCTCACCTACAGCCCTAATTACCTGCTAGAGCCAACAGAGAGAGCTTTAATATTCATAGAGGAGAGTGGATCTGCATAGCAAGCCTGAGGATTAGGCCCAAGTGTTTAGTTTGCCACATACATGCAGATCAATTGAAATGCAAGTAGCAAACCTAACACAAAGCCTAATACACTCACTTCACTTCACTTCGTCTTTCATCACAGAAAAGCAAATAAACTCTCAAGGCTAAAGGGTTTGGGATGAAAGGGTTAGCGCTGCTGTGCTGATTATTCACTCATTACATGTGAGTAAACACCGTCAGAGCTAATGTGGATTAAGAGAGGACAGATCCTCTCTATCATCAGCCTGGGAGGGACACCAGAAAGTTGACAGCTGGGAAAGTTTGAAGTGGGAAGTAATAATCAGTTAATGGTTGATCATTTGAAACA
This sequence comes from Chaetodon trifasciatus, assembly GCA_037975065.1. Classification (NCBI taxonomy): domain Eukaryota; kingdom Metazoa; phylum Chordata; class Actinopteri; order Chaetodontiformes; family Chaetodontidae; genus Chaetodon; species Chaetodon trifasciatus. Next base: position 24,424,853 of record JBBMOE010000001.1, on the reverse strand, counting down.
AAAAGAAAGAGGTTCTTTCACTAAAATGCAGAAATGAAATACACTAGAAATATTTACATATCAGACCTATGAATAGTTAGGTTTAGGGTTAAGGTAAGGGTGAGGGTTAAGTGTAAAAATGAAAGGGTCCCATCTGTAAAAGCTTCAGACTTTAATCAACCAAAGACTAGGATTAGTTGCAATACATGCTATCACTCATGTTATGTGAGTGCCACTCTTTAATAGACGATGGGTTTTTTGTACATGCAACAAAACCAGATTAATACTGGGAATGATGAAATATGATGAAACATAAATGCTGAGTTGTTTTTTTCCAATGATTCCTGTAATGTCATGTCATATAATGGTGTGTGTGTGTGTGTGTGTGTGTGTGTGTGTGTGTGTGTGTGTGGGGTGGTCATTGTGCTCAGGTCAGCTGTCAAGTCAGGTGTCACCTCACACACTTTACAACTCAGGACAAACAAAAGAAACTAAACCAGCTTCAGCAAAATCAGTTAAAAAAGCATTTTGTTATTTCCAAGTTCTTCTTAGTCTTTCGAAGATTCCTATCCCTGCTGCAGATGTTTTTTTAAATTCAGATGTCTGCTTTTCTTGCATAACTGAGCTGGTGGAGAGCTGTGCGAGACTGGTTCACACATCCTGTTCAGAGGTTTCACCTTTGCTGCAGAGCAGGAGTCAAATGTGACGCGATGGTTTGTGGGAAAGCTGCTCGGAGTTCGGATCCACAGTCAACACCTGAGCACCAAATCCGCAAAAATATCAGAGAAAATCCAGCAATCTGTTGTTACCTTCAAAAATAACAAGCATGGTAGCATAAAAATGATATTAGCAAGAGCTGTAAATAAGATTACTGAGAATTCTTTTTTCAAACATATGAATTCCTGTGGCAACAAAGGGTTGAGAGGGTGTGGACTGATGATGGATCAACTTCCTGTCAACATTAAAAACATTGCCCAGTGTACAAAATATAGCGTGATGTGTATATTAGCAAATGTAATTCACCTTGCTGTTTTAAATGAAACTGTGGAAAGACACAAGGCAATAGCAATGGTTGACAAATCCAAAAAAATGGTGGAGCGCCTGCAAGGTCATCTGATAATGTGGATATAAAGTAATAAAAATATTAAGGTGCAAAGGTAAATGTGGATATAAAGTAATAAAAATATAAAGGTGCAAAGGTAAATGTGGATATAAAGTAATAAAAATATAAAGTGAAAATTTAATAGAGGACTGACAATATGCTACATCACACTTCATCAGCACAAAAAATCATAGTCACTCCTCTTAACTCACTCCAATTTGCACTTATCAAAACCACCCTGCCACAAACCTTTAATGTTGATCACAGGGACGCTAACAGGGGTGTTCTGACTGTTGGCAGTCTAGAGGCTGGACAGTCCAGTTCCTCAAATCCAAAATGTGGTAGTAATTATTGGTTCTTCTGTGAGGATCAGGGTTCCCAGGCCAGTGAGGTCTACTGCTGTCCAAACAGGACGAGGTGTGAGCTCATCACACCTCCCAGCTGCCTCGGCACACTTCTGCAACCTGACCTTCTAGGAGATACCAGAGCAGAGAGAAAGACATGTAGAACTGCCAAGCTAACTTTGGTGTCTCACCAAACTACTTTTACTGTATATAGGCGAAGATGACGTCTGTGTTTGACTGAACATGAGACCCGACAGTTCTGTTTCTTACTCTGTCATTCAATCAACCATTAATAAAAAAGTGACATTCAATTACTGTATATTTTATGTCATAACAGATCATTTAGCTGCTGTTTTCGACAGCCAACAACACTCCAGATTTCTAAATGAAATATCTCAGGTTCAGAGACAGGCCTGTGACCCAGGTACAACCCCTGTCATGGCAGGGTCATGTTCCCGGGCGGCAGGAGCATATAATGTGAATTTGTCCACTTCATGATGTCCATATGAGCTGCCAGGTCACACCTTGTGCTAGAGCTGGCCTGTTTCCCATGGGACCCCCTGGCCTAGGTGTCAGCCCTGCTCCCAGAGCTTCTCAGGACCAGAGGTGGCTGCCAAAGGTGCAACCTCACACCTCCCACCACATATATGGAGCAGCCTGCCTGGTCTTCTTCACTATCTGGGCTGTCTTACCAGCAGCACACTGACGGCTCACTGCTCAGGGAAGAGCTTACAGCTACAGCGCCAACTACAACTGCAGCTACAACAGCAGTAATGGAGGTGTCCTACTGCTCTCCTCGCCAGCTCCAGGAGAATGCTTTCCTGTTTGATTGCGAGTCCCTGCTGGACAAGTCTTATGATCCTCTGGCCTATGATCCAACCTCAGACCCTGGTTACTTCAGCGCTGGTAGCAGCCTGTCTCCCACCTCTTCTGTGGACTCCTTCTGCTTCTCCCCCACCTCCCTCCAGACGGCTGGAAATGAACCAAACGCTTTGGACTGTTTCATCTTCAAGAGCCCTGCAGCACCTTGTCTGACCCACGATACACAGAATCTGCACTGCTCCAGATCCTCCACAACCATGTCGACCACAAAGAAATCCAGGTCAAGGTATCCTGGTAAGAAGCGCCAGACAGCCAGTGAGAGGGAGAAGCTGAGGATGAGGGATCTGACCAAGGCCATGCATCACCTAAGAACATACCTGCCACCCTCAGTGGCACCAGCCGGTCAGACCCTAACGAAGATCGAGACGCTGCGCCTCACCATCCGCTACATCTCCTACCTGTCGGCTCAGCTGGGCATCAGCGAGGAGGTGTTGGAGCAGAAGAGATCTTCAGGCTTTGAGGAGCAGCCCCAAACCCTCAGCCAGTACCTGGGTCAGCCAACAGTCAGCTGCAGCCAACAAGAATCAGACTACAACACCATGAGCGCATCCCAGCTGTCCTCTCAGCAGCCCTTATATCAGGTATGTTCATATCATGGTCGCAAAATTCCAGAAATTTCAACAATTTCTAAAATAAAAAGATTTTGTTTTTTTTCATAATGCACATATTTCCTATGGCTTTCTTGAGTGTTTCTGTTGAATGAGTTCATGACCAAAATCTGTTTTCTGTTGTCAGGTTTCCAGTGGAGGTTATTTCACCAGCGAGCAGTACTGGATGACACAGCAGCAGCAACAAAATGCTGCCTTCACTGGACAGTGCTGAGGGACATGGTGGTCAATCTACTCTATTTTCATTGCAACAATGACCTCTAACAACATTTATGGACAAAACATCATTTTTGTTATTTTGAACAAAATGGATTACTGTGATTTTTGTATTTTTGTATAAAGACATATATTTATTGAGCTTTTACAAAGTGAATAAACATTATTTATCAAAATTACCCTTGAGTTTGTTGCATTAATCCAAATGATTATGGTTTTCTAGTTCTTTGATCATTTTTACAAACTGAACAAATGAAATCAACAGACTTGCTGCTTGACCTCCACTTCCTTACACAAACACTGCAGCTGTCAGCAGGACAATGAAGTGCTAAACAGGGAGCACATCCCCTCTAAAGTCCTTGAGGAAAGATCCCCACTGAGAGAAGTGGCAGCTGAACTAGGACCAGTTAATTGGCACCTTTTCTATCCTGTGTAAACATGGCTGGTGGTTGAGGTCCAAGAAGAAATCTCATCATGAATAACTGGCCCTTCATTAAGATCAGAAACTGGACTAGTAATGCTGATGAATCAGTTTCATTTTAGTCCCAGTTCTGTTGGAACTGTGTTCAAATATGACCCAGACCTTAATACAGGCAAAGCCGCATCAGTGTTTTATGTCATATCATTAAAGATGGCTGCCACTTTGTGAAATTATGTTTTACACTGTTGTTATGTCAACACTGTAATCTGTGATGTTGCCCAGATTCACAGGTTCTCTGTCTTCTCGTTTCTCCTCCTCTCTGAGCTAAACATCCAAGCTCATTCAAAGTACTTGTAAGTAAATGTGGAGGTACAAAATGTCACAATATGGCTTTTATTTCATAGACTTCATCCACAGAAGAAGTAAAAACATGACAATGCAGCCTAGTGAGTACAGAATATCACATTCCTATAAAATTCTTTCAAATGTTGAAAGTATATACAGTATTAAAACATATTTTCTTCAAATCTAACTTTGATACTAAATAGTTCTTAAAAATTCTTGATCAAAACTTTACATTAAAAAAAACATTTACACTAATAAATTTGGCTGCAGGTGGAGTAAAAGTCAATACTTAAATTTACATTTTAAAACTACATAGCGTGAGTGTTAAACTTGAGAAGGAGCATCAGTGGTGAACCAGTCAAGGACTTGTTTCTTGTTCATTGTCACCCAATTCATGTTGGCCCTGGTTCTTTCCAGTGCCTGCTCAAGAGATGTGCTGGCTGAGCCCAACTGCCCTGCATTGTCTTCTTTGAACTTCAGCAACTGGAGAGGAACAGAGAAATGGGGTCAGGGGGTGACTGAGAATCAATCCTGATTGTAAAGTCATGCACTGCATGCAAATATATATCAATATATGTGTGTTTGTGTATGCACAACAAATATTAGAGAAACTACCTGCTTGTACTCAAACTCAGAGGAGAATCGTTCGGTCACTCCAGTAATTAGCGATCCAAAGGAAAATGATCCACCACCATACCTGAAGGAAAGGCAAAAACAAGGCTTTGATCATTTTGCACAATGACTACAGGCTGTGGAACCAAAGCTGTGTGGTCAGACACTTTGATAACAAGCATGGATGAAAAACAGGAAATAAAGTGGTGCTTTGAGCTAAATGTTAACGTCAGCATGCTACATGTTCACAGTGACAATGCTAGCATGCTGATATTTAGCGGGTATAATGTTGTTTGCCATCCTAGTTTAGTGTGTTCACATGTTAACATTTGATAATTAGCAGGGAATTAGAGGTTGGTGGGAATGCCATCTGTTTTTCCTGGATTTGGTCATAAACCACTGTGTTGGACAAAGCCAATTTTTGACATGATGATGGCACAAGAGGTAAATTCAGAGGGCCACCAAATTCATCAAGATTCACTCACACATCTGTCAAAAATGTCTTGACCTTCCATCCAATAATAATTATATATTTAAGAATGGACCAAAGTGGTGGACCAACATTAGACAGACTAAAATTGCTTGTTACAGCACCATGAATGCATACATATCTACCATATCTTGCCTCTATAGCAAAATGTTTAACACCAACACTGCACTCCTCCTCCAGCTTTACTGTAACAGGACCATTTGTTGGCATATACTGGACATGTGTGCATCAGGTACAACTCACTCATTGACTATAAGGCCCCATTTGGATCGCATGAAGTCCCATGCCAGAGGTTGACCGATGGGGTTACCAGCAATGTTAACAATGGTGGAGGTGGCATCCTGCTTACGGATCTTCTCTGGGTCCAGACACCAGTCCAGATATCTGAAATACATCCACAGTGAGGACAAAAGCCTAATGTGCCAAATACACTAGGCAGTGCTGCAACAACAGTGTTTGACTGTTGACTGAAAATGAATTTAAGAAGAGCAAACACAAACAATGAGAAGAAAAACACATCAAGCATGATGTCAGACCTGTTCAGTAGCCAGGGCAGTTTGGTGCAGGACAGAGCATACATGAGTTTTTGAGTTTCTGAAGCGATGGTGGCATTCTTATACATGGACCAAGCAAAGTCCCACTCCTCCTGTCCCCCCTCTGCAATTGCACTGCAGTACACCGTGGACTTCAAGTTGGGATTAATTCTGGAAAGATCGATAAAGATGACAAAGAGTTTAAGGCAATGACAGCAGTAAAGGACGCGGGGATGTCAAGTGGGAAATAGCTGGTACAGTAAGGGTCTAAAGGCGCAGAAGGCAAAGTAAATACTTGAATTGAAATAAAACAACTCCTGGATTTAACATGGTTTGGGAAAGTTGACGTATTCATACCTAGACTGAAAATGAGGAAGAGAAATGGTAAGACAGAAAGGAAAGCGTGGGGTGTGAGCATACGTGTTGTTTGCTGGGTTCTCCATCCAGGCTTTGAACCAGCCAGTGGTCAGCTCCTTACAGCCTTCCACTCCACTGCTGCAGGCCAAGGAGATTGCATTCACCTGGTTGTACCTGGACAGGGACATCACATGTTACATGGGTCAGAAAAATGTTTAACATTGGTCCAGCTGCAGATCTCACATCTGGGGACTCCAAGTCTGCGAGCCAATGGGAAGAGAGTTGGATCCCCATGTGTGTTTTCTTTCTTCAACCAGTTAAACAGGGTTAATGTAATGTTTTTGTCAGGAAATTTAAATAACTAAAAGGTCTCTCTTGTTTTGTGTTAGGTGTGAAAGAAATACCATGCTAAATTAGTTTAGAAAATGCAACCTGGTCCATAAAGTGTAAGTGATGTTGGAGAAGCTAGCATTTATGTTAACTCTTTAAAACCGCATTTAAACTGATTATCATATTATTTATCCTTTGGATGAACTGAAAAAAGAAGCTAATCTTGAAGAGCGCATTGGCTGACTAACATTCAACATAAGCTCTTAGTTGGATTTTATTGTATTCTATTTATTTCCACAGCTTACTAATGTTAAAATGCTAATGTTACTTGCATGGCATCAAGTCAAAGCCACACCTGAAAATGCGGGTTGTCAGTAGGACTGCAGTGAGGTTTTCCACAAGAAAGTGAAGAAGTAAATATAAACTCAGGAGATAGAATGTGTTTCTATTAAGATAACAGTAAATTGGAGTTGCATTAAATGCATTAAAAGATACTGGAGACGGGGACACAGTGTGGGGAAGGTTATGTGAGGTACAGCTTGGGAAGATTCAGTTATATGACAGAGGATGGGTGAACACTTTGTCAATTACCTAGTTTTGGCACCCATTAAAGGTTAATGTAATCTACACTGTGATCGGAATCAGGGATTTGTAAGACAAGTGTCCTCATGATACCACCATGATTTATCCTAACAATAAATGCTATCACACACCGGTTTGTGTGTGGACATTGTGACAGGAAGTTCAGGAAGTTCAGCTCAAACAAATCCTGCTACAGTGATTGTCTCAAAGGTTACTTTAGCACAAGTGAGTGAAGCAGACAGGGTGTGAAGCAGGCAAGCGTGTTAACATCCTTACTGTTCGGTGTGCCCTTCTGGGATTTTTATCCAGTTGTCAGTGATATTTTCAAAGTGGCGAAACAGAGGAGTCACTTGTTTCTTTATGTAAGCCTGAGGGGTAAAGATGGACATGTTTCATTAGCTTGTATTTCTGTTTGAAAAGAGAAATGTATCATCCAGATACGATTAACCAAAGAGCTATACTGTTCTGCAACCCTTCATAAACAAAGTAGAACAAATGTCATCACAAACCTGCATGGGTCCATACAATTCACTGCGGTCAAACATGATGAAAAAGTAGTCCAAGTTGCGTCTGGCTGCCTGCCAGGGCATGTATTCGACTTCATTAATGAGGAACTTGGTAGTCCTCAGAGCCAGAGTTGTGTTCACTATCTTTGCCCTGAAAACGGCACACACAATTACTCAACTCTCTCGTTCGATGTTTGACAACAATGCTTCACAAAAAATATGGACTCACCTTGCGAGGTTAAATGCATCATCAATAATTTGTGCTCGGTTGATCACTGGAATATCCTGAAAAGAGAACAAGGAATTGACAGAGGAAATTGAGTTTGGGGCCTGCAACAGTCACGTTCAAACACTGCAGGAGTAAAGCAGCATCATTTCCAGCTGGAGACGTTGTACCTTATGTTTGGTGCTCAGCTTGGCGAGGAGGCGCTCCCAGTTGTCAGAGTCATAGTTGACTCTGTAGAAGCCCGTCATGTTTATGTTGGCCAGCAACCAGTCATCAGAACTGAGATTCATGTTGTTGTTTGTCTCTGTTTGGATGGAGATGAAAAAAAAATACATTTTTGTATTGTGCTCATCATCCTTGCATTGCTCTGAACTTACACCTAAAATAAATCTTACCTTCTTTGGCAAGAAGCCAGTACTGCTGTTCACCTCCACCAGTCTTGATCCATGTAATAGGGACAAACCACTCATATCTAGAGCCACATTCATCCAGCCATACACATGTGGGTAAACACAGAATACACAGAGAGCGCACATGAGTTTCGTATGCTTGGGTTCAATATGACCACATACAGTATTGTAAGCATGTTCATGTGAAACATTAAAAACATTTCCTACTTAAATTCTGAAGGTGTGTCTACTGCAGAGTCTGGGTCCAACAAGAAGTGTTTCTGGGTGACTTTTCCAGTTTTGGTGTCAATGGTGACCACAGGGAACCCCATCTGTAGGATCCAGCGGTTCATAATCTCCTCCACAGAATGGGGCAGCGATATGTTGGCTTTACCCACCGCCTGGTAGCAGGAATATTCACATTTTAATAATATTATGATGCTTTGTTGCTCCCTACAGAGAAATTCTGTCACTTTTTGACAAACAGTTCAGAGGGCAGCCGCATGTAACCACAATGCTTACTCTGACACATTTTTTTGACATTTCTATTTTTTCAATACTTCATCAAGGTGGCATGTCTTCTAACCTTTAAGCTGATCTCAGAGCTGACTTATTCTACTGTTGAGCACTGAGTCATAATGAATAACAGATGAACTCTACAAATATTTCCAGAATAAGCTACTCGTCATACCAGAGCAGGTTTTAGCACCAAGTGGACCAAGTTCTATTTCTTACTTTACATTTGTAAGAGGAAGTATGTGTTATGTGTCTCTCCACAGTTTACAGCTGCACTAATCAATATTTTACATAAATGTGTGAAAAAACTCAAACTGCCTGTGAGTAAACTGTGACATCTAGATTAGTGTTGTGCAAGTCACTGAAAATTAGTGATTAGTTATAGTTACTAGTTACTTCTCTCAAGAGTAATTGGAACATTTTATGAATTACAGCATATAAAAGTAATTTGTTACTGGAGAAAGTAACTTTTGCATTACTTTGAAATGTTTCATTCTCTTATCAGTGCTCACATAGCACATTGTACCCATTATATTATTATAGTGATGAGAGTTAGTAATACTCCCGACCACCAGAGGGCAGCAATGACTGGCAATCCTACCTGTGAGTTACACTACATCCAGATGTAGACCAAGCTTTGTTATTGTTTCTGACTAATTTTGCAATAAATTAATCATTTTGGACAAAGGTTCTGATGGATTTCCTTTCTAAACAGCGAGACAGCAGTTGTGATGATGGTGCTCTCTTACCATTTGTAGTTGACTCCAGAGGTCTTTGTAGCCTGCAGTGCTATACTTGAATTCCTCTAAGTACGTCTGCAGACAGAAAATGACCCGTGTAATAGTGCTTTGGTGACAGTTTCCTCACATTCAGATTAGATGATCAGTTTAATCAGCTGTACTCACTTGGAGTCCTTGACTAAAGACGGCCTCCGTGATAAAGTGTGAGAGCATCCTGAGGACTGCAGCCCCCTGTAGTGACAAACAGAAGGATATTAGTTTGTTGGTGACATATCAGAATTACAGCTGCTAATGATGATCAGTGATTCATCAGTAGTTTAATGCCTTCAGTTCCCCAAGAGAGTGCCCCTGTTCATGATAAAGGTCACCCAGGAAGAAAGAGCACAGCAGAGTTCATTCTTTTTGTTTAGTGGAGGTCAACATCTTATCTAGTAGGCCTTGAGAAGAACAATACATGGGGGTAAAGAAACTGTGATTTGCTATCCTCTGTTATTCTGCACCTTGCTGTATGTGATGGTGTCAAACAATTGAACGATGTCCTCTGGTGTCTGGACGACCTCCTCTTTAGATGACAGGGGATGGGAGGAGGCCAAGGCATCCACAGCCATCACACGAATGATCTCATTCAGAACTATTAAGTCTTTCTGGAAAATACAAAGAGACATTTTTGTCTTAAGCTTTGTGGCATGACTGGATACGTTTTCCAGTAAAGATGATTTCTACATCCGCATTGTCAGGACTGTGGCTCTCACTGGAGCAACTAAAAAGAGGTCCAGTGAGTATATTCAGCACATAACTTCTCACCTTGGATATAGTATTTCTACAAGAGAAGAAAACTCACCATATTCCAATCTGGTTCGGCCTTATCGGCTCCAAGATAAGAGACGTAGGTGGCAAACCCCTCATTGAGCCACAAGTCATTCCACCACCTCATGGTCACCAAGTTCCCAAACCACTGAAAGGACATTTCAACAGCAGGGTTTTAAACACATTTCAAAGGTAAATACAATTATCATTAAAGATATGAAAAATGTTGGCATTACACTGTTGAATATACTTGAGTAAGATACCATATGAGCGAGCTCATGCGAGATGACTGTTGCCACCCACTCCTTGTCTCCATTAGATGACACGCTAGGATTATACAGGAGGGAAATTTCTGCGTAGGTGATCAGACCCCAGTTCTCCATGGCTCCAGCACTGAAGTCCGGAAGACCAATCTGGTCTAAAAATTGATTAGAGGGGTAATTTTTTTGACTGTTGGCTGTATATTTTCCAAAAACCTTTACTAACATTTAAGGTAAAAATCTGAACAGTTACTGCACATGCACAGTATGTCCGCAAAGTAATATTGATTAATGGTACTAATACAGTAGTGTTAGCTTATTTAGTAGTAATGGTCTGTGCGCGTGTGTGGGGTTCCTACCAGACTTGCTCAGAGGGTAAGGAGAGGCATAGTATCCCTCAAAAAATTCCAGTATGGGTCCAGTCTTTTCCAGGGCATAGTGTCCCTGCTTCTCCTCTATAGCCGTCTTGCGAGCCCAAACCCTGATCTGGACACAAACAATCCTTTAGTAACCACAGAGAAAAAATGGTGGACCAGCAACCTGAGCTGAGCTCTGAATCTACCAGAGAGCAGCATGGAAACACTCTGACCAACAGGGCAGAGCAGCAAACTGCAGAGGAGCCAGTGTCAGCTCTTCATAGTGGTAGTTGTCATCAAAGTAGTAGCAGTTTGAGATGGTGGTAATGGTTGCAGGGGTTTATTAAACTGTATTTATTCTGATAACTTATGTACAAACTCACAACAATTAATCATACAGTTAACCAACACAAATGGTCAAACCACACTGCAGCAAGAGGAGCACCTAGATCAAACACTTAAGTCCTTTCTGAGTGGTTATTCTGAGGTCATGTCGACATAAAACATAGAATGACTTTTCTCTCTTTAATCAATAAAGTAGTACTTCCTGAAAACAGCTGCTTTGGCCCTAGTTTCACATTCTCAGGCTCACATCGGTTTAAATCACTGGGCCTAATTCCAGTTGTTGTTGTAACAGTGGTACTGTACTGTAGCAACAGCAGATCGCAGAGGTAGTAACAGCAAATGCAATATTATTATTATTAGTTGTAGTTGTAGAAGTTGTATTAGCATCAGGTGTGGTTCTTAAAGCTCATTGTTAATGTTATAGTTTATTGTCCATTTTAACAAAACCTTTTTTCTTGATCTACTCTGGGAGATCAAGGGTCTGTTTCAGCACAGCAGCCCACACTGTTACAGCCACAATTAACTATTACAAAAGAATAGAAATGACATACAAAATGTACTGCAAAATAACTAAAAAACACAAACTGCAAAATAATAGCAAAACCAGAAGTATTCAAAAACCTATAAATATAAATGATGGTGATATTTTATGCAATAAACACTTACCAACGTGCCATTTTCAGGTTTTTCAGGTTTGCTCTGAATATGATCAAATTCACACACAACAAAAGCCAGCAAGTAGGTTGACATAATCTCTGTGGGTTCAAAGCTTGTCTTGCTCAAAGTCTGGTTATTCACAGTGATGTTAGCCGACTCTGTATGGGGGAAAAGAGAGCAGGAGATTGATTCTAAATGAGGAAATGGGGCGAGATAAGCTCATTGTATGAATATAGTACAAAACAACAGAGAATTGTATGTGCGCAGGTGCAATATTAAGAGTCTGTCACATTTGACATTCCTCAGTCATTATTCTTTTAGCAAAAGGCCTGATTGTGGTTAGTGCTTATAACTGAAAAATAGGTTTTTGTAAATGATCCACATGAAGCAGTCAGTTTATAAATGAGACATCTACTAACTGGCACCAATCAAAATATAACTGACATAAGGTACATTATGCTTAAAGCTACTAGGAAACATTACACATGTGCACATGTAAAATGTTGCACTAGATGGTGAAACAAGAACTTGCCCCGTTCCATGCCGTTGGACAGAGCCACAGTCCCAATAGGGTGTATGAGAGTCATGTGGAAGATAGCTTTCATGGCAGGCTCATCGAAGCAGGGGAAGGCTTTCCTGGCATCCGTTGGCTGCATTTGAGTCGTGGCCAAAACTCTGACAATGATATGAGGTATGGAAACTCAATAATTAACACCTGTATCAAATGTTAAAGGACCTTCCACCTTTAGATACTCTCAAACTTAGATATAATCCATGTACAAAGTTTACTTGAAGTTATATTGTAATTAAGCAGTTTTTTGGTGTACACACTGTCACAAACCTGTTTATTCCACCCGCGTTAATGCAATGCAATTTCAGATTGCATTCAAGATTCAAGATTAGTGAAACGACTATATCATGAGGCCAAAGAAATACTACCTGTACATGCATTGCTGACTACCATAGTGTCATTTTTAATACAACCACAAGAAGCTGCCAAAGTGACTGTCATTTATGGTACTGTAAACTACAACCAGCTAGCTTAGCATAGCAATAAGAAACTGGAAACAAATTTCTACGCCTGGTTTTTGTATGGATTAACCAAACTAGATATAATGTGTTAATTTGTGAGTTACCTTTGGACAAGGTCACACTAGTTGTTTCCCCCTGTGTCCAGTCTTTGTACTTAGCTAACCTAACTGGCTATTGGCTGTATTTATGGATGGACACTCTTCTCATCTACAGCAGCATATTTCCCAAAATGACGAACAGTCTTTAAAATGAAGTTCTGGTTTGAATGTGTGGATTGCAATGCCTGTAAGTTTGTCATGGTGTTTTAAATCCTGCCGTACTACATACTGATCTTCACACTTTCCTTAAACCCTCACATTGACATAACTCTTGAAACTAAACATATATATATATATATATATATA